>CM019827.1:84571218-85171218 GCA_009763385.1 Coix lacryma-jobi var. lacryma-jobi
GAAGAGCNGAGCAGTTGTCGGAGCTCGGGGTAGCCTCGGGGACAGGTTCGTCGTCGGCTGCCTCGATCTTGACTCCTTCTTCGGTGACTATACGAATGCAATGATGCATGCACATGAGTATGCTAGCATGAACAATGCAAAACAGGACATACAACATGAACCCTAATCACTTTTTCTATTTTCCTTAATTATTTAAAAAGGTCATTTTATAAAGTTGCTCCAAAAATTACCAAATTAATCACATAAGTTCATTATGGTGTAGATAGATGGCAAACAAATTTCATAATTTTTGGAGGTCATTAAGGTGCTCAAATAATTCTAGACATTAATTAACAAAAGGCACTATTTAACAATTAAAGATAAATGCTCAAAAATCAACTTGCTCCAAAGACTTCAAAATTTCACCAGAGACTAAACATGGCATAGGAAGCTCACAAAAATTTATCTCATGATTTTTTGAGTTATAAATAATTTTCTAAAAATCCAAAACCATCCGTTTTAATTAAAAGAGGGATTTTACATTTTCAAATTCTTGCAGAAAGGTCAAGTTTCATATTTTTATAAAATTCTACACAGAGCAAGGAGCATACCATATTTTTCTCAAAATTTAAGGAACAACAGATTAATTCACACAAAAAAGAGAAAACAGAACACTATTCACAACTCCCAAAAGGAAAAAAAGAGCACTGTGCTCTTTCCTCGCAAGGCTCGGGCGAGACGGGAGGCTCGGGCGAATCGGAAGACAGGCGTTCGCCGAGGCTGGCTCGAGCGAAGCGGGTTCGCGTGAAACGGGCTCGGGCGAGGCGGAAGCGACTGCTTCGTCCGAGGCCTGGCTCGGAGGCTCGGGCGAGACGGAAACAAGGGTTTCGTCCGAGGCCTGGCCGGGAGGCTCGGGCGCGGGCGACGGAAACAACGTTTCGCCCGAGGCCTAGCTCGACGAAGCGGAGGGTGCGCAAGTCTGCTCGAGGCCTGGCTCGAGCGAAGCGGTGAGGGTGTGTCCGCTCGAGGCTGGGCTCGGGCGAGACGGATACGTGTGCTCGAGGCCTGGTCGAGCCAACAGTGAACGCGTGCGCCCGAGGTCTGGCTCGAGCTTTGCGCCGTTAAAAGACAGAGACCGAGGGGGCTTCGAGTGCTTACCACGGTCGGAGACAGGGCTCGGCGGGGCGGTGGTGGTTCGGTGGAGCTTTCTTCGGCGGCGAGCGGCGAGCGGGGCGTGCCGGCGGCTCTGTCCACCAAAAGAGGTGGCCGAGGAGCGGTTAGGATCGCACCAAGATGAGGAAGAGAGGGCAGGGATCAGATGGGCGGAAGGAAAACCCACGGCGACGAATTTCACTTCTTACCGAGGCGAGGTCTTTCGCCGGAGTTGGGGAAGATGGGGTTACGCCGGGCGATTGGAGACGGGGGAGATGAAATTGAGGGGTGGGAAAGCTTCACGAGCTCAAGGCGGAGCTTTCGGGCTAGGTGGTTGAGCGGCGGAGGGTCTGGAGTGGGCTGGCCACGGTGGCGGAGGTGGGTGGCTTCTCCGGCAGCCGGTGGTGGCTTTTATAGGCGCGGGCAGGGACGGATGGGTGTCGCGCGGGCGCGGATAAGATCGGGCGAAGCACGCGCACTCAATTGCACGCTGCAGCGGGGCAGGAGCGTTGCCCAGGGGCCGGGCGCAAGCTCGCCGGCGTTTGGACACGCGGCGGCGGCGAACTGGGCACTGAGGGGAACGGGAGAGGAAGGTCAGCGCTCGCGTGCGGGTGCGGAATGAGCACAGGGTCAGTGGCGGCAGACTTGTGGAAGGCGGGGAGCAGCCAGGCGTGCGGCACGCGCAACGCCGGCGGGGCGGCCATGGCCGGGCCCCCCCTCCCCCTACCGGAGAAGATGAACAGGGCTATGGCCCTAGGGTTTGACTTTTGGCTGGTATCTGTATTTTGCAAATTACTTCCAAAATTTGAACTGGGCAACAAAAACTCAAAACATCAAAGTTGTTCAGAAAAAAGAGATCTACAACTTTGTCAATATGAACATTTCCAAATCCAAATAGTTTTTGGATCACATTTGAAATCAGAAAAGGGAACACTTTTGGGATTTGAATAAATTCAAAATTACTTTTGATTTTACACTGAAAGTTGGAAATCTGCAAATATGAAAGTTGTTCCTTTTATCAAAACCTATAACCTTGCTAATATACACTTTTTCTGAAACTCAATAGTTTTTGAATAAATTTTGAAAACTGAAAAGGGGACAAAAACTGGAATTTGAATGAATTTGGATTTACTTCAAACTATGTACAGAAACTTGAAAATTTGTAAATACCAAAGTTGTTTTCTTGGCCAGATCTACAACTTTGCTTTTGGACCAACCCTAAATTTTGAATAATTTTTGAATTACAAAAAGAGGGATAAAATCCAGGGTTTGGAAATCAGGGTTTTGCAAAGGGATTTGAAATCTGATTTTGGTTTTTGAACTTTGGCCAACACAACAAAACTTCAAGACATCAACTGAGCAAGAATTACACAAAGCTAGGCACAGAGGTGAAATTACCATTTTTGCCCTTATAGGAAGATTTGGGCTTTTAGGGTTTTTGAAAAGAGATTGCTACACAAGTACTAAGCAAACATAAATGCAAGGCAAGGATGATTAATGACTAATGATGATGACATGTCAGGTTAATTATAGTTAAAACACCAGAGGTGTTACAACATCATTGGTGACGGACGAGTACACCACATCACTCACAATCCAATCATAGATGGTGAGTGATGATGAATCGATCAAGGTATGTGAGAACCAATAAAAACATTTTCATTGTTATTTTCTTTTCACCACTGCATGTTTGTTTATTTCATCATATCTAGTGCTTTCTTTGGGTGGCTCCTAGTCTTTGAGCTGTATTCGGGCGCCATGCCTAGTCTAGGTAGATGACAATTTTATTATTATCTATCTATTCGGTGCCATGGTACAGAAGCCCTCTTTGTCGGCGAAGAAGCAAAGGCCGTTCAGCTTGTCCTCGATCTTCTTCTTCTCGAACTTATCGTCGCATGATGCAATGGAGTCATTGTCCGAGTTGTCGACGTCGCTGAGCGTGGTGAAGAAAGCACGCTGCTCGGCCTAGGCTTTCTCCAGGTACTTCTTCTTGATGTAGTCCTTGTTGAAGCCACCCTTCCGCTTGTGCTTGGCGGGGATGTACTTCTCCTTGTGCTTGTCGGAGTCATACTTGTAGCCATGATCGCCCTTGCTAAAAGCTTGCTTGTTCTTCTTCAGGCAGTTGGCGATGAAGTGGTCGAAGTCGCCACACTCGTAGCATCCAGCTCGTCCTCCTCCGCGGCGACGGTTCATGCGATTGTTGTGGAACCGAGAGAACCGGTTGGCAAGCAAAGCCAACTCGTCATCTCCCATGAACTCCAGTTGCTCCTCTATAACAGATAAGAGAGAAGAAAGTGCAAAGCCTCCAGAGGGGTTAGTAGAAGAACCAGAAACCAAAGCCATAGACAGGCTAGAAGGATTCTCATAAGAAGCCCTCGCCATGGCATCAATCTCATTGGACTTGAGCTTACTGAAGAGCTCATCGCAAGTGAGAGTCTCATAGTTAGGTGATTTGATGATCGCCTGAACTTTGGAGTCCCACACCGACCGATCGAGAGTATGAAGTAGCTTGAGAGCTCTCTCATGATCATCGTATGACAAAAGCTCTTTGTTAGCCCTCATCCTTTTGACAATGACCTGAAAGGGAGCGAATAAACTTTCTATGCTCTCGCCATGCATGTGTCGAAAGTTCTCATACTCATGCTTATGTGACTCGTAGAGACGGGTTTTGACTTGAGTGGTTCCCTCTTGAAAGCGCATGAGAGTCGCCCAAATCTCCCGAGCCGTGGTGAGGTGAGAAACGCGATCAAACTCAGTCATGCTCAAACACGAGAAAAGAACATTACGGGCTCGGCTATTGGCATCGTGCTCATCGATCTGTTGTTGAGTCACACGAGCAGCCAAGACCACGTAATCGGTAGAATTGCAAATCTCCCAAACCGAAGCACTCACACTCTGAAGATAGGCTGACATACGTATCCTCCAATATGTATAGTTCGTCTCATCGAAGAACGACAGTTTTCCCACGCCGCGATCCATGTCGCCTTCTGTGGATCTGGAACCGGCTAAGGTGGAAGATCCTTAACCTTGCTCCGATACCAATTGAAGGACCGAGAATCCTATACCAAGGCGACCAGAGGGGGGGGTGAATGGGAGCCTAAAAATTTCTTTCGAAACTTTGGCCTCTGTCCCACAAATCAACCCCAAAAGCTTCGAGTACAAACGTGATGCCCACGACCCTCAGAAAGAAGGTGGATGATCCCTAGGATCACAGCGAGGCACCACCAAAGAGATCAAGTCAAAACTCCACAACACCTAGTTGAGTTCGCAACAAAAAACCTAACTCAAAAGTGTAGATGGAAGGCTAGCTCGGAATTCCTCCAAACACCTATGCCAACACGTGACAAAGATAGCTAGAGTGGTTCCTTGGTGAACTCTAGGAGCAAACGAGAAGTCCGAAAACGAAACGGAAAAGCCAGGAGAGCGATTACACTGAAGAAGGACAAGCTTCAAGATCCCGGACTGTCCGGACTGCAAGTCTCGGACTGTCCGTGCCACGGGCGGACTGTCCGCGGTCCCTTGGCGGACTATCCACTGGCCAAAGAGCCAAAAATGCAGTGTTACTCAATACTCCCTGGATGATCCCGGACTGTCCGTGAGTTACAGCGGCGGACTATCCGCCGGTGCTTCTCCGGTCGAAACACCGAGACGACTGACTACTGCTCAGGTCAACCTCCCCGATGCCCGGACTTTCCGCGCCCTGGCGATGGACTATCCGCGGCTGTGCAGAGAGGGCGAAAACTTAAGTCCTCTCAAATCTTCCCAAATTCGATCCAACACAAAATCACTTGATCCCAAAATTAGAGAAGATGATCACTAGGTAGTTGGAAGACTATCCCTAAGAAAATCATCCACTCAAATCAACTCAAACTCCGGGAAATCAAAGAGATTGGTGCAAGAACGAAAAAGTCACCACGAAACTCAAATCGACCCGATCTACTTGTTCGTGAGGTTTGAGTTTAATTCCTTCGGTGGAAATGATCTCCTCACAACAAAGAACAAGTTGATTCAAATGGATTCGAGAAAGAGGCAACGTAGATGGGAGATCGAGAGACGGGAAAAACATGGAGAAAAGATGAACGCGAAGAACAACTTAAGAACGCGAATCACAACCACGAATTCTAGCCAAAAATCGTCCCCATGGGGAGACAACGGGAATCCGGTCCCGTTTCCGTAAAATCTCCAAGTACACAGAGGTATTGTGTCGCTTTGCGGATCTCAGTAGCTACAACAGAGGTATAGGAAGACAGGAAGCCCTAGAATGAAAATAGCAAATGACTGAGATGGTTAGGAGGTGGGTGTCTCCCTCTACTTATCCTAAACATTATTCCCACTCTACCCATAATAAGAGAGAGAGCGAACAGCTAAACCTAAGGCTATTCTGGACCAGCTCATGGTAGATTTTGATCTGATGGCCACGCCCGCACAACTGGTTGCTTCGCCTTGACGCGACCTCACCCAATGCCGCCACGTGCTGCCACTCATCCACCGTCCATTTTCTTGGACCTCCCCCCCGATTTTGAGGCTGAAATCGGGAAACCTATCGTCCGGTTGAGTTTTGTGGCCCAAACTCAGAAACCCGCCAGCACCCAGGTTTTGAGGCCCAAACCTGGAAACCGTCCTCAGCTTAAGTTTTGAGGCCCAAACTCGGAAACCATGCAGCCGGTGGTTTTTCTAGGGCTCTACAACCAAACCGAAGCCGTAGAGGGATGCACCGCCCGTGCACCCCGTCCACCCGCAAGTCTTCACTTGTCGCTGTCCCAGGCTGTCAGCCACCACAACTGATCCTCAGGCCCCCAGTCCGTCAGTCCAAGCCTCACGTCTGCCCTTCACCGCTCCGGGTCCATCGACATGACACGTCTCTACTTGACCTTCACCTTGCCTTTGATCACCATCTCCGAGCTTGACACCTGCACAACACAAGCCAAAGAACATGCGCATCAAACCAGTTGACAATCACTCATCATCACAAGACCCGGAATACACCCATGTATCCACATAATCGACTCCTACCCAGCTGGAGATAAAATGTCGCACACTCGCCTGATCACACCTACGCCAGGTAGCCGTCGGCTGCCATTCAAGAAATTCGAGAACAAGTCATGGGACGGCCATGGGCCCTTCTACACCGGGGGTTATCTCTGCGCCAGGTCGCTCAAGCAATTCTTCCCACGGTCATGCCGGGTTGATCAGGCCCTGCCTGCCCCACGGACTGTCGGTGTTTGTTAACCGGCAACTCGTCTTGGGGATTCCCAGACGATTTGTTCGGTGGGGATCGGCGTTCGTAGAACTCGGCGAGTACACAGGGACATCAATTTATACTGGTTCAGGCCGCTTAATAGCATAATACCTTACGTCTAGTGGCGGCGTGTGTGAAGGACCGAGAGTGCAACCAGAAAGCGACCAGAGGGGGGGGGGGGTGAATGGGTGCTTTAAATTTCCTTTCAGAAACTTTAAGCCTGTGTCCCGAAAATCAACCCCAAGAGCAAAACCGATGCGCGTGATGTCCACGACCCAAGAGAATGGGTGGATGTTCCCTAGGAACACAGCGGGACACCACAAAAAATTTCCTCGCCCAAGTTCACGCAGGTCTACTAGTGATAGGATGAACTTTGGGTAACCTCAACCTCCCCCGAGCAATGCGAGGGGGATTCAGGCTATTTTGTAAGCGAGCGAGAGAAGCCCGATTTCTGTAGAGCACGAAGTCAGGAATCCAACGCAACAAGCGGATCTCAAATCGAAAGTCGGACAAACAAACTGCGGACAAAAACATGCAGAGACAGTACTGACCGGACTCTGCCTGCGTCGGTCACTGACACCGGACGCGTCCAGTCAGAGAAAAAATCACTCGGGGAACCTTACTGGATTGGACCGGACCTCTGGTTGACAGAGCGTCCGGTCTTGACCTGTGCGTCCGGTCAGTTAAAACAAGAGCGATGAACAGTGTATCCGTTGCGTCCGGTCAAGCACCGGGTGGAGCGTCCGGTCAAGGAACGAAACTGAACGGTTAAATGTTCCACGACCAGACTCACTCCCAGCGTCCGGTCAGCCCGAAGTGAGCGTCCGGTCACCCCGAAACTAGGCAGTTCATCCACCAATTCGACTCTATCTCACCCAAAACGAATCCTCTAGGGATCAAACTTGGTGAGAGGAGTCACAAGGAGGATAGTGAGCTATCTCTAAGAGATCATGGCTCGAACCTATCTCCAAATCGGTGAATCGAAGAAATCGGGGAAAGGAGAAAAACTTGACCCGAAATGAAATCAACCGATCTACTAGCTCGTGAGGTTAGAGGTGAATTCCTTCGGTGGAAAGAAGTGCCTCACGATCTAGAACAACTTGGTTCAAACAGATTTGCAAATGACGCACCAAGCAAAGAGATCGATCGATGGGAAAAACGTGGAGAAAAGCAACCCGCGAAGAACAAGAACATAACGTGAATCACAATAACAACAATTTGCAACCATGTGGCTACCACAAGCTACAATAGTGAGATTACGGTCTCACTTCCTCAAAATCTCACGGGCACAGAGGTATTGGTCTCTTCTCTGTGGATCTCAGGTTCGCTACAGCAGGGATGTGTGAGAGCAGGAAACCCTAAGACAGAATAGCAAATGACTGAGATGAAATGGGAGGAGGGTGTCTCCCTCTAGTTATCACTAATTACAGAGCGAACCAGCTAAACCCTATGGTTATTCTCTGGACCAACTCGTGTAGGAGGTGGTGATCCGACGGCCACGCCGCACAACAGGTGGCGTTGCCTCGACTCAAACTCACCGATTGCCTCCCACGTGCAGCCCCGCCGCTCTCGTCCTCTGTCACCTCCTTCGGGTCGACTTCACCCGCCCGTTTTGTGGCCGAAACCGGGAAACCAGGCCTTCACGCCCACCCCTGGTTTTTGAGGCCAAACCGGGAAACTAGCCTCCCATCCAAGTCCATCCCCTGGTTTTGTTTGAGGCCGAAACCAGGAAACCCTGCCAGCACCCAGGTTTTGAGCCCAAACATGGAAACGTCCTCAGCCCGAGTTTTGTTGGCCCAAACTCGGAAAACCCGCAGCACGCCCAGTTTTGTGGCCCAACCTAGAAGCCGTCCACCCGATTGTTTTTCTCGGCTCTACCACCAAACCGAAGCTGTAGAGGGGATGCACCGCCCGTGCACGCCGTCCTCCGACACGTGTCCCCAGGTCCTCGACCCAAGCAACACCATTCCCCGCAAGTCTTCGCTCGTCGCTGTCCCAGCCTGCCAGCCACCACAGCTGATCCTCAGGCCACCGGTCCCTCAGTCCAAGCCTCACGTCCGCCCTTCACCGCTCCCGGTCCGTCGGCACGGCACGTCTCTACTTGACGTTCACCTTGCCCTCGATCACTGTCTCCATGCTCGACACCTCCACAACACAAGCCAAAGAACATGCGATCAAACCTGTTGACAATCACTCATCACTCGAGACTCGGCATACACCCATGTATCCGCAATCTCCCCCTTGATGAGTGCATTGTCAACTACACACACAAATCATAATGGAAATAGAAGGAGGAAGAAGGAGAAGAGAGAACTCGACCAAATGACCCAAAAGCATAGCAAAGTCGAAAAAGGTCAAGTGGAAAGAGCAAGACTACTTGGTCCCCAAAGACATGGGCAACGGCTCGACGCAACCAAGCAAAGCAAAGCTAGCCCTCAAGAAGTGGTAGAATAGGCTCAACACCGCTAGCAAATACCAATTGAAAAATCAAAGCAAAATGCCAGTCCCTCAAGATAGAGGCACAGAGGCTCAACACAACTAGCAGAAAGCTCGACATCAACTGAAAAGCTCGATACCAACTGAAACCAACTGAAGCAAAGATGCAACTGCTAGTCCCTCAAGATAGAGGCAAGGACTCAACACAACTAGCAAAGCGCTCCAAACCAATTGGAAATTTCAAAAATTCATCACGAGCAAACTCCCCCTTGCATGGTGCACACAACCGATTCCTCTCCCCTTAGTTGAACATGGGAGGCATGATTTGCCCAAAATCTCCCCCTTAGATGAAAATGCACCAACAAGCAAAAGGACCGAAAGCAATTTTCTCCCCTTAGAAAATGCACCATCAAAGTGCCAAACAGGAGAAGTTCTCCCCCTTCAAAATGCATATGAGTCAAAATGCAAGTTAGCAGCTTCAGGAATATAGTCAAGAAAATGCAAGGATGCTCTAAATAGTAAACTCCAATGACTCACTGGAAAGCATACAAGCTAGCAAAGGCTCAAACTGATTACCAAATATGAAATATGAACATATGAGCAAAATGAGCAGTTTTTAGCCAAAAAGGTATTCACCATCAAAATAGCACAAAGTATGCATAGACAGGAAATCAGATAAGTGCTAAACATGTATACAAGGTGAAACTACCCCTAGCACAGTTCAAATTTAATTCAAGGTGATTTTATCGGAGTAGCAGCGGTTAAGATTACACAAGTTCAAATTTCAGCATGTGATTGCGAGAGGTTGAAAGCTTGCCATTGCCTAACTTTCCAACTGTGCGAAGCCTATGCAGAAGTAATCAGAAGCTTAAAGCAACAGTTTCGGTCATACACTACACAACTCAAGTTTAACTCAAGGTGCAATGAGAAACAGTCTCGAAACTGTGATGTGTTGACAAGCAATCCCATCTCGATCTTTTCAATTCACTTAAAACTTGGTTCAGATTTTATTGACAGATTATGAACAGACCAAGCAAGTGACAGACTCAGAACTAGAAACATAGCAACCTAGCATATATGAAAAGCACGAGTGAATTCAACACATCCTACACATGCTAGTTGCATATCTCAATGGTGAACATTTTCAAGTTTTATGTTTGTTAAGCAGATTCACCATTCAAAAATAGCTCAGCTCACAACATGTATTAGTGATCAGAAGGAGCATAAGCTACTAGCATCAACATATAGCATCGGAGCATACTAAACAGAGCATAATTACATTTTAAAGATTATATGCATGAAGCTCAGAATGTAAAAGCGTATGCTGAAATGCAAAAGAAAAACAAAGCAAATGAGAAAATAGTCAGTCTATGACACAAGATCCAAAATGTTTCCCCCATCTAAAAGGGGAAACACACACCAAGCTCACCCCTCAACCGATTAAAGGTTGATTCGTCCAAAGGCTTGGTGAAAATATCAGCCAACTGATGATGAGTATCGACATGGCGGAGGTCGATATCACCCTTCTCATAGTGGTCTCGCAAAAAGTGAAAGCGCACATCAATGTGTTTGGTCTTCGAGTGAAGCACGGGATTCTTAGCAACGCTAATCGCACTCATGCTGTCACAAAGCAAAGGAACACGAGAAAAGCTCAGACCAAGATCACGCAAAGTGGCCATCATCCAAAGCAACTGAGAACAGCAGCTAGCCGCAGCAACATACTCAGCCTCCGTGGTAGACTGGTCGACACTATGCGGATACATGGGTGTATGCCGGGTCTCTGAGTGATGAGTGATTGTCAACTGGGATGTTGCGCATGTTCTTGGCTTTGTGTTGTGAAGGTGTCGAGCACGGATACAGTGATCAGAGGCAAGGTGAAGGTCAAGTAGAGATGTGCCGTGCCGATGGACCAGGAGTGGCGAAGGGCGGACGTGAGGCTTGGACTGAGGGACCTGTGGCCCGAGGATCAGCTGTGGTGGCTGACAGCCTGGGGGGGGACAGCGACGAGCGAAGACTTGCAGTCATGTGTTGCCTAAGTCGTGGACTTGGGGACACGTGTCGGTGGACGGGGTGCACGGGCGGTGCATCCCCTCTACAGCTTTGGTTTGGTGGTAGAGCCAGAGAAAAACCATCGGATGGACGGTTTCCATGTTGGGGCCTCAAAACCTGGGCGCTGATGGTTTCTGAGTTTGGCCACAAAACTCGGGCTGAGGACGGTTTCCAGGTTTGGGCCTCAAAACCTGGGTGCTTCGGGTTTGCTGAGTTTGGGCCACAAAACTCAGGTGCTTGGTGGGCTGGTTTCCCGGTTTGGGCCTCAAAACCGGGGGTTGGCTGGAAAAGGCTGGGTTCCCGGTTTGGGCCACAAAACCGGGGTAGCAGAGCGAGGGCGGCACGTGGCGGCAATCGGGAGGTTGCGTCGAGGCAACGCTACGAGTTGTGCGGGCGTGGCCGTCGGATACACCTACCACCGAGTTGGTCCAGAATAACCTTAGGGTTTAGCTGGTTCGCTCTGTAAGTAGTTAGGGGTTGAGTGGGAATTAGGAATAAGTTAGAATTAGGATAAATAGGGGGAGACACCCACCTCCCCATTGATCTCAGTTAGTCATCCCTGTCATTTGCTCTTTGCTTCTAGGGTTTCCTGCTCTCCCAATCCCCTGCTGTAGCTAGCTGAGATCCACAGAGAACCATACCTCTGTGTACTGGAGATTTTGAGGAAGTGAGGCCGTAACCTCACTGTTGTAGCGTGTGGTAGCCACACGGTTGCAGATCGATGTGTTGATTCGCGTTTTGATTCGTGTTCTTCGCGTTCTTCGTTTCTCCGCGATTTTCCCGTCACTCGATCTCTCTCTCCCGTGCGTCTTTGCGAAATCCATTTGAATTATCTTGTTCGTATTTGAAAGGAGATCATTTCCATTGAAGGAATTTATCTATCTTCTTACGAACAAGTAGATTGGGTTGATTTCATTTTTGTAGCGCTTTTTGGTTCATCCTCCTCCCCTTTTGATTTCGCGGTGATTGACTCGATTTGAGTGGATGATCTCTTGGGGATAGTCTCCTAACTACTTCATGATCATCCTCTCCAAGTTTGGGAACGTGGGATTTCGATTTGAATCGATTTGGGGAAGATTTGGGTGAAGGGCGATCAAAGTCGCCCTCCCTGAGTGACCGTGGACAGTCCGCCACTCAGGGCGCGGACAGTCCGCGCGTCGGGGCTGGTTCAGTCCAGCCGCGGCCAGTCCCTGCTGGTTTTGGCTCGAGTCACCGGCGAACAGTCCGCGTGCGTGCTAAAGCGCGGACAGTCCGGGACCGAGCAGGGGACTTCAGCAGCAGTGTGTTTTTGCTGACTTGACCGGCGGACAGTCCGCCACCAGAGCGCGGACAGTCCGCAGTAGGGGCGGACAGTCCGGGACCCCAGGGCCGGACAGTCCGGGAATCGTCTGAAGCTTCCGGCTTAGTGCGTTTGCTCTCGTGACTTGTTCGCTTGGTTTTCGGACTTCTTGTTTGACCTCGTAGTTGACCAAGAAACCTCTCTAGGTATCTTTGCTACTTGTTAGCATAGGTATTGAGGAGTTTCTCGACGTAGCTGACAATCTACGTTCGGGACTTGGTTTTTGGGTTGTGTTCGAGCCAGAGCTTTTGGCATTTGGTTTGCTATCTTCTTGTGGTGCCTCGTTGTGATCCTAGGGATCATCCACCCTCTTCCAAGGGTCGTGGGCATCACGGTTTCAGTCGCAGTTTCTCGGGGTTGATTTTGGGACATTTGGCCAAAGTTTTGAGAGAAATTTTTGAGCTCCATTTCACCCCCCCTCTGGTCGCCTTGCTAGTGCTTTCTCGGTCCTTCACACTAGACTGCTTGTGAGAAGAGCACGATACAAGAGAAGAACCAATAAATTGGCAAGTCCCAGAAGTGGACTTGCGCTCAATGCGACAACCAGCAAAATCGGCATCGGAATAACCGCAAAGGGAGAGGGTGGAGGAAGCTGAATACCAAATCCCGAACTCAGGTGTGAAACGAAGGTACCTGAAAATGCGCTTCACCGCCTGACGGTGAGAAGTGCGCGGCGACGCCTGAAAGCGCGCGCACAGGCACACCGCGAACTGGATGTCCGGGCGTGTCGCCGTCAGGTAGAGCAGCAACCCGATCATGCTTCGGTACTCCTTCTGGTACACAGCTTCTCCATCCTTGTCCGCATCCAGGGCCGTTGTGGTCGACATGGGTGTTGGAAGAGGCTTGGCCTCACCCATATCGAACCTTTTCAGCAGGTCCTTGGTATACTTGCCCTGGTGCACAAACGTCCCTTCTCGGGATTGCTTAATTTGCAATCTGAGAAAGAAAGTCAGCTCGCCCATCATACTCATCTTGAACTCCCTGCACATAGTATCTGCAAACTTGGCAACCAAAGAGTGAGAAGAACCACCGAAAATGATATCATCCACGTAACTCTGGACCAAGAGAGTGTCTTTGCCTTGCTTGAGGAGAAAGAGCGTTTTATCTACACATCCCATTTTAAAACCCTTAGCAAGCAAAAAGGTTTTCAACCTATCATACCAGGCTCTAGGGGCTTGTTTCAAACCATATAAAGCTTTGTGGAGTTTTGAAAACATGGTTTGGAAACATGGGGTTTTCAAAACCGGGGGGTTGTTCAACATAAACTTCTTCTATGTAGCCGCTTTAAGAAGGCACTCTTGACATCCATTTGAAAAAGTTTGAAACCTTTGGATGTAGAAAAAGCCAAGAGTATCCTAATAGCCTCCAAACGAGCTACAGGAGCAAAAGTCTCCTCATAGTCTATCCCCTCCTTCTGACTATAGCCCTTCGCTACAAGCCTGGCCTTGTTTCTAACAACGTGGCCATCCTCTCCTTGCTTGTTTTTGAAAACCCATTTTGTCCCAATAGGCTTACAGTCTGGGAGGAGGTGGAACTAAAACCCAAACCCGATTTCGCTTAAAGTTCTCTAACTCCTCATGCATGGCATTGACCCAATCCAGATCCGTCAAAGCGTGTCCAACATCTCGGGGCTCAAAATCAAAACAAAAGCAGAATGAGCAAAGTGAGAGATTTGTGACCTGGACCGAGTGACACGTTCGTCGATGCTACCAATCATCTACTGAGGGGGGTGTTGGCGCTGGATGTGTCATGGCGCCTCTCGAGCAGAAGTGATCTCCCCCTCAACAGCAGTTGGTGCCTCCCCGGGTACAAAAGGTACCGCTCGGGGTGGCGGATCCCACGACCCCTAGGAAGAAGAAGTGTCGGGGCCGTGAGTCGTAGTAGAAGCCGCTCCTTGCGGCACAGCAGGTGGAGAGGGTGTTGGATCATCCATACCTTCAGCACCCTTGTCCTCGTCATCAAAAAGAGGCTCACCAACCTCATGATCACCTGCACGCTCAAAATGATAATAAGGACAAACCATGGTCTCTTCGAAGGTGACATCGGATGTCTCCATGACTCGATTAGTATCTAGGTTAAGTACATGATAAGCTCTAGTGTGAGTGCCATAACCCAAAAATACACCGTCAGAAGAACAAGACTCAAATTTGTCCAGGTTGCCTTTCTTAATATAAAACAGTGGCAACCGAAGACTCTAAAATAACTCACCTTGGGCTGTCTCCCAAATCGCAACTCATAAGAGGTTTTTTTCAAGAAAGCTCGAAGAAAAATGCGATTGGAAATATAGCATGCAGTGTTCATAGCTTCGGCCCAATATCGCCTAGGAGTCCTATGCTCATCGAGCATCGTCCTGGCCATCTCTACAAGGGTCCGATTCTTCCTCTCTACAACACCATTTTGGGGTGGTGTGTAGGGGGAAGAAAACTGATGCTCCAAACCCAAAGAGTTACAAAACTTCTCAAAATCTGAATTCTTGAATTCGGAACCACTATCACTTCTAATAGCTCGCATCAAGTTCAAAGGGAACTCGTTCTGAAGATGCAAAATAAGATTGCGAGCAAAAGAGAAAGTCTCGGTCTTCTCAGCTAAAAAGAAAACCCACGAATATCTCGAAAAGTCATCAACAACAACAAGCACATACCACTTCCCCCCAACCGAGCTCACCCGAGCAGGACCAACAAGGTCCATATGCAAAAGCTCTCCAGGGCGCTTAGCTTAGCATGACCTGAGTCACTGGATGCTGGGGAGCGGCAACCATCTTCCCATGTCTACAAGAATGGCAAACAAGATCCTTCTCCATGGATAACTTGGGCAATCCTCGGATTAGGCCAAGTGAACTAAGTCTTGCAAGCAAGTTGAAGCTCAAATGTCCTAGTCTCCTATGCCACTTCCAAAGATCAGAGGAGGAAGGTCCAGCCAAAAGACAACAAGAAACTCCAAACGACTCTGAGAAATCCGCACGAAAGACTTTCCCAAAGGGCGAAATCACACAAACAAGATTACCCTGAGGGTCCAAAATACGACTGAGATTCGGCTTAAAACGAATCTCATAGTCGTCATCAAAGAGTTGCGAAACAGAAAGAAGGCTAAAATGCAAGTTAGAGACAAGAGCATCATCGCGCAACACAAAGTGCTCATTAACTCGCACCGACCCACGAGACAATACCTTACCTTTGCTGTTGTCGCCGAAGGTGATAAACTCCTTTCCGGCGACTGGACTAAGACTGGAGAACCACTTGGCGTTTCCGGTCATGTGCCTCGAACACCCGGAATCCACCAATCAAACGTCCTTCAATCGTTTTACCTATATCAATAAAAAGACATAGGGTGAGCATACGGGCCAACACTGGGGTTAGTGAAGTAGGAAGAATACCAGTGTTGGGCCGGCTGCTCAAAAGAACGGTTAGTAGAAAAACCATCCTAGCGCTTACGGGGAAAGCGATCACCACGCTGAGGAAAACGTGGTCCGCTAAGGAAAGAGCGTCCATCGCGATATTCAAAACGCGGTGGGGGAAAATGCTCTACAACAAAGCCACCGCCACGGGGTCCATAGCCTACAACTGCAGGCTCCCGCCGGGCACGTCCTCTACGCTGCCTAGGCCTGGGAACTTGAGGTTCTGGACCTCTAGGCCTAGTAGCTCTCCTCGGAGCTCTCCTCTGAACATTCGGCACATGTACATCATGGAAAGGATGGTACATGTCCGGATTGTTCATCTCCCTAGCACGGCGCACCTCTCTCTTGCGCCGAAAGCAGAACTCACTCAAGTGTCCATCTCTCCCACCATGCTCACAATGGTACCTCACCGCTCTCAAAGGGGGTTGTTGGTACACACAGTTGTGGGTGTGGATCACTTTGCCCTTCTGTGGCATAAGCTCCTCCTGGATACGTGGCATTGTGTCCAGCTTGTTTTTCAGTGGTTGGGTTTAGGAGCCCATTTCTGGTTCTTGGGTGAAGCTCGTGGAGGTTCTTCAAACACCCCATCCTTGGTGTTAGGCTTGAGAGGCTCTTTGGGTGGAAGCTTGGTAAGTTTGGGAGTAGTGGTGGAGTTGGGCTTCTCACATGGGTTTAGACACTCGACCTCTCCAATCTTCCCAAAAGCAGAAAGATCAACACCCGGAGCAAAGCCTACACCAGGACCTCCAGCAGCTCACTTGAATTGGGAGATCATCATCCCGAGCTGTGGCTCGCCGCTAGACACCCATGACAAGATGGTCCGAAGGTATGTGTTTCTTCTCCTCGGTTTGCATCTTGTCATGCTTCACATTAGCGATCTCCATCTCCAAACCCTCACACAAAGCGCACCTAGTCACACAAGTGCTGCCCGAGCTTGCCTTCTCAAGAGACTCAATCTTGGCATCCTTCTCTGCCAACTCGGTTTGCAAGACTGGACAAGACTTGCAAGCACAACAACAGGGGTCTAGCCGGAGCTCATCCACCTCTCAACCAAAGCAGCATACTTACCTCTCAAAGTGAGAAGGTCAGTCATGTGTTGGTGCACATCTCACACTCCACCTCCTCAGAAACGACCACGGTGGACTTAGCAAACTCAAGCTCCCTCACCGTGTCCTCCCACTTCTGCCTAAACTCCTTGCGCTCTCTAGCAGCACGCCTAAGCAACTTATCCTGACTAAGCAAGGCGGCAGTAAGCTTCTCGACCTCAGTAGAAAGCTCGTCGTGGGTGAGAGATACCTGAGAGGTGTCATCATCGTCGTCGTTCCGAAAGGTGTCCTCCAGCCTGCCGTCGACCTCATCACCAAGCGCCATGGTGCAGAAGCCGTCGTCGTCGGCGAAGAAGTAGAGACTGTTCAGCTTGTCCTCGATCCTCTTCTTCTTCTCGGACTCGTCATTGCTTGAGCAAACGGAGTCGTCATTCGAGCCATCGACGTCGCTGAGCGTGGCGAAGAATGCACGCTGCTCAGCCTGGGCCTTCTCCAAGTACTTCTTGATGTACTCTTTGTCGAAGCCGCCCTTCCGCTTGTGCCTCACGGAGACGTACTTCTCCTTGCGCTTGCCGGAGTCGTACTTGTGCCCCTGATCACCCTTCCCAGATGTGTGCTTCTTCTTGGGACAGTTGGCGATGAAGTGGTTGGGGTCGCCGCACTCGAAACATCCTGAGCGTCCTCCTCCGCGTTGACGGTTCATGCGGTTGTTGTGGAACCGCGAGAACTGGTTGGCAAGCAAAGCTAACTCGTCGTCTCCTAAAGACTCCAGCCGGTCTTCTGTGACTGAAAAAAGTGAAGAAAGTGCAAATCCTCCAGAGGGGTTAGCAGAAGAGCCAGAAACAAAGGCCATAGCCGGGCCAGAAGGATTTTCATAAGAAGCCCTCGACATGGCGTCAATCTCACTAGACTTGAGCTTACTAAAGAGCTCGTCGCATGTGAGGGTCTCATAGTAAGACGATTCGATGATCGCCGGACCTTTGAGTCCCACACCGACCGATCGAGAGTATGCAAAAGCTTGAAATCTCTCTCATGATCGTCGAAAGGCAATAGCTCCTTGTTCGCTCTCATCTTGTTGACAATAACCTGAAAGCGAGCGAATAAACTCTATGCTCTCGCCAGGCATATGTCGAAAGTTTTTATACTCCCGCTTGTGTGACTCATAGAGACGGGATTTGACTTGAGTGGTTCCCTCATGAAAACGCATGAGGGTTGCCCAAATCTCATGAGCCGTGGGGAGATGAGAAACGCGATCAAACTCGGACATGCTCAGACAGGAGAAAAGAGCGTTACGCGCTCGGCTATTGGCATCGTGCTCATCGATCTGAAGCTGAGAGACACGAGCAGTCAAGACAACGTAATCCTCCTTATTGCAAATCTCCCAAACAGAAGAGCCCATGCTCTGAAGATAGGCCGACATGTGTATCTTCCAATACGCATAGTTCGTCCCATCAAAGAACGGCGGTTTGCCCACGCCGTGATCCATGTCGCCTTCTGTGGATCTGGAACCGGCTAAGGTGGAAGATCCTTAACCCGCTCCGATACCAATTGAAGGACCGAGAGTGCAACCAGAAAGCGACCAGGGGGGGTGAATGGGAGCTTTAAATTTCCTTTCAGAAACTTTAAGCCTGTCCCGAAAATCAACCCAAGAGCAAAACCGATGCGCGTGATGTCGGACCTAAGAGAAGGGGTGGATGTGTCCCTAGGAACACAGTGGGACACCACAAAAATTTCCTCGCCCAAGTTCACGCAGGTCTACTAGTGACAGGATGAACTTTGGGTAACCTCAACCTCCCCCGAGCAACGCGAGGGGGATTCAGACTATTTTGTAAAGCGATAAGCCCGATTTCTGTAGAGCACGAAGTCAGGAATCCAACGCAACAAGCGGATCTCAAATCGAAAGTCGGACAAACAAACTGCGGACAAAAACGTGCAGAGACAGTACTGACCGGACTCTGCCTGCGTCTGGTCACTGACCACCGGATGCGTCCAGTCAGAGAAAACTCGCTCGAGAACCTTACTGGATTGGACCGGACTCTGGTTGACAGAGAGTCCGGTCTTGACCTGTGCGTCCGGTCACTTAAAACAAGAGCGATGAACAGTGTATCCGTTGCGTCCAGTCAAGCACCGGGTGCAGCGTCCGGTCAAGGAACGAAACTGAACGGTGAAATGTTCAACGACCGGACTCACTCCTAGCGTCCGGTCAGCCCGAAGTGAGCGTCCGGTCACCCCGAAAGTAGGCAGTTCGTCCTCCGATTCGACTCTATCTCACCCAAAATGAATCCTCTAGGGAGCAAATTTGGTGAGAGGAGTCACAAGGAGGATAGTGACCTATCTCTAAGAGATCATGGCTTGAACCTATCTCCAAATCGGTGAATCGAAGAAAGTCAGGGGAAAGGAGAAAAACTTGACCCGAAACGAAAATCAACCGATCTACTAGCTCGTGAGGTTAGAGGTGAATTCCTTCAGTGGAAAGAAGTGCCTCACGATCTAGAACAACTTGGTTCAAACGGATTTGCAAACGACGCACCAAGCAAAGAGATCGATCGACGGGAAAAACGTGGAGAAAAGCAACCCGCGAAGAACAAGAACAAAACGCGAATCACAACCACAAATTTGCAACCGTGTGGCTACCACACGCTACAATAGTGAGATTACGGTCTCACTTCCTCAAAATCTCAAGGGCACAGAGGTATTGGTCTCTTCTCTGTGGATCTAAGGTTCGCTACAGCAGGGATGTGTGAGAGCAGGAAACCCTAAGACAGAATAGCAAATGACTGAGATGAAATGGGAGGAGGGTGTCTCCCTCTACTTATCCTAATTCTAATTCCTACTCTACCCCTCACTAATTACAGAGCGAACCAGCTAAACCCTAGGGTTATTCTTGACCAACTCGTGGTAGGTGGTGATCCGACGGCCACGCCCGCACAACAGGTAGCGTTGCCTCGACGCAACCTCACCGATTGCCGCCACGTTCAGCCACCGCTCTGTGTCCTCTTCACGGACTCCGCCCTCGGTTTTGTGGCTGAAACCGGGAAACCAGACCTTCACGCCCACCCCCGGTTTTGAGGCCCAAACCGGGAAACCAGCCTCCAAGTCCATCCCCTAGTTTTGAGGCCGAAACCAGGAAACCTGCCAGCACCCAGGTTTTGAGGCCCAAACCTGGAAACCATCCTCAGCCCGAGTTTTGTGGCCCAAACTCAGAAACCCGCAGCACGCCTAGGTTTTGTGACCCAAACCTGGAAACCGTCCACCCGATGGTTTTTCTCTGGCTCTACCACCAAACCGAAGCTGTAGAGGGGATGCACCGCTCGTGCACCCCGTCCACCGACACGTGTCCCCAGGTCCTCGACCCGATCAACACCATGCCCCGCAAGTCTTCGCTCGTCGCTGTCCCAGGCTGCCAGCCACCACAGCTGATCCTTAGGCCACTGGTCCCTCAGTCCAAGCCTCACGTCCGCCCTTCACCGCTCCCGGTCCGTCGGCACGGCACGTCTCTACTTGACCTTCACCTTGCCCTCGATCACTGTCTCCGTGCTCGACACCTGCACAACACAAGCCAAAGAACATGCGATCAAACCTGTGGACAATCACTCATCACTCGAGACTCGGCATACACCCATGTATCCGCAGTGTGCCTTGTGTTATGATCTGAGATTCAATGATAGGGGTCGGCGCCCGCTTCCCCTTATATACTCGGGTGAAGCTTAGCACTAACCGAGTCCTAGTCGGTTACAACAGAGGAGTCCTATTCTAATTACAAGACTTCCTTTAGAACTCGACTAAGTTACAATGAGAGTCCTAATCCATGTCCACTTCGTAACATATCTTCGAATCTTCTCAGGACGTCCAGAGTTGGTCCGAGTAATCATCTTCTAATGATGTCTCTGACATTCTGGTCCATCAATCCCCGAGCTCATCAATATTTCTCTAAAACGTTATCTTCTGGTTTCCTTCGGGAATCTCCGAGTAATGTCCTGAGAAATTTTGAAGTGCTCTGTACATGAAAGAACTCCATGGTGTGCACTTTTTCAGAAAAGTGCACCCATAGGGTGTAGCCCCCGAGCCTCTTGTTATTTTTAATAACTCTGAGGATCTTTGAACCCTTTTCCAAATATTCCTTGGTTAAGAAAAATGTTTCCTTTATGACATATACCCTACAGCCCCTGAGCCTGAGTTCCGAGTACTCGAGTAGTCGGTACTTGGGATCTTCAATATATCATCCCGGTAATGCATAACGGTTGCAAGAGGGTAAAAACATGACACTGATCTATTGTTTAATCCATCCGAGTAAAAAATATTCGGCTTCAGGTGGGTAATGTTTTCATCAAACATCCTGTTTCACCCCCCACTGAATAAAAATTATCGCAAGGACAACAATAATTGACCAGTGACTGTGTCACCTGTCCATATTGATGATTTTTGTCATTTTGTGCAACTGCAACATTTTTGTCCGTTTACTCTTGAAGTATACACGTGAAGTGAACCCATCACTGGTGCCAGACTTCACATGTGTAACAGTGCCCACAAAGGTGTATCTATTGATCTCTGCTTACTTGTATCCGTAAACTAAGTCCATAGACCAAGAGCAGTCGCCTATAAATACCCTGCCTGGGAAGCAAGGAAGCCACACCTTCCTGAGTATATGACTTCTCTTACTCCCATGAGTGTTATAGTATCTGTAGTAGAAATGTCCGAGCCCCCGGGTATCTACCTTATGTACGATAGTTGATGTGTCCAGAAGAACTCTTGTGAAGAGATCAACCGTCAGGGTGGTCAGAGGTGCGCCTAGAAGAGCTCTTGTGACTCCTGCATCACGGGCAACCTCGGGGTCACAGGTTGTCAAAAGGCGTTAGGGTTAAGGCTGACTATCAAGTTCCTTGTGTATTGGGGTAGAGCCTTAAACCCACCTTGGGATGCACTGAAAAGATAGTGTCTACCCAAGGTTCTGTGTCTGCTTTACTGCGTCTCACTGAACCCAGGACTTGGTGCGCTGCGCATCAAGACTTTGTACTTGATTTCTCTAGAGTAGCATTTTACATCCTGATTGTACTTGTACTAGAAGCTGTTGTATCTCAAGATGTAACTGTGTATCTCTGTTGTAATTCCGAGTAATAATTATTAAGATCCAGGTACTTGGAATATTTTCCGAGTCCTTTGTCTTTGATTCTGAGTACTAAATATATCTTGTGAAAGAATGGCATTGTCTGTTTTGCGGGTTGCCTGTTCATTAATACTGACGCCATCTGAAACGTCCCCCAGCCGTTAGGGTTTTGGACAGTTTCATAACGCCGTTCAAGAAAGATGAACAGTTGCCGAAATAGATCTATATTAAGCCACCATTGGGCTCACAATTTCTTCACTCTTCCATCCAGCCCTAGCCTTCGTAGCGAGGAATCCCATAGCCAATCCAGTAGTTGATGCGTAGAAAAACCCTTGCCAACAACATGGGTCCCAAGAAGCAATCGCAGCTGGAAAAGAAGAAGAAGACCACCGGCGGAAAACCACGCCACACATGCCCCCCCACAGATGTCCTTGCCTGGAAAGCGCCGGACACCAGGGAATCAGAGTTGGCCTTCTTGGCAAAGCAGGGGTTGCTCCGGTCGCAGCTGATGGATGGGTGGAGGGTGCCCATTGATCATCGCGCTCCAGCCCCCAACACAACGGAGATAGTGATGTTCAAGTCCTTCGTCGAGCGTGGGCTGGGACTTCCGGCGTCTAATTTCTTTAGGGGATTGTTGCATTACTATGGTTTGACCCTCAATCATATTACTCCAAATGCTTGTTTCCATATTGCAATCTTCTCCCATCTTTGTGAGGCTTTTCTGGGGATTTGCCCCTCTTTTACTCTCTTTCGTTATTTCTTCTGGGTAAAGTGTCAGCCCAGTGACGCGAGTGTAGAAGTAGTCGATGGAGCTAGTATCCAGCTTAGGATAGAAGTAGCCTCTCAATATATTTCTGTAGTGTTGTCAGAATCCGTCGGGAATGGGCTAGCGGATGGTTTTATATGGCCAACCCGCCGCCAGCCCTTCGTCGTCATGATGGGTGGCCACCCTAGAAGACCCGAGAGTGGAAGGTTAAGATTTCACCCGAAGAGGTAGAGGTCATCCAACCATTGATCTATATGATAGCGGCTTTGAAGCTGAGTGGTCGGACTGGGTATACCGTCGTCCAAGACTTCATCGCGCATCGAGTCCATCCGCTGCAACAACGAGCCAATTTTGGCTTCGAATATCTTGGTGAGAAGGACCCGAGCTGGCATTCTGCCGAGCAGTTGTCTAATCAGGAGATTTTGAGGAGAATGAACCGGATATTGAAGAACCGTGAACATCTAGTTCCGATGATGACGACTTTCTCCACCATCAACCCCCCTCTAGAGGTAAGTATTTTGTAATATCCGTCGTTTGGTTTCTTAATATATATCACCTCTGACTGAACATTATCTTCTTCCTCTTTTTAATAGACTCAAGGGCAGAATAATAATGACTGTCCACCCCTGCCATCGGCGATTGAAGAAGGCGGAGGCATCGCTCTTGAAGGTCCTATCCGCAGAGAGGATCTTCATAATGAGTCAAGCTCTCCTGGTGATCTTGATTGGTTAGACTCAGATTCAACTGACTCTGATGTCCTACTCCTAGATCCCAAAGCCGAGAGTAGCCGGAAGCGGTCTCCGAGTCCATTCCAGGAAGCCGAAGATCCAGTTCCAAAGATGGCTCGCACTGGTAATCGCCGTGCTTGTCGAAAAATTCTTTTATCAACAGAGTTGGCTGAGAAGCACTGTAATCCGGGTGTTCCTGGAAAGGGAAGACCCGAGTACTTTCTATCTACTATTGGGTTTAATAAACCCCTGTCTTATATCTTTGTTTGATACAGACACGGAGATGGCTCAAGGGACTTCGGCTGGTGCTGCTCCTGAAGACGCTCCATTAACGATCCTGCAGCCAAAGAAGCCGATCTTGAAGCTGCAGCGCGCGTTGAAACTAGCCAAGTGAGTTGTATTACTCTTCATTAGGATGCTTGCATGTTTCTAGTATTAATGTAAACACTCATCCATTGCAGGAAGGTGAAGCCGATCGATGCATCCTCAAGTGGTGCAATTGAGGTCCGGGCGATGGAAGAGTCGGAAGTGCAGGAGGAAGGCCAGTCGAACATCCCTCCTATCAGTAGTTAGGTGAATACCCTACTAGATTCCTCTCCATCTGGTACCCAAGTCAACATGGTTCCTGAAGTGGATGCGCCTCCCTTGCCTCAGGTTGGTGTTCCTTATTCGATCTTTCACTGTCCCGCTCAATTGGAGCTTGACCGGGTGATGAACGAGTGGTTTTTCCGTACTCGACAGCCTGATGAGCCCACTCTGCAGATGGTCCGAGTTGAGATCAGTGCTGGAGGGGGAGTTGAAGCTTCAGTTCCTTCATGGAATGAGTCCGATGGTGTCCCCGAGTCCTCTCGCCAGGGCTCAAGACTTGAAGTTGTGGGATACAACCCGGATCTTATCCGGCTGAAGGAGCTGAGTGAGCAGGTGATGGCGCCTGTCGTGGCGCTCCGAGAATTTGTTGAGGTAACTCTTTTGAAATTCTCTTTGTATTTTGTTATCACATACGAGTACTTAGGTTTCTATTTCTACGCAGGGCTTTGATGTAAAGGTGACCGAGCAGATCACTCGGATCTGCCAAGAGCTTTCTCTTGAGAATCAACAGCTCAAGGATTACATTGCTCAGGATCAAATCAGCCAGAAGGTAGCCACCCAAATGCTTCATAACCGCATCAACGACCTTCAGAACAATCTCAAGGTTGTTGTTGATGAGTGTGATGCGGCCAATAACCGAGAAATTGAGCTACTCGCCAAGCATACTACCTCGGAGCAGAAGCTTAAGGAGGTCGTGAAAACTTCCAAAAAACAACTTTCTGGTAAGTTGGAAGTACTTTCCCGAGTCTTTATTGCTCATAAATTTGTGATATTCACCCAGATGGTATCTTTTTGTTCCTCAGAATCGCAGAAGCTGGCCGCCGGATGGCAAAATGCTTTCAACCGGAAGGAAGCGGAACTTGAGGAGGTATTTGCTAATGCGCAGAGTACTCTTCAAGAAGCCAAACTGATTCGTGAGGGTGCTGATCGAGACCTGCTGCAGGCTTTGAAGTCGACAAAGGAGTCGCGGGAGGCTCTGGAAGCGGTTCGGACGCAGCTGAAGGAGTCCCAAGAGTCTTTGAAGACTTCTCAGGATTCTTTGAAGGCGTTAAAGCAAGCTATGGAGCCTGTCCTAGAATGGATTCCACGCTGACGGACCAGGATGTTAGAGATATCATCAGAAGATGATTACTCCGACTAATCCCTGACGGCATGGGAGATCCGAAGACTTGATATGAAGCGTACTTGGATTAGGACTCTGACTGTAACTTAGTTGAGTTCCTAAAGGAAGTCCTATAATTAGAATAGGACTCCTCTGTTGTAACCGACTAGGACTCGGTCTGCGCAATGCTTCACCTGGATATATAAGGGGAAGCAGGCGCAGACTCCTTCAATTGAATCATAATCATACACAAAGGCACATGCCACACTGGACGTAAGGTATTACGCTATTTAGCGGCCTGAACCAGTATAAATTGTTGTCTCTGTGTACTCGCCGAGTCCTACGAACGCCGATCCCCACTGAAGAAATCGTCTAAGATTACTCAAGACGAGTTGCCGGTTAACAAACACCGACAGCTGGCGCGCCAGGTAGGGGCTCTCGGCGATTCGACGATCAAGAGCTCGACGAACCACATCAACATGTTCTCGGCAGGATCGATTTTCGTTTTTGGCTCGTGGACTTGCATTGCGGACGATCAAGGTAAGCTACATCAACAACTCCCTACGGAATCAGAAGCGCAAGCCACGCCAAAGATGGAAGATCTCACCCGGAACCCTGCAAATCTAGCAATCCAAGATCCGCAAGATTCTGAGGGCCAACTGAAAGCGTCTGACTCCTACTCAGACCCTACAAAGGAAAAGGACTCGGACACCAGACATGGCATCACCTTTGGACTGCGGAACTCAGCTGAAAACTTCCAAGAGCTGATTGACGCAAAATTCAAAGAGTTTCAACAAATTCCTTTGACCGGAGCCCAGCAGGGACTCATCTTCAGCTCTACCAAGGAGGGTAACATTGTCCATTGGCCAATACAGCCAGCTCCAGCTAGGCTGGTTGGCACAATCAACCAACAACTTTCATACCAACACGGACATCAGCTCCCCTTTGAGGAACATGAGACCTCGACAGAGCTAAACTCCAGTGCCTCTACTTTAGAGTCGGCTACACCGGGATCAACAAACCAAGGCTTCACTCGTGAAGTATTCATGACAGGACATCAATCATCTCTATGACCTCCAGCACCTCCAGATGTCCTTCGCGATGATGAAACCTTGAGCATGATATCCGGCAACGACCCAGAAGGACCCAACGAAACCGAGTCCTTAAAGACAAAGAGAATAAGGAAGAATCAAGCAAAAGACGCTCGCAGAAAGCGAGCAAATCATCGAAAGGAAGCCATAGAGCGCTACAATGTACGACTCGAGCAATATAATACTCGGAGGCGCCTGGAAGAGGACGCAGAGCATCAAGCTCGCTCTCAACGTCACCAGGAGGATCAGTCCCAGAATGATCACAATCGCCGACGAGAAGATTTCTCCCGCAACCTTGAGCCTGAATTTATGAGGGTTGCTGGCCACAGGCTCTACCAGACACCTTACCAGAACATCATCGCTCTGGCCACAGAGATGGGAGCCAAGGACAACCGCACCCCTGACGAAGAACGACGATTGGTTATGCTTCAGACTACCGCGCTACAACTCAAGGGCCGAAACCTTGAGTCCTTAGCCGATGAACAAGCGTCATCCCACCCAAGCCAGAGGCGGCCTGTTCATGAACGACTCGGCAGGGCACCAGTGAGGAGCCGCCTGGGCAACCGAGGAACTGATCAAGCTGAAGGAGGAGCCGAATCTTCATACCGAGGAGTCGCAATTGCAGCATCTGATGCAGTCGATCGCTTCCCTTGCTTCTCCCAAAGGCTCCGAGCAGTCCCGTTTCCACGGAAATTCAAGCCCGGGAACTACTCAAAGTACGATGGGAAGACAGAACCTAAATGGTGGCTCAGGTTGTATGCTCAAGCAGTCGAGTTAGCAGGGGGAAGCAACGATGTCAAAGCACTTTTTCTCCTCATGGCCCTAGAAACAATGCCACTTGCATGGTTCGACAGGCTTACGCCCGAGTCCATTGACTCCTAGGAACAACTCCATCGTATCTTCATAGAGAACTTTGCGGGTGTCCCCGAGAGATCAGATCCCCGGACTAAGCTCAGGACTTGCAAACAGCAGAAAAACAAAACAATGCGAGAGTACTACAAACGTTTCTCAGAGATCCGGTCCATAGTTTCTGACATAACAGTCAGAGAAGTAATCGACCTTTTTGGCAATGGAATTTGCGAAAGATACAATTACAAAGACTTCATCAAGCATGAACCGACCACCGCCGACGAGTTTCATCGGGCAGTAAACTCCATGATGGCGACAGAAGAACGCACACAGGAACGCTTCCCCGAAAGGAACACGCAAGGTGATCGAGGTAACATCCAGAGAGGCAACCAGGCACTGCAGCAAAACACCCGCAAGAGAACAGGGGACAACACTGTTGCAGCCATGGAACCTCAGAAGAAGGGAAACAAGCCATCCACCTTTGACGACTTACTCGATGGCCCATGCCCTTTCCATCCGAAAGGAGGACATCAGGCTAGGCATTGCCGATAGCTCAAGGAGCGAGGCTTGAACTCTGACTTCAATAAAACAGAAAGATAAGGGGAAGAAAGTAGCTGAAGACCCTCAACAAGACGCCGGCGGTTTCCAACACCCCAATGGAACCATCAATGTCATATTTGGAGGAGTAACCACCAGCGACAACAAACGTTTCTAGAAACTTTCCCTACGGGAGATCATGTCTACAGAACCGGTGTTGACGGTCCTTAAACACATGTTTTACCGTCAACATTTGACCCTAAAATCCACCAAAAAGGCATGAAAAGTAGTCAAATAGGTTTCAAACTAACCAAATTCCACATATCCATAGAATTTTATTGAAGTGCAGGATTTGAACCAAATTTGGACATATGACCCACCAGAGGCCAAGCCCACTCAGCAGGGCCCAAATGGGCCTAAGGGGGGTGGCGCCCGCCACCCCTAGGTGGCGCCCGCCACTTGGGTTGGCCCAAGTGCCACTCCCTGCCACGTCACCGATCCGTGTGACCCCCCCAAGGCCAAATCTTGGCCCTTGGTCACTAGGTTAGTGGCATCGGATGGCTTAAGATGAAGTGGCGTGATAAGGGCTGAATGGCGTTACTCAGACATGCACCCCGACCTCCAAATCGCTTTGGACAACCACCTGGAGGCCGTAGGATCAATGCCGGAGCATCCAATGGCCAGGGGACTGGCGGCCGCCAGTAGGGGGTGGCGCCCGCCACCTGACCTAACCCTAGGTCGGTTGGCTGCCCCCTATAAGTACCCCCTCACTCATTTGGGCTATAATACCCCCCCTGGAGGCACCTCTTCATTCACACCCAGTACCACCCATCCCCCACACAAGAGAAGCAAAGCAAGAGAAGCAAGTGGAGTTAGGTTAGAAGCTTACAGAGCTTAGGCAAGTAGGTAGCTAGTAGAGCAAGGCATCTTCGCCCTCGCTTCGGCGGCGCTGCTCAAGGCTTAGCTCAAGAGTAGAGGCGTGCGAGTGATCGGTCCTGGAGCTAGGAAGAGTCTTCCTTCATCTCCAGTTCAGGTTTTGCTCTTGTTACTCAAGCATTTACTATATTCTAGTTTCATCATTTCAAGTATTACTTTATTCTACTTATCAGTATTGAGTGGTATACTTGATTGATTGCTTGAGTGCCTAGCTATCCTATTGTTCAATTCACTTAGCCATAGTAGTTAATCTCTAGTGAGCTTAGTGTTTGATCTTTGCCAATAGGTTGCTTAGTTAGTTTAGTGTTTATCTTATTAAGTCAAGTATTTGCTCTGACGTCCACAAGGGTGTCTCTATTCAAAGCTAGGGTAGAGATAGTTAGAATATAGTTAAGCATGGTGCTTAGTTATAGACTTACCTTCAGATACGGTTGGACCCCCTGATAGCTGTGGTAGCAAGCAGGTGGTGACAGCCCTGTGCGCCTTGAATTCCACCACGTAGTTGGCTCAGTTTAACAGTAAGGCTCGTTGTGCTAGCGTTCAACCTAAGTAAGTGGTAACGGCTAGTACGCCTCGATACTTGACAAGATAGGAATAAAACTTTACTTAACTTAGTTACTTTATTGTCTTTTGCCTGCCCTGCTTCGTAACTATCTTGCTTCATAATTATCTTGCTTGTAGTTATCTAGGATTAGTTATTAGTAGTAGTTAGTTATCCTTAGTATCATATTCCCTTCAACTATCTATCTATCTAGTTATCCACCTTACCTTAGCCATCCATTTCATCCTTACCTATCCACCCATATATTCTTTCTAGCCTTTCATCTTCCCTTCTCCCCTTTTCCTTTTTCTTATTTCTTCGACTCTCATCCCCTCCTTGACTCAACTCATACACCACCCTAGCCTTCCCTTGGGATCAAATAAATTGACACCTGGTACTCCCAGGCGAAGTGCTACTACGATAGTTCTGTGCGCTTGCAGAATCTCCTCCTAGTAGATTGCATTCTCTCTAGCTAGCTCCTACTTGTGTCGGGATTGACAACCCCGCTGGCATTAGTAGATAGCTGCTTTAGCTCCACTCCTTTAGGTATAGTGACCGGTCTTGCTTCAAGCACTTCTGACGCCGTTGCCAGGGATAGACTCCATAGTCTACTCCTAGTAACAACGTTAGCAAGTGCCAACAAGCATTCCTGGGCCGTTACCGGGGATAGTGGCCTAGCACAATGTTTAGTCAAGCTAAGAACTACCAACAAGCATTTCTGGCGCCGTTGTCGGGGAAGGCAATCGGTGTATCGGTTGAGTCCGTGTCGAATTTATCTTCGCTTAAGCTCCTGCTTAGCGAATCTCATCTTACCCCATTCTTTCTTTCCTTAACTCTTCTTATCTTTTTCCTTCATCTTCTTCAACTTCTTTCTTTCTTATCTCGTTCTATCTTCACGATGGCCAATAAGACCATTCGTGAATTTTCTGCTCCTTCTGCCGCTAATGTAGCGATAGGACCAGACGTGATCGATGCCAACCTCAATTTGAGTTGAAACCGGCCCTGATCATATGGTCCAAGCTAGCCCGTTCTTGGCAAGGCTCATGAGGATGCCAATGCTCATCTCCAACAATTCTTGGAGATTTGCGGCACCTTCACCATTAAGGGGATAAACCCAAGAAGCCATCCGTCTTCGTCTCTTTCCTTTCTCTTTGCTAGGAAAAAGCGAAGCAATGGTTCTATACCGATCGCAACGCTGTAGACACATGGGACAAGTGTTCCAATGCTTTTCTCGCTAAGTTCTTTCCTATGGGCAAGACGAATGCTCTGCACAACAGAATCTCTAGCTTTACGCAACAAGCCGAGGAATCTATTCCCGAGGCTTGGGAGAGGTTGCAAGAGTATGTCGCTGCTTGTCCGCACCATGGTATGGAGGACTGGCTATTGATCTGGAACTTCTACCATGACCTAACCCCTCTCTCTAGAAGCCATTTGGATGCCGCCGCCGGCGGTGCATTCTTTTATCTGAATGTTGCAGATGCTAAGGCTCTCATAGAGAAGATGGTGTCGAACCAAGGATGGAATGATGAGAGACTGCAGCCCATAAGCGAGGTATGCATTCCCTTAAGGAAGCCGACATATCGTGGCCAAGATGGACCTGCTGGCAAAGAAGCTGGACAGCTGTGAGAAGATGAACCAACAAGAGAGTGTCCAATCTCTGAAATCCTACATGACTTGTGAAGTCTGTGGAGAACCGGACATTCTGGAGCCACTGCCCCGAGCTACATGAAGATTTGAACTTCATCAACAACAACAACGGTTTTCGGTCAACAGAACAAGGATGGAATCAGCCTGCAAATTCACAAGGTAACAATTCATTCCCCCGCTCTAATTTTCATATTCTGATAATTTCTCATTCTTGAAGAATTTAGTTTTACTCACAAGGTAAAACTACTGATTTCTTGAAAGAGAGATTAATGGCGAATGATAATTCTTGAGAAAATAAATGCTAAATTGGAGATTTCCTCATTTGCTCTGAAAAATCAACTTAGCTTTAATAAGATGTTAGAAACCCAATTAGCTCAACTTGCTGCTATCATACCATCTTTTGAATCTGGAAAAATTCCTGCTAAACCTGACATGGAAACTGCTAATATGGTTGAAATAAAATATGTTAGCTATTATGAAGATCAAACCATGACTATTAAAAAGGGTGATTGATGAGGACATTAACACCAGCAATACATCCTCTCCGACACAACCTATAGCTGGCCCTCTTACTCGTGCTCGTGCTCGTCAACTTAATCATCAAGTGAGTTCCATGATAAGCTCTTGTCCATCTTGTTTAGACAATGGAAACGCGTGCACTCTTCTTTTGATTAGGAACCGAGGAGAAGACCGAAAGGGAGAAGGACTCGCGGTAGCCGGATTCGGACTGCAGCAAAGCGCCAACTTGTGACCGCCACCACGGTTGCATACGGATTCGGATTCAGGCGCTTCAGGACTTGTTGGAAAGCTTATCAAGTTTACTTTCATATGAATCAAGTCCCACGTCAATATCTGTTCGGCAGCAGCGGCAATGATCCAATTACCGTCGACAGGTCTTGCTGTCCAGGGTGCTGCGTCACCTCATTTTGGGCTTATGGCCCATGTATCAAGTTGGGTCCATTAGGGACGCGTCCTAGGGTTGGAGGACGACCCCAACACTCTTTTGGTCGTCAATCCATCTACTTATATCCCTCTATAGCCGCCATGGTCGGTTTGGGTTTTGTTTAGATCAAGTTTAGCCTTAGCTACTTGCTTGTAGGCGCGCGTGCAGGATCAGCCGCCCGTCTCCTTGTCTTCGGAACCCCATTGTAGATTAAGATTCAGTTTGAAACCTTCAATTTCATCTTGCAAATTCAGTGCTTGTTTCCTCGTTCTTGCTAGTTCTTCGATTGCTTGCAGGACGGGAGCCCTAGGGGCTGGTTGTCGCGCTCCACAAGATCGTGACGGCTATTGGACGTGGTGTATCGGTTGCTAAGGCGCGGTCTTGAGGGCTGTAGTCGGGCCGTGAACGTCATCTCCATCCACCAATCGAGTTATCCCCGTTTCTCATCGAAAGATCGGGCAAAAACCCTAGCGGGTTCGCATCAGTTGGTAATCAGAGCAAGGTTCTTCGGTGAGAGACTTCTAATCCATTGCTGTTTTTAATTAATTTCCTATAGTCCAGAAAAGCCAAAAAAAAATATAGTAGATTAGTTTTTCCATAATCCTATTAAACCTTTGTGCCTTGGCTAGTACCGTTTAGTTAGGGCTTGTTGAATTTGCGTTGCTTCGGTTTGTGTCGAGTTGCTGGTCTTAGTGTCTAGTCCTTTAGAGTTTCGAGTTCTTGTCACCATCTATACACAGCCGAGTATTACCATATCTTCTCTCTGTCGAATCTGTGGTGAAGTCCGAATTGAACTGTGGTCTTGGTCCGGATCGAGTTGAGTTCCAATCTGAGTTCCACCAACGTGATAAAAAAAAGGAAACCGAGTAGAACTCGGCAATAGGTGGAATCCGTTTGTGGTTGGTTCTGAGTGGAAACCGAGTAGAACTTGGAGTCCGCTTGTTAATATATCCTGAACTCCGTCTACGTGAGTCCTTCTGTGATTCCAAAAGAAAGATAACTCCATACTTGTTCGGCCTTACTCTAGAGAGAGAGAGAGAGAGAGAGTATCTTCTTCTTACCGGAATACCCCTGTACTTTCGGAAAAAGTGTGTGTAGCGAATTGCTCCTTTGTATTCTTTTGTTCATATAATCAGATTTTGAGGTTGCCCAAAAAAAAAAAAAAAGAAAAAAAAAAGAAAAAAAAAAAAGAGAAAAGATTCAAAAGAAAATGGGCTGTTTTTCATATTGATTTTAGGTTTGTTCCACCTTGTTTTCAGGGGTGTGCTGTGGTTTTCCTTTGTGTCCAGGCTTGCGTCTCTAGCACGGTCTAGCCTAGGACCAGCACAGTACCGTCGTCGAACGTTTATTCAGCTCGCCTTTATAACTAACGTGGTGCTAGTTCGTTCCTTGTTTCAGCCCACCTATAGCTCCACATACTCTACAGCTTGACAGGTCTTGTGCCGCAGCACCGATACACTTCATCCATTGCTGAAGACTTGTTGGTAGACGACCCCTCCTGTCAAGCAAGGTAAGAATTGGTAAGAACTTGTGTAACAAGTTGAGTGTGAGAGACTTGCTGTAGCTACATCCTAGTAGTTGTAGGGCTTTTATTTCTTCACTTGCCTTTCTTGTTGTCTTTGTTTTTGAACCATGACAGGGGGAGATGATGACAACGAAACACTACATACACCTCGCACTAAGGGCATCATACAGCATTTTGAAAGGAAAGTGAAGCTGCACACAGAGGGACTTGATAATGACTTGCAGGTGACAAATGAAAAGCTGGGGCAGTTGGAGGCTACGCAGATGGCCACAAACAACAAGCTTACAAGTTTGGAGGAATCCGTTGCTAGTGTGGACAAAAGCCTTGCTGCTCTCCTAAGGCGATTTGATGACTTCCACACCGAAGATAAAGAGAAGCATAAAGAAGAAAAGGAGGGAGATCGAGAGCACGGTAGTCATGAAGATGACTACACTGCTGATACTGAGCATGATGATCAAGACGCTCGTGATCGACGACGCCTACGTCACAACCGTAGAGGTATGGGTGGCAACCGCCGACGCGAGGTACACAATAATGATGATGCTTTCAGTAAGATTAAATTTAAGATACCTCCTTTTGATGGTAAATATGACCCTGATGCCTACATTACTTGGGAGATTGCTGTTGATCAAAAGTTTGCATGTCATGAATTTCCTGAGACTACACGTGTTAGGGCTGCTACTAGTGAGTTTACAGATTTTGCTTCTGTTTGGTGGATAGAATATGGCAAGAAAAATCCTAATAACTTACCTAGAACTTGGGATGCGCTGAAACGAGCCATGAGAGCTAGATTTGTTCCATCTTACTATGCCCGTGATATGATAAATAAGTTGCAGCAATTGAGACAAGGTGCTAAAAGTGTAGAAGAATATTATCAGGAATTACAAACGGGTATGTTGCGTTGTAACCTAGAGGAGGATGAGGAACCGGCTATGGCTAGATTTTTGGGTGGGTTAAATCGGGAAATTCAGGACATCCTCGCTTACAAGGAATACAATAGTGTAACCCGTTTGTTTCATCTTGCTTGTAAAGCTGAAAGGGAAGTGCAGGGACGACGTGCTAGCGCAAGGACTAATATTTCTGCAGGGAAGGCTAATTCATGGCAGCAACGCATGACTACAACTCCATCTACACGTATGTCTACTCCATCATCTAGTGACAAGACTCGAGCTGCTCCCACAAATTCAGTTGCAAAGACGATGCAAAAGCCTGCTGTGAGTACTTCATCCGTGGCATCGACGGGTAGAACAAGCAACATACAATGTCACCGGTGCAAGGGATATGGACACATGATGCGTGATTGTCCAAACAAGCGAGTTATGATTGTCAAAGATGATGGTGAGTGCTCATCTGCTAGTGATTTTGATGAAGACACGCTTGCACTGCTTGCGACTGACCATGCAGGTAATGAAGAACAAATAGAAGAACATATTAATGCAGGTGAAGCGGACCACTATGAAAGCTTGATCGTGCAGCGAGTGCTTAGTGCACAAATGGAGAAGGCGGAGCAAAATCAGCGACATATTTTATTCCAAACAAAGTGTCTCATCAAAGAGCGTTCCTGCCGCATGATCATTGATGGAGGTAGCTGCAACAACTTGGCAAGCAGCGATATGGTGCAGAAACTTGCCCTCAACACCAAACCACACCCGCATCCCTACTACATCCAATGGCTGAACAACAGTGGTAAGGCAAAGGTAACTAGACTTGTGAGAATCAATTTTTCCATCGGATCCTACAAAGATATTGTTGAATGTGATGTTGTGCCTATGCAAGCTTGTAACATTCTGCTAGGTAGACCTTGGCAATTTGATAGAGATTCTATGCATCATGGTAGATCAAATCAGTATTCTTTTCTATACCATGATCGCAAAATTGTGCTGCATCCTATGTCCCCTGAAACTATTATGCAAACTGATGTTGCAAGGGCTACTAAAGCAAAGAGCGAGAGCAATAAAAATGATAAATCTGTAATTGGTAACAAAGATGAGATAAAACTGAAAGGACGTTGTATGATAGCTACCAAATCAGATATTAATGAGTTCAATGCATCCACTTCTGTTGCTTATGCTTTGATATGCAAGGATGCTTTGATTTCAATTGAGGATATGCAATGTTCTTTGCCCCCTGCTGTTGCTAACGTTTTGCAGGAGTATTCCGATGTGTTTCCAAGTGCGGTACCAGCGGGGCTGCCACCACTACGCGGGATTGAGCACCAAATTGATCTTATTCCTGGTGCATCTTTGCCAAACCGTGCGCCATACAGGACAAACCCGGAAGAAACAAAGGAAATTCAGCGACAAGTGCAAGAACTACTGGACAAAGGTTATGTGCGAGAATCCCTTAGCCCTTGTGCTGTTCCAGTAATTTTAGTGCCTAAGAAAGATGGAACATGGCGTATGTGTGTTGATTGTAGAGCTATTAATAATATCACCATTCGATATCGACACCCTATTCCACGATTAGATGATATGCTAGATGAACTGAGTGGTGCTGTTGTGTTTTCAAAAGTTGATTTACGTAGTGGCTACCACCAGATTCGTATGAAATTGGGAGATGAATGGAAAACTGCTTTCAAAACTAAGTTCGGTTTATATGAGTGGTTAGTCATGCCTTTTGGGTTAACTAATGCACCTAGTACTTTCATGAGATTAATGAACGAGGTTTTGCGTGCTTTCATTGGGAAATTTGTTGTCGTATATTTTGATGATATATTAATTTACAGCAAATTATTGGATGAACATCTTGATCATTTACGTGCTGTTTTTAATGCACTACGCGAGGCACGCTTATTTGGTAACCTTGAGAAGTGCACCTTTTGCACCGATCGAGTGTCTTTTCTTGGTTATGTTGTAACTCCACAGGGAATTGAGGTTGATCAAGCCAAGGTGGAAGCTATACAGGGATGGCCTGTCCCAAAGACTATCACCCAGGTGCGGAGTTTCCTAGGACTTGCTGGATTCTATCGCCGTTTTGTGAAGGATTTCAGCACCATTGCTGCACCATTGAATGAGCTTACCAAGAAGGGGGTGCCTTTTGAGTGGGGCAAAACACAAGAGAATTCATTCGACATGTTGAAAGATAAGTTAACTCACGCGCCTCTCCTACAACTTCCTGATTTTAATAAGACTTTTGAGCTTGAATGTGATGCTAGTGGAATTGGTCTGGGAGGTGTTTTGTTACAAGAGGGAAAGCCTATTGCATATTTTAGTGAGAAATTGAGTGGGCCTGTTCTCAATTATTCTACTTATGATAAAGAACTCTATGCTCTTGTTCGAACATTAGAGACATGGCAGCATTATTTGTGGCCCAAAGAGTTTGTTATCCATTCTGATCATGAATCTTTAAAACATATTCGTAGTCAAGGAAAACTGAATCGTAGGCATGCAAAATGGGTTGAATTTATTGAATCTTTTCCTTATATTATTAAACACAAGAAAGGGAAGGAGAATATTATTGCTGATGCTTTGTCACGGAGATATACTTTGCTGAATCAACTTGATTATAAGATCTTTGGGTTAGAAACAATTAAGGACCAATATGTTCACGATGCTGATTTTAGAGACGTGTTGCTGCATTGTAAAGATGGAAAAGGATGGAACAAATTCATCGTTAGTGATGGGTTTGTGTTTAGAGCTAACAAGCTATGCATTCCAGCTAGCTCTGTTCGTTTGTTGTTGTTGCAGGAAGCACATGGAGGTGGCTTGATGGGACATTTTGGAGCAAAGAAGACCGAGGACATACTTGCTGGTCATTTCTTTTGGCCAAGGATGAAGAGAGATGTGGAGAGGTTTGTTGCTCGTTGCACAACATGTCAAAAGGCAAAGTCACGGTTAAATCCCCACGGTTTGTATCTACCTCTTCCTGTTCCTAATGCTCCTTGGGAGGATATATCTATGGATTTTGTGTTGGGTTTACCAAGGACTAGGAGGGGACGTGATAGTGTGTTTGTGGTTGTTGATAGATTTTCTAAGATGGCACATTTCATACCATGTCATAAAACTGATGATGCTACAAATATTGCTGATTTGTTCTTTCGAGAAATTGTTCGCTTACATGGTGTGCCCAACACAATTGTTTCTGATCGTGATGCTAAATTTCTTAGTCATTTTTGGAAGACTTTGTGGTTTAAATTGGGGACTAAGCTTTTATTTTCCACCACTTGTCATCCCCAAACTGATGGTCAAACTGAAGTTGTGAATAGAACTTTATCCACTATGTTAAGGGCTGTTTTAAAGAAGAATATTAAGATGTGGGAAGAATGTTTACCTCATATTGAGTTCGCTTATAATCGTTCATTGCATTCTACTACAAAAATGTGTCCTTTTGAGATTGTCTATGGCTTCTTGCCACGTGCTCCTATTGATTTAATGCCTTTGCCAAGTTCTGAAAAAAAGAATTTTGATGCTAAGCAACGTGCTGAATTAATGTTAAAATTGCATGAAGCCACTAAAGAAAACATAGAGCGCATGAATGCTAAGTACAAATGCGCTGGAGATAAAGGTAGAAAGCAATTGATTCTGGAACCTGGGGATTTGGTTTGGTTGCATTTGCGAAAAGATAGATTTCCAGAACTGAGAAAATCCAAATTGATGCCTAGAGCTGATGGTCCTTTTAAAGTGCTGCAACGAATTAATGAGAATGCATATAAGCTTGATCTTCCTGCAGATTTTGGGGTTAGTCCCACATTTAACATTGCAGATTTGAAGCCTTATTTGGGTGAGGAAGATGAGCTTGAGTCGAGGACGACTCAAATGCAAGAAAGGGAGGATGATGAGGACATTAACACCAGCAATACATCCTCTCCGACACAACCTATAGCTGGCCCTCTTACTCGTGCTCGTGCTCGTCAACTTAATCATCAAGTGAGTTCCATGATAAGCTCTTGTCCATCTTGTTTAGACAATGGAAACGCGTGCACTCTTCTTTTGATTAGGAACCGAGGAGAAGACCGAAAGGGAGAAGGACTCGCGGTAGCCGGATTCGGACTGCAGCAAAGCGCCAACTTGTGACCGCCACCACGGTTGCATACGGATTCGGATTCAGGCGCTTCAGGACTTGTTGGAAAGCTTATCAAGTTTACTTTCATATGAATCAAGTCCCACGTCAATATCTGTTCGGCAGCAGCGGCAATGATCCAATTACCGTCGACAGGTCTTGCTGTCCAGGGTGCTGCGTCACCTCATTTTGGGCTTATGGCCCATGTATCAAGTTGGGTCCATTAGGGACGCGTCCTAGGGTTGGAGGACGACCCCAACACTCTTTTGGTCGTCAATCCATCTACTTATATCCCTCTATAGCCGCCATGGTCGGTTTGGGTTTTGTTTAGATCAAGTTTAGCCTTAGCTACTTGCTTGTAGGCGCGCGTGCAGGATCAGCCGCCCGTCTCCTTGTCTTCGGAACCCCATTGTAGATTAAGATTCAGTTTGAAACCTTCAATTTCATCTTGCAAATTCAGTGCTTGTTTCCTCGTTCTTGCTAGTTCTTCGATTGCTTGCAGGACGGGAGCCCTAGGGGCTGGTTGTCGCGCTCCACAAGATCGTGACGGCTATTGGACGTGGTGTATCGGTTGCTAAGGCGCGGTCTTGAGGGCTGTAGTCGGGCCGTGAACGTCATCTCCATCCACCAATCGAGTTATCCCCGTTTCTCATCGAAAGATCGGGCAAAAACCCTAGCGGGTTCGCATCAGTGATCCTGGTAGTCCCATAATTAGATGCTCAATCTTTGGTGATGTCTTTAAAAATGCCATGTGTGATTTAGGATCGAGTGTGAACATTTTATCTAAAGATTTTTATGAAAACTCATCCTTTCCACCCATGTCATCCACATCTGCCTATGTTGTGCTAGCTGATCAATCCACTTGCTATATAGAAGGAATAGTCAATGATTTACCTGTTCATATTAGAGGCTCCTATGTTCCTGCTGATTTCATAATACTAGATATGGGAAATAGGAAAGATGTGCCTTTAATTTTGGGTAGACCCTTCTTAAATACTGTTAATGCTTGCATATATGTGGGAAGTGGTAAAATTCAAATGACATTAGGAGGGAGGAAGGAAATATTCTCCTTCTCCTGTGGTCCCGCATATGCCGCTAACATGCAGGTAGCAAAACCCGTTCATACCAAGAAGAGGCGCCCAAGAACAAGGTGGAACAGAAAGAAGGAACCACCTCCTGAGTTGTGTGATTCACATAACAAAGGAGAGGTGCCAAAAGAAGAAGAACCAGATGGAGTACTAAGAGAAGAAGTGCCAAGGAAGAAGATCCACCCGATAAGGATGGAACTCCATGGACCTAAGATAGTTTCCCTTTTAATAAAATGAGAACAAGAGCTCTGACTGAGAAGAAGGCCCTTCACCAAGCAAGAAGCCAGCTTGGGGGAGACTCCCGCTCCAATAAGGTATGTCTCAAAGCCTACACTTTACATTCAGTTCTTAAATTCTATATCTTTTGAATGTCACATGCTTGCCTAAATAACCATTCCATGAATAAAATTGATAAAATCTGCTTAAACAAGTTGAAACCTGAATAAGATTTGAAATATGTCATGCAAATGCTATTCTTATGGTTTGAATAACTGGTCTTATCTAAGTCGTAGCTTTTGTGGGTTGCACATGTTTTAACTGAAAATCATGCTTAGTGAATAAAGTTAGTAAGAAATGGAGTAATTCTTTAAACTTGTTAAGGTGAAATTAGGACCTAATCTGGAGGATTTCTTTTTAAAAATTATGAAAACCTTGCTAAAAGTTCCTCCTAGATTTTATCCCATCCCACCACCAGCCAAATATTTGTTAGTCATTAGTCAAAACCACAAAGAGCTTTGTTTGTGTTGAGCTTTGTTAGACCTCATAGATCTTAGTAGAGAAGCTTATCATATCTTTTGAATCAAGATTCACGCACACCCACCATAAATTGCCTACTCTCCACTTTGGAAGTTTGCAACCACCAAATAAATTGCTTATTCTCTACACTGGAGATATGCAATACCGTGCCAAACATCCCATTGCTAGCCTTATGCTTATTCCTACACTGGGAATAAACATTTCTCCCTCTTCCCCCTCTTTCATTTCAAAAATCCTTTCCTATAGATAATCTGGGGAAATCTAGAGCTAAAAAAGAGAGAGAGAAAAATGAGCAAAGTAGCTCAAGAAAGGACTATGTCCTGAAGAAAAAAAAAAGTGAGCAAAGTAGCTCAAGAGAGGACTATGTCCTAAGAAAATGTGAGGACACATCTTTTGTCTACTCACTATGTATCTAAAAAAAGAGAGAGAGAATTATCATTAGCTCTAGACCCCAGAAATTAACTAGGAAGGATTATGAAATACCTCTCTATACACTTCCACATAACCACACATGCACATCTTGATCAATTTTTATGATTTGCTGCTCCTTATGATCTGAGTGTCTAGCTTAGCAATAAACATCAGGCAATTTGCTCATGGTTCTTAGCCTACCTATAACTCCACATATCATTCTTTAGAAATAGGAGAGGCTACATTTTGGCCTAAGTGAGGATTTAAACACCATTGAGTGATTGAGTGAATCTTGGAGGACTTAAGCAAGTTGTTGTCTTTTGAAAACCTTGAAAAACCTCCAGACAGAATCCTAGTCAAACCTAAGCAAGATAAAAGTTTCCTATCTACTGCTTTATTTCACTCTTGCATGTTTGAAGTGAAAAGCTATAAGCCCCACATTGCTATGATTAATGATATATGCTAAGTTATTTCTCACTATACAATATGCACTTGCAGACATCTTAAGTTGCTATCCATTTCATGCTCAATGCTTAATCCGCATTGTTGCTCGAGGACGAGCAACAGGTTAGCTTGGGGGAGCTTGTTGACGGTCCTTAAACACCTATTTTACCATCAACATTTGACCCTAAAATCCACCAAAAAGGCATGAAATGTAGTCAAATAGGTTTCAAACTAACCAAATTCCACATGTCCATAGATTTTTATTTGAATGCAAGATTTGAACCAAATTTGGACAAATGGACCCACCAGAGGCCAAGCCCACTCAGCAGGGCCCAAATGGGCCTAAGGGGGGTGGCGCCCGCCACCCCTAGGTGGCGCCCGCCACCTCTAAGTGGCGCCTGCCACTTGGGTTGGCCCAAGTGCCACTCCCTGCCACGTCACTGATCCGTGTGACCTCCCCAAGGCCAAATCTTGGCCCTTGGTCACTAGGTTAGTGGCATCGGATGGCTCAGGATGAAGTGGCATGGATCAAGGCTGAATGGCAGTTACTCAGACATGCACCCGACCTCCAAACCGCTTTGGACAACCACCTGGAGGCCGTAGGATCAATGCCGGAGCATCCAACGGCCAGGGAGCTGGCGTCCGCCAGTAGGTGGTGGCGCCCGCCACCTGACCTAACCCTAGGTCGGTTGGCTGCCCCCTATAAGTACCCCCCTCACTCATTTGGGCTATAAATACCCCCCTGGAGGCACCTCTTCATTCACACCCAGTACCACACCATCCCACACCAAGAGAAGCAAAGCAAGAGAAGCAAGTGAGAGTTAGGTTAGAAGCTTAGAGAGCTTAGGCAAGTAGGTAGCTAGTAGAGAGCAAGGCATCTTCGCCCTCGCGGTAGCGTTGCTCAAGGCTTAGCTCAAGAGTAGAGGCGTGCGAGTGATCGGTCCTGGAGCGGGGAAGAGTCTTCCTTCATCTCTAGTTCAGGTTTTGCTCTTGTTACTCAAGCATTTACTATATTCTTGGTCATCATTTCAAGTATTACTTTATTCTACTTATCAGTATTGAGTGGTATACTTGATTGATTGCTTGAGTGCCTAGCTATCCTATTGTTCAATTCACTTAGCCATAGTAGTTAATCTCTAGTGAGCTTAGTGTTTGATCTTTGCCAATAGGTTGCTTAGTTAGTTTAGTGTTTATCTTATTAAGTCAAGTATTTGCTCTGACGTCCGCAAGGGTGTCTCTATTCAAAGCTAGGGTAGAGATAGTTAGAATATAGTTAAGCGTGGTGATTAGTTATAGACTTACCTTCAGATACGGCTGGACCCCCGGATAGCTGTGGTAGCAAGCAGGTGGTGACAGCCCTGTGCGCCTTGAATTCCACCACGTAGTTGGCCCAGTTTAATAGTAAGGCTCATTGTGCTAGCGTTCAACCTAAGTAAGTGGTAAAGGCTAGTACGCCTCGATACTTGACAAGATAGGAATAAAACTTTACTTAACTTAGTTACTTTATTGTCTTTTGCCTGCCCTGCTTCGTAACTATCTTGCTTCGTAATTATCTTGCTTGTAGTTATCTAGGATTAGTTATTAGTAGTAGTTAGTTATCCTTAGTTATCATATTTCCCTTCAACTATCTATCTATCTAGTTATCCACCTTACCTTAGCCATCCATTTCATCCTTACCTATCCACCCATATATTCTTTCTAGCCTTTCATCTTCCCTTCTCCCCTTTTCCTTTTTCTTATTTCTTCGACTCTCATCCCCTCCTTGACTCAACTCATACACCACCCTAGCCTTCCCTTGGGATCAAATAAATTGACACCTGGTACTCCCAGGCGAAGTGCTACTACGATAGTTCTGTGCGCTTGCAGAATCTCCTCCTGGTAGATTGCATTCTCTCTAGCTAGCTCCTACTAGTGTCGAGATTGACAACCCCGCTTGGCATTAGTAGATAGCTGCTTTAGCTCCACTCCTTTAGGTATAGTGACCGGTCTTGCTTCAAGCACTTCTGACGCCGTTGCCGGGGATAGACTCCATAGTCTACTCCTAGTAACAACGTTAGCAAGTGCCAACAAGCATTCCTGGGCCGTTACCAGGGATAATTGCCTAGCACTATCTTTAGTGAAGCTAAGAACTACCAACAACCGGCTACCCCCAGATACCTTGATTGGTCCGAGTATTCGATCAATTTCTCTCGAGCAGACCAATGGACCAATGTATCCAATGCAGGGCATTACCCGCTAGTCCTGGATCCCACGGTCGCCGGATTTAAATTGGGAAGAGTACTCATCGACGGAGGAGCAGGACTCAACGTCATCTTTGCAAGCACCTTACGCAAGATGAACATGGACCTCGCAACTCAGCTCACACCATCAAACGCTTCTTTCTACGGCATAGTACCCGGAAAGGCGGCTGTACCACTCGGAAGAATCATACTACCCGTCACATTTGGATCTCAGACCAATTACCGGACTGAGTACATCAGCTTTGAGGTAGCCGATTTTGAGTCATCCTACCATGCCATATTTGGGCGACCAGCTATCGCCATGTTTATGGCAGTACCTCACTACCCGTATCTCCTACTGAAGATGTCGGGTCCTAAAGGCATCCTAACCTTCAAGGGTGACTTGAAGCGATCTTTCGACTGTGACACAGAGGCTGTCCAAATCGCCGAAAAGGCTCAAATCGCCCTAGAAGTACAAGAACTTGCTCAGATGGTACATAGCACCAAGCCTGGAGATGCAGAAATCTCAACTAAGAAGGCGGGTACTATACAACCATCAGCAGAAATCTCTACAAAAACCATTGACCTGGAAACCGGTGATCCTTTAAAGACAGCGGTTATCAGTGCTCACCTATCTGAAGAATAGGAACTCGCGCTCACCAAGTTCCTCAGAGCAAACAAAGACATATTTGCTTGGAAACCGGCTGATATGCCAGGAGTTCCTAGGAGCTTGGCTGAGCACAAAATGGAACTAAAAGAGGGCTCGAGACCCATTAAGCAAAGACTACGATGATTCTCACCAGAGAAGAAAGAGGCAATCAAGAAGGAAATAGCTAAACTACTCACGGCCGGGTTCATCAGAGAAATCCTTCACCCCGAGTGGTTAGCTAACCCAGTTCTAGTCAAGAAGAAGAACTCTACCGAGTGGCGCATGTGTGTCGACTACACAGACCTCAACAAGCACTGTCCAAAGGATCCTTTCGGATTACCAAGGATAGATCAAATAGTCGATGCTACCGCAGGCTCCGCTCTATTATCTTTTCTGGACTGCTACTCCGGATATCATCAGATTGCTCTCAAAGAAGAAGACCAACCCAAGACATCGTTTATAACTCCCTTCAGAGCATACTGTTATAAAACTATGTCCTTCGGGTTGAAGAATGCAGGGGCTACTTACCAGCGTGCCATCCAAGACTGTTTGGGCGACCAAATTGGATGCAACGCGGAAGCATATGTTGATGATGTGGTCATAAAAACACTGGATCCGACTACCCTCATATCAGACCTGGAGGAAACCTTCAACCGGCTGCGCGCATACCAATGGAGACTCAATCCCATAAAGTGCGTTTTCGGAGTACCCTCGGGACAGTTAGCCATCAGGGCATCGAGGCTAGTCAAAAACAGATCACAGCTATCATCAACATGAAACCACCTACCTCAGTCAGGGATGTCCAGAAACTCACCGGGTGTATGGCTGCGCTAAACCGATTTATCTCACGGCTAGGAGAAAAGGGACTCCCTTTCTTCAAATTACTCAAGGCCGGCGATAAATTTCAGTGGACGGAAGAAGCGGACAGGGCCTTTGAACAACTCAAGGGATATCTTACCAATTCACCTATACTGACGCCACTAGAACCCAGGGAGCTGATGATGCTTTATATTGCAGCTACCACACACGTTGTAAGCACAACAATTGTGGTGGAGCACAAGGATGACAAGCACATCTACCATACCCAGTGACCAGTATACTACATCAGCGAGGTACTCTCTGACTCAAAGGTCAGGTACCCGCAAGTACAGAAATTACTCTACGCTCTACTCATATCTTCAAGAAAACTACGACACTACTTTGAAGCTCATGAGATCACAGTTGTTACAGATTTCCCATTGGGAGAAATTCTGCATAATCGTGATGCTATAGGAAGAATTTCAAAGTGGGCAGTCGAGTTGGAGGCACTTAACATCAAGTTGACTCCAAGGAAAGCAGTCAAGTCACAGGCACTAGTCGATTTCGTTGCCTAGTGGACAGAAATACAGCAGGCCCAGAACAACGCTATTCCTGAGCATTGGAAGATGTACTTCAACGGATCTTTAAAACTCGGGGGAGCAGGAGCTGGAGTACTACTTGTATCACCAGCTAGAGAGCAACTCAAGTATGTTCTGCAGATATTGTGGCCCGCTACCAACAATGAGGCAGAATATGAAGCACTACTACACAGACTCAAGCTAGCAGTCACATTGGGCATCAAGCGACTCCTAGTCTACGGCAACTCTTCTGTGGTAATTCACCAAGTCAACAAGGATTGGGACTGTACCAAGGAAACAATGAACGCCTATTGCGTCGAAGTCCGCAAGCTAGAAAAACACTTTTCAGGGCTGGAACTCATTCATATTACTCGGGATCTTAATGTCGCAGCAGATATCCTAGCAAAATTGGGATCTGACAGAGCTATGGTCCCCAGCGGCACCTTCGTACATGAGCTATCTAAGCCTTCAATTCAAGAGAAGGAAGAGGTCGACCCCGCACCCTCCACTCAGATTCTAACTCTAGCACCCGACTAGACACAAGTTTTCATCGACTACTTCAAAGAGCATAAACTACCCAGTGATAAAACTGCCGCAGAGCTGGTCACCAGACGTAGCAAAAACTATGTCCTAGTCGGAGACAGGCTATATCGACACGGTGCTTCATCCGGAGTCCTCCTCAAATGCATCTCACCAGAAGAAGGCAGAGAAATCCTTAACGAGGTTCACTCTGGGTGCTGCGGCAATCATGCAGCATCAAGGACACTAGTCGGAAAAATCTTCAGATCAGGGTACTACTGGCCCTCAACCTTGAAAGATGCGAAAGACATAGTCCGCCGCTGTCAATCGTGCCAGTTCGTTGCCAAACAGCAGCATGTACCTGCACATGAATTGATCTGTATTCCTCCGTCATGGCCTTTCTCATGTTGGGGACTCGACATGGTGGGTCCTCTTAAGCGTGCTCCAGGCGGATTCAAGTACATCTATGTCGCAATCGACAAGTTCACCAAGTGGATTGAGTACATGTCGTTAGTCAAGTTCAATCCATCCAAGTCAGTACAATTCATGCAGAGCATCTTCTATCATTTTGGGATGCCACATAGAATTATAACCGACCTTGGATCCCCCTTCGCGGCTATTGAGTTCAGGTCATGGGCCAGCAACTGTGGAATCAAGATAGACTACGCTTCAGTGGCTCATCCACAATCAAACGGTCAAGTTGAACGTGCAAACGCCCTTATTCTTGCCGGATTAAAACCAAGGCTATTCGACCTTCTAAAAGATCACAGCGGGAAATGGGTCGAAGAACTGCCTAAAGTAGTCTGGGGGCTACGGACACAGCGAAGTCGGGCAACGGGCCAGACTCCTTTCTTCTTGGTGTATGGCACCGAAGCAATCCTCCCGACAGACTTAATCTGGAATTCCCCACGAACAGAGCAGTACAATGAAGGCGAAGCTGATGATACAAGGCGACTAGAAGTCGACAGCCTTGAAGAAGCCCAGCTAGCCGCACTCTTTCAGTCAGCAAGATACCTTCAAGGGATGAGGCGCTACTACGACAAGAACGTCCATCACCGTACCTTCCAAGTAGGCGACATGGTCTTGAAGAAGATTCAGAATACAGCAGGGCGCCACAAGCTTATGAGTCCATGGGAGGGACCCTACATAGTATCTAAAGTAACAAGACCCGGGTTTGAGCTAGTCACTGAGGATGGTTCTCCGTTGCCAAATTCATGGAATATTGATCATCTAAAGAAATTTCACACCTAAGGACTATGCTACAAATCTGACTCAGGACAAATGTACTCATTACTCAGATATTAATAAAGTTTGACGTTCTTCAGAAACAAGAGCTTTATGATTTATTCTTCTATCAAACTTCGTCCCGACTATTTAGTCGGATGAAACCCACCAATAATACAATAAGCTTTAGCTATTGTATCCCACCGACTAATATATAATATTACTCGAATGGATGGTTCAACGGCAACTATACTTGAGTTACGAGCTCCGAGCTCAATACAACTCAAATGATAGTACGGCTTAATACCCGGCTATCAGCCTATAGCAAATATGGTATCTACTAAAATAGATACTAGTTCCTATAAGGCATAACATGGGGAGTAATACTCACCCTGTTACATCTTAACTGGACAGAGGTCCACCCATTTTCGCACTCAAGCTGCGACTACCAAGAGGATATGATTCACCCAGAAGGAACCATTGTCGCGGTCCTTCAAGAGGTGCTTGATCAAAATTATCCCTTGAACTAGGGTACTAAGAGTAGTACTCGGGCAAGACTAAGTTCTCTATATGATCATTACAAGACTATAAGAGAAATGAAGTCACACGACCCAAACCTAAGTGCTAGAGAGCACCCGGATAGACCCGTCTAATAAGACGCCTGGTCACACATCCACATCAAACAGAATGACCCATTGACAAGAAATTTCTTGCAATGACGAGTTGACCATATACGAAATTCACAAGACTCAAAAGTAACTAATACTTTGATTCTTTCTACTTAATAATAATTGTTTCCAGGGAGTACAAGTTGCGGTCAAAGGACCAAGAAGGCTAGACTACTCTACAAGATCAAGAATTTGAGAGTACTCCTCCGCCATGGGCTTGACCTCCTCCTGCATTGCCGCCAGGTCCTCATCACTCTTGCCTTCGGGGAGTGTCATGACGGACGACAGGTCGAAGGCTGGCAGATGCAACCGCAGCGTCGCCCTGCACCACTGAAGTCGACATATCCTTGATATACTGAGCTAGCCGCCCAGGTGCAGCCTTGGCTCGATCAATCAAGGATTCGTCAGCTCCTTCAGGGCATGGGATCATATCTAGTACGGGCTCAACAGCATGCTCCAGCGTCGTCAGTTGTGCTTGCACCGCTTCAAGAGCCTAACTCGACTCCTTCGTCAATTTCAATGCCTGCAGGAGGTCCCGGTCAGCACCCTCATGCATCAATTTGGCTTCTTGAAGAGTACTTTGTGCATTAGCATATACCTCTTCAAGTTCTGCTTCCTTCCGGTTGAAAGCATTTTGCCACCCGGACGCCAAAGTGTTTGCATCTAAAAACATCAGTTGGATAAGTCTTAGAAAGTATGCAAATGCAAAATGGACTCGGGGTAGTACTATCAACTTACCAGCCAGCTGCTTCTTGGAAGACTTTTTGAGCTCCTTCATCTTCTGCTCCAAGGCAGCATCCTTGGCAATTAGCGCAACTTCTCGGTTATTGGCTGCATCGCGCTCAGCCACAACAGTCTTAAGACTGCCTTGCAACTCGTTGATGCAGTTGTGCAGGAGTTGGGTGGCCACCTTCTGGCTAATTTGGTCCTGGGTGATGTAGTCTCGGAGCTCTTGATTCTCACGGGACATCTCATGGCGAATCCGAGTGATCTGATCCTTGACCTTTACATCAAAACCCTGCGCAATAACAATACTGTAAGTACTGAGATGAGACTACAACATATGAAGATGACTTCAAAAGAATTACTTCAACAAATTGGTGAAGCGCTTCGACAGGTGCCGCCACTTGCTCACTCAACTCCTTCAGTCGGGTGAGGTCCTGGTTGTATCCCATAACATCAAGGGTCGCTTCTTGACGCGAGGACTCGGGGGCACATGCAGACCCTTCCTGAGGGCGAGTCGAAGCTTCAGCGTGAACGTTAGCCAAGACCATCTCCAGAGTTGGCTCGTCCGGCTATCGAGTGCGGAAAAACCACTCATTGATTACTCGGTCAAATTCCAACTGAGCAGGAGAACGGAAGATCGAGTATGGCACACCAATCTGAGGCAAAGGGAGAATATCCACTTCAGGCGCTGTATCGACCTGAGGATCCGATGGAGAGGAGCCAGGCAGAGCATCTACCTAGCTAAAGACAGGAGGGGCGCTGGATTCTTCCTTGTCCAGCGTCTCCAACTCCTCTACCGCCCGGGTCTCGGGGACAAAATCTGAAGGTGCTGCAGCTGACTTCATTTTCCTTTAACACACGAGTATCTATGTTAGTACCAGAAACATGCGGGCACTCTAAAAGTAAAGTTCTGTAACTTACTTTACAAGCTTCAATGGTCGCGGCAACTTTAAGAGAGGTTTCTTAAACAACGGGTCTAGAGCCGGAGCTTCTTCAGGGACCACACCGCTTGAAGTCCCTTGGGCTGTTTCAACATCTGGTACAAAAACAGATATAAGACAAGGGTTTATTAAAATCCAAACACAGAAGGAGTACAAGGTACTCGGGTTTCCCCTTACCAGGAGCACCCATATTACAGTGCTTTTCAGTCAATTCTGGTGACAAAAGTACTTTTCGACAAGCACGGCGATTACCAGTGCGAGCCTTCTTTGGGACAGATTCCCCGACTTCTTGAAATGGAGTCGGCGACCTCTTCCGGCTACTCTCAGCTACCAGGTCTATGAGCATGACATCAGAGTCAGTTGATTCTATGTCAAGCCAATCAAGGTCAACAGGAGAGCTTGGGTTGTTCAGAAGGTCCTCACTTCGGATGGGACCTCCTAGAGTTATGCCTCCGCCTTCTTCAGTCGCCGGAGGTAGGGGAGGACAATCATTGTTATCTCTCCCCTGGCCCTATAAAAGAAGAAAATTCAGTCAAGTCAGAAGGATATCTACTAAGAATCTCAAAGATAAGACAAATCAATTAGTCACCTGAGGAAGCGGGTTGATGGCGTAGAATGTCGTCATCACCGGAACAAGATGTTATTGGCTCCGCATCATGACGACGTGGGTCCTTCGTACCCAGGTACTCGAAGCCAAAGTTGGCTCGCTGTTGAAGAGGATGTATGCGGCGCGCGACGAAGTCTTGGACGACGGTGTACCCGTTCTATCCACCAAGCTTCAATCCATCTATCATATCAATGAAAGGTTGGACAGCCTCTACCTCAACGACGGTAATCTTGTCCTTCCATTCCCAACACTTTCGTGGAGGCCATCCATCATGGCGGCGAAGAGCTGGCAGAGGGTTGGCCATATAGAACCACCCGGCAGCCCAATCTCGGACAGAATCTGACAGCTCTATAGTAATATACTGTGTGGCCACCTCTACCCTAAGCTGGATGCTAGCCCCTCCAACTACCACAACGCTAGCGTCACTAGGTTGACACTTCACCCAGAAGAAGTAGCGAAACAGAGTAAAAGAAGGGCAGATCCCCAGAAAAGCTTCACACAGATGGGTAATGCGGATACATGGGTGTATGCCGAATCTCCGATTGATGAGTGATTGTCAACTGGGATAATGCACATGTTCTTTGGCTTGTGTTGTGCAGGTGTCGAGCACGGAGACAGTGATCAGAGGCAAGGTGAAGGTCAAGTAGAGACATGCCGTGCCGAGGGACCGAGAGTGGCGAAGGGCGGACGTGAGGCTTGGACTGAGGGACCGGTGGCCTGAGGATCAGCTGTGGTGGCTGACAGCCTGGGACAGCGACGAGCGGAGACTTGCGGGCACGGTGTTGCCTGGGTCGAGGACCTGGGGCCACGTGTCGGTGGACGGGGTGCACGGGTGGTGCATCCCCTCTACAGCTTCGGTTTGGTGGTAGAGCCAGGGAAAAACCATCGGGTGGACGGTTTCCAGGTTTAGGCCTCAAAACCTGGGCATGGATGGTTTCCGAGTTTGGCCACAAAACTCGGGCTGAGGACGGTTTCCAGGTTTGGGCCTCAAAACCTGGGCGCTGCGGGTTTGCTGAGTTTGGGCCACAAAACTCAGGCTACGTGGGCTGGTTTCCCGGTTTGGGCCTCAAAACTGGGGGTTGGCTATGAAGGCTGGTTTCCCGGTTTGGGCCACAAAACCGGGGGTGCGACGTCTAGGAAAAGGACGCGGAGCGGTGGCGGCACGTGGCGGCAATCGGGAGGTTGCGTCGAGTCAACGCTACGAGTTGTGCGGGCGTGGCCGTCGGATCCACCTACCACCGAGTTGGTCCAGAATAACCTTAGGGTTTAGCTCGTTCGCTCTGTAAGTAGTTAGGGGTAGAGTGGGAATTAGGAATAGTTAGAATTACGATAAGTAGGGGGAGACACCCACCTCCCCATCTATCTCAGTCATTTGCTCTTTGCTTCTAGGTTTTCCTGCTCTCCCACATCCCTGCTGTAGTAAACCTGAGATCCACAGAGAAGAGAACAATACCTCTGTGCCCGTGAGTTTTTTAGGAAGTGAGACCGTAATCTCACTGTTGTAGCGTGTGGTAGCCACATGGTTGCAAATTGGTGGTTGTGATTCGCGTTTTGCTTGTGTTCTTCATGGGTTGTTTTTCTCCACGTTTTTCCCGTTGATCGATCTCTCTACTCGGTGCGTCTTTTGCAAATCCGTTTGAACTGAGTTGTTCTAGATCGTGAGGCACTTCTTTCCACTGAAGGAAATCATCTCTAACCTCACGAGCTAGTAGATCGGTCAATTTTCGTTTTGGATCAAGTTTGTTCCTTTTGTCCTGAATTCTTCCAATTCACCAATTTGGAGTTAGGTTCGAGCCATGATCTCTTTGGGATAGCTCCCTAACCTCCTTGGAACTCCTCAAACTAAGTCTAAGCCTTAGTGCTTTTGATTCGGAGGAGATCGGGTGATTTTCGCGGAAGAACAGTGCAGTATCAGGACCATCGGACGCTATGTTCTTGAGCATCAGACGCTGAGTTGTTTCCATCGGAGCGTCCGGTGCAACGTGTCGTCTGACAGTGTTTTTGAAGGAACATCGGACGCTAACCATCAGAGCGTCCGTTGCCATCGGACGCGCCGGGGGTCTAGCATCGGACGCTAGGGTTTCACTGTAGCAGCGTCCGATGCCAGTCCAGTGAGGTTCCAGAGAGGTCTTGTTTGCATCGGACGCGTCCTGTGCTTGGCCATCGGACGCTGCCAGCGTCCGATGCAGTGATTTCTTCACTGTTTCGTCCGCAGTTTGATCATTCGACTTCGGATTTGGTTTTGGGTTTTTGCGTTGGATTTCTGACATTGTGCTCTACAGAAATCGGACTCCCCATTTTGCAAAATAGCCTGAATCCCCCTCGCGTTGCTCGGGTGAGGTTGAGGTTACCCAAAGTCCATCCTGTCACTAGTTGACTTGCGTGAACTTGGGTGAGAAAGTTTTTGTGGTGTCCCGCTGTGTTCCTAGGGAACATCCACCCATTCTCTTGGGTCGTGGACATCACGCGCATCGGTTTTGCTCTTGGGGTTGAATTTCTGGGACAGAGGCAATTAGTTTTTGAAAAGAAATTTGAAGCTCCCATTCACCCCCCTCTGGTCGCTTTCTGGTAGCATTTTCGGTCCTTCAATTGGTATCTGAGCGGGTTAAGGATCTTCCACCTTAGTCGGTTCCAGATCCACAGAAGGCGACATGGATCACGGCGTGGGCAAACCGCCATTTTTCGATGGGACGAACTATGCGTATTGGAAGATACGCATGTCGGCCTATCTGTAGAGTTTGGGTGCATCCATTTGGGATATTTGCAACTCTGCCGATTACGTGGTCTTGGCTGCTCGTGTGACTCAGCATCAGATCGATGAGCACGATGCCAATAGCCGAGCATGTAATGCTCTTTTCTCATGTTTGAGCATGAGTGAGTTTGATCGCGTTTCTCACCTCGCTACGGCTCGGGAGATTTGGGCTACTCTCATGCGCTTCCATGAGGGAACCTCTCAAGTCAAAACCCGACTCTACGAGTCGTTCAAGCGAGAGTATGAGAACTTTCGACATATGCCTGGCAAGAGCATAGAGAGTTTATTCGCTCGCTTTCAGGTGATTGTCAACAGGATGAGTGCTAACAACGAGCTGTTGCCTTTCGACGATCATGAGAGGGCTTTGAAGCTTTTGCATACTCTTGATCGGTCAGTGTGGGATTCCAAAGTTCAGGCGATCATCGAATCACCTAATTATGAGACTCTCACGTGCGACGAGCTCTTCAGTAAGCTCAAGTCCAGTGAGATCGATGCCATGGCGAGGGCTTCTTATGAAAATCCTTCTGGCCCATCGATGGCTTTGCTTTCTGGCTCTTCTACTAACCCCTCTGGAGGCTTTGCTTTGATTCTCTTCTTTCTATCATAGAGGAGCATTTAGAGTCTTTGGGAGACGATGAGTTGGCCTTGCTTGCCAACCGGTTCTCGCGGTTTCACAACAACCGCATGAACCGTCGCTGCGGAGGAGGACGCTCGGGCTGTTTCGAGTGCGGCGACCCCGACCACTTCATCGCCAACTGTCCCAAGAAGAACAAGCATTCTGGGAAGGGCGATCATGGGCACAAGTACGACTCCGGCAAGCGCAAGGAGAAGTACGTCCCCGCGAAGCACAAGCGGAAGGGCGGCTTCAACAAGGAGTACATCAAGACCAAGTACTTGGAGAAGGTCCAGGCTGAGCAGCGTGTGTTCTTCGCCACGCTCAGCGACGTCGACGACTCGGACGATGACTCCGCTTCCTCAAGCGACGACGAGTCCGAGAAGAAGAAGAGGATCGAGGACAAGCTCAATGGCCTCTGCTTCCTCGCCGACGACGACGGCCTCCGCACCATGGCCCTCGGCAAGGAGGTCAGTGGCGACACTCCTCAGGATGACGACGACGACGACACCTCCCAGGTATCTCTGACCCCCGATGAGCTTTCTGCTGAGGTCGAGAAGCTTACTGCCGCGCTCCTTAGTCAAGATAAGTTGCTTAGGCGTGCCGCTAGAGAGCGCAAGGAGTTTAGGCAGAAGTGGGAGGACACGGTGAGGGAGCTTGGGTTTGCTAAGTCCACCGTGGTCGTGTCTGAGGATGCCGAGTGCGAGATGTGCACCACGCACATGACTGACCTTCTCACCTTGAGAGGTAAGTTTGCTGCGTTGATAGGAGAGGTGGATGAGCTGAAGGCTAGACCCTCGCTGTTGGGTGCATGCAAGACTTGTCCTGTCTTGCAATCTGAGTTGGCAGAGAAGAATGCCAAGATTGTGTCTCTTGAAGAGGCCAACTCAGGTAGCACATGTGTGGCTAGGTGTGTTCTTTGTGAGGGTTTGGAGATGGAGATTGCGAACGTAAAGCAAGACAAGATGCAAACCGAGGAAGAAAACACATACCCTCGGACCATCTTGTCATGGGTGTCTTGTGGTGAGCCGCAGCTCGGGATGATGATCTCCCAATTCAAGCGAGCTGCTGGAGGTCCTGGTGTAGGTTTTGCTCCGGGTGTTGATCTTTCTGCTTTTGGGAAGATTGGAGAGTCGAGTGGTTTGAACCCGAGTGAAAAGCCCAACTCCACCACTACTCCCAAACTTACCAAGCTTCCACCTAAAGAGCCTCTCAAGCCTAACACCAAGGATGGGGTCTTTGCTGAACCTCCGAGAGCTCCACCCAAGAACCAGCAATGGGCTCCCAAACCCAACCACCTCAAGAACAAACTGGACACCATGCCACACATCCAAGAGGAGCTTATGCCACAGAAGGGCAAAGTGATCCACACACACAAACGTGTGTACCAACAACCCCCTTTGAGAGTGGTGAGGTACCATTGTGAGCATTGTGGGAGAGATGGACACTTGAGTGAGTTTTGCTTTCGGCGCAAGAGAGAGGCGCAGCGTGCTAGGGAGATGAACAACCCGGACATGTACCATCCTTTCCATGATGTACATGTGCCGAATGTTCAGAGGAGAGCTCCGAGGAGAGCTGCTAGGCCCAGAGGTCCAGAACCTCAAGTTCCTAGGCCTAGGCAGCAGAGGAGAGGCCGTGCCCGGCGGGAGCCTGCAGTTGTAGGCTATGGACCCCATGGCAGTGGCTTTGTAGTTGAGCGTTTTCCCCCACCGCATTTTGAGTATCGCGATGGACGCTCTTCCCTTAGCGGACCACGTTTTCCTCAACGTGGTGATCGCTTCCCCCGTAGGCGTGCTAGGAATGGTTTTTCTACTAACCGTTCTTTTGAGCAGCCGGCCCAACACTGGTATTCTTCCTACTTCACTAACCCCAGTGTTGGACCGTATGCTCACCCTATGTGTTTTTATTGATGTAGGTAAAACGATTGGAGAACGTTTGGTTGGTGGATTCCGGTTGCTCGAGGCACATGACCGGAAACGCCAAGTGGTTCTCCAGTCTTAGTCCAGTCACCGGAAAGGAGTTTATCACCTTCGGCGACAATAGCAAAGGTAAAGTTTTGTCTCGTGGGTCGGTGCGAGTTAATGAGCACTTTGTGTTGCGCGATGTTGCTCTTGTTTCTAACTTGCATTTTAACCTTCTTTCTGTTTCGCAACTCTTTGACGACGACTATGAGATTCATTTTAAACCGAATCTCAGTCGTATTTTGGACCCTCAGGGCAATCTTGTTTGTGTGATTTCGCCCTTTGGGAAAGTCTTTCGTGCGGATTTCTCGGAGTCTTTTGGCATTTCTCGTTGTCTTGTGGCTGGACCTTCCTCTTCTGATCTTTGGAAGTGGCATAGGAGACTTGGACATTTGAGCTTCGACTTGCTTGCAAGGCTTAGTTCACTTGGCCTAATCCGAGGATTGCCCAAGTTGCATATGGAGAAGGATCTTGTTTGCCACTCTTGTAGACATGGGAAGATGGTTGCCGCTCCCCACCATCCAGTGACTCAGGTCATGACCAAGCGCCCTGGAGAGCTTTTGCACATGGACCTTGTTGGTCCGGCTCGGGTGAGCTCGGTTGGGGGGAAGTGGTATGTGCTTGTTGCTGTTAATGACTTTTCAAGATATTCGTGGGTCTTCTTTTTAGTTGAGAAGACCGAGACTTTCTCCTTTGCTCGCAATCTGATTTTGCGTCTTCAGAACGAGTTCCCTTTGAACTCGATGCGAGCTATTCGGAGTGATAATGGTTCCGAATTCAAGAATTCGGATTTTGAGAAGTTTTCTAACTCTTTGGGTTTAGAGCATCAGTTTTCTTCCCCCTACACACCACCACAGAATGGTGTTGTAGAGAGGAAGAATCGGACCCTTGTAGAGATGGCCAGGACGATGCTCGATGAGCATAGGACTCCTAGGCGATATTGGGCCGAAGCTATGAGCACGGCATGCTACATTTCCAATCGCATTTTTCTCCGAGCTTTCTGGAAAAAGACCTCTTATGAGTTGCGTTTTGGAAAACTGCCCAAGGTGAGTTATTTTTGAGTTTTCGGTTGCCACTGTTTTATACTCAAAAAGGGCAACTTGGATAAGTTTGAGTCTCGTTCTTTTGACGGTGTGTTTTTGGGTTATGGCACTCATACTCGAGCTTATCATGTACTTAACCTTGACATTAACCGAGTCATGGAGACATCAGATGTCACCTTCGATGAGACCATGGTTTGTCCTTCTTCTCGTTTTGAGCGTGCAGGTGATCATGAGGTTGGTGAGCCTCTTTTTGATGATGAGGATGAGGGTGCTGAAGGTATGGATGATCCAGCACCCCCTCCACCTGCTGTGCCACCAAGAGCGGCTTCTACGACGACTCACGGCCCCGACTCTTCTTCTTCCAGGGGGCCGTGGGATGCGCCACCTCGAGCGGTACCCTTTGTACCCGAGGAGGCACCAGCTGCTGTTGAGGGGGAGGCCACTTCGGCAAGGGAGGCGCCACGACACATTCAGCGCCAGCACCCGCCTCAGCAGATGATCAGCAGCATCGACGAACGCGTCACCCAGTCAAGGCAAATCTCTCACTTTGCTCATTCTGCATTTGTTGCTGATTTTGAACCCCGGGATGTTGGACACGCTCTGACGGATCCAGATTGGGTCAATGCCATGCATGAGGAGCTTGAAAACTTTGCGAGAAATCGGGTTTGGGTTCTAGTGTCTCCACCTTCTGAGTGTCACCCAATTGGAACAAAATGGGTTTTCAAAAACAAACAGGGAGAAGATGGCCATGTTGTGAGAAACAAGGCCAGACTCGTAGCCCAGGGATATAGTTAGAAGAAGGGGATAGACTATGAGGAGACTTTTGCTCCTGTAGCACGTTTGGAGGCTATTAGGATACTCTTGGCTTTTGCAGCATCCAAAGGTTTCAAACTTTTTCAAATGGATGTCAAGAGTGCCTTATTAAACGGCTACATAGAAGAGGAGGTGTATGTTAGACAACCCCCCGGTTTCGAAAATCCCAAGTTTCCAAACCATGTCTTTAAACTTCACAAAGCTTTGTATGGTTTGAAACAAGCCCCTAAAGCCTGGTATGATAGGTTGAAAACCTTTTTGCTTGCTAAGGGTTTTAAAATGGGATGTGTAGATACGCTCTTTCTCCTCAAGCAAGGCACTGATACTCTCTTGGTCCAGATTTACGTGGATGATATCATTTTCGGTGGTTCCTCTCACGCTTTGGTTGCCAAGTTTGTAGATACAATGAGTAGGGAGTTTGAGATGAGCATGATGGGAGAGTTGACGTTTTTCCTTGGGTTGCAAATCAAGCAATCCCGGGAAGGGACGTTCGTGCACCAGGGCAAGTACACCCATGACATTCTGAAGAAATTCGATATGGGTGAGGCCAAGCCTCTTCCAACACCCATGTCGACCACGACGGCCCTGGATGCGGACAAGGAGGGAGAAGCAGTGGACCAGAAGGAGTACCGGAGTATGATCGGGTCACTGCTGTACCTGACGGTGACGCGCCCGGACATCTAGTTCGCGGTGTGTCTGTGCGCGCGATTTCAGTCGTCGCCGTGCACTTCTCACCGACAGGCGGTCAAGCGCATAATGAGGTACTTATCCTTCACTCCAGAATTTGGGATTTGGTATTCTGCTTCCTCCACCCTTTCCCTTTGTGGTTATTCCGATGCCGATTTTGCTGGTTGTCGCATTGATCGCAAGTCCACTTCTGGGACTTGCCAGTTTATTGGTTCTTCTCTTGTATCGTGGTCTTCTCGCAAGCAGTCTAGTGTCACCCAGTCTACCACGGAGGCTAAGTATGTTGCTGCGGCTAGCTGCTGTTCCCAGTTACTCTGGATGATAGCCACTTTGCGTGATTTTGGTCTGAGCTTTTCTCGCGTTCCTTTGCTTTGTGACAGCACGAGTGCTATTAGCGTTGCTAAGAACCCCGTGCTTCACTCGAAGACCAAACACATTGATGTGCGTTTTCATTTTCTGCGAGACCACTATGAGAAAGGTGATATCGACCTTCGCCATGTCGATACTCATCATCGGTTGGCAGATATTTTCACCAAGCCTTTGGACCAATCGACTTTTGCTAGGTTGAGTGGTGAGCTTGGTGTGTGTTTCCCCTTTTAGTTGGGGGAAACATTTTGGTTCTTGTATTATAGACTGACTCTTTTTCATTTGCCTTTGTTTCCTTTTGCATTTTAGCATACGCATTTACATTCTGAGCTTCATTTATATAATCATTAGAATGTAACTATGCTCTATGTAGTATGCTCCGATGCTTATGATGATCCTTGTGGCTTATGCTCTTTCTGATCACTAGTACATGTTGTGAGCTGAGCTATTTTTGAATGGTGAACCTGCTTAACAAACTTAAAATTGAAAATGTTCACCATTGAGATATGCAACTAGCATGTGTAGGATGTGTTGAGTTCACTCGTGCTTTTCATATATGCTAGGTTGCTATGTCTCTAGTTCTGAGTCTCTCACTTGCTTGGTTTGTTCATATTTTTTCAATAAAATTGAACCAAGTTTTAGTGAACTAAAAAAATCGAGATGGGACTGCTTGTCAACACATCACGGTATCGAGACTATTTCTCATTGCACATTAAAAGTATGAGGCCGCGCCGTCTCCGCGGCCTCTGAGCATGGCCACGATAGCATGTTTTGTTACATCCGTCTGATATACATTGTATGGTTTAGATCGTCTCCACGGCCTCTGAGCATGGCCACGATAGCATGTTTTGTTACATCCGTCTGATATACATTGTATGGTTTAGATCGTTCCCTTTATATTTTTGTTTTACTTGAGCATCGCTCACGCTCTCGATCTATCGTTCTCATCAACACTATCGCACTGCACACACCATCCCTATCGTCATCATTTCTCTGATCTATCGTTCTCATCAACACTATCCCAATGCACACCAAATACTACTATCACTATCGTCATCATTATATATATATCACTATTCCTCCAACATAGGTCACACCCATCATGATTATATCACCATGTTCCTCCATCATAGCTCGCATCTTCTAGCAATACCATACAAGTGTCATCATTATATCACTATTCCTCCAACAGTGGTCACACCCATCATGATTATATCACTATTTTCCTCCATCATAGCTGCTGCCATTTTGTAGCAATACCATGCAACCATTCACCTACACAGCTCATGCATGCTTTTCCTTTTGTTTTCTTGTGTGAAGAGCATCCATGCATGCCACGTTTCTATAATTTCTCCACAACACCAATACACTGCCTTCCCTTCTCACTAAAATGTGCAATGTACTTCTTCGTCTCATATCTATTTCTTATTTGTCCTGGTCCTCTGAGTAGTGCCTTACAAGATTCTCCTCTTGCCTATATAATGATGATCCTCCCGCTGCTCCACACATCCTCTCATCTGCCTTTGCCTTTGTTGTGTTCTTCGAGTTCTACCTACTCGAGACACTTCTGTAAAGCAGCGAGACACTTGTGTAAAGCAGTAAGTGAGACATACTGAAATTGATTGTTCCATGAAACCTGTTAAAAGAAAGTAATACTTAGTAATTTTTCATGCATTTGATTTTTGACCAACTCATGTCAAGGAACATTGCAAATTTATATACATGAGACCTCTGCTCACGTTTAAAACGTGTTAGACCTTTTCACTAGGAATCATTTGACTTTTAAACTCGGTACCTTTATGTATACATTATGTATAGAGATAAATATATGTTCTCTATAGGTTATCCACCAATAATGTTTCATGGAGGGAGCTTCTGCTAGCAATACAAGGAAGAGGCTTCGGGGAGAAGGCTCCTCCCAGCCAGGTGCGCTCTCTTGTGGTTGTATTATATGCTTTTTATTGCGGTTGCATTATATGTCTTTTATTGTGTATAAAAAGTAATATTGTTATCATCAATGTTGCAGGAGTTGTTATACAATCTACTGGGGGAACCATACGGGAGAGGCAAAAGCATCGAAGATCTATAATAAAGGCGAAAAAAGAAGGTAGTTATTAATGTATACTTATGGTTCCCTATAATCTGAAGACAAATTATATGTGCTACTACCAAGCAATGGACCCCTATAATATATTATTAGTGTAGGGTAGATTCACTGTGATGGTTAACTTACCTATTTTCTAACATTTGTAGGTAGAGTCACTGCTTCCAGTAAGAGGGCAATAGAGGGAGGGCAAGAGTGTCAGAAGTGAAAGAAAGAAGGTAGCAGTAGTTGATTTCATGTGTGCATGCAGCTAGCATTTCATAGTTTATATGAAAAATTAGGGTACATCTAGAGCACCTTTAATGTATGGTTTAACCTCTATGGTACTACTCTTTTAGAAAAATAATGTTGTCCTTGGTGGTGGTTGTAGACGAGGAGATATCATACTACGGGCCTCCTGCACACAAGTGTCAGTACTGTGGTGCACAATTTTGGTATCAGGAGCGTGTGAAAAGAACATATCGAGGTGAAGGAGACCGTGTACGTTTTCATCTCTGTTGTAGGGGAGGTAAGGTGCGCTTGCCTCTTCTAAGAGATCCCCCACCATTTCTAGCTGGCTTATTGAACCCAAACGGTGATACTTTTTCTAAGTACTTCATCAAATCTATACGTTCATACAATTCCATGTTTGCTTTCACTTCACTTGGTGCTAAAATTGACATGGATATAAACAAGGGTCCTGGGCCGTATGTCTTTAAAATTAATGGTCAGGTTCACCATCGCATTGGATCTTTGCTACCAGATGAGGGTAAGTCTCCTGTGTATGCACAACTTTATATTTATGATACTGATAATGAGGTAGAAAATCGAATATCAATTTTTGATAGGGATAGGGATTGTGAGGGTGAGAATGAAATTGATAGAAAAATTGTTGAGGGCTTGGTGAGGATGTTTGACCAATCAAATGACCTGGTAAAATCATTCAGAGCAGCTAGGGATCTATTGGTCCAAAACAATGATTGCCGCCAACTGCGTCTCAGGCTATTGCACGATAGATCAAAAGCTGTGCCTCAGTACAATGCACCAACTGGATCAGAGATAGCTGCTTTGATAGTTGGTGACTTTTCAGAGGAGAAGAGTCCTGATATAATAATTCAAGATAGAGGCGGTGGGCTTAGAAGAATTAGTAACCTTCATTCTAATTACATGGCTTTGCAGTACCCCGTTCTTTTCCCTTACGGTGAAGAGGGCTTCAAGCTAGGGATTAAGTACAACCAGACGGGGACCTTACGAGTTAAATCTAGGGGTGAGGTTACCATGCTGGAGTATTACGCTTTCCGTTTACAACAACGTGGCTGTGAGGCCACTACATTGTTATGCGGCGGCCGATTATTCCAGCAGTATATAGTTGACGCATTTGCATCAGTAGAGGAGAATAGGCTTCGATTTATTATAAAAAACAATAAGAACCTAAGGTCCGAGGTTTACAAGGGTATTTATGACGCGCTACACAAGGGTGATTTTGACGGAGACAATGTTGGTAAGAAAGTTATATTGCCTGCTAGCTTTACTGGGAGCAAAAGATACATGATACAAAACTATCAGGACGCAATGGCTATTTGTAGGTTCTATGGGCCTCCTGACTTGTTTATCACCTTTACTTGTAATCGTAAGTGGCAGGAAATAGACGATTCCCTTGCGTTTATACCAGGTCAGAAAGCTAACGCTCGACCTGATATGGTTAGTCGGGTTTTTAAATTGAAGGTTGAAGAGCTTGTTTCGGTGCTGAAGAAGGGTACTTACTTCGGAAAATCACGAGCAGGTACGCCTTACAATTTTTAATGTACTCGGTACTGATTGTTTCTCGAATTAACAAAGCATATACATGCATATAATGAATAGATGCAGGATACTACTAGCTAGCATTTTTCACATATTGTACGGGGCTGGCGTTTGGTCAAGTGTGTAGGCTGTTTGGTCAAGTGTGTAGGCTGCTAGCAGCATACTATATGCATGCTGAAAAGGTAGGCACAGTAAGCTACTGCAATGCATGCGTGCGGCAGTAGGCTGCTCCAAGGAGTATGCGTGCATCAGGCTGGCTACTAGCATGCATGAAGAAAAGTAGCCCATCATTGCCCTATACTCTCTCGGTTCCAGAATAACTGTCGTCCGGAAAACGTGTCTGTGAGGGAAACACGGATTTCTAGTGACACTTATTTTAGAACGGAGGGAGTACACAGAGTTGATGCTCTCCTATCTTGTCTGTGTAGAGGGCATCGACAGACGGTGCTGAGACTAGGAGCTGCTACCGCTAGCCATCCTCGATAAAAATAGCCGGCAGCATCATTAGCTCATTGCTCGATCATGCATGCTACAACAAGTACTATATGCCCATTGTCTGGATACACGACCAGTTCAGTGTTCTTGTCTCCTCACGTGTGTTAGTTTACCATAAAAGCACGTCATAACCAAATACTGCATGTTGTATGCTTTATTCGTCTATAGTATTCATTGCCCTCACACATATAATATCTTCTGATGACTTATGTATGTATTGTTGTTTTCTATTTCAGTACTCTACACTATTGAGTTTCAGAAACGTGGTTTACCTCACGTGCATATTTTGCTTTGGCTTGAAGGTAACTTGAGAGACCCACGTCCTTCGTTTATTGATTCAATTATTACTGCTGACATACCGGATAAAGTTTCGGACCCTTTGGGTTATAGCCTTGTCGACGAATTCATGGTGCATGGCCCTTGTGGGGAGGTTAACAAAAAATGTCCATGCATGAAGAACAATAGTTGCTCCAAATTTTTCCCCAAAGCTTACCAACAAAGCACGGTTGTTGGTGAGGATGGGTTCGTGCAGTATAGGCGCCCTGAATCTGGTAGTTATGTTGAGCGGTACGGGGTCAGGCTTGACAGCCGATGGGTTGTTCCTTACAACTTGTCTTTGTTAAAGAGATTTAGAGCCCATATAAATGTGGAATGGTGCAACAAAACACATCTAATTAAATATTTGTTTAAGTACGTCACCAAGGGGCCAGACCGTGCTAGAGCTGTAATTGAGAGCTTTGATAATAACAGTCATACTGGCCCCTCGCAACAGCACCCTCTAAGTAATGATGGGACCACGCAGACACAGTTCGATATTCAGAAAAAGGATGACGAAATCGATGAAGTTAGAGAGTATATTGATTGTCGTTATTTATCCTCTCATGAGGCTGTGTGGCGTATGTTTGAGTTTGATATACATTATAGGACACCATCAGTAGAGAGGTTATCTGTGCACCTGCCTTTCATGAACAGCCTTGTGTACCCAGCTAACTGCCCCTTAGTTGATATTGTAGGTGACCCTCGTTCCTCGAAAACAACATTAACTGAGTGGTTTTGCGCTAATAGGGAACACCCATCTGCTCGAGAACTAACGTATATAGAATTCCCTACTAGGTGGGTTTGGGATAAAAAGGATAGAGCTTGGCATTCGCGGAAAGGATCTAAGAAAATTGGGAGGGCTATATATATAAACCCTAGCTGTGGTGAGCTGTACTACCTACGTATGCTCCTGAATGTTGTCAAAGGTGCTACATCCTATGAGGATCTTCGAACTATCGCTGGTGTTATGTACCCAACGTTTAAAGATGCCTGTCAGGCGCTTGGCCTTCTTGGAGACGACAATGAGTGGCGTGAGGCTCTTAGAGAAGCATCTGTCTGGGGATCAGCCGCTCAAATGCGCCAGCTTCTTGTTACTATAGTACTTTTTTGCTCGGTTTGTGATGCGCCCTCCTTGTTCTCTGAGTTCTATACTTATTTCACTGATGATATAATTCATAAAATCAAAAGAATGCTGCAATTACCATTCTATACGGTTCCAGAACAGCGTATTAAAAACCATGTCTTGGTGGAGCTTGATAACTTATTTAGTAAGAACGGTGCATCGATGACAGACTATGGTTTTCCGAAACCTGATCTTAGCCTTTGTAACAAGGTGAAAAATAGACTGTTATCAGAAGAATTGGCTTATGATCCTACCAGTCTCATGCATATCCATGACAACCTTGTGAATCGATTAAATGTTGAGCAAAAACATATATATGATGTTGTCATACAATCAGTTTATGAAAAGACTGGTCAATGTTTTTTTGTTTATGGCTATGGTGGCACTGGAAAAACATTTCTTTGGAATGCAATCATTTCGTGGTTACGTTCTGAAAAACTTGTTGTTCTTGCAGTGGCCTCTTCAGGGGTTGCTGCACTCTTGCTCCCTGGAGGGCGTACTGCACACTCTCGGTTTAAAATTCCTATAGTCATTGACGAGTCATCTGTTTGTGAAATTAGAAGGGGTTCATTCCTAGCAGATTTAATAGTCCAATGCTCTTTGATAGTATGGGATGAGGCCCCAATGACCCATCGACACTGTTTTGAGTCACTAGATCGCAGCATGCGCGACATTCTTGGTAAACTAGACTCTTCCAACTTTCATAAGCTCTTTGGTGGGAAAACCATGCTACTTGGTGGAGATTTTCGCCAGGTATTACCTGTCGTCGAGGGTGGGGGCAGATCAGAAACCATAGATGCATCCATAACTAACTCCTACATCTGGAAGCACATTAAGGTACTAAGACTTACAGTGAACATGCGCTTGCTTGCCATGGCAGACAGTGGGTTGCCTACAGATAAAGTGAAAGAGTTTAATGATTGGGTGTTAAGTATTGGAGATGGTACTGCACAGGGAGCTGCAAATAGTGATGATGGGGACTCCGAGTTAGTGGAAATACCACACGATATTTTAATCCCAAGATTAGAATCAGCCATTGATGATATAATAAAATCTACATACCCAAACTTAGCCACATTATACTCGGATCCAGTCTATTTAAGGGAAAGAGCTATTGTCTCTCCAAAAAATGACACTATCGATGAAATTAATGGCCGTGTCCTTTCTTTAATCCCAGGCCATGAAAAGGTATACCTTAGCTCAGATTCATTGGTTGAGTCTTCAAAGGAACATGGTAATCTATACTTGTTTTATCCAGTTGAGTTCCTTAATTCTTTGCAGTTCAAAGGTATTCCTCCTCATAAGCTTGCACTTAAGATTGGTTCGCCTGTGATGCTTCTACGCAATCTGAATCAAAGTGCAGGCCTTTGTAATGGTACACGTCTTATAATAACACAGCTAGGCGATCGAGTTTTGGAGGCTCAGATAATAACTGGATCACACACTGATGAAAAGGTCCTCCTTCCTCGTATTGCCTTGCACGTATCAAGTACCAAATGGCCTTTTGTGCTTAGTAGACGGCAATTTCCAATTCGCCTCTGTTATGCAATGACCATAAACAAGAGTCAAGGACAAACCTTGAAAAATGTTGGCCTCTACTTGCCACGCCCAGTTTTTAGCCACGGACAACTCTATGTTGCTATATCACGCGTAACATCTAGAAAGGGTCTTAAGGTCTTAATTGATGATGATACAGAACCAAGCTCCACCATCACCCAGAACATTGTTTACAAGGAGGTGCTTCACGCCATATGGTAACTATCAGGGCCATGGCCGTAGTCACCTCTATTTTGCATGTTAATGCCTACTTACATGGTGTATGCTTATAATTTATGTCATTCTGAAGGTCTTACACGATCTAAGATTCATTTATCTATAATTAACTAACAGATGGACTACAACATGTTGTCCGAGATTAACCCAACAAAGTACAATTGGCGTGTCAAGGTTAGGGCCGCGAGGATATGGCAGATATCTGGCACTTCCAAGGGAAAGGAGTTTATCTCAATGGAACTCATTCTCGTCGATGAAGAGGTGCACCAGTTAGCAAAGACAATTTGTTTTCGAGATATATCTGTCCTCGTTATTTTACTCTCTCTCTATATTATTCTACAGGGTCTAGGGGTCACAGCCTGCATTGGGCAGAAAAACCTTGACAAATTCTCTAGGTCCATATCTGAAGGCCATTGCTATTATATAAGAAATTTCCAAGTTAGCAAGCAAGAACGGAGGTTCAAGGCTATACCCAGCATGCATACCATATTTTTCACCCCATGGACAATTGTTGAAGAAATCCCTCCTGAGGTGTCCACCAGCCTTCCGCTCTATGTTTTTAACTTTGTGGATTTTGGGGATGTTGATCATAAAGCAAGGCATGGGGATGGCTTAATAGGTATGCACCCTAACAACTCCTAAAAAAGTAAATTGTCCTTATATGCTTAGGTAGCCAAGCTATACGGCAGTGTACCTATTGTACTATATTTAACGACACGTCCACTCAACAAATATCATTGGGCAACTCACGGTCGTGCATCCCATGGTTCATTCTACCAGCTTGAATGGCCCATCTGTAAGGCGGGAAGTGGAGCTGCGCGACCTAGAGTATGATTACTATTTCTTCACGGTGATTTCAAAACCCTTTATAAAAAGGTTACTAAAATATGGGTCTTAATATTGCAGGGACCATGTTTTATCCGTGACTTTATGGGGTGAGCATGCTACATCTTTTCAGGACCAGTTCCTTATTGAGACAATAGGAAACGATGAGGCAGTTGTGATCGTTTTTGCTGGGGTCCAAGCCAGACTATTTTTAGGTGGTGCTAACTCGTGATTACCATTAATATTTGCTGATGAATCAAACTTAGAGTTCTGATGCAAGCATCGTTTTCTGTTTTGTGAATAGGTTCCTCCAGCTGCCGGAGCCATGCAGCCACAAAATGGTACATAAATATTGACATCCCTGAGGTTAATGCTTTCCGTGCTAGGTGCGTGTTACTCTCTCCTTCGTTTTGTTAGGTCCTATAGATCTTCTGTCCTCGATTCTTTTCTTATCAGCTCCCCACTTTTGTCCATAGCTTACAAGGAAGAGGCTCTGAGGTTCAGCTTCTACCAGGGGGTGCTGATGCTGCGGCTGGTGGCTGTGACGAGGAAAATGCTAATAGGAAGACTGTGTCCGAACTCCTGTCTTTAAACCCTCATGAAGATAAAGTACTGTCTAGTCCCATCCATATTTATATCTGGATGTGTTACATTATAATGGTTAACTTATTACCTCCTATGTTGCATTAGGATGTACGCTTTACATGCCATGCGAGTATAAAGGAAATAGATGTCACAAATGGTTGGTGGTACAAAGGTTGCAGCGTATGTAAGAAGGGTTTAAAGGCAACACTCCAAGGGTTTGAGTGTGTAAATTGTGCTGAGACAGAACCTGTGATCGTTCCCAGGTAAGATTCTTCTTTGTGTGCCAAAACCATGCCTACAACTTTTTTATGGTGCGAACATTAGTTTCCTAATACATTTTCTCCATGCATGCATAGCTACAAGCTAAATGTCGTCATTGAAGATGCCACCGGCCGGGGGAAAATATTTATGTTTGGAGGTGTAGCTGAGCAGGTTGTAAGGCGGACTGCTGCTGATCTTGTGGAAGAGAGCTCCCCGAACCAGATTTTATTGCCTGCCGCCCTTCGTGCTATTGTAGGCCGCAGCTATGTGTTCCAAGTGGTTATCAGCGACCAGACTTTTAGGACAGGACAACTGTGTTTTCAGGCTCGAAGGTTGTTCAATCCTACAAATGTACAGGAAAGGATTGCTGCTAATGTCACTGCCCATAATAAAGAAGCAAGCAGTGGGGCGTCCGATCCAGCTACAGAGTCTGCCATTCCTGAAGTTGAAAGCACTCCGCCTCCCCCAAAAAATTCATCCGCTAAAGGAAAGGAAACAACTGGTGCTGTTTATGAGGACCATGGGTATATGCCTTTAAATTGTCACTAATTTACTTCCGTCGTTGTTTATGCATGTATTGCCAAGTATATCCTCCTTGCTATAAATAGGTACGTAGGATGTTAATTGTAGGATCATTCTAAACTGATCTTTCCCATACAGGAACGTGTTAGGAAATAAACGGCCAAGATCTACTCGGAAGGAGCTATTTCCTTCCAAAAAAGAGAAGCACAGGTTACCCTAATTACTTGTTATTATTTTAAAATATAAACATGCATGAACCATATAATGACCAACAATCCTTTCAAGTTGCAGTGAGGCGTGAAGCTCCATCTTGATGGTCTCCACCACCAAATCTCATCCACTCTACTACTACTACTGCTGTCCCCGAATAAAGAGTCTGCCTTGTCCTCTGTGCTATGGCAATGATGCATTTCAGTATTTGTACCTACGAGTACAATACTCCATCTAGAATTAGTAAACTGTTTGGGGTAGTTCTATTTCTCGCCATGGCTGTTTGGTGCACTGGTGTCACCTTTGTATGAAGCCAATCCTAAATAAAAAGTTTATAGGGGCGTTTTCCTATGTGATGTTCTTGTTCACTAATGTTTTGTACCACCTACATGTGAAGTAGTTTAAATACATAATGGTATCTTCTGCAACAAGTTTCAGGCTGGTCATTTGCCACATTTCTAATCTAATTATCTTGTTTAATGAGACAACCATATTTGGCACCATTCCATGGTGTACATGTGTAATTGTTCCCAGCTTTACAAGGTACCTATTTTCAAGTTATGCTGCTGATGCAGCTAGCCTACCATCTTGTAACAGTCCTATCTCCTATAGACCTAAATAGGAGACCGCACTAAGCCATGTTATCAAAGGGCCCTCCGAACCGCTAAGAGCATTCACTAATAACTCTTGAACCATCTCCTCCCGTTCCCCTTCGGAGCGAGCTATGGAGGAGCTGGTTGGGTTCAGAATAGCAATAGGGACGAGGTGAGGAAGGCATACCTCAGTAGCCAGAGACTTGGAGCGGTGGCGGCTTGGCTAAGCTCTTCGTGGCGGCGTGACTTGGTGGAGGAGGCACAATGAAGGATGAGCGGCTCGACCTGGTGAAGCTCCACGGCGACCGAGACCCCGATGTGAGAGGTCGATCTCCTTAACAGGTGTTGAACAGATGGCGTCGCTCCTTCTGTGACTCCGCACGGGGTGCCTCCAAAGCAGTAGCGGAGCTCCTACCCCTTCCACCCGAGCTCCCTGCCCCTGAGCTCGCCCAACTCCTCGTCACGAGCAGTCTCTCCGCGAGAGGCGGAGAAGATGATGGGGAGGGGGGGGAGCAGGGGTGCCGTGGTGGCCTAGGACGAGAGGTGAGGAAGATGGCGGGGAGGAATAGATCAGGAGCGCCACGACGACCCGCGACGAGAGGTGGGGAAGATGACGGGGACCGGCGGCGCGTACCAAACGGACAGGGAGCAGGGGTCCTTCTGCGAATCCTAGCGAGCGCGGCGCCGGCCGAGATCCATGGTCGGGCACGGGCGATGGCTGGTGGCCACTGGCCAGGCTCGGGGCGAGACGGCATTGAGGATAAGGCACGGTAAATAAATAAATATAAATGACAAAATTTCCAGTTAATGGTGACAAATGGTGTTGCTCGCCGTGGAATGTACGGTCAGTATAATAATTAAATTGAACGGTACCTATGCTGAGTCATTTGAGTTAGGAGTAGTAATGGCCCATTCTATTATTCTTATCTGTCGTAGTTTTCTTTATATAATATTGCAAGTACGTTTCTGTACCAACGCTTCTTTTATACTCGCTTCACTCTAAATTATAACTTAGAGTTTCTCGAGTTTAACTAAATCTGTATAATAAAATAATAACATTTATTATACTAACTAAACATCATCAAATTCTTCGTTATTTATATTTTTATTATATATCTATTTATATCATAGATCTTTGTGTTCTTATTTATAATTTTAGTCAAACTTAAAATACTTTAACTCTTAAACGAATTGAAAAGTCTTATAGTTTGAAACTAAGGAAGTATGAATGTAAATTTCTACAGCAACCCGCAGCATGCTCTCTAGCAGTAATAGAGCTCCACCAATGGTGTTCGTTGGCACTTCATTGACATTCAAATGAAAGATCGCAATTCATGTATTGGGTCCTCATAATACAACACTACCTCCGACATCCGATCAGATACATAGCAATCCAAAGTGTGCGGCCATGATAGGCAACCACTATTGATCTTGCTATTAGGAAACATAACTACGTTGAACAAAATAACACAAACTTAATGATAGATTGTAATCGTGGATTGACCCTGCCGGTCCCGTACCATTATCGTCCTTCATCAGGGTTTTATGATTTTCTCATACCCACTGGTGGCAGGTTCCGCTTCATTAATGTCGCTTATACCATCCTTCTTGTTTGTGTTGCTTCCTGCTAGCTTTGTGTTGTTCATGTCATCCTTCGTGGCACCGGTCCCTTCTGAGCCAGACTCTATCCAAAAATCATCTGGAAAAAGCTCTAGAGGTTTCCTGCAGGACAAGCATAGTGGCTTATATAAGAAACTGGAGCCCTTATGTAGCACGTCTGATTCGGAACGATTTAATTCCTACATTATTATGACCCAAGTTATATCCCGAATAGCATATACATAATTAAAAACAAAAAAATATATCACTATTGTGCTGCATGAATTTGATATCATACTAAAAATAATTTAAAACACTTAGTGCTTTCTCTGGTAGACTAATACATTGACGATATTGCTCATTAAAAATATATCGTAGATAATATTTAGAGCCATTTACTCCCAATAGTATTTTTGGGTACTTCCACTTGTACAATGTTATATACCTTTTGGATCCTGCAGTTGAGTTTCCTTGCCTAGCTCCTTCGGGCCCTGTAGATTCATATGCACTGTTAATAAATAACATCCACATAAAAAGCACCATCAGCCCAAATAAACTACAACTTAAATATAGTTTCATACCTTGATTGGTTGTGCATCTTGCGTCATCCTTGTTGTGCCCTTCACGGGAGAGTCGTGATGGACCAATTTCCTTGGAGTATGTCCCTAGGCTCTTTGGGATATAAGGCCCAGTGAAAGACATGGATTGAATTGCTCCAATAGATTCTGCAGGTTCATTAGGCACTATGTATCCTCTCTTCACACGGACACTCCTCCATTTGTTATCTGATGGTACTGGTAATCCAGATGCCAATTGTGAGGGGCTGTGCTTTTGTTGTGGCTGTGTGAGATGCATACTTTGTCCAGATTCAGCGTGAATATACACATCATGAAGCTGAGAGTTGATGTCAACTCTAACAAAAATGGGAAAATGTTCAGGCCCAACCGTAGCAACCAGTGCCCTCACATAATCACGGCTGTCCCTGGTAGCTTCAACACACTCCATCTTTTCAAACTGACAGAAATAATCTAGAATGCCCTTTACATCATCCCAACCCCAACATTCTCTAGGCAATCCTCTTATTCTCACCCAGAACTTTTGCAGCGTTCCGTGTGCTCCTATATTTTCCTCCCATCTCCTCACTACCAAAGCATTACTAGAACCAAATAGTACCTGCCCAATTACAGCCTTCTCTAAGATGCCTATGGATGGAAACTCGATGAGATAAGTTCTAGGACCTATTGGAACTGCTTTCCAAGGGTACTCAAAATTATAGACCTCCCGTAGTATGCCTTCAACAACCTCTGGAATGGATTCCAAAGGACCCAAGGTTGATGCAATCGCACATCTCTTTAGTGTGTTTACTCTAGCTTCGCGATCTTTGCTAGGCCCTAGCCGGATGAACTGAGGAAAGAAACAGAGTGTCGTTTACCTCCACGTTGAAATTTGTTGGAGCACTCACCGATCTAGCACACTTAGATTGTTCTTCTTCCTTCCTTCCACCCTCCATCCTTGTAATTTTTGTTGGTGCTATGGTCGTTTTACCTTCAGCGACTTAAATATATGTAGAAGACGACCCTTATACATGTGTGAGACATGATTTGCATGTCCTCGCGGTACAATTTCCCAGAGCAAACTATTGATGAATAGTTAGAAGAGCAGTCACAAAGGTGCCCTCGTATGCAATTGCCTGTATATGACCAGGTGCTACACTGGTCTCTCGAACACAGTTGCAATGACATTAACCAAGGCACATCTATTGGCATTTGTTCAAACGTACCTCGATCTGACCTTGTCCATGGGCCACTGAAGTGTTGAGCCTTATAGGTCAACACTCAAACACTTGGATTCGCTAGGACATACTCCCTCCGTCCAAAAAAAAAGTCGCTATGGGATGCGTGTTGGTCAAACTTCCTCAACTTTAACTGAATTTATACAAAATGTGTGCAATATTTTTATCTCCAAATAATTTTATTATAAAAGTATATTCAAAGATTTATCCAATGATACTAAATATGTAACATAAATATTAACACTTTATTTTATATATTTGGTCAAAGTTGATATCTGTTGACTTTTTGGGAAGCGAGAATGACTCTTTTTTTAGGACGGAGGGAGTATATGTCATCAGCTAGCTGCCACCGAATCTTCCATGAACTATTTGGTTCACTGTGCGTAAGCGCATTGTAGCTCCATGTTAGCATTGTGACCCGAACAACCATGCCATGCCAAGGCACGATACAGTAGTCTTCCCTATTCAGGATTCAATTGCACTATACCTGAACATATCAGGCTTTGCTTGCAGGGACACATCAACTATTCAACAATAGCATGGCACCGCCCAGGCGCTGAGGCGTCCAGAACAAGGACATGTCCATGAGCTGCTGCGAGGCTGTGACAGCTACACCATCTTCACAAGGAGCCGCATCTGTAATGTATGCATTTATTTTAGAAGACAACCCATACTGGTATGGATTGGAAGAAGAGTCCTACTGATACGGGTTTAGGCATCACTGTTTACTATTGAGTATGGGTTGGAAGTATGCTTTTGGTCAAATCCAGGGGCGTCCGCAGGACTGTATATCTAGCTTTTCCAGCGTGCGGAACAGCCAGATATGCTTGCCTCAGAATGGCTACGAACATGCATCCATAGAAATATCCAGGCAGCAGCGTGGATGCGAAGGTAGGCTACCACATGTGTTGCCAGAAATGGTGCTCTTCTTATTTCTTCCTGTCGAGCATATTTTGATAAACGTTCTTGTCGACAGTATCCTTCCGTGGAGCCATGCATATATTTTCAGTCCCTTTCCTGCATCTTTCACCTGTACTAGGTACATGTCCCTTGCATTTCCCTAATTCTTCATTTCCATTAGTTCATTCTAGACAAGGGTTATTTAGAAATTAGGGGGAACCCATTAATGCATAGTATATGCTACCCTTGATGACCCTTGTATAAGTTTCATCCATAAAATTATCGACATGCATAAAATACCACATCTGTAAACACTTAATTTATGTGCTAGCTGTTGGATTTATCTACTCCACTAATATATACAGTACTATTGAGTTTCCGAAGAGCTCCTTGGCCAACATTGATATTTCTGCTTCTTTGAAGATAAAACATAAATCAATGTACTCGTGTAAAACATAAATCGATGTACTCGTGTAAAACATAAATCGATATGATGTACTCGTGCACTTTGTCGTTTATTGTTCATTAGTCAACTAGACAAGTTAGCTGATAGTTGTATAGATCATTTCAGTATCAACTGATGGGCCCGTTTCGACTCAAGAAACCCTGCCTGTAGTATTAAAACGTGATAATAAATGGGTCCGTCTCGTGTTTGGCTACATGTGCCCCTCAAAAAAAGAAATTCTTTAGATTCAAAAAAAAAAATTCTTCACCTACCCAATTTATGCATGTCAAGTGTACACATAGAACAACGACCCCAAACACAATATACGTACATGTTCCATACATACATATATTACAGATATGAGCCTCTCTATTATTTCACACGTGCTCCTTCTTCTCAATAGAATGGTGCACGTACTGGTCTTCCCTTGCGTGGACTCTTTGGCAACGGGGCCTCCTTATTGTGTAAGCAAATAGGGGCGTGGCATCATGTGCCCTGAGTGACCGCCTAGAAAGTGCAACGTTCTCCGTCTTGAGGGAACACCTGGATTCAACAAGTACCTTCTGTTTCTTTGTTACTCGAGCGGCAGGGTACAAATCATCTATATCACGGTACTTGATGATCTCTTCCATGCACTCAGAGCAACGTGCCTCCACTTCCACCTATATGTGGCGAATTATTAGGCAATCACCAGCTATGGTTGGTTTGATGGCAAAGGGGCTTGATGTATATAGCATAATAAATCGTTTACCTTGCATCCGAGCGAGCAAAACTGGACCTCACCCATTAGAGCACGTTTGCATGAAATACATTCAACCCTGCATGCTCCCCGCTTCAACCCGATCATCGAGCCTTTACTGGGCCACTTGCTGAGATGGATGACCTTAAATCCATACCTTTCATATTGTTGTATCCCCCTTGTATTGATGACACCTGTGATGTCTTGGACCCGTACCACATCATTCAATGATGCTTTACGCACCTGTAAGATGATTTATGAGGCGGTAGCTACAAGTTGCAATGATATAAAGGTTAAAAAAGCAACATGCTATTTGTTAGGCAAAAGTTTGGGAACCTGTAACATCCGGTGAGATGGATGATTTTCTTGGCAAACGTAGCACAAGGCCTCTTGCTGTAGTTCTCGACAGTCTAAACAAAAGTAGTTGCATGGAATGTCTCTTAGATTGCTGTGCACCGGACAGGGGTGACCAAACTTGTTGCTGACCAATGCTGCCATGCGCTCGATGCTTATTTGGCTGGTAGCCATTAGTGTGTGTCTCGCTATGTTGGAGGGGATTAGAAGGAGATTCCAACTATCAATAGTTGTAGTGTGGTGTTATAGTTTCCACTCATCTAATACATTGCGACGTGTGTCCCCACTCATGCATGGCAGTTGGCACTAATGTCGTTCAATGCTTACGATAAGAGACAGGGTTAGGTGATATCAAGGTAACATATTTGTGTGAGGGTGCATGGAGCCCAAGCTTTCTAAGATTCAGATACCCCACCTATGTGTGTAGTCTCTACTTCTTGGGGTCTAGCTAGAGAACGTGGGAGGGGTGTCTTGGAGGCTCCAAGGATGGGCTATTTAAGGGGGGACAAGGCTAGACTGTCCTTGCTTGTTTTATTTGCTTGACTTTGATTCCCATGCATGGACACAATAACTATATTCAGTACATTGGCCTGCACATGCCTTTCTTACGCCTATATACTTTGGATCAAAAATTAGTAGTACTCTTTATTTTGCTCTCATAATAAATCAACCCTATAAATCAGCCATGATGGCAAGACGTATATAGCTCTGAATCAACCCTATAAAAATGAGCTATATGCATGCTAGCTCATCCACCATCTCATCAAAGTGGAATTCTTTGCACTAGACGACAATCAAGGTGCGCCTCCTTTGTTAACCAAGGGATAACTATTGTTGTATTTTGGTAGTGTAAATTTATATTGTCAGGATATAATTTAATTGGAATATATTTTTAGATCAACACGTACAATATAATGTGTTACATCTGAGTATGAAAACACATGAAATGGTTTGTCAGAAGAGTACGTGTAGCGGTTTTTTTTGTTGAGATGGGTCACAACATCTCACATCAATGTTCCCTTGTCCCAACCGGAATTTTAGCGTCATGCCGAGCTATTCCCATTTATGTTCCTGCCTTGGCACGCTGTATATCTTCTACCCATGGACAGGTAGTGATCGAGCCTAAGGCGAACAACTCTAGCAAACCAACCAGCATCCTCACTCTTGGTTTTATATCGAGGGGATCCTAAATGGCAACCCTCCTGTTTTCTCTTCTTACTCTAGCTTGTATAATGGTCTTTCTGGACCATGTAGCCGGTACAAAAAACATAGTATTGGCTATTGCTTCCTTCTCTAGCATGTACTTGCTCATCTTCTACTCTAGGCATGCCATCGCCTCAACTTCATGCGCAAACGAGCGAAGGTCTAGCACACGCGCTGCATGGTGTGCCTCACTCATTCTTATGATGATTCTAGGCTTCAAGGTACAGTAGTATGCTGCATAGTCAACAATAATCTAGATGTGGATGATTGCATTGTGTGTTTGCTTCACTCATTCCTATGGTGGTTCTTGATCTATAGGTACAAGAATATGCTGCCCACTCAACAATGATCTGTATCTGGATAATTGTAGTATGTCTCCAGTTAGTTGTGTTGATAATTCTTGAGGTTTTGCAGCACACAGCTATTCCTGAAGGATTACAGCGGACCACTCCAGTGTGAGGTTTGTTTGCAGCGATGATGCAGCTATGCCATGCATGGCATCCTCTCGTGTATGGTTAGATGCTTCATAGAAGCACAAAGTAATACTAGGTTAACATTACCTAGCCAGGCCATGGTAAACCCAGTTAGTTGTCGGTCTATGAGGATCGTCTATTGTAATATCCATTTATTAACCCCATGGTACTCTACCTAGACTATAGTATGCCTGCATGTTTTTTACTATGCCCTGCATGTTATCGATAAGATTAGGGAAGGTATCCTTGTTATGTCATTTGTACAGTTTTTGTGGGTATCAATACCATTGTTGCGAGCACATGATCGAAAGGAACATGTTCAAATATTATAAGGCAAGTGTTAGAAATTATAATACTAGATGTAGTTTCTTTGCAGCTATATATAAGCAGATATTATAGTGTTGTTGTTGTTGTTGTTGTTGTTTTGGTATGCCTGCCTATGCTGTTTTTTATGCTGTTGTAATTTAAGGCCTCAATAAGAGTTACTTGTGTTCCATGGAATGACTTAGGTCTGACCTAGCTATATAGTACAAATGCAATTGATAATTGATAATTGAAAGATTACAACCACTCACGAGTTGTTGCTCAAGTTATCTGTATTTTCTAGAAGCTTTTTTAAAATTGAATGAACAGGAGGGGCGCCCGTACTACAATTCATTAGAAAAAAGAAAACAACAAGTGTCAACAAATTCAGCATTGTGTAAAGGGACTATCCCAATTATGAAACAGAAAAAACGAAAGAAAGAAAATAAGATAGGTTACACGAAATGGTGTAGCCATGATTATATCTGAGAGAAGTATTTCTTCTTCGCACGAAGCATGAGTTTGGTCTCTATAAGGGGTACCTGCAGCTCAGAAAGAATGTTGGCCTACATTTAGACTCACAAAAAATTTATAAACTTTCGCTAGACTTTTAAGAAATAGCACGTGCGACCATTGTATATAACCATGAACCTTTATTGTTAAAATATATGTGACGATATGTATCTAGTCATTCGTTCCACATCATCATACATACGGAGTATGTTGTAACTCATGCACATTTGTATACGACTATGATTGGTCGAATAGGGAAAACCAAGAATCTATTTGCGAAATTTTATTGGTGCCATATGTATATTGATCATTTGCCACGCAGGAAACCTCGGTATACCTCCTCATAGCATTTCCACACATGGTGAGTACCAAAAATTTATACTAATTTTGAATAAAAAAGATTGGGAAATCCCACTTCATTGCGCGATAAGTTGGAAATTCTTTTTGTGACATATAATTAGTAAAGAATCTAATGATATTTATTTTATATCATAATACTATTATTCTATAATATAAATTTTATTAAATGTGAGGTACTTTGCCTTTCTAAAAAATTTTTGGAATAGAGAGACTAGCATGTACACCAAGTATATACTAGCTTAAGACTGAAGTAGGTCCATATAAATTGTTGTGGCTTCACGTGTATGCAGATAGGAACGTCACAGCAAGGTAAGTACACCACCAGGGCCGGGTACACACTAACCTAATTGGTAGTACGACAACCATGCCAGGACAAGCCAGGCGGCCCACCCTTAGAGAAGTCTTGTCAGCTAAACATTAGAGAAAGATATGGTTGTCCAGGGTGTGTTCGCGAGATTCAGAGCTGTTGCATGCTTGTATGATGGTCAACTTACACAAGAACTATTCGACAACAGTGACACGAGCATAGCACATTTAGAGCCCTATATCCTGTAACACAGTACTCCCTCCGTCCCTAAATAAGTGTCGCCGTTGGTGTGCGTGCCACATGTTTGACTCAATTTGTAGAAAATATGTGCAATATTTATATCTCCAAATATTTTTGTTAAAAAACTAGATGTAAAGATCTTTCCGAAGATACTAATTACTTAGCATAAATATTAATATATTTTAATATATAATTGCCGGCAACTTTTTCTCGGGAAACGAGAACGACACTTATTTAGGACGGAGGGAGTACACCATAGATTTGACGTCTCAACCATGCTTCCATATTTAATTCTTGATGACCACATGTTTGTACGGTCCGCTCCATGCATATGATATTACCTGTGTTTGAACTTCAAGGCCACTGAGTTTCATAGAGTTTCATGAACATTTAATATGCTGACATGACGCTATATTAATGAAGAGATGACAAGAGAGTTTCATGGGAGTAGAGATAGTTTCATGCTATGCGTTTTTAAAATCTGAGTGTATTGGAAACTGAGAGATGAAATCGCCACTAAGACTGGCCTAACACCTGTAGCATATACCCATACTAAATGATTTTCTGCCAACGGTGTCCGATAAATCACAAAGAAGTAGGGTGCTTCTATGCCTTCATTCCTTGGTTTCTTAAACAAATATTTAATTTATATAATTGGTACATTTTTTCACAAATCATGTTACCATCCTCCTCTTTTCTATCTATCCGTGTTGAGGATTTTGTCGTACATCCTTGGCAGTCTTTCTTCAGTCTCGCGAATAGTTACATGCAGGACCAAGGTTGCGGTCAATCATTACATGCAGAAGCATGTTTGGATCCAATCTGGGTGTAGTACGATATAGGACCATGGAACTTGCTTTCCATGTTAGTACTGCTGATGAATAGTGATATCCGAAAGTGAACCTTTTGGGCACGGAAGCGTCCTTGAAACATCTAATCCGACCGTACCATGTAGCATTTTGGATAGAGTCCAATCTCATGATAAATCCATAGTACATGATCCATAGTAAATGGTCATCCATATACTGTTCGCCCGGTGATCCTATTCAGATAATATGTAACTGCTACTTATGATTGCCTAATATATATTGATCGTACTGCTCGATGATAATATAACAAATAGTATGGATCAGATAAACTAGGCAAAACTATCTAAGCAGGTTAACTTATGACTAACTGGTTGTACTGATCTCCATATATAATTGCTCAACGTTCTTACCTTTTGACTAATTTATACTAAGGTATATAGTAATAATTATATCTCCAAAACGTGTATTATTAAAATGTTCAACAATTTATCTAGTTGTATTGAATATACATTATAAAATATATATATATACATACCTATATATGAATCAAAATTAAACACGGCTTACATGCCGCCTCTAGACATGTATGGAAGACCAAATAGTACTTCACACTGTGCTTGTTAGAGCCATCATTTAGAATTGTCCTCTTCAAGAAAAGTTGCCGAGCCCTCATTTAGAATTGTCTCTTTCCAGAAAGTTGCCACATGTACGGACAGAACACTCAAAATTATGGTTTTGTCACATCACCTGATGCGCTGCTGTTGTTAGTAGCCAACGTTGTATTGTCTATTGGATCATGTCTCTATCATAGACCTTTCTCTATGCATCAATGACCTCCCTTCTAAAATAAGTGCCGCTATCCTAGACATACCGAAATTTGTACAGATTAACAACAAAAAATTGTACTTTTCAAATACATTTATTACAAATTTAGATTTAACTATCTATCTGGACATATTAATTGTATGATATAAGCCGTCCTTGTTAAATTGTTGTTAATACATTTAGTTAAGTTAACCGCGTTTGCACCTTAGTGTGCTCATATATTATAAGTATAAGTAGTACTCCCTCTATATAGAATATAGATGACGTTTTGGACAACGTTTTGGTCAAATATTAGGAATATAAACCATAAATAACTTTTAAATTATTGATCGAGAAATATAAAACCTATATGAATAGATTTATCTTGAAAAATATTTTCATAAAATATACATATATCACTTTTTGGTAAATATTTTTTTTTGTATATAGGGAGTCAAAGTTATACTTTGGAGACTATATCGTTACTATGTCGTTGTCTACATCATTATCTATTTTCTATACGGAGGAAGTATGTTGTTAATATTTGGAGTTAATCACGTTTGCACCTTAGAAAAATGAGAACGGCCATTATTTTAGGATAGAGGCACATAGGCAGGTATGCGGGTAGCCTTCTCTGCCTATTTATAGAATGGATTCCTCTCTAGATTCCTCACCCCACACTTCTCACAACTGGCTACATCCAGCCTAGCACACGTGCACTGCACCACCAGGTATCCTTCAAAAAGACTAGTTGTTTTTGCTTCTAGGCTACAAAAACAAGATAGCAATGCACGATCATCCACATGCTCAAATCTGCGGCATCAAAAGGATGCAAGGATATATCTCGCCACATGAATATTGTCTTCCTTTTTAATCTTCCCATAGTTTTTTAACCCGGTGTTTTTGTTCATGAAACATTTTTGTCCCTATTTTAAAATATCCATATACTTGTGCTTATATACCGTCGTGTTCATCGTGTTAATTAACTTGTGTTAGGCAAAAATGATCGGATCTTCCTTTTGCGTTTCCATTTGCAGGATCTAACGCGGCATATTTTGGAAGCTTACAAAATGGCTAAGGGAAAGGGTGTCATTGGAGAACCGTCCTCACAACCTGCACAAAATGATGATGCCCATGTCACGCAACCCGACAATGTATTCCTTTGCTTCCTCCAAAATATGCATATATATAGTTACTGCTCTGTGGGCTTTCGTTTGTCTTCATATCTGAAGAATAGTTTCCTAACACATTACCATATCAGCACTGTAGATATTTTAATATATAATAATTTTGCAGGGTCCCCCTAAAGTAATTACCGTATCACGCAAGAGCATTTTGAGGCAAATCATTGGCACTCTAGGTGCCGTTATTCGCACGGAAGGGATAGTGAAGCTCGATCAGTCTCGCAGGATAGCCTGGCTCACAATTGAGATCCCTGCTCAGAATACCAGTGAAAGTGTGACTACTGAATGTTTCCATGGTAGCCCTTGTATGTGCGATTATGATGCCCAGGAAAATGTCTCCGAAGTAGCAATTGCCCATTTTATATCACAGAAGAATATCCATATCAACGATATTAACTATGCGCCTTTCCATCAAACATATGGCCAACTGCGTCATTACATAAGCTAGGGTTACATGCTGAACACTAGATATCAGCTTCTACGTATGGAAAAAAATGGGCTTTTCAATGCACACGTAAATCTTTTGAAGCGACTTGGACTGATCTGCGCAACTTATGGTGATATCCTTCCACTTAGACCATCTGCTCCAACTATGCATCCACCAGCCTCATCTGTTGGACGAGTCATCTATATTGGACCTAATCCACCAGAAACTCGGCACGAAGAACTAGGTAGGGAGTTGTTCAATGTGTTGCAGGAGTACAACCCAGTTGTCAATCCCATAATAGACTGAAAGGTATGTGTACAGTCAATTATCATTAATTATTATTTCCATCCTAATAGAACTCACTGACACCTATATATTTCTGGCTCTCTTGTAGGAGATTCAGATCTAGTGCCTGACCTGGGAGTAATTAAATAAATCCAAGGGGACCATGAGGAGCCCCGAGATTATGTCCTACTCCTTGTTGTTAGCTTCACCGTACCATGCAAGTTGAATTTCCTACTTCTATATTGTGCAGTCTATTGCGCAGAGAGTCGCCAACATGAATTCTAGCCTACTCACTAAATTCCCACACGGGGAAAATTTTGTATGTTATAAGTAGGCGCACTAGAAGGTGACATATGTAGTGTTATATCCTATAATGTATCCGTATTATGTCAGGTTATGTAGCTGTTATTCTATGTAATAAGCATGCATGTAGAAGACAGTCCTTTACGTGTTTGCGTTTGGGCTCTTCCTGTGTGTACTGTTTGGATGCAAGAAATGGCAATGTGAAGGCATATTTGTTTACATGTTCTTGTCTCATTTTATATTTACCAGGACTGCACTGCGTGGCTAGAAATGTGCGAAGAGACATGCATCATACGTCCATATATGCACTCTCGCTAATAAAAATCCTAAGTTTAGCCAAAAACTATAATAGGTCCCTGATCACGCCTGGGAATGATGTCACCTTTTTGGGCTGCGGCGAACTGCTGTGCTAAGAAGTCACATGTGGTCAGGGTAGATATCCTTATGTGCTGGCACCACGTACTAATCCACATGGAGCAGTTGTGAGCATGTAAACATGCATGACACATTAGATATATTGGCCCAGGAATGCTGGTACACACCCGAGAGCAACAAAAGGAGGGGCGTTGGCCTTCTAAGCTGGTTTCCAGCCATCAGCAGAGAGGGCATGCTCCAGATTTGGCTCAGAAAAGAAAAGAGGGACTAAGGGAGGGAGAGATAAAATAATATTATTTTTTTTATAGTTCAACGCAATCAAGCAACTAAACATGTACAATTTAATTTTTAGACCCAAAACAAACATCACAAGAAAAATATGTACCAGCATGAATGGTACAGCATGTTCCTAAGAATGCAATTTTTAGAATGTTCCATAGTTCAGTACAGGCAGGTAGAAGAAAGGGTGCTACAGAGTTGCGTACTTTATTTTTTAACAAATACGAGAGTATACGGTACTAACATGCAAATAACCATATGAGGTGTTGCCATTAACATACATAATACAAGCAGTAGTAACTGGAAGGTTTCTAGGACAAATAACAATACATATTTGAGTCAAGAAAACAATGACCCATACTACACCATAGGGGAACAATTCATTCATGGCCCAACAAGGGAAACAACAACCGGACACAGCGACATCGGAACTCAGCAACACAGAGAAACATAAAGATACAACTCCCACAGAGAAACTAATCTACTTCATCGAGGCAGATGGCCTCACAGCTGTTCTCCTGGGGTTCTCCGGTGGGGTTCCGTTGCATGCAAAGTAGAGGAGACTCGGCTTCGGAGGCTTCCACGGGTGTGGGTGGCGGTGCTGTGGGTGCTGCCACATTTCTCTCCCTCACCCAGTGATAGATGGGTATCCCTTGCAAAATCGGGGGTCGTTGCCCATCCGAGGCAGATGTCCTCCGCTGGTTTCGGGTGACGAGGTAGGCATCCTGCAGCTGCTTCGCGTGGCGGTCTCCCGCCTCCCGCATAGCTTCAGCGGTGATGGTCTCACGACTTTCAGCAGAGGCGGCTTGGGCACGAGACATGGCAAGGCTCACATGGAGCTTCCGGATGAAGAGCTCAGCCTCTTCGGCTCGAGCAATGCACTTTCTCAGTTCGGAGGCTAGCTGGTCATGGTGCTCATCCAAGGCCAGCAGATATGTGGCTAGGGATACCACAGTGGAGTCGACTCCTTGCATGAGGAGTCCTCGCAGAGCCTCCATGCGGGCTTTCCAAAATGCAGAGTCCCTGTCTAAGGGTGGAAAGAACCTCATGTGGGTGCGGGCGAGAGGATCTGCATAGATCTGGCATAGGATTCGCAGGGCCTTGCGGGCTACAGCTTGATAGGTGTCGGGGAAACGAAAACCGGTGATGGTGGCACTCAAGCCATCAACACCGGGGGTATTCTCACTTCCTCCGATGTAGACGGTGACTTCACACCGCTTGGTGCCACGCTCTTCGAACTCAAGACCCTCATACTCCGGGCGCTCTCGAATTCCTAGCCACTGCGTGGTGGTGTACAGAAGCTTAGGAAATCCCTCTACACCCTGGCAGGTGCTGGTAGTCCAGACTCCTTCAGCCAACCTTAGTGTTTGGCTAGGAGGGTTTGTGGATACAAGGCAAGGACATAGTGTTTCTTGTAAGGCCATGGGCTTTTGCTCAAGGAGGAGGAAGGTTGAGGTGAATGGTTAGTGAGCGTGGGGTGTGGGTGGAAGGCAGGTTGGGTGGTTTGCTTTTATAGAGGTTTGGGGGCAAGGCTTCTCTGAGAAGCTTCACTAGTATACAGTTAGGTTGTAGTAAAAATATGGTTATAGTAAAAAAACAAGAGTGTTGACCACCTCGCAAAAAAAACGACCGCCACGGTTAAAGTGATAAACTCATCCTCTTTTATTTCACTCTTGATTTTACAAAAACTCAAGGCGGTTTATATGGTAACGGACGCGATACAAGAATATACAACAATATGGATGCTACAAGGGGAGGGAGTAACAAAGTGATGATGGTAGTGACAAGTTCTTCTTCACTCATACACATCTTCAAAGGGTTTCTTCTTGCTCGTGGTACTGCACTTCTTCTCTCTTACTAAAACCTTCAGTCTTGTAGGGCTCTTTTCTTAGAGTTTAGGCGGGGATTTAGCGTTGTGTGGGAAGTGTTCTGCGATGAAGAGAGGCAGGAGGGTGGCGTTTTATAGGCGATCAAGGGCAAAAATGGGGACTCTCTATGCGCCAGTACCGATGGCTTTAGCGGCGTGGCCGTGGTGTTATGCTCGAGGGGGGGGGGCAGAAGTACAACAACAGCATCGAGGCACGCGTGCGCGACAACGGGGCGGTATGGCCAGTGGTGCGTGCAAGTGCGCCGAGGGGAGTGCTCTGTATGCGCCAATATCAATGGCTTTAGCGGCGTGGCCGCGGTGTCGTGCTCGAGGGGGGCAGCAGTACAACAGCAGCACCGAGGCACGCGTGCGCGACAATAGCGCGGCATGGCCGGTGGTGCGTGGAAGCGCCCGAGGGGACGACAGAGGGGACATCACTAGCAGGCGGCGCGAGGGAATCACTATCGTGCGCGGCATCAACGGCTTTTGCCAGTGATCCGTGATTTCTCTGCACCCTTTGAGCTATAAAACTGATGATTCACATGGTATACAACTATACATGGTTTATTTCTAATATTTGACCTATCAAGAAAATCACCCGCAGCGGCCAATGATCCCTAATTTCTTTGCACCTTTGAGCTATAAAACTGCTGGTTCACATGGTATACAACTATACATGGTCTCTAATGTTTGACCTATCAAGGAAATCACCCGCAGCGAAGCGCGGGCACTGTGGCTAGTTTGAGTTAAACTCGAGCCGTGTAGTGTATGACCGAAACTGTTGCTTTAAGCTTCTGATTGCTTCTGCATAGGCTTCGCACAGTTGAAAAGTTAGGCAAGACAAGCTTTCAACCTCTCGCAATCACATGCTAAAATTTGAACTTGTGTAATTCAAATCGCTGCAACTCCGATAAATTTGGATACACAAGTCTATGTTTCATTCTATAGCATGATGATTGAACTTTGCTAGGGGTAGTTCACCTTGTATACATGTTTAGCACTTGTTTGACTTCCTGTCTATACTTGCTAGTGCTATTTTGATGGTGACTCCTTTTTGGCTAAAATTGCTCACTTTGCTCATATGTTCATATTTCATAAGTGGTGATCAGTTTGAGCCTTTGCTAGCATGTGCGCTTCAGTTGTGTCACTGGACCTATACTGTGTAGAGCATCTTTGCATTCTCTTGACTATATTCCTGAAGCTGCTAACTTGCATTTTGATTCATATGCATGTTGGAAGGGGGAGAACTTCTCTTGTTGGCACTTTTGATTGGTGCATTTTCTAAGGGGGAGAAAATTGCTTTCGGTTCCTTTTGCTTGATGGTGCATTTTCAACTAAGGGGGAGAAATTTGGACAAATCATGTCTCCCATGTTTCATTAAGGGGAGAGGAATCCGTTGTGTGCACCATGCAAGGGGGAGCTTGCTTTGCTTCTTGTTGGCCGTAAGGCTTTGGTATCGAGCTTTCTTTGCTAGTTGTGTTGAGCCTCTGTGCCTCTATCTTGAGGGACTAGCATTTCGCTTTGATTTTTCAATTGGTATTTGCTAGCGGTGTTGAGCCTGTTCTACCTCTTCTTGAGGGCTAGCTTTGCTTTGCTTGGTTGCGTCGAGCCGTTGCCCATGTCTTTGGGGACCAAGTTGTTTTGCTGTTTCCACTTGACCTTCTTCGGCTTGCTATGCTTTTGGGTAATTTGGTGGAGTTCCCTCTTCTCTTTCTTCCTCCTTCTTCTTTCCATTATGATTTGTGTGTGTAGTTGACAATGCACTCATCAAGGGGGAGATTGCGGATACATGGGTGTATGCCGAGTCTCTGAGTGATGAGTGATTGTCAACTGGGATAATGCGCATGTTCTTTGGCTTGTGTTGTGCAGGTGTCGAGCACGGAGACAGTGATCAGAGGCAAGGTGAAGGTCAAGTAGAGACGTGTCGTGCCGAGGGACCGAGAGTGGCGAAGGGCGGACGTGAGGCTTGGACTGAGGGACAGGTGGCCCGAGGATCAGCTGTGGTGGCTGACAGCCTGGGACAGCGACGAGCGGAGACTTGCGGGCACGGTGTTGCCTGGGTCGAGGACCTAGGGCCACGTGTCGGTGGACGGGGTGCACGGGTGGTGCATCCCCTCTACAGCTTCGGTTTGGTGGTAGAGCCAGGGAAAAACCATCGGGTGGACGGTTTCCAGGTTTGGGCCTCGAAACCTGGGCGTGGATGGTTTCCGAGTTTGGCCACAAAACTCGAGCTGAGGACGGTTTCCAGGTTTGGGCCTGAAAACCTGGGTGCTGCGGGTTTGCTGAGTGTGGGCCACAAAACTCAGGCTACGTGGGCTGGTTTCCCAGTTTGGGCCTCAAAACCGGGGGTTGGCTATGAAGGCTGGTTTCCCGGTTTGGGCCACAAAACCGGGGGTGCGACGTCTAGGAAAAGGACGCGGAGCGGTGGCGGCATGTGGCGGCAATCGGGAGGTTGCATCGAGGCAACGCTACGAGTTGTGCGGGCGTGGCCGTCGGATCCACCTACCACCGAGTTGGTCCAGAATAACCTTAGGGTTTAGCAGGTTCACTCTGTAAGTAGTTACGGGTAGAGTGGGAATTAGGAATAGTTAGAATTAGGATAAGTAGGGGGAGACACCCACCTCCCCATCTATCTCAGTCATTTGCTCTTTGCTTCTAGGTTTTCCTGCTCTCCCACATCCCTGCTGTAGTAAACCTGAGATCCACAGAGAAGAGAACAATACCTCTGTGCCCGTGAGTTTTTGAGGAAGTGAGACCGTAATCTCACTGTTGTAGCGTGTGGTAGCCACATGGTTGCAAATTGGTGTTTGTGATTCGCGTTTTGCTTGTGTTCTTCACGGGTTGTTTTTCTCCACGTTTTTCCCGTTGATCGATCTCTCTACTCGGTGCGTCTTTTGCAAATCCGTTTGAACTGAGTTGTTCTAGATCGTGAGGCACTTCTTTCCACCGAAGTAAATCATCTCTAACCTCACGAGCTAGTAGATCGGTCGATTTTTGTTTTGGATCAAGTTTGTTCCTTTTGTCCCGAATTCTTCTAATTCACCGATTTGGAGTTAGGTACGAGCCATGATCTCTTTGGGATAGCTCACTAACCTCCTTGGAACTCCTCATACCAAGTCTAAGCCTTAGTGCTTTTGATTAGGAGGAGATCGGGTGATTTTCGCGGAAGAACAATGCAGTATCGGGACCATCGGACGCTGTGTTCTTGAGCATCGGACGTTGAGTTGTTTCCATCGGAGCGTCCGGTGCCACGTGTCGTCTGACAGTGTTTTTGAAGGAACATCGGACGCTGACCATCGGTGCGTCCGTTGCCATCGGACGCGCCGGGGGTCTAGCATCGGACGCTAGGGTTTCACTGTAGCAGCGTCCGATGCCAGTCCAGTAAGGTTCCAAAGAGGTCCTGTTTGCATCGGACGCATCCGGTGCTTGGCCATCGGACGCTGCCAGCGTCCGATGCAGTGATTTCTTCACTGTTTCGTCCGCAGTTTGATCATTCGACTTCGGATTTGGTTTTGGGTTTTTGCGTTGGATTTCTGACATTGTGCTCTACAGAAATCGGACTTCCCGTTTTGCAAAATAGCCTGAATCCCCCTCGCGTTGCTCGGGTGAGGTTGAGGTTACCCAAAGTCCATCCTGTCACTAGTTGACTTGCGTGAACTTGGGTGAGAAAGTTTTTGTGGTGTCCCGCTGTGTTCCTAGGGAACATCCACCCATTCCCTTGGGTCGTGGACATCACGCGCATCGGTTTTGCTCTTGGGGTTGATTTTCTGGGACAAAGGCTATTAGTTTCTGAAAATAAATTTGAAGCTCCCATTCACCCCCCCCTCTGGTCGCTTTCTAGTAGCATTTTTGGTCCTTCAGGTAAAGATAGCAATATGGAAGCAGGCATTGGGAGTGATATGGTTAAGAGTCAAACCATAGTAATGGAGCAACCCCCGAAGAAAGTCAGATGCAGGAAGCCCTAATCCCCGCTCCACAAAGGACTTGGACATGTCTATCTCTAGTGTGTTGGGCGCGGGAGCGCGATGGTCAGTAGGAACCCTCCACCCATCAAGTGGCTGTGCTCGGAGTAGTCCTTGCTGCGCCAAGTAAGCAAGCTCCATCAGCCTGGTATCCGGCATTTTCCATGCCCAGACATCAGTGGGCGGGCAAGGATGGCGCGGCCTCCCAGTGGTGGTAATCCTGGCCTTCTTCTTCTCCGCAGCGGCTTGCTTTTTAGGACCCATGTTGGTCACAAGGGATTTCCTACGCATCAACTGAGGATTGGCTATAGGATTTTTTAACTTTGAAGGCAGTGGCTTGATGAAAGCATGAGGAAATCATAGGCCCAACGGCGGCTTATTATAGATCTGTTTCGGCAACCGTTCATCTTTTCCAAACGGCGTTACGAAACCGTTCAAAACCCTAACGGCTGAAGGGACGTTTCAGACGGTGTCAGAGATAGTGAACAGGCACACCGCAAGTAGCTATACTTTCTTCTTTCACAAAACACATATAGTACTCGGAGAACAAGACAAAGGACTCGGAAAGTATTCAAAGTACCCGGATCTTATTTATTATTACTCGGGATTACAACAGAGATACATGGAAACATCTTGAGATATAGCAACTACCAGCACAAGTACAATCAGGATGTAAAATGCTACTCTAGTGTAATCAAGGTACAGAGTCTTGATGCCTACCGCACCAAGGACTGGGTTCAGTGAGACGCAGTAAAGCAGACACAGAACCTTGGGTAGACACTATCTTTTCAGTGCATCCCAAGGTGGATCTAAGGCACCGCCCCAGTGCTCAAGGAACTCGGGGGAAGACCATAACCCTCACTACCTTTTGACAACCTGTGACTCCGAGGTTATCTACGAGTGGTAGTCACAAGAGTTCTTCTAGGCGCACCTCTATATCCCTCTGCTCGCGACCACTTGGAAACCACCCTGGCGGATGGTCCCTTCACAAGAGTTCTTCTGGACACCTCATCTATTTTACAAAAGGAGGACACCCGGGGGCTCAGCCATCTCCACTACTACTACTACAATACTCATGGGACTAAAGGAAGTTATATGCTCAAGAGGATATGAGTTCTTTGCTTCTCAAGCAGGGTATTTATAGGCAGTTCATCTTTGTCTATGGACAATGTTCACGGACAAAAGTGGCTGAAGGGTCCAACAATTCAATCGATGCATTGTTGCACATGTGATGCCTAGCACCAGTGAATGGGTTTGATTCCCATGCGTACTTCAAGAGGAAGGCGACAAAGTTTGCAGTTGCAGAACACGACAAAAATCATTAATACGTACAGCTGGAACAGTCATTGGTCAATTATTGCTGACTTCACAGTAATTTCTATTCAGTAGGGGGTGAAAAGGGATTTTTGATGAAAACATTACCCACCTGAAGCTGGATTCTTATTACCAGGCTGGAGTAAGTAACAAGCCAGTGACATGTTTCAAACTCCTCAAGACCTTTATGCATTACCAAGTCATATTTTTGGAAGACGCGAAGAACCGGCTACTAAGTACTCGGAACTCAGGCTCGGGGGCTGCAGGGTATATACCATAAAGGAAATGTTTTTTCTTACCCAAGGATTACTCGGAAAAGGCTCAAAAGATCCTCAAAGTTATTATAAATAACAAGAGGCTCGGGGGCTACACCCTATGGGTGCACTTTTCTAGGAAAAAGTGCATGCCATGGAAGTTCTTTACCTACGGAGCACTTCAAGATTTCTCAAATCATTACTTCGAGGTTCTCAAAGAGAAGCTAGAAGATAACGTTCTGAGGAAATGGTGAAGAGCTTGGGGGCTTGACGGACCAGGATGTTAGAGATATCATCAGAAGATGATTACTCTGACTAATCCCGGACGGAATGGGAGATCCGAAGACTTGATACGAAGCGTACTTGGATTAGGACTCTCATTGTAACTTAGTCGAGTTCCTAAAGGAAGTCCTATAATTAGAATAGGACTCCTCTGTTTTAACCGACTAGGACTCGGTCTGCGCAATGTTTCACCCGGATATATAAGGGGAAGCAGGCGTAGACTCCTTCAATTGAATCATAATCATACACAAAGGCACATGCCACACTGGATGTAAGGTATTACACTATTTAGCGGCCTAAACTAGTATAAATTGTTGTCTCTGTGTACTCACTGAGTCCTACAAACGCCGATTCCCACCGAACAAATCGTCTGAGATTACTCAAGACGAGTTGCCAGTTAACAAACACCGACACACGCCCCGAAGGAGCTGATGAATCCTTGATTGATCGAGCTAAGGCTGCGCCCGGGCGGCTTACTCAATACATCAAGGATATGGTGACTTCGGTGGTGTGTGGTCTTCTGGCGACATTGCCACTACATATGCCGTCCTTTGACTTATCATCCATCATGACGCTTCCCGACGACAAGAGCGATGAAGATCATGCAGCCATGCAGGAAGAAGTCAAGCCCGTCGCGGAAGAGTACTCCGAGATATTAGATCTTGTAGAGTAGTATGTTTTCCTTGGTCCTTGACCAGAATTTGTATCTCCTATAAACAAATATTATTATGGTTAAAGAATCAAAGTATAATTTACTTTTGAGTCTTGTTAATTCTGTATATTGTCGACTCGTCATTGCAAGGAGTGTCTTGCCAATGGGTCGTTTTGTTTGTAGTGGATGTATGACCAGGCGTCTTATTAGACGAGTCTATCCGAGTGATCTCTAGCACTTTGAGGTTGGGTCGTGTGACTTCGTTTCTCTTATAGTCTTAAGCGACCTGTTAGAGAACTTAGTCTGCCCGAGTACTACTCTTAGTACCCTGTTCCAAGGGATAAATTTGATCAAGCGCCTCTTGAGGACCGATCCGACGGTTCCTGTCCGGCGAATCATAGCCTCTTGGTAGTCGCAGCTTGAGTGCGAAGTCGGATTATCCTTCATCCGAGTAATAGGCAATAGGGTGAGGAACGCTCCCTTTGTTGTACCTTATAGGAACCAATATCTTTTCTATAAGATATCGTATTCACTATAGGTTTGTAGCCGGGTTTTAAGCCGTACTAGCAAATGAGTTGTATTGAGCTCGTAGCTCATAACTCAAGTATGGTTGCCCCTGAACCAAGAAGGGTCCATCCGAGTAATATTATATATTAGTCGGTGGGATGTAATAGTTAGAGCTTTCTATGTGCTCTTAGGGATTTTATCTGACTAAATAGTCGTGATAAATGTGATTGCTTGAAAAAGGAAAAACTCGTAAAGTTCTTGTTTCTGATAAAATCCAAACTTTATTAATATCCAAGAAATAGATACAGTTGCCCTGAGTTGAAACTGTAGCATAGTCCTTAGGTATGGAATTTCTTCAGGTGCTTAATATTCCATGAATTTGGCAATGGAGAACCATCCTCAGTGACTAGCTCAAATGACTCGGGTCTTGTTACTTTAGATGCTATGTAGGGTCCTTCCCATGGACTCATAAGCTTGTGGCGTCATGTGGTGTTCTGAATCTTCTTCAGGACCATGTCGCCTACTTGGAAAGTGCGGTGATGGACGTTCTTGTCATAGTAGCGCCTCATCCCTTGGAGATATCTTGCTGATTGAAGAAGCGCGTTTATTCGGGCCTCTTCGAGGCTGTCGACTTCTAATCGCCTTGTATCATCAGCCTCTCCTTCATTATACTATTCTGTTTGTGGAGAATTTCAGATTAAGTCTGCCGGGAGGATTGCTTCGGTGCCATAGACCAGGAAGAAAGGAGTTTGGCATGTTGCCCTGCTTCGCTGTGTCCGTAGCCCCCAGACTACCTTAGGCAATTCTTCGACCCACTTCCCGTCGTGGTCTTTTAGAAGATTGAATAATCTTGGCTTTAGGCCGACTAGGATGAGGGCGTTTGCTCTTTCAACTTGGCCGTTTGATTGTGGATGAGCCACTGATGCGTACTCTATCTTTATTCCACAGTCGCTGGCCCATGATTTGAACTCAATTGCCGTAAAGGGGGAACCAAGATCAGTGATAATTCTGTGTGGCATCCCAAAGCGATGAAAGATGCTCTGCATGAATTGTACTGACTTTGATGCATTGAATTTGACCAGAGGCATGTACTCAATCCATTTGGTGAATTTGTCAATCGCCACATAAACGTACTCAAATCCTCCTGGAGCACGCTTTAGAGGACCCACCATATCGAGTCCCCAGCATGAGAAGGGCCATGATGGTGGGATACAAATCAATTCGTGAGCGGGGACATGCTGTTGCTTGGTGAAGAACTGACACGATTGAAAGCGGTGGACTAAGTCTTCTGTATGTTTCAAGGCGGAAGGCCAATGGTACCCCGATCTGAAGATTTTTTGACTAATGTCCTTGATGCTGCGTGATTGCCACAACACCCAGAATGAACCTCATTCAGTATTTCTTTGCCTTCTTCTGGTGAAATGCACTTGAGGAGGACTCCCGATGAGGCGCCGCGTCGATATAACTTGTCCCTAACTAGAACATAGTTTTTGCTACGTCTGGTGACTTGCTCTGCTGCAATTTTGTCACTTGGCAATTTGTGCTCCTTGAAGTAGTCAATGAAAACTTTAGTCCAGTCGGGTGATATTGTTAAGATTTGCCCGGAGGGTGTTGGATCAGGTTCTTCCTTCTAATGAATAGAGGGTTTAGATAACTCATGTATGAATATGCCGCTAGGAACAGAGGCTCTGTCGGGTCCCAATTTTGCTAGAACGTCGGCAACAACATTGAGATCTCTGGTAATATGAATGAGTTCCAATCCTGAGAATTTTTTCTCTAGCTTGCGGACTTCAACGCAGTAGGCTTCCATTGTTTCCTTGGTGCAGTCCTAGTCTTTGTTGACTTGATGAATCACCACGGAAGAGTCGCCATAGACTAGTAGTTGCTTGATTCCCAATGTGACTGCTAGTCTTAACCCGTGTAGTATCGCTTCGTACTCTGCTTCATTATTGGTGGCTGGCCACATGATTTGCAGGACGTACTTGAGTTGCTCTCCTGCAGGAGATACAAGTAGAACTCCAGCACCTGCGCCTCCGAGTTTTAGGGACCCATCAAAGTACATCTTCCAATGTTCCGGAATAGATGTGTCTTGATCCTACTAAAATTCTGTCCACTCGGCAATGAAATCAGCCAGGGCTTGTGACTTGATTGCCTTCCTAGGAGTGAACTTAATGTTGAGTGCTCCTAACTCGATTGCCCATTTAGAAATTCTTCCTGTAGCGTCATGGTTGTGAAGGATTTCTCCCAATGGAAAATCCATGACAACTGTGATTTCGTGGGATTCGAAGTAGTGCCGTTTGATGATATGAGTAAAGCATAGAGCAATTTTTGAACTTGCGGGTACCTGACTTTTGAGTCGGAAAGTACCTCGCTGATGTAGTATACTGGTCGCTGAGTATTGTAGACGTGCTACTCATCTTTGCGTTCCACTACTATTGTTGTACTTACAACATGTGTGGTAGCCGCAATGTATAGCATCATTGGTTCCCTGGGTTCTGATGGTGTTAGTATAGGAGAATTGGTGAGGTACCCTTTGAGTTGTTCAAAGGCCCTGTCCGCTTCTTCCGTCCACTGAAATTTATCACCGCCTTTGAGTAGTTTGAAGAAAGGTAGTCCCTTTTCTCCCAATCGTGAGATAAATCTGTTAAGTGCAGCCATACACCCAGTGAGCTTTTGAACGTCCTTGACCGAGGTTGGTGGCTTCATGCTGGTGATAGCCTTGATTTGCTTTTGGCTAGCCTCGATGCCTTGATGGCTAACTAGGAAGCCGAGTAGTTGGCCTGAGGGTACCCCAAATACACATTTTGTGGGGTTGAGCCTCCATTTATAAGTCCGTAGTCAGGTAAAGGTTTCCTCTAGATCTGATATGAGGGTAGTCGGATCCTTTGTCTTTATAACCACATCATCAACATAGACTTCCGCGTTGTAGCCAATTTGGTCGCCTAGGCAATCTTGGATAGCTCGCTGATAAGTGGCTCCTGCATTCTTCAATCCAAAGGACATAGTTTTATAACAGTAGGCACCGAAGGGAGTTATAAACGATGTCTTTGGTTGGTCTTCTTCTTTGAGAGCAATCTGATGGTACCCTGAGTAACAATCCAGAAAGGATAATAGAGCAGAACCCAATGGCATCAACTATTTGATCTATCCTTGGTAATCCGAAGGGATCCTTTGGACAGTGCTTATTGAGGTCCGTGTAGTCGACACACATGCGTCACTCTGTGGAGTTCTTCTTATTTACTAGTACTGGGTTAGCTAACCACTCAGGGTGGAGAATTTCTCTGATGAACCCGGCTGCGAGTAGCTTAGCTATTTCGTTCTTGATTGCTTCTTTCTTCTCTGGTGAGAATCGTCGCAGTCTTTGTTTGATGGGTCTGGAGCCCTCTTTTAATTCTAACTTGTGCTCAGCCAAGTTCTTTGGAACGCCTGACATGTCAGCCGGCTTCCAAGCAAATATATCTTTGTTTGCTCTGAGGAACTTGGTGAGCGTGAGTTCCTATTCCTCAGATAGGTGAGCGCTGATAACTGCCGTCTTTGAAGGATCGCCGGTTTCCAGATCAATAAATTTTGTAGAGACTTCTCCTGGTGGTTTGATAGTACCCGCCTTCTTGGTTGGGATTTCTGAATTTCTAGGCTTGGCGTTATGGACCATCTGCGTGAGTTCCTATACTTCCAGGGTGAGTTGAGCCTTTTGCGCAATTTGGACAACTTTTGTGTCGCATTCGAAGGATCGCTTCAAGTCGCCCTTGAAAGTTAGAATACCTTTAGGACCCGACATCTTCACCAGAAGGTATGGATAGTGTGGCACTGCCATAAATTTGGCAATAACAGGCCGTCCAAATATGGCGTGATATGATGATTCAAAGTCGGCTACCTCGAAACTGATGTACTCGGTGCGATAATTGACCTGAGTTCCAAAAGTGACGGGTAGTATTATTCTTCCGAGTGGTATGGCTGCCTTTCCGGGTACTATGCCGTAAAAGGGAGTGCTTGATGGTGTGAGCTGAGTTGCTAGGTCCAAGTTCATCTTGCATAGGGTACTTGCGAAGATGATGTTAAGTCCTGCTCCTCTATCAATGAGTACTCTTCCTAATTTGAACCCGGCGACCGTAGCATCTAGGACTAGCGGGTAGTGCCATGCGTTGGAGACGCTGGTCCATTGGTCTGCTCGAGAGAAATTGATCGGGTGCTCAGACCAATCAAGGTATCTAGGAGTCGCTGGTTCAGTAGACATAATCTCCCGTAAAGAAAGCTTCTGGAGAAGTTTGTTGTCGCTGGTGGTTACTCCCCTGAATATAACATTGATGGTGCCTTTGGGGTGTTGGAAACCGCCAGCGTCTTGCTAAGGGTCTTGGGCTGCTTTCTTCCCTTTGTCTTTTCTGTTTTTGTTGAAGTCGGAATTGAAACCTTGCTCTTTAAGTTGTCGACAATGCTTAGCCTGGTGTCCTCCTTTTGGATGGAAAGGACATGGGCCATCTAGGAGGTCACCAAAGCTTGAAGGTTTGTTACCTTTCTTCTGAGGTTCCAAGGCTGCAACAGTGTTGTCCCTGGTTCTTTTGCGGGTGTTTTGCTGAGCAGTCTGGATTCCTCTCTGGTTATTTCCCCAATCACCCTACGTGTTCCTGTCGGGGAAGCGCTCCTGTGTGCGTTCTTCTGTTGCCATCATGGAATTTACGACCCGATGGAACTCGTCGGCGGTGGTCGGGTCATGCTTGATGAAATCCTTGTAATTGTACCTTTTACAAATTCCATTGCCGAAAAGGTCAATTACTTCTCTATCTGTTATGTCTGAGACTGTGGAGCGGATCTCGGAGAAATGTCTGTAGTACTCTCGCATGGTCTCATTTTTCTGCTGCTTGTAGGTTCTAAGTTTAGTCCGAGGGTCTGATCTCTCAGGGACACCTGCAAAGTTCTCTATGAAAATGCGGTGAAGTTGTTCCCAGGAGTCAATGGACCCGGGCTTAAGTCTGTCGAACCAGGCAAGAGGCATTGTCTCTAGAGCCATGGGGAGAAATAATGCTTTGACATCATTGCTTCCTCCAGCTAACTCGACTGCTTGAGCATACAGCCCGAGCCACTGTTTAGGTTCTGTCTTCCCATCGTACTTTGAGTAGTTCCCAGGTTTGAACTTTCATGGGAATGGGACTGCTCGGAGCCTCTGGGAAAAGCATGGGAAGCGATCGACTGTGTCAGATACTAAGATGTCGACTCCTCGATATGATGATTCAGCTCCTCCTTCAGCTTGGTCAGGGACTCGATTGCCCAGATGACTCCTGGCCGGGACTCGACGGAGTCGTTCATGAATAGCTCTGGCTTGGATGAGATGAGTTCTGATCATCAGCTAAGGACTCAAGGTTTCTACCTTTGAGTTGTAGCGCGGTAGTCTGAAGCATGATCAATCGTCGCTCTTCATCAGGGGTGAGGTTGTCTTTGGCTCCCATCTCCGTGGCTAAAGCCGTGATGTTTTGGTAGGGTGTCTGATATACCTTGTGACCAGCGACCCTCATGAATTCAGGTTCGACGTTGCATGAACAGACACCTCGTCGTCGATTGTGGTCATTCTGGGACTGGATCTCCTGATCACGTAGATTACGAGCTTGATGTTCAGCTTCCTCTTCTAGACGCCTTCGACTATTATAGTCTTCAAGTCGGACTTGGTAGCGCTCGATGGCCTCTTTACGATGAGTTGCTGGCCTTCTACGGGCGTCTTTTGCTAAATTTCTCCTTAGTCTCTCTGCTTTTAAGGTCTCGGTTTCACCAGGTCCTTCTGGATCGTCATCAGATATCATACTCAAGGTCTCATCATCTCGAAAGACATCTGGAGGAGTCGGAGGTCAAAGAGATGGCTGGTGTCCTGCCATGAAGACTTCGCGAGTGGCCTTGGTTTATTGATCCTGGTGTAACCGACTCCAGGGTAGAAGCACTGGAGATTAGCTCTGTTGAGGTGTCGTGCTCCTCAAAGGGGAGCTGATGTTTGTATTGATACGGGAGTTGTTGGTCGATTGTGCCAACCAACTTAGCCGGAGTTGGTTGTATTGGCCAATGGACGATGTTACCTTCCTCGGTTGAGCTGAAAACGAGTCCCTGCTGAGCTCCTGTCAGAGGGATTTGTTGAAGCTTTTAGGAGTTTAATCCAATCAACTCTTGAAATCTTTTGGCTGAGTTATGCAGTCCAAAGGGGATACGGTGTCCGGAATCTGAGTCCTTTCCGGATCGAGAGTTCGTATCCGGGTAGGAGTCGGATGACTCTGCCTGGTCCGCAGATTCTTGCGATTCTTGGATTGTGAGGTTTGCTAGGTCTCGGGTGAGATGATCTGTCTTTGGAATGGCTTGCGCTTCTGATTCAGTTTGGAGCTGTCGATGCAGCTTTCCTTGATCATCCGCGATGCAAGTCCACGAGCCAAAAACAAAAATTGATCCTGCCGAGAACATGTTGAAGTGGTTCGTCGAGCTCTTGACCGCGGAATCGCCGAGAGCCCATACCTGGCATGCCAGCTGTCGGTGTTTGTTAACCGGCAACTCGTCTTGGGGATTCCCAGATGATTTGTTCGGTGGGGATCGGCGTTCGTAGAACTCGGCGAGTACACAGGGACAACGATTTATACTAGTTCAGGCCGCTTAATAGCCTAATACCTTACATCCAGTGGCGGCGTGTGCCTTGTGTTATGATCTGAGATTCAATGATAGGGGTCGGCGCCCGCTTCCCCTTATATAATCGGGTGAAGCTTAGCACTAACCGAGTCCTAGTCGGTAACAACAGAGGAGTCCTATTCTAATTACAAGACTTTCTTTAGAACTCGACTAAGTTACAATGAGAGTCCTAATCCATGTCCACTTCGTAACATATCTTCGGATCTTCTCACGACGTCCAGAGTTGGTCCAAGTAATCATCTTCTGATGATGTCTCTGACATTCTGGTCCGTCACGGACCATGCTAGGTTGTTCAGTAAAGTTGCCCACGGTACATCTGAGGCCCTAGGTGTTAGGCGTCAACATCTCCATCACCGGCTCGAATAACCTTACTCGGCTTCATGGGAGGTACCTCGACCTACTCCGTTAAGTGATTGATGCGTTCAAAATGACTGAGGTGTGCCTTCGAACGGGTCCTAAGCAACACAGACGGGAGACTACTAGCACACAGATCCCATGTCTTGCTGCTCCTACATCCCGCCCGGTCTCAGATTAATTATCACATGGTTATCTCCATGATAGCACCAGGCTAGTCATGATCAGTATCCACCTATATGCGGGAGATAGGAAATCACCCGACTTTTACCGTTCTAAGCAGGACTAAGCATATTCGAGCCTAGACCTAACTGGGATATCAGGATAATAAAAACGGTGGACAAGGTATAGTAATAATGCAGCAACGGTAGCAATCAACTCTTACAACCTAATGCAACAAATATAGCAGGTTGATTTGTTAAAGTTTTGCAAACCGTAGGGAGTAAAATGCTCCAAGGCTTGCCTCTCTCGAAGTCACACGGTCGGTGGTCGTGGCACTCGGGCAAGTCCTCGAAGGCGGCTTCTTCGTCCCTCTCGAACGGCGTCTCCTCCTGGATCTGCTCTTCCGGCTGCGGCGGGTTCTGCTCTATCGATCATGTATGATGCATTGCGTGTATGAGTATGATGAATGCACATAGCATGCTTATGAGGTGCAAACACAGAGAAGGGGAAAAATCAGGAGATAAGCACATGTCATCTACTGCATTCTCTTCAACAAGGTAGTCAGCATCATCTAGCTTACTGCTAACTACCCTGTCAACACCCTATAACCTAGTGTTCAATTTAACTCCTTCTGAACAACCATTCATTTTTCAAGACACAACAGAAATAATATAAATGAAATCTAATTACTTATTTACCTATCCCTTTTTACTGATTTATTAAACAGGGTATAACTATCATCATACTGAAATGATCTCAGAAAATTCCTAAACTTTTACACAGGCTACAATAGACCAAAACTAGACTACCATAAAAATTTCAGCTCAAAACAGTAACTCTAGCATACAGTAAAAATTAACTCTATTAATTCACAAATTATGCACTTTTCATAGTTTGTACTACCAACTGTAAAAACAGATGAGCTTAACATTTTTCATAGCAACTCCACACCCTTAAATAACTATACAAAAATTAGCAAGCTCAGATCTAAGCATCTCTATTTATTAAAATTACAGAAAGAAAACAACATTTAACTACTTTAAATCCTACAACCAACATTTTCTACGAAATATACACATGTTATATTTTTTCCAGATACTACTCATCAAGATAAACCTAACAAAATTGGAATCATATTTTCCTAAGCTATATAGAATTAGTTATGCATTTTTCAAGTTAACAGTCATTTACTTAATTAAATAAAACTGCACATAAAAGTATCACAAAACATGTATCTAATAATTTTAACAGGTAGATCTATTCATTTCCAGCACAACAAAATTTGTTTTACACAATTTGAACTTAAAATGAGCCATTTATGAATTTTGGAAGCATTTAAACTATTTCTTGAAAAACTGATTTAAATGAAAACCACCCCTAAACGCTACGTCCACCCGGATCCGAGCACACCGAGACACAGAGCCAAAATGCTATGCACACCCGGGCTTCCCGCACTCTATTGCACCCAGCTCCCTCTCCTTCTCTCTCTCTACCAGTGGGACCCAAGCGCTAGCAACTCCACGTCACCAGGTTAACGGGCCCACTGGTTAGTGGCGCCTCTCCCCGCAGTCGTTGACCGGCGAAAGCTCACCGACTGCGAGGTTTCCGGTGACACTACCTACACCTATGGACTCACCTTCGCGAGGCGGACACGGTCGACCTACTAGCTGGGCCAGAGGGTCACCGGAGCAAGCTCGACGACGGCCATAGCGAAGCGGCGGCACTGCGACTCGACGGCGGAGCTGCTCCCGGCTATTCCGAGGCTCGGCACGGCGAGCATAGGCCGTAGCGGACCCTGGGCTACACCCTGGTGCGGTGCTTGAGCCACGCCAACCCCGGCAGTCGCCGGCGACACGCTGAAAGGTCCTAGTTTGGTTTTGGTAATTGAGTGACAACTTAGGTGGACTAATATGTGTTTGAAGTGAATTACACAGGTGATTAGTCCACATGTGATCATGTGTGACCAACATATGCCATAGAGATGAAATGGCTCGGAGGATGTTGCAAGGCTCATGCATGTGATGGAGAAGCTTAATGCACATGAAACATGACATGGAGTCATGTGGCTAAGATGGTGAAGATCAAGGCAAGACTTGGTTTGATGGACCGATTGCGAAGGTGAAGGGCAAGTTGGAGGCTTTAAAGCAGTTGGTACCGAGTGTCGGGAGGCTTAAGCAAGACTTGGCGCCGAAGAACCGAAGCAGTGGTGAAGAGCAAGTGAGGTCAAGATCGATGGACCATATGGAGGCCATGTGATGATATGAAGTGGATCATATCATTTGGAGATAGGTTGGTGGATGTGTTGCATCAACACCGAAGGAGATGGAATGGAATGCACAAGGCAAAGGTATATTTGTAGGGCATTTCATTTCACCGGTCATAGGTGTGTAGAGAAGATTATGACCGGGTTTAGGATAGATGGTCGTACTATCAAGAGGAGCAAACTTGTTTGCATATCGGTCATCTAGTGCCACTTGAGCGATCTATGTGACACCCTAGTGTCAAGCATTGCATTAAGAGCAGCATTAGCTACTAATTACCATGAGCATTGCATTGCATCATTTCATGTTGCATAGAAGTCTTTTTCGCATTTTGTTGGTTTATTTGAAATTGGTTTCAATAGGGACTTGGTTGTTAAATGAATTTCTGTCTGGGCAAATAATTTTATAAATTAAAGAATATTAAGTGTAACACTTTTCATGTAGACACCTTGTCCTAATTCAGTATGGATTAATAATTAAAAATGTGAGAACAATAATGATTTATAGCTCAAAATTAGCTTTAATTATGTGGAGGCTAAAGAATTGATTTTTTAGAAAATGTGTCTTATATGAAAGTTGTAGAGAAAATTATTTTGAGAAGCTTATATTTTTGGGTCAAAGCCTAGTTTTGAGTTTTTGAAAATATTTTGAAATAGTCAAAATTTGGAAACATTTTGGAAAAAGAAAAAGGGAAACGTTTTTCCCGGGCGCTTCCCAACCGGCCCAAACGGTTTTATTTAATGCAATCAATACATGTTTTTCTCAATGTCAAAAGTGGTTCAATAAGTTGGTTTTATTGGTTTGCAAGAAATATTTACATCACATACCATCATAAGTGCACCGTGCATTATTTAATTACAATCTGCAATCGCACATAGGATTGGTAGCTCAGGAGACCAACACCGAGCCAGAAGCAAACGAGGAACCGGAGCTCCAGGAAGTGCCCCGCAGCGAGGAGACAGAGTCAGTCGACCCCGACACTAACCTGCCTGAGTACCCCGCTCACGAGGCCTCAGTCTTCTCTGAAGGCAAGCCCCGCAGCATTCTAAGTCTCCTATTATTACAATTAATTCAATTGAGTATTTTATATTGTGATACATTAGGTTTAGGAGTTGGTTTATCCTAATTGCTGCATTACCATTCCTGGGTTGTTGATTATACCTGCCTTGTTATCCTGTTAGTTATTATAATGTAGAATTGCTTAGTCTGCTTAATAAAGTAGTAAAGAAAGGATGTTCCCGTAATACCCTGATGGGTAGTACCGGATCACGGTTGGCTATATTTGCTATCGTGGAAAAGAACCTGAGTAGTAATGAAATACGATCAACTGGAAGGCAAGGCACCAAGTTGGAACTTGGGGGCAGCTCGTCCGTTGGATCGTGTAGGTTTGTATCGATGTTGGCCCTCGTTCATTTTTGAAAGCGCCATTTTACTTAGGGTTGTCGGTGCCGTAATCGCCGACCCAAAGCCGGTTAGACGCTGTTCGGGCCGGTCTCAACCCATGTCGCACCCTCTAGTATGGAAACATGATCTGCCTCGGATTGGCCATCATTTAGTTCCAGTTGGGTGGTTCGTGCTGTGAGCCGTGATTATTACCACCACGAAAGAGCGGTGACCCAATGCATGGACCCGACGGGGAAAGTATGAGTTTGTATTAAAGGTTTCTCGCCAGCTGGTTTGTAATTCGATTCGAGTCGCCGTCTCCCCCGGTTAGTGGGAAACTATGTCGAGCTTCACCACGATACAACTCCATGTGATGTTTAAGGTTCAACTAAAATGTGGATAAATCAACCTGATATGGTTTATATTATTGATTGCTAGACTCAAGTGAGTGTTATAGGACAGGTGCAAACCTAGACTAAAAGATAGGCTTTAATTTGACTGCTCATCTATACAATTAAATGTCACTCCCCTTAAATTGAGATTTTCACAACTAAATTCCCAGCTCCACCGAAAAGGCCTTGCATACCCTTGGTGTCTCTTATTTTCAGTTGGACGGGTAAGTCTAGTTGAGTACATTCCCGTACTCAGGGTTTATCCCGTTGTTGCAGATGGCCAGGTGTACTTCGGCTATTGTAAGCACTGCCTCTACCCCGCGGAGGGTGATGAGGAGTAGACCAAGGGCAGGGTCATCCAGAAGCTTCTCCCTTGCTTTTGCTGGACTTAGACTATTGGTGGCACATTATATGAAAAAGGAGGAGTGATTTATCAAAAACAATGTTTTATTGGGACCACGTGTGTGGTGGTCGTGTTTCAAACTTATTAAGCTTTTGCACTTCAAAACTCAGTGTTGTAATAATTTTTAAGATTTCACACTCTGATGTTAATTTTGATTTCGATTATTAACTGTTGTATCCTCGCGAATGTGGTACTTGAACGATGCGATCATGTATGTTGTAAGTTGTTTGAAATCCTTCGAGATTTCTGGACTACCGGAGTTATATGGGTTCAAGTATGAGTCGAAGTCAGCTGAATTTGGCTAGGACGGTACTTGAGCTCTTATAATTTGGACGGTTCCGCCACAGCTGGTATCAGAGCATGGTTCAAGTTATTGCATCCGTAAGGAGTATTTTCAAACTAAAATAGGTATTTCAAAACTATTTTCAAAACTATTTTGAAATTTTAAAGTGTGCCCAGTCTTGTCCTTAAGCCCTATACTAGGATTCAGGTGGCTAAACTGCTAACATGGTTCGGGGATTTGCTTCATGTTGGATCTTTTAATTGCTGGTCCATTCTCGAGAGAAAGAGAATGCGTCGATTGCGAAAACATGCATAAAATGATTTGGTGAGATATGATGATGAGGGCATCACCGGTTCAAATATGACCATCTTATCCACTTCTAAACCAAAGGTGCAACCATTCTATATGAGACTTATTATTGATACATTTGATGAATTGGTGCTGCACCATAAAATGTGTATATTGTCTTTTTCAGAATTACTTGCATGGATGAAGGGAAGGTTTGATTGCATAAGGAAAGTTTGGAAGATCAATGAAGTTGATTGGGGACCAAGTCCAAGTGTTCTTAATGTTCTCCACAAAGTCACCACGTCAGTTTTGGCAAAAGAAAGGAAAGAGTCCAAGTCCAACACGTTTTGGAAGTTGAATTCGGACTGCAGAAAAGTCCCAACTTGTTACGGTCACCACGACTTCAAACGGACTCGGATTTGGATGGTTCAGGACTTGATGGAAAGCTTAACAAGTCTACTTTCATTTGGATCCAGCCCCATGTCCGTATCTTCTACACAGCGGCGACAATTATCCAAATATTACCGAGAGATCTTGCTGTCCAGGGTGCTGCGTCACCATATCTTGGGCTATTGGCCCATGTATCAAGTTGGGTCCATTAAGGACACGTCCTAGGGTTGGAGGACGACCCCAACACCCTCCTGGTCGTCCTCTCCTCCTCTAATACCTCCCCATAGCCGCCACAAACAGATTGGGTTTTGTTTAGATGTAAGTTTAGCTATTGCTACTTCCTGGTAGACGTTTGTGTCGACTAGACCATCCGTTCTACTTGATTTCGGAACCCCACCTTCATGAGTATCAGATTTGAACCTTCATCTCTTATTTTGCAATAGAGTGCTTGTTCTACTTGTTCTTGCTTGTTCTTCGATTGCTTGCAGGAATAACCCTAGTGGTTTGGTTGGTCGTGCATCCACAAGATCGCGAGCAACCGCTGGAATTGGTGTATCGATTGCTAAGGCGCAGCATCCTTGGATGGTTGTAGTCGGGTCGTGAACGTCATTTCAGTCCAAATCGAAGTTATCCCCCGCTTCTCATCGAAAGATCGGGCAAAAACCCTAGCGGGCTCGTATCAGTTGGTATTCAGAGCAAGGTTTATCGGTGAGAGATTTCCAATCCTTCGCTGTTTTATTTTTCCTATAGTCCAAAAAAGCCAAAAAATAGTAGAGTAGTTTTTCCATAATCCTATAAATCTTTTTGAGCCTTTGCTGGTACTTCTTAGTTAGGGCTTATTGAGTTTGGTTTACATCGGTTGAGTCAAGTTGCTGGTCTTAGGGTTAGACTTTTAGAGTTTCGAGTTCTCGTCACATTTCGGTCATTGTCAATCATACCCATCTCCGCTGCCATCACCACCACCATATTAATATCCACTACAGCATATACATCTCCGTTGTAATCACCATCTTTGCTGCACATATCTATCCCTGCTTTTTTTTAACACTAGCAAATCTGTTTTGGGCACATTTAAAAATCTGAGTTGCTAGCTCTATTCTTGTTACTACCTGAAAAGAAAGAGAAATAGATTGTAAGTCGTTTCTTTTAAAATCTGATTTGTCAAAATTCAGATTTGTTCTAGTTGTGCAAAGTAAAAGAAAAGAAGAAGAAAAATCAGAAAGAAAAGAAAAGAAAAAAGAAAGAGAAAGAGGCAAAAAAAAGTGAGGAGGAAGAGAAAAAGGGAGTGATAACTTGCTGTTCTTGTTCTTTTTTGTTTCCTATTGTACCGTGACTTTGTTTGTGTCTAGGCTCGCGTCTCTAGCACGGTCTAGCCTAGGACCAGCACGGTACCACCGTTGAACGATTTCTCAACTTGCTTTGTGACTAATGTGGTGCTAGTACTTCCTTGCACATTAATTTCAGCCTTCCTACAGCTCCACATATCCAACTACAACTTGAAAGGAATTGTTGCTGTGGCACCGATACACTTTTTCCAGGGTTTCCAACTTGTTGGTTGCTGCCACCTCTTGTTTGGCTTGGTAAGAATTGGTAAGAGCTCGTTTGAACAGGTTGAGAGTGAGAGAATTATATTTACAACAACCACATCCTAGTAGTTGATTGCAGCATAGATATTATTGTGGATGTTTTTGGTTTTCTTCTAATCATGGCAGGGATTCACGTGGAAAATAAGCATGGCCTTACTCAGGTTGTGTATTCGCAATTTGCTCAACAAATGGATGGTAACAAGCTTGGCACTCATGAGGTTTGCAATGTTTTACTTGATACAATAAAATCTGCAATACCTTACTTTGAAGGAAACTACGATCCTCATGCATATATTGAATGGGAGCTAGCTGTAGATAAGGAATTTGTTGAGTATGATTTGTCAGAGAAACAAATGGTTTTTGCTGCCTCTAATGCTTTAACTAAGGATGCTTTGTATGAATGGAAATATCTTTGTAGGCATGACATTGTTCCGCAAACATGGAAAGACTTCAAAATGCATTTTAGAGGTGTATATGTTCCTGCATATTATGCTGATTACTTGCTTACCAAACTAGAGGAATTAAAACAGGGTAGTAGGACCGTGAGACAATACTATCATGATTTTAAAATTTGTATCCTGTTTGGTGGCCTGGATGAATGCATGGAAGATATTATGAGTAGGTTCATGAAAGGGCTCAATTCCGAAATTCAAACTTTGCTCATCAGTGAAACATATAATCATATATCTTGCTTGTTTTGTCTTGCTTGTAAAGTTGAAAATCAGATTCTTTCATCTTTGAATACTTGCAAGAATGGTATGACACATTATAGCCAGCAATTATCTACATTAAATGTTGAAAGGGAGCAAAATATAGTGGAACTTGTTGATGATATGCCTTTGTCACAACATGATTTGCTTGTTGTACCTTGTGACAAAGAAGAGTTGTGTGATACTTCTTCTCTAACTTCATCACCACGACTAGAGATAGAGCACCCTCTTTTTCCCCTTGCTGTCCATAACATTTTGCAGGAGGATGAGAGCAATACTATTGAATGCATTGAGCCATTTGAGCAGCTACACCCACTACAAAAGTTGGAAAAGACTTTTTGTGCAACACCCACCATGTCAGAGGAGAGCGAGAAAAGCAACACATATGATGCTGCAATCACTCCATGTGAGTATGACCATGCTTCACTTATATCTACAACACGACTAGTGCTTGGACATGATAATTCTATTCTTAACGACATGCATGCTAAAGTAAGGAGAGTTTGTCGCATTGCTAGTGAGAAAGAGGAGCTGAATATCATATCATCTTTAAATTGCTTAGGTTATATCGAATTTGATTTTCTTTGTGACCTGAATAGTTTGGAGAATGATACATCTATGAAATCTGTTTTGCCAAGCTTTATTCAATGTTCACTTTATGCAATTGGCAAATATGATAGCAAAGGAAATTATTTGGTGCATAAAGTTTATATTTGCTCTAATATGAAATCTACTTTGGAGCTACAATACCATGATCAAATCAAGGGATGCACTAACACTAATAATGTCCAACAAAGTATCCCTAGTTTTTCTTATATGCAACAGGGCCATCCTAAAGAAGGGGAGTATTGTTTGTTGTGGCCATGCAATATGGTCGTCCTTCGGTATTCCGATATCAAAGTAAGCACATTTGTATGTCATTGGAGCAAGTCGAGGACGACTTGCAGACAAGAAGGGGAGAATGATGAGGGCATCACCGGTTCAAATATGACCATCTTATCCACTTCTAAACCAAAGGTGCAACCATTCTATATGAGACTTATTATTGATACATTTGATGAATTGGTGCTGCACCATAAAATGTGTATATTGTCTTTTTCAGAATTACTTGCATGGATGAAGGGAAGGTTTGATTGCATAAGGAAAGTTTGGAAGATCAATGAAGTTGATTGGGGACCAAGTCCAAGTGTTCTTAATGTTCTCCACAAAGTCACCACGTCAGTTTTGGCAAAAGAAAGGAAAGAGTCCAAGTCCAACACGTTTTGGAAGTTGAATTCGGACTGCAGAAAAGTCCCAACTTGTTACGGTCACCACGACTTCAAACGGACTCGGATTTGGATGGTTCAGGACTTGATGGAAAGCTTAACAAGTCTACTTTCATTTGGATCCAGCCCCATGTCCGTATCTTCTACACAGCGGCGACAATTATCCAAATATTACCGAGAGATCTTGCTGTCCAGGGTGCTGCGTCACCATATCTTGGGCTATTGGCCCATGTATCAAGTTGGGTCCATTAAGGACACGTCCTAGGGTTGGAGGACGACCCCAACACCCTCCTGGTCGTCCTCTCCTCCTCTAATACCTCCCCATAGCCGCCACAAACAGATTGGGTTTTGTTTAGATGTAAGTTTAGCTATTGCTACTTCCTGGTAGACGTTTGTGTCGACTAGACCATCCGTTCTACTTGATTTCGGAACCCCACCTTCATGAGTATCAGATTTGAACCTTCATCTCTTATTTTGCAATAGAGTGCTTGTTCTACTTGTTCTTGCTTGTTCTTCGATTGCTTGCAGGAATAACCCTAGTGGTTTGGTTGGTCGTGCATCCACAAGATCGCGAGCAACCGCTGGAATTGGTGTATCGATTGCTAAGGCGCAGCATCCTTGGATGGTTGTAGTCGGGTCGTGAACGTCATTTCAGTCCAAATCGAAGTTATCCCCCGCTTCTCATCGAAAGATCGGGCAAAAACCCTAGCGGGCTCGTATCATATGAGAGCATGACCGTCCAACCGTCGGTCTAGGATGAGTGTTGTTATACCAAGTATGTGCGAGCTTTACGCAAACACATATGAGGGTATCAAGTGCTGGGTATGTTTTCTGAATTGATGCATGGTGTTTAGTATCGGCTTCTATGTACCTTCGTATGCATGAGCCGATACTCAATTATTTTATCATTGGGATTTCCTTGGGCTGAAATGAATCTTCTGCAGGTACACTAACTACGCGATCGAATAGAACGAGTAGATAACGTATGAGAGATCGTTCTTGCCACCGACTAGAATGTTAGGACTTATCAGTCACTATTAGTGAGTGAGAACGTAAGTACGATCATGCATTATGTTTATGTTCTTGCACTTGCATTACCTCCCCTTAATTAAAAGTTGTCTCTTTTCTTATAAAATTTGCCAACTTAAATATGCATCTCATGAGAGTTCGAAACCCTTTTGTTTGATGGCCCGGACTAAGTTGACAGCTCCCAAGGCCACCGGAGGCAGAGGAGTTCCGTATCGTCGCTTGGCCACAAAGTTGACCAAGAATACGTTCTTGTCCTACTTTGGGTTGCCAACGATCCTTTGGAGGATTTTGCAGGCAGTTGGGTACGAGGAAGGACAGGAGCCCCGGTACTCATGGCAGAAGGATATCTATGGGCAGGATTCACTGGTCATGGTGCAGGTCAAGGTCAAAGCGTTGGCTAGCAAGCCCCACTGGTCAGGATGGACAGAGATCACCCGTGGCAGTTGTGCAAAGGATGGAGCCAACACGGAAGCTTACTTGGTGTTGAAGGATATCATAGCCCGCTTCCCTGCCGACCTTGCTAGTGCTATGGCAGGAGTGTTCCCTCGCGGATCACTTTTTCCTTTGCGCTGGAGGCAGACTTTGGAGTCGATTCTGACAGGAGGTGCAGAGGAGAGGTTCTTTTGCGAGACATCTGTGATGAGCGCCACAGGAGCTTTGGTGGGCGTATGTGAGAGTTTGGAGCGCAGCTTGGAGAGGATGTCCTTTACCCTCACCGCCACTTACCAGAGCAAGAGGAAGCTGCAGGAGGAGTTCGACGCTGAGGTAGCCCGACTGCAGGAGAGGCTACACCAGGTCACCCTGAAGCGTGACGAGGCACGTGCCACAACAGGAGCAGAGAGCACCACCAGGACTGTTGCTGAACAGATGTACCTGACGATGGCTTTTCAGCGGGATGAAGCCCGGACCGCGCTTGACTAGCTCAGGGAGGGTGCCCATCACCTGATACAGCGGGTGCATGATCAACAGGCCTACATCGACCACCTCCACGAGGCAATCTACCAGATGCATCATGAGGCACAGGAGGCCGCCGCCCCAGCAGCTGACGAGGCCCTGGAGCCTCAGGATGGAGTAGTGCTTGGTCCAGACCTTCCACCAGGGGATGAGGCCCATGCTGACGAGCCGATGTTCGACACCGATGTGGATGACGCCGCATCCGCCGCTAGAGACGCTTGAGCGTTAGTTTCGCTAGGAGTCTCTTTCTTTTGTTTAGCTTGATCATTGTCGCTGTGTGGTAACCCCGACATGTGTTGGTTTTATGTTAAGTTGTATGATGGCATGTACGACTTTTGGACAAAGTCCAGACTTCGATCTGGCACCTTTTATGGAAACCCATCATTTGCGTTCTTATTTTTCGAGCGATTATTCTGTGATGTTGTATGGAAATAAGTAATTATACTTGGTCGTGTGCTAAATTTTTGAATTACATACAACACAGTATTTATTCATGCTCAATATAACATCGCCTAATTATTGCTCATTAATGAGACATGCAGATGCCGGCCCACACCCGCAGCCAGCATGGACAAGGATCAGGGCAGGTGGAGAATCTGCCACCACCTCCACCATCGCCGATGGTGCCGGAAGCGTTCTTCGGGCAGTTCTTGGGCAGCCAGAGGAACATGGAGGAGATGCAAAGGCATATGGAGGCCACACTCCGTAACATCGCCAATAACACTCCGCAACAGCATCAGCAGCGTCAGGGGCCTGAGCCCAATCAGTACAGCTCCTACCATGATTTCTTGGTCACTCGTCCCCCTGTGTTCAAGGAAGTCACTGAACCGCTCGAGGCAGATGAATGGCTCAATTCCATCACCCAGAAGTTCCGTCTTCTCCGTTTGACAGAAGAGCTCAAGGCGGAATATGCCGCCCACATGTTGGAGGGACCTGCAGGTCTGTGGTGGTCCCAGTACCATGCATCCCTGCCAGCAAATGCACCTGTTACGTGGGAACAGTTCCCACTGCGATGCGTAACCACTACATCCCCAGTGGTTTGATGGAAATTGAAGGACCGAGAATGCAAAAGCAAGGCAACCAGAGGGGGGGGGTGAATGGGAGCTCAAAAATTTCTTCCGAAACTTTGGCATTTGTTCCCAAAATCGACCCCTAGAAGCTTTGACCAGAACGTGATGCCCAAGACCCATGGAAGAGGGTGGATGATCCCTAGGATCACAGCGAGGCACCATAAAGCGATAGCAAACCAAACGCCAAAAGCACCGACACAAGTTCGACCCCTAAAAACCGAGTCCCGAACGTAGATTGAAGGCTACGTCGAGAAATCCCCAAATACCAATGCTAACAAGTAGCAAAGATACCTAGAGAGGTTCCTTGGTCAACTCTAGGGCCAAACGAGAAGTCCGGAAACCAAGCGAAGAAGCCGAGAGAGCAAACGCACTAAAACTCAAGCTTCACCAGGATCCCGGACTGTCCGGCGTTCCTGTCCCGGACTGTCCGGCTCAACCGCGGACTGTCCGTGAGAGGATGGCGGACTGTTCGCCGGCAAAATCCCCGAAACAGCACTGCTGCTGAAGTCCCCTGGACACTTCCCGGACTGTCCGCGGATTCCTACTGCGGACTGTCCGCCGGTCAATCCGAGTCAACACAACCGAGCCGCACGACCACTGCCTCGGTCGGAGCCTGACGCGCGGACTGTCCGCGCCCCCAATGGCGGACTGTCTGCGAGTGCCCAGTGAGGGCGATTTTGGTCGCCCTCAACTCAAATCTCCCCAAATCCAATTCAACTCAAAATCCCTAGTTCCCAAACATGGAGAAGATGATCACGAGGTAGTTAGGAGACTATCCCCAGGAAATCATCCGCTCAAAACAATCTAATCAACGGGAATTCGAAAGGGAAGAAGTATGAACGAAAAAGCGCCACAAAAACGAAATCAACCCGATCTACTTGTTCGTGAGGAGTTAGATGAATTCCTTCGGTGGAAATGATCTCCTCACTATAAAGAACAAGTTGATTCAAACGGATTTCGAAAAGACGTAGTAGAGAGGGAGATCGAGTGACGAGAAAAACGCGGAGAAACGAAGAACGCGAAGAACACGAACAAAACGCGAACCAACACATCGATCTGCAACCGTGTGGCTACCACACGCTACAACAGTGAGATTATGGTCTCACTTCCTCAAAATCTCCAGTACATAGAGGTATGGTTCTCTACGGATTTCAGTTGCTACAGCAGGGGATTGGGAGAGCAGGAAAACCTAGAAGGCAAAGAGCAAAATGACTGAGATAGGATGGGAGGTAGGTGTCTCCCTATACTTATCCTAATTCTAATTCCCACTCTACCCCTAACTAATTACAAAGCGAACTAGCTAAACCCTAGGGTCATTCTAGACCAACTCGTGGTAGGTGGTGATCCGACGGCCACGCCCGCACAATAGGTAGCTTCGCCTCGACGCGACCTCACCGATTGCCACCACATGTCGCCTCCGCTCTGCTTGTCCTTTTCCCGGACTTCGCCCCCGGTTTTGAGGCCCAAACCGGGAAACCAGCCTTCACGACCAACCCCCGGTTTTGAGGCCCAAACCGGGAAACCAGCCGTCCATCTCCTGAGTTTTGAGGCCCAAACTCAGAAACCCGCGGCGCCCAGGTTTTGAGGCCCAAACCTGGAAACTGTCCTCAGCCCGAGTTTTGTGGCCCAAACTCGGAAACCATCAGCGCCCAGGTTTTGAGGCCCAAACCTGGAAACCGTGCACTCGGTGGTTTTTCTGTGGCTCAACCACCAAACCGAGCCACCGAGGGGATGCACCGCCCGTGCACCCAGTCCACTGACACGTGTCCCCAGGTCCACAACCCGAGCAACACCGTGCCCCGCAAGTCTCCGCTCGTCACTGTCCCAGGCTATCAGCCACCACAGCTGATCCTTAGGTCACCGGTCCCTCAGTCCAAGCATCACGTCCGCCCTTCACCGCTCTCGGTCCGTCTGCACGGCACGTCTCTACTTGACCTTCACCTTGCCTTCGATCACTGTATCCGTGCTCGACACCAGCACAACACAAGCCAAAGAACATGCGCATTATCCCAGTTGACAATCACTCATCACTCGAGACTCGGCATACACCCATGTATCCGCAATCTCCCCCTTGATGAGTGCATTGTCAACTACCAACACAAATCATAATGGAATAGAAGAAGAAAGAAGAAGGAGAAGAGAGAACTCGTTGTTGGAAGTTCTTAGCTTCACTAAAGATAGTGCTAGGCAACTATCCCCGGTAACGGCCCAGGAATGCTTGTTGGCACTTGCTGACGTTGTTACTAGGAGTAGACTATGGAGTTTATCCCCGGCAACGGCGTCAGAAGTGCTTGAAGCAAGACCGGTCACTATACCTAAAGGAGTGGAGCTAAAGCAGCTATCTACTAATGCCAAGCGGGGTTGTCAATCCCGACACTAGTAGGAGCTAGCTAGAGAGAATGCAATCTACCAGGAGGAGATTCTGCAAGCGCACAGAACTATCGTAGTAGCACTTCGCCTGGGAGTACCAGGTGTCGATTTATTTGATCCCAAGGGAAGGCTAGGGTGGTGAATGAGTTCAGTCAAGGAGGGGATGAGAGTCGAAGAAATAAGAAAAAGGAAAAGGAGAGAAGGGAAGAGAAGGGATGGAAGGCTAGAAAGAGTATATGGGTGGATAGGTAAGGATGAAATGGATGGCTAAGGTAAGGTGGATGGATAGGTAAATAAAGGGATTAGGATAACTAAGGGTAACTAACTAATAACTACTAACTACTCCTAGATAACTACAAGCAAGATAACTACGAAGCAAGATAGTTACGAAGCAAGGCAGGCAAAAGTCAATAAAGCAACTAAGTTGAGTATAGTTTTATTCCTATGTTGTCAAGTATCGAGGCGTACTAGCCTTTACCACTTACTTAGGTTGAACGCTAGCACAACGAGCCTTACTGTTAAACTGGGCCAACTACGTGGTGGAATTCAAGGCGCACAGGGCTGTCACCACCTGCTTGCTACCACAGCTATCCGGGGGTCCAGTTGTATCTGAAGGTAAGTCTATAACTAAGCACCACGCTTAACTATATTCTAACTATCTCTATCCTAGCTTTTAATAGAGACACCCTTGCGGACGTCAGAGCAAACACATGACTTAATAAGATAAACACTAAACTAACTAAGCAACCTATTGGCAAAGATCAAACACTAAGCTCACTAGAGATTAACTACTATGGCTATGTGAATGGATCTGTAGGATAGCTAGGCACTCAAGCAATCAATCAAGTATACCACTCAATACTGATAAGTAGAATAAAGTAATACTTGAAATGATGAAATAGAATATAGTAAAGTGCTTGAGTAACAAGAGCAAAACCTGAACTGGAGATGAAGGAAGACTCTTCCCAGCTCCAGGACCGATCACTCGCACGCCTCTACTCTTGAGCTAAGCCTTGAGCAGCGCTACCGCGAGGGCGAAGATGCCTTGCTCAACTAGCTACCTACTTGCCTAAGCTCTCTGAGCTTCTAATCAAACTCTGACTTGCTTCTCTTTCTTGTGTTTCTCTGGGATGGTTGTGGTGTGAAGGTACAAATGAAGAGGTGCCTCCAGGGGGAATATTTATAGCCCAAATGAGTGAGGGGGGTACTTATAGGGGGCAGCCAGCCGACCTAGGGTTAGGTCAGGTGGCGGGTGCCACCCCCTACTGGCGGCCGCTAGTGCCTTGGCCGTTGGATGCTCCGGCTTTGATCCTACGGCCTCCAGGTGGTTGTCCAAAGTGGTTTGGAGGTCAGGTGCATGTCTGAGTAACCGCCATTCAGTCTTGATCCACGCCACTTCATCCTGAGCCGTCCGATGCCACTGACCTAGTGACCAAAGGCCAAGATTTGGCCTTGGGGAGGTCACACGGATCGGTGACGTGGCAGGGAGTGGCACTTGGGAACCCAAGTGGCGGGCGCCACCTAGGGGTGGCGGGCGCCACCCACCTTAGGCCCATTTGGGCCCTGCTGAGTGGGCTTGGCCTCTGGTGGGTCCATATGTCCAAATTTGGTTCAAATCTTGCATTCAAATAAAAATCTATGGACATGTGGAATTTGGTTAGTTTCAAACCTATTTGACTACCATTCATGCCTTTTTGGTGGATTTTAGGGTGAAATGTTGATGGTAAAATAGGTGTTTAAGGACCGTCAACAAGCTCCCCCAAGCTAACCTGTTGCTCGTCCTCGAGCAACAATGCGGATTAAGCATTGAGCATGAAATGGATAGCAACTTAAGATGTCTGCAAGTGCATATTGTATAGTGAGAAATAACTTAGCATATATCATTAATCATAGCAATGTGGGGCTTATAGCTTTTCACTTCAAACATGCAAGAGTGAAATAAAGCAGTAGATAGGAAACTTTTATCTTGCTTAGGTTTGACTAGGATTTTGTCTGGAGGTTTTTCAAGGTTTTCAAAAGATAACAACTTGCTTAAGTCCTCCAAGATTCACTCAATCACTCAATGGTGTTTAAATCCTCACTTAGGCCAAAATGTAGCCTCTCCTATTTCTAAAGAATGATATGTGGAGTTATAGGTAGGCTAAGAACCATGAGCAAATTGCCTGATGTTTATTGCTAAGCTAGACACTCAGATCATAAGGAGCAGCAAATCATAAAAATTGATCAAGATGTGCATGTGTGGTTATGTGGAAGTGTATAGAGAGGTATTTCATAATCCTTCCTAGTTAATTTCTGGGGTCTAGAGCTAATGATAATTCTCTCTCTCTTTTTTTAGATACATAGTGAGTAGACAAAAGATGTGTCCTCACATTTTCTTAGGACATAGTCCTCTCTTGAGCTACTTTGCTCACTTTTTTTTTTCTTCAGGACATAGTCCTTTCTTGAGCTACTTTGCTCATTTTTCTCTCTCTCTTTTTTAGCTCTAGATTTCCCCAGATTATCTATAGGAAAGGATTTTTGAAATGAAAGAGGGGGAAGAGGGAGAAATGTTTATTCCCAGTGTAGGAATAAGCATAAGGCTAGCAATGGGATGTTTGGCACGGTATTGCATATCTCCAGTGTAGAGAATAAGCAATTTATTTGGTGGTTGCAAACTTCCAAAGTGGAGAGTAGGCAATTTTTGGTGGGTGTGCGTGAATCTTGATTCAAAAGATATGATAAGCTTCTCTACTAAGATCTATGAGGTCTAAAAAGCTCAACACAAACAAAGCTCTTTGTGGTTTTGACTAATGACTAACAAATATTTGGCTGGTGGTGGGATGGGATAAAATCTAGGAGGAACTTTTAGCAAGGTTTTCATAATTTTTAAAAGAAATCCTCCAGATTAGGTCCTAATTTCACCTTAACAAGTTTAAAGAATTACTCCATTTCTTACTAACTTTATTCACTAAGCATGATTTCAGTTAAAGCATGTGCAACCCACAAAAGCTACAACTTAGATAAGACCAGTTATTCAAACCATAACAATAGCATTTGCATGACATATTCCAAATCTTATTCAGGTTTCAACTTGTTTAAGCAGATTTTATCTATTTTATTCATGGAATGGCTATTTAGGCAAGCATGTGACATTCAAAAGATATAGAATTTAAGAACTGAATGTAAAGAGCGAGGTTGAAACATACCTTATGAGCTGGCTTCTTGCTTGGTGAAGGGCCTTCTTCTTTCTCGGTCGGAGCTCTTGTTCTCATTTTATTAAAAGGGAAACTATCTAATGTTGTGAAAAGGGAAACTATCCTATGATATTTTATTGTTCTAACTAAGTTAACATATACCTATGCATATAACTAATGATAACTGATTTTTTTTAGTTTCATGCATGACATATGTTATTTATTCGAAAAAAGGGAAAATTGAAGGGGAAAATTAAAAGTAAAACCATACCTTAGGTCCATGGAGTTTCATCCTTATCGGGTGGATCTTCTTCCTTGGGCACTTCTTCTCTTAGTACTCCGTTTGGTTCTTCTTCTTTTGTCACCTCTCCCTTGTTATTTGAATTACACAACTCAGGAGGATGTGGTTCTTTCTTTCTGCTCCACCTTGTTCTTGGGCGCCTTTTCTTGGTACGAATGGGTTTTTCTACCTGCATGTTAGCGGCATATGTGGGACCACGGGAGAAGGAGAATATTTCCTTCCTCCCTCCTAATGTCATTTGAATTTTACCACTTCCCACATATATGCAAGCATTAACAGTATTCAAGAAGGGTCTACCTAAGATTAGAGGCACATCTTTCCTATTTCCCATATCTAGTATTATGAAATCAGCAGGAACATAGGAACCTCTAATATAAACAGGTAAATCATTAACTATTCCTTCTACATAGCAAGTGGATTGATCAACTAGCACAACATAGGCAGATGTGGATGACATGGTTGGAAAGAATGAGTTTTCATAGAAATCTTTAGATAAAATGTTCACACTCGATCCTAAATCACACATGGTATTTTTAAAGACTTCACCAAAGATTGAGCATCTAATTATGGGACTACCAGGATCACCCTCTTTAATAGTCATGGTTTGATCTTCATAATAGTTAGAATATTTTATTTCAACCATGTTTGCAGTTTCTATGTCAGGTTGAGCAGGAATTTTTCCAGATTCAAAAGATGGTATGATAGCAGCAAGTTGAGCTAATTGGGTTTCTAACATCTTATTAAAGCTAAGTTGATTTTTCAGAGCAGATGAGAAATCTTCCAATTTAGCATTTATTTTCTCAAGGATTTTATCATTCGCCATTAATCTCTCTTTTAAGAAATCAGTAGTTTTACCTTGTGAGTAAACTAAATTTTTCAGGAATGAGAAATTATCAGAATTATGAAAATTAGAGCGGGGGAATGAATTGTTACCTTGAGAGTTTGCAGGCTGATTCCATCCTTGATTCTGTTGACGGAAACTGTTATTGTTGTTGATGAAGTTCAAATCTTCATGTAGCTCGGGGCAGTGGTTCCCAGAATGTCCGGTTTCTCCATAGACTTCACAAGTCATGTAGGATTCCAGAGATTGGACACTCTCTTGTTGGTTCATCTTCTCACAGCTGTCCAGCTTCTTTGCCAGTAGGTCCATCTTGGCCACGATCATGTCGGCCTCCTTAAGAGAATGCATACCTCACTTACGGGGCTGTAGTCTTTCGTCATTCCATTCTTGGTTCGACACCATCTTCTCTATGAGAGCCTTAGCATCTGCAACATTCAGAGAAAAGAATGCATCACCGGTGGCGACATCCAAATGGCTTCTAGAGAGAGGGGTCAAGCCATGGTAGAAGTTCTGGATCAATAGCCAGTCCTCCAAACAATGGTGCGGACAAGCAGCGACATACTCTTGCAACCTCTCCCAAGCCTCGAGAATGGATTCCTCGGCTTGTTGCGTAAAGCTAGAGATTTTGTTGCGAAGAGCATTCGTCTTGCCCATAGGAAAGAATTTGGCGAGAAAAGCATTGGAACACTTGTCCCATGTGTCTACAACGTTGCGATCGGTATAGAACCATTGCTTCGCTTTTCCTAGCAAAGAGAAAGGAAAGAGACGAAGACGGATGGCTTCTTGGGTTATCCCCTTAATGGTGAAGGTGCCGCAAATCTCCATGAATTGTTGGAGGTGAGCATTGGCATCCTCATGAGCCTTGCCACAGAACGGGCTAGCTTGGACCATCGTGATCAGAGCCGGTTTCAACTCAAAATTGAGGTTGGCATCGATCACGTCTGGTCCCGTCGCTACATTAGTGGCAGAAGGAGCAGAAAATTCACGAATGGCCTTGTTGGCCATCGCGAAGATAGAACGAGATAAGAAAGAAAGAAGTTGAAGAAGATGAAGGAAAAAGATAAGAAGAGTTAAGGAAAGAAAGAATAGGGTAAGATGGGATTCGATAAGCGGGTGCTTAAGTGAAGATAAATTTGACACAGACTCAACCGATACAATGATTGCCTTCCCCGGCAGCGGCGCCAGAAATGCTTGTTGGTAGTTCTTAGCTTCACTAAAGATAGTGCTAGGCAACTATCCCCGGTAACGGCCCAGGAATGCTTGTTGGCACTTGCTGACATTGTTACTAGGAGTAGACTATGGAGTTTATCCCCGGCAACGGCGTCAGAAGTGCTTGAAGCAAGACCGGTCACTATACCTAAAGGAGTGGAGCTAAAGCAGCTATCTACTAATGCCAAGCGGGGTTGTCAATCCCGACACTAGTAGGAGCTAGCTAGAGAGAATGCAATCTACCAGGAGGAGATTCTGCAAGCGCACAGAACTATCGTAGTAGCACTTCGCCTGGGAGTTCCAGGTGTCGATTTATTTGATCCCAAGGGAAGGCTAGGGTGGTGAATGAGTTCAGTCAAGGAGGGGATGAGAGTCGAAGAAATAAGAAAAAGGAAAAGGAGAGAAGGGAAGAGAAGGGATGGAAGGCTAGAAAGAGTATATGGGTGGATAGGTAAGGATGAAATGGATGGCTAAGGTAAGGTGGATGGATAGGTAAATAAAGGGATTAGGATAACTAAGGGTAACTAACTAATAACTACTAACTACTCCTAGATAACTACAAGCAAGATAACTACGAAGCAAGATAGTTACGAAGCAAGGCAGGCAAAAGTCAATAAAGCAACTAAGTTGAGTATAGTTTTATTCCTATGTTGTCAAGTATCGAGGCGTACTAGCCTTTACCACTTACTTAGGTTGAACGCAAGCACAACGAGCCTTACTGTTAAACTGGGCCAACTACGTGGTGGAATTCAAGGCGCACAGGGTTGTCACCACCTGCTTGCTACCACAGCTATCCGGGGGTCCAGCCGTATCTGAAGGTAAGTCTATAACTAAGCACCACACTTAACTATATTCTAACTATCTCTATCCTAGCTTTTAATAGAGACACCCTTGCGGACGTCAGAGCAAACACTTGACTTAATAAGATAAACACTAAACTAACTAAGCAACCTATTGGCAAAGATCAAACACTAAGCTCACTAGAGATTAACTACTATGGCTAAGTGAATTGATCTGTAGGATAGCTAGGCACTCAAGCAATCAATCAAGTATACCACTCAATACTGATAAGTAGAATAAAGTAATACTTGAAATGATGAAATAGAATATAGTAAAGTGCTTGAGTAACAAGAGCAAAACCTGAACTGGAGATGAAGGAAGACTCTTCCCAGCTCCAGGACCGATCACTCGCACGCCTCTACTCTTGAGCTAAGCCTTGAGCAGCGCTACCGCGAGGGCGAAGATGCCTTGCTCAACTAGCTACCTACTTGCCTAAGCTCTCTGAGCTTCTAACCTAACTCTCACTTGCTTCTCTTGCTTGTGTTTCTCTGGGATGGTTGTGGTGTGAAGGTACAAATGAAGAGGTGCCTCCAGGGGGGTATTTATAGCCCAAATGAGTGAGGGGGATACTTATAGGGGGCAGCCAGCCGACCTAGGGTTAGGTCAGGTGGCGGGCGCCACCCCCTACTGGTGGCCGCCAGTGCCCTGGCCGTTGGATGCTCCGGCTTTGATCCTACGGCCTCCATGTGGTTGTCCAAAGTTGTTTGGAGGTCGGGTGCATGTCTGAGTAACCGCCATTCAGCCTTGATCCATGCCACTTCATCCTGAGGCGTCTGATGCCACTGACCTAGTGACCAAAGGCCAAGATTTGGCCTTGGGGAGGTCACATGGATCGGTGACGTGGCAGGGAGTGGCACTTGGGCCAACCCAAGTGGCGGGCGCCACTTGGAGTTGGCGAGCGCCACCTAAGGGTGGCGGGCGCCACCTAGGGGTGGCGGGCGCCACCCTCTTTAGGACCAATTGGGCCCTGCTGAGTGGGCTTGGCCTCTGGTGGGTCCATATGTCCAAATTTGGTTCAAATCTTTCATTCAAATAAAAATCTATGGACATGTGGAATTTGGTTAGTTTGAAACAAATTTGACTACATTTCATGCCTTTTTGGTGGATTTTAGGGTCAAATGTTGATGGTAAAACAGGTGTTTAAGGACCGTCAACACTCGTCCAAATGACCCAAAAGCATACCGGAGCCAAAAGAAGGTCAAGTGAAAGAGCAAAACAACTTGGTCCCCAAAGACATGGGCAACGGCTCGACCCAACCAAGCAAAGCAAAGCTAGCCCTCAAGAAGAGGTAGAACAGGATCAACACCGCTAGCGAGAAAGCTCGACACCAACTGAAATCACTAAAATCCAACTGGAATTGTGACAGCTGAAAAGCAAGAGAGCTCGATATCAAATGAGGCAAAATCAACTGAATAGCACAATCAGCTGAACACTCATCGAAGCACAGAACTGCTAGTCCCTCAAGACAGAGGCACAGAGGCTCAACACAACTAGCAGAAAAGCTCCGAACCAATTGGAAAATTCAAAAATCCTCAAAAACCGAGCCAACTCAAACTCCCCCTCCAATAGTGCTCACAACTAAGACATGATTTCTCCCCCTTATGATTTGACAAAATTCTCCCCCTTAGTTGATAATGCACTATCAAGAATCTCCCCTCCAAATGCATATGAGTCACAATGCAAGTTAGCAGCTTCAGGAATATAGTCGATAGAATGAGAAAATGCTGATCCGATGACTCAATAATATGCACAGAATACTAGCAAGGGCTCAAACTGATCACCAAATACGAAATATGAATATGTGAGCAAAGTGAGCAATTATCAGCCAAAAAGGTATTCACCATCAAAATAGCACTAAACATGTATACAAGGTGAACTATCCCTTAGCAAAGTTCAATCATCATGCTATAGAGTGAAACATAGACTTGTGTATTCAAAATTTTATCAGAGTTGCAGCGGCTAAATTACACAAGTTCAAATTTCAGCATGCGATTGCGAGAGGTTCAAAGCTTGTCATTGCCTAACTTTTCAATTGTGCGAAGCCTATGCAAAAGCAATCAGAAGCTTAAAGCAACAGTTTCGGTCATACACTACATGGCTCAATTTTAACTCAATGTGCAATGAGAAACAGTCTTGATACCGTGATGTGTTGACAAGCAAACCCATCTCGATCTTTCCAATTCACTTAAACTTGGTTCAATTTTATGACAGTTTATGAACATACCAAGCAAGTGAATGACTCAGAACTAGAGATATAGCAACTTTGCATATATGAAAAGCACAAGTGAATTCAACACATTCTTTCTACACATGCTAGTTGCATATCTCAATGGTGAACAGTTTCAAGTTTTAAGGTCATTCAGTAAGTTCACCATTCATAAAATAGCTCAGCTCACAACATGTATTAGTGATCAAAAAGAGCATAAGCTACAAGCATCATCATAAAGCATCAGAGCATACACTAAACAGTGCATAGTCATGTTCTAAAGACTATATACATGAAGCTCGGAATGTAAATATGCATGATGAAGTGCAAAGACTAACTCATCAGAAACGAGAACAAAACGAAAGAAAAAGGAGTCAATCTATCATACAAGAGCCAAAATGTTTCCCCCATTTAAAAGGGGAAACACACACCAAGCTCACCTCTCAGCCTAGCAAAAGTTGATTGGTCCAAAGGCTTGGTGAAAATATCAGCCAACTGATGATGAGTATCGACATGGTGGAGGTCGATATCACCCTTCTCATAGTGGTCTCGTAAGAAATGAAAGCGCACATCAATGTGTTTGGTCTTAGAGTGCAGCACGGGGTTCTTAGCAACGCTAATAGCACTCGTGCTGTCACAAAGCAAGGGAACGCGAGAAAAGCTTAGACCAAAATCACGCAAAGTGGCCATCATCCAAAGCAACTGGGAACAATAGCTAGCCGCAGCAACATTCTCAGCCTCCGTGGTAGACTGGGCGACACTAGACTGCTTGCGAGAAGACCACGATATAAGAGAAGAACCAATAAACTGACAAGTCCCAGAAGTGGACTTGCGATCAAGTCGGCAACCAGCAAAATCAACATCTGAGTAACCACAAAGGGAAAGGGTGGAAGAAGCAGAATACCAAATCCCAAACTCAGGTGTGAAGCATAAGTACCTCATAATGCGCTTGAACGCCTAACGGTGAGAAGTGCGCAGCGATGACTGAAATCGCGCACAAAGACACACCGCGAACTGGATGTCCGGGCGTGTCGCCGTCAGGTACAGTAGTGACCCGATCATACTTCGGTACTCCTTCTGGTCCATAGCTTCTCCATCCTTGTCCGCATCCAGGGCCGTCGTGGTCGACATGGGTGTTGGAAGAGGCTTGGCCTCACCCATATCGAACTTCTTCAAGATGTCTTTGGTATAATTGCCCTGGTGCACGAATGTCCCCTCTCGGGATTGCTTGATTTGCAACCCGAGGAAAAACGTCAACTCGCCCATCATGCTCATCTCAAATTCCCTGCTCATAGTATCTGTAAACATGGCAACCAAAGCGTGAGAAGAACCACCGAAAATGATATCATCCACGTAAATCTGGACCAATAGAGTGTCATTGCCTTGCTTGAGGAGAAAGAGCGTTTTATCCACATATCCCATTTTAAAACCCTTAGCAAGCAAAAAGGTTTTCAACCTATCATACCAGGCTCTAGGGGCTTGTTTCAAACCATACAAAGCTTTGTGATGTTGAAAAACATGGTTTGGAAACTTGGGATTTTCAAAACCGGGGGGTTGTTTCACATACACCTCCTCTTCTATGTAGCCGTTTAAGAAGGCACTCTTGACATCCATTTGAAAAAGTTTGAACCTTTTGGATGCAGCAAAAGCCAAGAGTATCCTAATAGCCTCCAAAAGTGCTACAGGAGCAAAAGTCTCCTCATAGTCTATCCCCTCCTTCTGACTATACCCCTGGGCTACAAGTCTGGCCTTGTTTCTCACAACATGGCCATCTTCTCCTTGTTTGTTTTTGAAAACCCATTTTGTCCCAATAGGGTGACACTCAGGAGGAAGAGGAACAAGAACCCAAACCTGATTTCTCTCAAAGTTTTCAAGCTCCTCATGCATGGCATTGACCCAATCCGGATCAGATAAAGCGTGTCCAACATCTCGGGGTTCAAAATCAGCAACAAATGCAGAATGAGCAAAGTGAGAGATTTGTTGTGACCTAGACCGAGTGACACGTTCGCCGATGTTGCCGATCATCTGTTGAGGCGGGTGTTGGCGCTGAATGTGTCGTGGCGCCTCCCGAGCTGATGTAGTCTCCCCTTCAACAACAGATGGTGCCTCCTCGGGTACAAGCGGTACAGCCTGAGGTAGCGGATCCCACGACCCCCAAGTGGTTGACGAAGAGGGGTTGGGGCCGTGAGTCATCGTAGTAGAAGCCGACACTTGTAGTACAACAGGTGGAGGTGGTGTTGGATCATCCATCCCTTCAGCACCCTTTTCCTCATCCTCAAAAAGAGGTTCGCCAACCTCATGATCACCTGCACGCTCAAATCTAGAAGAAGGACAAACCATGGTCTCGTCGAAGGTGACATCGGATGTCTCCATGACTCGGTTAGTATCAAGGTTAAGTACACGATATGCACGAGTATGAGTGCCATAACTGAAAAATACACCGTCAGAAGAACAAGACTCAAACTTGTCCAAGTTGCCCTTTTTGAGTATAAAACAATGGCAACCGAAAACTCTAAAATAACTCACTTTGGGCTGTTTTCCAAAACGCAACTCATAAGAAGTCTTTTTCAAGAAAGCTCGGAGAAAAATGCGATTGGAAATGTAGCATGTAGTGCTCATAGCCTCGGCCCAATATCGCCTAGGAGTCCTATGCTCATCGAGCATCGTCCTGGCAATCTCTACAAGGGTCCGATTCTTCCTTTCTACAACACCATTCTGTGGCGGTGTGTAGGGAGAAGAAAACTGATGCTCTAAACCCAAAGAGTCACAAAACTTCTCAAAATCTGAGTTTTTGAACTCGGAACCATTATCACATCTAATAGCTCGCATTGAGTTCATAGGGAACTCATTCTGAAGACGCAAAATCAGATTGCGAGCAAAAGAGAAAGTCTTAGTTTTCTCAGCTAAAAAGAAAACCCACGAATATCTCGAAAAGTCGTCAACAACAACAAGCACATACCACTTCCCCCTAATCGAGCTCACCCGAGCCGGACCAACAAGGTCCATATGCAAAAGCTCTCCAAGGCGCTTAGTCATGACCTGAGTCACTGGATGGTGGGGAGCGGCAACCATCTTCCCATGTCTCCAAGAATGGCAAACAAGATCCTTCTCCATGCACAACTTGCGCAATCCTCGGATTAGGCCAAGTGAACTAAGCCTTGCAAGCAAGTCGAAGCTCAAATGTCCTAGTCTCCTATGCCACTTCCAAAGATCAGAGGAGGAAGGTCCAGCCAAAAGACAATGAGAAACTCCAAATGACTCCGAGAAATTCGCACGAAAGACTTTCCTAAAGGGCGAAATCAGACAAACAAGATTGCACTGAGGATCCGAAATACGACTGAGATTCGGCTTAAAACGAATCTCATAGTCATCATCAAAGAGTTGCGAAACAGAAAGAAGGTTAAAATGCAAGTTAGAAACAAGAGCAACATTGCGCAACACAAAGTGTTCATTAACTCGCACCGACCCACGAGACAACACTTTACCTTTGCTATTGTCGCCGAAGGTGATAAACTCCTTTCCGGCAACTGGACTAAGACTGGAGAACCACTTGGCGTTTCCGGTCATGTGCCTCGAGCAACCGGAATCCACCAACCAAATGTTCTCCAATCGTTTTACCTACATCAATAAAAAGACATAGGGTAAGCATACGGTCCAACACTGGGGTGAGTGAAATGGGAATTATACCAGTGTTGAGCCGGCTGCTCAAAAGAACGGTTAGTAGCAAAACCATTCCTAGCGCGCCTACGGGAAGAGCGATCACCACACAGAGGAAAATGTGGTCCGCTAAGGGAAGAGCGTCCATCGCGATACTCAAAACGCGATGGGGGAAAATGCTCTACTACAAAGCCACTGCCACGGGGTCCATATCCCACAACTGCAGGCTCCCGCCGGGCACGTTCTCTTCGCGGCATAGGCCTAGGAACTTGAGGTTTTGAACCTCTAGGCCTAGCAGCACGGCTCTGAACATTCGGCACATGTACATCATGGAAAGGATGGTACATGTCCGTGTTGTTCATCTCCTTTGCACGACGCGCCTCTCTCTTGCGCCGAAAGCAAAACTCCCTCAAGTGTCCATCTCTCCCACAATGCTCACAATGGTACCTCACCGCTCTCATAGAGGGTTGTTGGTACTCACGGTAGTGGGTGTGGATTACTTTGCCCTTCTATGGCATAAGCTCCTCCTGGATAGGTGGCATTGTGTCCTACTTGTTTTTTAGGTGGTTTGGTTTTGGAGCCCATGATTGCTTCTTGGGTGGAGCTCTCGGAGGTTCAACAAACACTCCATCCTTGGTGTTAGGCTTTAGAGGCTCTCTGGGTGGAATCATGGTAAGCTTGGGAGTAGTGGTGGAGTTAGGTTTCTCACTCGGATTAAGACCACTCGACTCTCCAATCTTGCCAAAAGATGAAGCACACTCAACACCCTGAGCAAAGCCTACACCTGGACCTCCAGCAGTACGCTTGAATTGGGAGATCATCATCCCCAACTGCGGCTCACCACTAGACACCCATGACAAGTTGGTCCGAAGGTATGTGTTTTCCTCCTCGGTTTGCATCTTGTCATGCTTCACATTGGCTATCTCCATCTCCAAGCCTTCACACAAAACGCACCTAGACACACAAGTGCTACCCGAGCTGGCCTTCTCAAGAGACACAATCTTGGCATTCTTCTCTGCCAACTCAGTTTGCAAGCCTGCACAAGACTTTCATGGACCCAACAACGAGGATCTAGCCTTAAGCTCATCCACCTCTCCAACCAAAGCAACATACTTCCCCCTCAAAGTGAGAAGGTCAGTCATGTGCTTGGTGCACATCTCGCACTCATCCTCCTCGGTGACAACAACGGTGGACTTGACAGATTCAGGCTCCTTCACTGCATCCTCCCACTTTTGCCTAAACTCCTTCTGCTCTCTAGCAACACACCTAAGCAACTTATCTTGACTAAGAAGGGCGGCAGTAAGATTCTCGACCTCAGCGGAAAGCTCGTCGGGGGTGTGAGATACCTAGGAGGTGTTGTCGTCGTCGTCGTCGTTGTTCCGAGGGATCTCCTCCAGCTCGTCGTCGACCTCCTTGCCGAGGGCCATGGTGCAGAAGCCCTCGTTGTCGGTGAAGAAGCAGAGGCCGTTCAGCTTGTCCTCGATCCTCTTCTTCTTCTCGGACTCATCGTCACTTGAGGGAGCGGAGTCGTCATCCGAGTCGTCGACGTCACTGAGCATGGCGAAGAACACACGCTGCTCAGCCTGGGCCTTCTCCAAGTACTTCGTCTTGATGTACTCCTTGTTGAAGCCGCCCTTCCGCTTGTGCTTCGTGGGGACGTACTTCTCCTTGCGCTTGCCAGAGTCATACTTGTGCCCATGATCCGCCTTGCCGAAGACTTGCTTGTTCTTCTTCGGACAATTGGTGATGAAGTGGTTGGGGTCGCCGCACTCGAAACAACCCGAGCGTCCTCCTCCGCGGCGATGGTTCATGCGTCTGTTGTGGAACCGCGAGAACCGGCTGGCAAGCAAAGCCAACTCATCATCCCCCATGAACTCCAGCTGTTCCTCTGTGATAGAAAGAAGAGAAGAGAGTGCAAATCCTCTAGAGGGGTTAGCAGAAGAGCCAGAAAGCAAAGCCATCGACGGACCAGAAGGATTTTCATAAGAAGCCCTCGCCATGGCATCAATCTCACTGGACTTGAGCTTACTAAAAAGCTCGTCGCATGTGAGGTTCTCATAGTTAGGTGATTCGATGATCGCCTGAACCTTCGAGTCCCACACCGACCGATCAAGAGTGTGCAAAAGCTTCAAAGCCCTCTCATGATCGTCGAAAGGCAACAGCTCCTTGTTAGCCCTCATCCTGTTGACAATCACCTGAAAGCGAGCGAATAAACTCTCTATGCTCTCGCCAGGCATGTGTCGAAAGTTCTCATACTCTCGCTTGTGCGACTCGTAGAGACGGGTTTTGACTTGAGTGGTTCCCTCATGGAAATGCATGAGGGTAGCCCAAATCTCCCGAGCCATAGCGAGGTGAGAAACGCGATCAAACTCCGTCATGCTCAAACATGAGAAAAGAGCATTACAGGCTCGGCTATTGGCATCTTGTTCATAGATCTGATGCTGAGCAACACGAGCAGCCAAGACCACGTAATTGGCAGAGTTGCAAATATCCCAGATGGAAGCACCCAAACTCTGCAGATAGGCCGACATGCGTATCTTCCAATACGCATAGTTCGTCCCATCGAAAAACGGCGGTTTGCCCACGCCGCGATCCATGTTGCCTTCGGTGGATCTGGAACTGGCTAAGGTGGAAGATCCTTAACCCGCTCCGATACCAGTTGAAGGACCAAGAATGCAAAAGCAAGGCGACCAGAGGGGAGGGTGAATGGGAGCTCAAAATTTTCTTCCAAAACTTTGGCTTTTGTTCCCAAAATCGACCCCCAGAAGCTTTGACCAGAACGTGATGCACATGACCCTTGGAAGAGGGTGGATGATCCCTAGGATCACAGCGAGGCACCACAAAGCGATAGCAAACCAAACGCCAAAAGCACCGGCACAAGTTCAACCCCTAAAAACCGAGTCCCAAACATAGATTGAAGGCTACGTCGAGAAATCCCCAAATACCAATGTCAACAAGTAGCAAAGATACCTAGAGAGGTTCCTTGGTCAACTCTAGGGCCAAACGAGAAGTCCGGAAACCAAGCGAAGAAGCCGAGAGAGCAAACACACTAAAACTCAAGCTTCAGCAGGATCCCGGACTGTCCGACGTTCCTGTCCCGAACTGTTCGGCTCAACCGCGGACTGTCCATGAGGGGATGGCGAATTGTCCGCCGGCAAAATCCCCGAAACAGCACTACTGCTGAAGTCCCCTGGACACTTTCCGGACTGTCCGCGGATTCCTACTGCGGACTCTCCGCCGGTCAATCCGAGACAACACAGCTGAGCCGCACGACCACTGCCTCGGTCGGAGCCTGACGCGCGGACTGTCCGCTCCCCCAACGGCGGACTGTCCGCGAGTGCCCAGTGAGGGCGATTTTTGTCGCCCTCAACTCAAACCACCCCAAATCCAATTCAACTCAAAATCCCTAGTTCCCAGAGTTGGAGAAGATGATCACGAGGTAGTTAGGAGACTATCCCTAGGAAATCATCCCCTCAAAACAATCTAATCAACGAGAATTCGAAAGGGAAGAAGTAGAAACAAAAAAGCGCCACGAAAACGAAATCAACCCGATCTACTTGTTCATGAGGAGTTAGATGAATTCCTTCGGTGGAAATGATCTCCTCACTATAAAGAACAAGTTGATTCAAACGGATTTTGAAAAGACGCAGTAGAGAGGGAGATCGAGTGACGGGAAAATCGCGGAGAAACGAAGAACGCGAAGAACACGAACAAAACGTGAATCAACACATCGATAAGCAACTGTGTGGCTACCACACGCTACAACAGTGAGATTACGGTCTCACTTCCTCAAAATCTCCAGTACACAGAGGTATGGTTCTCTGCGGATCTCAGTTGCTACAGCAGGGGATTGGGAGAGCAGGAAAACCTAGAAGGCAAAGAGCAAAATGACTGAGATAGGATGGGAGGTGGGTGTCTCCCTCTACTTATCCTAATTCTAATTCCCACTCTACCCCTAACTAATTACAGACGAACCAGCTAAACCCTAGGGTCATTCTGGACCAACTCGTGGTAGGTGGTGATCCGACGGCCACGCCCGCAAAATAGGTAGCTTCGCCTCGACGCGACCTCATCGATTGCCGCCACGTGCCGCCACCGCTCTGCTTGTCCTTTTCTCGGACTTCGCCCCCGGTTTTGAGGCCCAAACCGGGAAACCAGCCTTCACGACCAACCCCTGGTTTTGAGGCCCAAACCGGGAAACCAGCCGTCCATCGCCTGAGTTTTGTCACTTTGTGGCCCAAACTCAGAAACCCGCAGTGCCCAGGTTTTGAGGCCCAAACCTGGAAACCGTCCTCAGCCTGAGTTTTGTGGCCCAAACGTGGAAACCATCAGCGCCCAGGTTTTGAGGCCCAACCCTAGAAACCGTCCACTCGGTGGTTTTTCTGTGGCTCAACCACCAAACCGAGTTGTTGAGGGGATTCACCGCCCGTGCACCCCGTCCACCGACACATGTCCCTAGGTCCATGACCGGATCAACACCGTGCGCCGCAAGTCTCAGCTCGTCGCTGTCCCAGGCTGTCAGCCACCACAGCTGATCCTCAAGCCATCAGTCCCTCAGTCCAAGCCTCACGTCTGCCCTTCAGCGCTCTCGGTCCGTCAGCACGGCACATCTCTACTTGACCTTCACCTTGCCTTCGATCAATGTATCCGTGCTCGACACCTGCACAACACAAGCCAAAGAACATGCGCATTATCCTAGTTGACAATCACTCATCATTTGAGACTCGACATACACCCATGTATCCGCAGAAATGAAGGTCACAGAGTTCATGAGGCTATCGCAAGGGACCAGGTCAATGTCAGAGTATCTGCATAGCTTCAACAACTTGTCCCGCTATGCCCCAGATTTCGTGAACGCCGAAGCCAAGAAGATTGCTAGCTTCAAGAGTGGCATGAATGCCACCATGCTCTCCAAGATGGGAAACAACCACCGCACCACCTTCAGTGACTTTGTGAGCAACTGCCTGAACTAGGAGGCCAATGACAGCAGGCTGGCGACGGAGACTCGCTGTCGTGCGAATGAAGGAGGTTCATCTCAGCAGAGGATCCCTTTCAGAGCATGCACCCAGTACCGCCCGCCAGTTTCAGGAGCAAGGTTCCATCCCCCACAGAGAAAGATAACCACCAACCGCCCTCGTCCAAGCTTTTAGAAGTCGTACACCGCTCCCTTGATGCAGAACAAGACAAAGGCAGGAGGTTCAGGGGGTCAGAAGACCCCCTATGTGATTGGGTCATGCTACAACTGTGGTCAGACTGGACATCTGTCGCGTCAGTGCCCGCAACCCAAGAAGTAGTACACCCATCCTCGACCTCGCACGGGCAATGTCCATTTCACCACTATTGAAGAAGTTCCCGAAGGGGAACCTATCACTGCTGGTACGTTCCTTGTTAACCAATACCCCACAGTTGTGTTGTTTGATTCCGGAGCATCGCATTCATTCATAAGTGAGAATTTTGTTATGAGAAGTAATCTTGAGTTAATAGAGTTGGATCGGGGTTATCAGATAAGTTCAGCAAGGGCTGTTCTCTCCGCCCATAAAATGGCTAAAGGAGTGGAAATGACCTTTGGGGATAAAAAGGCCATAGTGGATCCCATAGTAATCCCTGGTTTAGGTTTGGTTGTGATCTTGGGTATGGGTTGGATGAAACTTTGGAAGGTCAACCTTGACATCGCAGAACGAGTAGTTTCCATGGTTAGTCCCCGGAGTGGATCTTCTTTCCGATTCAAGTTACGTCGAAACCCCCATGAGATAGGAGTGTTCTTCAATATCATGACAAAGCAGATGGCTGAGATCCCAGTAGTGTGCGAGTTCCCAAATGTTTTTCCTGATGAGTTGACTGAATTACCGCCAGATAGGGATGTGGAGTTCGCTATATAGTTAGTTCCTAGAACGATGTTGACTCTTGCTAACGTCGTCACTAGAAGTAAACTATGAATCTATCCCCGGTAACGGCGCCAGAAAGGTTTGTTGGTACATCTTGATGTAAGAAGTACAACTAACTATTCGTATGACTATTGGTAGGTTCCGCAAGAGCACAGAATAAGTCTATTGTAGCACTTCACCCGGGAGTAACCGAGTATCGTATTTATTTCCACAGGGAAGCTACTATGGCAGAACTAACACTAGGACTGCTATGAACAACTAGTGATTCTAGCAGGGTTGATCGAGATGTATGAATGGGGGTTGGTTTCTACTACTACTAAAAAGAAAAGAAAGACTAACTACTACTAAACTAAATCGGCGGGGTCTGGCCGATGAATAGATTAATGTTTTCCTACACACTTACGATCACAACTAACTTAGCAATAAAGAGTTTATCTAGTTCTTCGAACCGTATACACCCTCTGGACTATTTACCTCAGACGTGCACAACGAGGTTTATGATTTAAGAACTAACCCAACTACGCGGTGGAATTCAAGACTCCCAGGGCTGTCACCACCTGTTTGCTACCACAGCTATCCGGGGGGCTAGCCACAAACTAAGGTATAACTAGTCTAAGCACCGCGCTTACACTAATATATACTACTCTAATCTTGCGTCCAAAACTAGAGCACTGATTACTCAGCGAAGAACCCAAACTTGATACAAACTAAATACTAAGTTATCTATGATCGAAAGCACTCAACAAGAACAATAAGTAAAGAACTTAAAGTAAATGCTAAAAGTAGAAGAACACTAAGATAAATGAGAAAAGACTTGGAATTATACCAGAGACTTGGAAGATCCTCTATTACAACTCCAGCTCTTCTCTTCTACACTCTCGCTCTCACTCTAAGTCTCTCAACTAGAGTGTTCCTTCACCAGAGCTTCGCTTACAAGAGAGTGGGACTAATGAGGTGAGGTCTGAGTACAAATGAGCTCGGGGGGTCCTATTTATAGCCTAAGGGACTAGGGTTAGGTCAGGGGGGTGAGTGTGGTGGCGGGCGCCAGCCCTAGGTGGCAGCCGCTACCCCCTTGGCCCTTGGATCCACTTCCTCTTCATCAACGGCATCCAGGAGGTCCTCCAAGTCGGTTAGGGTTGTCCAATAACCGTCACATGGGCAATTAGGCCATGATCCATGTGACGCTGCTTCTTATCCCTTGGATGAACTGACTGAGGTGAGCAACGACTGCAAATGAGTGTGGGGTGCTTCCCCTAGATCAGTGACGTGGTAGGGGGGAGTTTGGGCTTCTCCCCCCTGGCGGCCGCCAGCTATGGGTGGCGGGCGCCACCCCTCTTTGGCCCAAAGTGAGCCCAGGCAAGTGGGCTTGCTTCCTAGTGGGTCCATTTGGTCATTTTGCTCAAAAACCCTGCAATTTCCTACATTCAAATAAAACTCAAGGAGAAGTGGAAATCGTTAGTTTATAAAAGGTTTTTGGTTGATTTTAGGCTCTTGTGTTGTGTTATATGACCTTGTTGATGCTAATAATATGACACTTAGTGAGCGTCAACAAACGACACCTATTTCTCGGAGGCCATATAGGATGCCGACTAACGAATTAGCAGAGCTCAAAACCCAGTTGGAAGAGCTTTTGGATAAAGGGTTAATACGTCCTAGTTCGTCACCTTGGGGTTGTCCTGCCATCTTCGTGAAAAAGAAGGACAAAACTTTGAGAATGTGTGGATTATAGACCTCTGAATGCAGTAACTATAAAGAATAAGTATCCTTACCCCGAATCGACGTCTTGTTCGATCAGTTATCCAAGGCAAAAGTGTTCTCCAAGATTGACTTAAGGTCAGGTTACCATTGGATCAAGATCCGAAGGGAGGACATACCAAAAATGGCTTTCTCCACAAGATACAGACTTTATGAGTACCTAGTCATGTCATTTGGATTGACAAATGCACCGACACATTTCATGTATCTGATGAACTCCGTCTTTATGCCTGAATTGGACAAGTTTGTTGTGGTGTTCATGGATGACATCTTGGTATACTCAGAGAACGAGCAAGACCATGCTGAGCACTTACGAGTTGTCTTAACCCGGCTTCGAGAGCACAAGTTATATGCCAAGTTTAGCAAGTGTGAATTTTGGTTAAAGAAAGTGCCTTTTCTTGGACACATCCTTTCAGAAGAAGGAATCTCTGTGGATCCCACTAAAGTACAAGAAGTTATGGATTGGCAAGCACCCACCAACGTACATGAGGTATGCAGCTTTCTAGGATTGGCCGGATATTACCGTCGGTTCATCCCGGACTTCTCAAGGATAGCAAAGCCTATGACCCGATTAACTCAAAAAAACAAGAAGTTTGAATGGACTCCAGAGTGTGAAGCAGCATTTCGCACTCTGCGAACCTTGTTGACTTCTATACCAGTTTTGGCTCAACCAAATCTGGAGGAACCTTTTGATGTGTTTTGTGATGCGTCCAAGATTGGGCTTGGATGTGTGCTTATGCAGAATGGAAGAGTCATAGCCTATGCTTCACGTCAGTTACGACCGCATAAAGAGAATTACCCGACTCACGACTTGGAATTAGCAGTAGTAGTTCATGCACTCAAGATTTGGAGGCATTATCTTATGGGCAACCTTTGTCACGTGTATACAGATCACAAAAGTTTGAAGTATATCTTCACTCAACCCGAGTTAAATATGAGTCAGAGAAGATGGTTAGAACTGATCAAGGATTACAACCTGGAAGTGCATTACCACCCTGGAAAAGCGAATGTCGTGGCAGATGCTTTGAGTCGCAAGGCTCATTGCAACTCCATACAATCATTATTGGAAGATGGATTCAACCTTACGCACCCCGTTATGCTGAACAATATCACCATACAGTGTACCCTAGAAAGTGATATCTCGAAGGACAAATGATCGATGAAGAAATCTGTCAGATCAAGAAGAGACTGGAAGCCAGTAGTTCGTTGAATTTCAAGGTGGATGAGCAAGGGATTTTATGGTATAATTAGAGGTTAGTAGTACCCAAGGACACAGAACTGAGAGACAGGATTTTGAATGAAGCTCACAATTCAAAATTGTCTATCCATCCAGGAAGTAGTAAGATGTACCAGGATCTAAAAACGAGGTATTGGTGGCCCAAGATGAAAAGAGAGGTAGCAGCTTACGTCGCTGAGTGCGATACCTGTTGCAGGATTAACTATACATTTGAGACCAGTCGGACTGTTGCAACCGCTGCCAATCCCAGAATGGAAATGGGAAGAGATTAGTATGGATTTTATCACAGGACTGCCAGCCACCCAAAAGGGGCAAGATTCTATTTGGGTTGTCGTGGATCGGTTATCAAAAGTGGCTCACTTCATCCCAGTCAAGACTACATATCGACCTCACCAATATGCAGATTTATACATTCAGAACATCCGAAGGTTACACGGAATTCCCAAAAGGATTATTTCTGACAGAGGACCCCAATTCATAGCTGACTTTTGGGAATAGTTGCACAAGGAGTTAGGAACCAAGTTGGTACGCAGTTCCGCTTACCACCCCCAAACCGCAAGATAGACAGAAAAGAGTGAATCAAATCTTGGAAAATATTCTCAGAGCATGTGTGCTTTCCTCGGGAGAATCTTGGGAGAAATGGTTACCTCTAGCAGAGTTCTCTTACAACAACAATTATCAAGAGAGTATAAAAATGGCACCGTTTGAGGTTCTATATGGACGAAGATGCAGAACACCAGTAAACTGGGTCGAATCAGGAGATCGAGGATTCTATGGATCAGATTATGTAAAGGATGCTGAAGAGATTGTGCAAACCGTGTAGCAACATATCAAGGCAGCGCAGTCTCGACAAAAAAGTTATGCTGACACCCGAAGGAGACCTTTGGAATTCCAAGTAGGAGACTATGTTTACCTTAAAGTCTCACCTATGAGAAAAGTCCAACGTTTTGGAATCAAAAAGAAGTTAGCACCTCGATATGTGGGACCGTATCAGATCATAGCAAGAAAGGGTGAAGTGGCCTACGAAGTACAGTTACCCTCGGAGATGAGTACAATCTTTCCAGTGTTCCATGTATCACAGCTAAAGAAATGTCTTCGAATGCCCGAACGAGAAGAAGTTCGAATCCCAGATGTCTGGAGTATTACGAACAACCACAAGAGATACTTGATACAAAGACCAGAGTAACTCGCAACCATGAAGTCATGACTTACAAGATCCTCTGGAGTAATCACGGACCCAATGATGCTACCTGGGAGACCGAGGAGTATTTGCGCGTAAATTGCCCCGCTTTTTATAAAGATTGGTACGTAACATACATCTCGGGACGATATTTCTTTAAGGGTGGAAGGGCTGTGACACCCTAGTGTTACGCATTGCATTAAGAGCAGCATTAGCTACTACTTACCATGAGCATTGCATTGCATCATTTCATGTTGCATAGAAGTGCTTTTCGCCTTTTGTTGTTTTATTTGAAATTGGTTTCAATAGGGACTTGGTTGTTAAATGAAATTCTGTCTGGGCAAATAATTTTATAAATTAAAGAATATTAAGTGTAACACTTTTCATGTAGACACCTTGTCCTAATTCAGTATGGATTAATAATTAAAAATGTGAGAACAAAAATGATTTATAGCTCAAAATTAGCTTTAATTATGTGGAGGCTAAAGAATTGATTTTTAGAAAATGTGTCTTATATGAAAGTTGTAGAGAAAATTATTTTGAGAAACTTATATTTTTGGGTCAAAACCTAGTTTTGAGTTTTTGAAAATGTTTTGAAATGGTCAAAATTTGGAAAAATTCTGGAAAAGAAAAAGGGAAACGTTTTTCCCGGGCACTTCCCAACCGGCCCAAACGGCCTTTCGGCCTAGGCCCACGCCCGCGCCCAGTGCCGCTCCCGCCCGCGCGTCACGCCGCGCCGCGCGCGGCCGACCACGGCCGCGCCTTACGCCGTCGACGCGACCACGTGGCTGCCAGCGCCTGCCCCGCACCCCGCTCGCCCACTCGCCGCAAGATTGCCTTCGCCCGCATCACGCAAAGATCTCGCGCGGCCACTCTTTCGCCTGCCGCGCCGCTCGCCCGCCACTCGCCGCTCGCCACCGCGGGACCCGCCACGACCGTCAGTCGCCCGCAGGCAGAGCAAAACCGAGCGCCCCGCTCTCTCCTCTCCCTCACTCACCTTTTTCGCACTCGCTCCCTCTCCCGCTTGCTCTCCCTCCCGCACGAACGCGCACGGCAAACACCGAGCACTCGCCACCGCACGCCAGCCGCGTTCCAGCCTTCACCGGACCACCGCCGACCGACTAACCCCGACCACCGCTCCGCCCTCGCAAGGGACACACTGTGCGCACACCCGCATCCCCAGCCGAGCCTCGTCAACACCGGAACACGAGGAGCCCCGCCGCGGTCGCCATCGACGCCACCCGGATCTCGAGCTTGTTCCACTTCCTCCAAAGCTTCTCCGCCTTCCTCCTTCACCCTCAAGCTTCGCCATGCCAAGGCAAGGTGAGAACACCGGCTCGCCTACTCTCTACCGCCCCCGAGCTTACTCCACCGCACGACCGGGCGCCATGTCCGCCGCCGCGGTGCGCGCACGAGGTCACACTTCACCGGAGCCTTCCTGGCCAAACCATCGCCCGTAGCGCCTTCCTTAGGGTTCACCGGTCATGGCGCACCCTGTAATTTGGTCGGCGACCGCCGGAAACGGCCTAGCCAAGCTCCACCGTCGCCTCCGTCCGCCATGGCTCGTCATCGGCGAGCCACAATTGCACACTAGCCAAACCAACACCACCAACGGGTTCGCCTCGTCGAGACGAACTCATCGAGCCCCATCTCACCGCCGGCGACCTCACCGTCGGCGAGAATCGTGCGGTCAAAGCCGCTCCCCTGCTCTGCCTTCGCTAGCAACTGGGCCCCGTTGACCCAGTCAGCCCTGCACGTCAGCCACACCGAGTCTATGGACCGAGTTCATGGAGGCCCAGGCGGGATTCGAAAATGATTTTCCTTTCTGTTTTATTTTTTCTAGAAAAGCTAGTTTATTTTGTGTAGCACGTTTTAATGATCCAAATGGAGAGATTTCAGTTTTGTAAATTTGTTTATGAGTAGATCTATCAAGAAAAAATATGAATGTATTTTTGGTGGAAGTTTATTGTGCTGTTTTTATTTATTTTAGTTTATGAGCAGATTGTTAAATAAATGTGTTTACATGTTTTCTAGTCGAATTAATTTATGGGAAAATTTGTACATGCTTCTCATCATGTAAAGTATCTGTGAAAAATAAATGAGGGTCTGCTTTTGTAGAAAAAGTATCTGTTTAGATTTAAATGCCTTTTTAGCTATTTTCTTAAAATAATTGTTAAGAAAAATGTATGTGGAAATAAAATATGGGAAACTTTATACAGTCTCTGTGTGTTCTATTCAAGCTGAGAAAAATGCTAGATATGGGTTGTTGTATGGAAAAATAATAAGTTGTAGTACAATTGTGTTTTTTTGAGTTTTTCTTAGAAAATTGGGGCAGAAAATGAAATGTAGAACCTAGGGAAAATATAAAACTGGGGATTGCACCCTTTTCCAGTAAGGTTGCAGTTCAAAGGGTTTAATTTGGAGTAAACTTGTTTATTTTGTGTATATTTATATGTTCATGCTTTAGCAGCGAATTTTCCCGCAGTAAGGTTGTTTTAGGTAGGAGAAGGTAGGAAAAATGTGAAATCTGCTGTTTGATACTTTTCAAAAGTAAAGTTAGTTCAAAGCACCTTTTTGGCAGTTTATTTCATCTTTTTGTATTTGCTGTCTAAGAATTTATTTCTTCCTGAAATTTGTACGGTGGAGTCCCGTGGATTGCACCCTCAAGCTTACTGTAATTTTTATGGATTTTTCTGAGTACAGGAAATAGTACTTGCTGTTTAAACCTAGGTTTCTTTTGAACGGATAAATAGAAAATGGTTAAGTCAACAGTTTTATTTAATGCAGTCAATAAATGTTTTCCTCAATGTCAAAAGTGATTCAACAAGTTGGTTTTGTTGGTTTGCAAGAAATATTTACATCGCATACCATCATAAGTGCACCGTGCATTATTTAATTACTATCTGCAATCGCACATAGGATCGGTAGCTCAGGAGACCAACACCGAGCCCGAAGCAAACGAGGAACCGGAGATCCAGAAAGTGCCCCGCAACGAGGAGAGAGAGTCAGTCGACCCCGACACTAACCTGCTGAAAGCCCTGGTTTGGTTTTGGTTAATTGATGAAACCTATTTGGTCTAATCCTATTGCTAAGCATGTGTGTAGCTTATAAGAAAGGATTGGGACCAAGCCAAGTTGTAGAGTTAGCAAGGTGGCAACCATGGAGGATGGAGATGGTCATATGCAACTCAAGTGATCACGTGCTCTACATTTGGTGAAATAGCATGAAGAAGAGAAGAGATGGAGCAAAGAGGCCCGAAGGCAAAGGTATAACCTATAGGGCTCTTTGTTTTGGTGATCAAGACACCTAGCGAGTGTGATCACATTTAGGATAGATAGCCGTACTATTAAGAGGAGTTAATTCACGGCTTATGCGGTGTAGAAGTGCCACTAGGTGTTCTCTAACATATTGATGCTATAGACCTAGTGAGTGACTAACAAAACCCCTTGGAAAATGCTTTGCAAAATGCTAACACACTTGCATGTAATGATGTACACTTGGTGGTGCTAGCACTTTTTGGATAAGGGCACTACTACAACACAGGGCTATAGTAACATCAACTTGTGTTACTATAGGTTGGAAAACGTGTTACTAGCTCTCTTAGTAACACATTTTTGTTTGTGTTCCAATTGGCCATGTTACTATAGAGTGGATTATTGTAACACATTTACTTGTCTACAAGAACATTTTTTGTGTTACAATGATTTTTGTTGTAACACTTTTTTTTTACTTTAGTAACACTTCATATTATGGTACAATACATGATTTGTAACACATTTCTTTATCCATTGGATCACTTGCCAAGTGTTACAATGATTCTTTGTTGTAACACTCTTATTAGTTCTAGTAACACTTCTACATTAAGGTAGAGCACAATATGAGACATAGTACCCACCAATTAGTCACACCACCCCATCTCTACTCCCACAATTTTTTTTCATGATTTTTTCACACTTTGCATCAACCAAGATTTGAACCAGCAACCTCTCACACATATACGCATAACCTCCACTACCACTCAACCCATTTGTCACTTGTGTCTATATTCTATTTCAGTTACCCTCATATTATACTAAACCGTGTGTAAATTGCTTGTTTAGGGCTCTAAAGAATTCAAATCAAAAAATTGTTAACTACAAAGTTTCATAACTTTTTGAGATCTACACTTTTTGTTTTGGAAGTTTCTTCGTCCAAGGTCATTTACAAAATTTGAATTTTAAATTTCACAAATTTCAAATGTAGTTTTCATTAACAAGATGATTTCAAATTAAAATATTATCAACTACAAACTTTCATAACTTTTTGAGATCTATAACTTTCATTTTGCCGTTTTCCATCTGAGGTACTTTAAAAATTCGAATCTCAAAATTTTTAAATTCAAATGTAGTTTTGCATGATAATATGATTTCAAATATAAAAAGTTGTCAACTACAAAGTTTCATAACTTTTCAAGATCTACAAGTTTTATTTTGGTCATTTCTCCATCCGAAGTCTTTTGAAAACTTTGAATATTTAATTTTTAAAATTCAAACGCAATTTTGTATGACAAGATGACTTCAAATTTAAAAATTATCAATTATAAACTTTCTTGATGTTGACAAAAAGAGAAAAATTCTTGATGAACCCATGTGGCGGTAGGTTGGTGTGTTCATACAACAAAGTAAAAAAAATATCTATATTACTTCCATTTCATTTTATATTTTTTATTTTGTTTTTTCTTCTCCATTGTACTTGTTCTTCTTACGATATAGCTGCATCTAGTGCGTCTCTTGATCTCGGCCTAATAAATTAACAACATGCTCTAGCATCGAACTGACCTTTTGATGCGGCTACTCAATGCTAATGGTTCTCATGTAATGACCATGATGTGATTGCCTAACAGCCTTGATGAGAGCTATATGTAATGTGTTGCCTATAAATAGGAAGGTCTATATGTATTTTCTTTTGTAACACTTGAACTGAAACATTATTCTGTTACTAGAGACATATATTTGTAACACATTTTATATGTGTTCCACTTATGTGTTACAACATAGTATACTTTTGTAATATTTTTCTTGTAACATTAATTTTGTGTTACTATAATTGTTGTTAGTAACACCTTTTTTTAAAAAAAGTATTTTATGTTACAGCCGAAGTCTGTAACACACTATTTTATGTTACTATGAAATTTTACTGGAACACATTAATGAATATGTTACATAAAAGTGTTACAATATCCCTGTTGTGTAGTAGTGGGGGTGTTTAGGAGTTGTGGAGAAGTGGGGAAGACTAGCACACAGTCCTTCTCCCTCCTGCTGAGCTTGCGAGGCAGGATTCAACGGTTTTCAGAAATGAAGTACGTGTTGTGCTCGGGGAGCATCGGACGCTGATCCGAGGAGCATCGGACGCTGGGCGAGCGTCCGATGGTTAACCCTAGTTTCTATTAGAAGTTGAAGGAGCATCGGACGCTGGCAACGGTCGCTGAGGAAACACTGTTGCAGAGTCCGATGGTGATGACGTGGCGCGAGCTTGTTTTCCAGGAAGCATTAGACGCTGGCCTGTGTCCAATGCCAATCCATCGGACGCGTCCGATGTGATTTGACCCTTTCTGGAACCTCTCTGCATGGTCATTGGACGTAGGGGTTCAGTGTCCGATGTAAAGGTGCCGGCGCGTCCGATGTGGCGCAGAAAAGAGCGGAGATAAGCAGTGGCATCGGAGCGTCCGATGCCTGGCATCGGCGCGTCCGATGTCACTTTAACCGTGGCACAAAGGGAAATGACCGTTGGGATCTGACAGACTAAATTCATAGCAGAGAGACACGTGGTGCTCATCGGAGCATCGGACACTGGGGGAGCGTCTGATGGCCCCGACACCGGCGCGTCCGATGTTCGGGTTTTCAGCCCAACGGCTAGGCCGACTTGAGTGGCCTATTTAAGGGGCTTGGCGGGCTCACATGGTTTCTCTCTTGCACATTCTGATTCCTAAGCATACTATTGAGCTTTGGCAAGCCTCCTAACTCATCTCCCAAGTTGATTTGATCAAACCAAGTGAGATTGAGTGATCTAGTGCGTGATTTGAAAGAGTTCAATCTAGTGGCACTAGTCCTTCGCATCGGCTTTGAGTTTCTTGTTACTCTTGGCATTTGCCGGTGCCTAGACGGCTTGGAGGCATCGTGGTGTTGTTGGCAAGAGAAGGAGATTGTTCTTGGCCACCACCGATCGTGATTGTGAGAGGTTTTGGAGCCTCACCTCGTCGGAGCGGAAAGAGGCATCCTTAGTAGATTGCTCATGTCATTGAGCTACCTCACTAGCGGTAGATTCTTGTGGCGCTCTTTGTGAGCTTGGTTTTGTGTCAATTAGCCACCGGGTCATCTAGTGTTGGTCGACACAACGGGGAGTAGCGTGCCGACAAGCACGTGAACCTCGGGATAAATCTTGGTGTCCCATGTGCTTATTGTGATTGCTTTTATATCTTGGTAATTGGTCTTCATATTCACATTCTTGGTGATTGGCATCACAAGTGGATTTCACCGGTGATTGGATTTCTACTAGATGATCCCGAAGGCTCGGTGAAATCACTTCTATCTAGCTTGTTTACTTTGTGTATTTACTTTGAGCTATTTCTCTTGTGTAGATACTATCACTTGTTGTATATCTCTTGTTATATTCCTTGTGTAGCTAGTTGTGATTAGCTTGCTTAGTCTATCTATTGCACATACTTGTCTCATATAAGTTTTGTATATCATACTTGTACTAGAGCTAGATAGCTTTATTCCGCATTGGATATTAGCTCTAGTTGATTGCGTGACATTGAAATATTAGGTAGAATTGTTGGATAGGTGGCTTGCAACACACTATTAGGCTAGCGCAAAAAGCTTCGCCATTTGTTATACTAATAGTGTTTGCCTTAGTAATTTTGTAGATTTTTAATTAGGCTATTCACCCGCCCTCTAGCCAATTTGGACCTTTCAAGTGGTATCGGAGCCGTGGTCACCGTTTGTTTGAGGCTTAACATCCTCCGGTGTTACAATGGCTCAAATCAACTATATGGGGAAGCCTGCGGATACATGGGTGTATGCCGGGTCTCTGAGTGATGAGTGATTGTCAACTAGGATGATGCGCATGTTCTTTGGCTTGTGTTGTGCAGGTGTCGAGCACGGATACAGTGATCAGAGGCAAGGTGAAGGTCAAGTAGAGACGTGTCCTGCCAATGGACCGAAAGTGTCGAAGGGCGGACGTGAGGCTTGGACTGAGGGACTGGTGGCCCGAGGATCAGCTGTGGTGGCTGACAGCCTGGGACAGCGACGAGAGAAGACTTGCAGTCATGTGTTGCCTAAGTCGTGGACTTGGGGACACGTGTCGGTGGACGGGGTGCACGGGCGGTGCATCCCCTCTACAGCTTCGGTTTGGTGGTAGAGCCAGAGAAAAACCATCGAGTGGACGGTTTCCAGGTTTGGGCCTCAAAACCTGGGCGCGGATGGTTTCCGAGTTTAGCCACAAAACTAGGGTTGAGGACGGTTTCTAGGTTTGGGGCTCAAAACCTGGGTGCTGCGGGTTTGCTGAGTTTGGGCCACAAAACTCAGGCTTGGTGGGCTGGTCTCCCGGTTTGGGCCTCAAAACCGGGGGTTGGCTGTGAAGGCTGGTTTCCCGATTTGGGCCACAAAACTGGGGGTGCGACGTCCAGGAAAAGGACGCAGAGCGGTGGCGGCACGTGGCGGCAATCGGGAGGTTGCGTCGAGGCAACGTTACGAGTTGTGCGGGCGTGGCCGTCGGATCCACCTACCTTCGAGTTGGTTTAGAATAACCTTAGGGTTTAGCTGGTTCGCTCTGTAAGTAGTTAGGGGTAGAGTGGGAATTAGGAATAGTTAGAATTAGGATAAGTAGGGGGAGACACCCACCTCCGCATTTATCTCAGTCATTTTCTCTTTGCACTTAGGGTTCCCTGCTCTCCCAATCCCCTGCTGTGGCTAGCTGAGATCCGTAGAGAACCACACCTCTGTGTACTGGAGATTTTGAGGAAGTGAGGCCATAACCACACTGTTGTAGCGTGTGGTAGCCACACGGTTGCAGATCGATGTGTTGATTCGCGTTTTGTTCGTGTTCTTCACATTCTTCGTTTCTCAGTGATTTTCCCGTCACTCGATCTCTCTCTCTACTGCGTCTTTGCGAAATCCATTTGAATCAACTTGTTCGTTTTTTAAAGGAGATCACTTCCACCGAAGGAATTCATCTAACTCCTCACGAACAAGTAGATCGGGTTGATTTTGTTTTCGTGGCGCTTTTTCGTTCTTGATCTTCCCCTTTCGATTTCCCAGTGATTGAATCGATTTGAGCGGATGATTTCTTGGGGATAGTCTCCTGACTACCCCGTGATCATTTTTCTCCAAGTTTGGGAACGTGGGATTTTGATTTGGATCGAATTTGGAGAGATTTGGAGAGGAGGCGACTGAAATCGCCCTCTCTGTTCGTTGGCGGACAGTCTGCGGTTTTGACCGGTGGACAGTCCGCGCGTCGGGATCGAGCCAGTTCGGTGGCTGCGGGTCTCGGTTGCGTTACTGTTCCTTGACCGGCGGACAGTCCGCAGAAGGAACTCGCGGACAGTCCGGGAGTCGTCCAGGGACTGTTCAGCAGCTTTGCTGTTTTGGTTTTTGACCGGCGGACAGTCCGCCGTTGGTTTTCGCGGACAGTCCGGGAACTGTCCAGGGGACTTCAGCAGCATTGCGGTTTTGCTCTTTTGGCCGGCAGACAGTCCGCGACCTGAGCCGAGACAGTCCGCGACCGTACCGGCGGATAGTCCAGGATCCTGCTGTAGCCTCCGGTTTAGTCCGTTTGCTCTCCCGGCTTCCTCGTTTGGTTTTCGGACTTCTCGTTTGGCCTTGTAGTTGACCAAGGAACATCTCTAGGTATCTTTGCTACTTGTTAGCATCGGTATTTGGGGATTTCCCGACGTTGCCATCTATCTACATTTGGGACATGGTTTTTGAGGGTCGGACTTGATCCGTTGCTTTTGCCAGTTGGTTTGCCATCGCTTTGTGGTGCCTCTCTGTGATCCTAGGGATCATCCACCCTCTTCCAAGGGTCGTGGGCATCACGGTTTCGGTCGATGCTTTCGGGGGTAGTTTTTGGGGACAATAGGCCAAAGTTTCGAGAGAAATTTCTGAGCTCCCATTCACCCCCCCCCCTCTGGTCGCCTTGCTAGTGCTTTCTTGGTCCTTCAATTGGTATCGGAGCAGGTTAAGGATCTACCACCTTAGCCGGTTCCAGATCCACAGAAGGCGACATGGATCGCGGCGTGGGCAAACCGCCATTTTTCGATGGGACGAACTATGCGTATTGGAAGATACGCATGTCGGCCTATCTGTAGAGTTTGGGTGCTTCCATCTGGGATATTTGCAACTCTGCCGATTACGTTGTCTTGGCTGCTCGTGTGACTCAGCATCAGATCGATGAGCACGATGCCAATAGCCGAGCACGTAATGCTCTTTTCTCATGCTTGAGCATGAGTGAGTTTGATCGTGTTTCTCACCTCGCTACGGCTCGGGAGATTTGGGCTACCCTCATGCGTTTTCATGAGGGAACCTCTCAAGTCAAAACCCGTCTCTACGAGTCGTTCAAGAGAGACTATGAGAACTTTCGACATATGCCTGACGAGAGCATAGAAAGTTTATTCGCTCGCTTTCAGGTGATTGTCAACAGGATGAGGGCTAACAAGGAGTTGTTGCCTTTCGACGATCATGAGAGGGCTTTGAAGCTTTTGCATACTCTTGATGGACCGATGTGGGATTCCAAAGTTCAGGCGATCATCGAATCACCTAACTATGAGACCCTCATGTGCGACGAGCTCTTCAGTAAGCTCAAGTCCAGTGAGATCGATGCAATGGCGAGGCCTTCTTATGAAAATCCTTCTAGCCCGTCGATGGCTTTGCTTTCTGGCTCTTCTGCTAACCCCTCTGGAGGATTTGCTTTGCACTCTCTTCTTTCTGTCACAGAGGAGCAGTTGGAGTCTCTGGGAGACAACGAGTTGGCTTTGCTTGCCAACCGGTTCTCGCGGTTTCACAACAACCGCATGAACTGTCGCCGCGGAGGAGGACGCTCGGGCTGTTTCGAGTGCGGCGACCCCGACCACTTCATCGCCAATTGTCCCAAGAAGAACAAGCACTCTGGGAAGGGCGATCATGGGCACAAGTATGACTCCGGCAAGCGCAAGGAGAAGTACGTCCCCGCGAAGCACAAGCGGAAGGGCGGCTTCAACAAGGAGTACATCAAGACCAAGTACTTGGAGATGGCCCAGGCTGAGCAGCGTGCTTTCTTCGCCATGCTCAGCGACGTTGACGACTCGGACTACGACTCCGCTTCCTCAAGCGACGACGAGTCCGAGAAGAAGAAGAGGATCGAGGACAAGCTCAACGGCCTCTGCTTCTTCGCCGACGACGAGGGCTTCTGCACCATGGCCCTCGGCAAGGAGGTCGGTGGCGACACTCCTCGGGACGACGACGACGACGATGACACCTCCCAGGTATCTCTGACCCCCGATGAACTTTCTGCTGAGGTCGAGAAGCTTACTGTCGTGCTCCTTAGTCAGGATAAGTTGCTTAGGCGTGCCGCTAGAGAGCGTAAGGAGTTCAGGCAGAAGTGGGAGGACACGGTTAGGGAGCTTGAGTTTGCCAAGTCCACCGTGGTCGTGTTGGAGGAGACCGAGTGTGAGATGTGCACCAAGCACATGACTGACCTTCTCACTTTGAGAGGTAAGTATGCTGCGTTGGTAGGAGAGGTGGATGAGCTGAAGGCTAGACCCTCGCTGTTGGGTGCGTGCAAGACTTGTCCTGTCTTGCAATCTGAGTTAGCAGAGAAGAATGCCAAGATTGTGTCTCTTGAAGAGGCCAACTCAGGTAGCACATGTGTGGCTAGGTGTGTTCTTTGTGAGGGTTTGGAGATGGAGATTGCATACGTGAAGCATGACAAGATGGAAACCGAGGAAGAAAACACATACCTTCGGACCATCTTGTCATGGGTGTCTAGTGGTGAGCCACAGCTCGGGATGATGATCTCCCAATTCAAGCGAGCTGCTGGAGGTCCTGGTGTAGGCTTTGCTCCGGGCGTTGATGTTTCTGCTTTTGGGAAGATTGGAGAGTCGAGTGGTTTGAACCCGAGTGAGAAGCCCAACTCCACCACTACTCCCAAACTTACCAAGCTTCCACCCAAAGAGCCTCTCAAGCCTAACACCAAGGACGGAGTATTTGAGGAACCTCCGAGAGCTCCACCCAAGAACCAAGTGTGGCATCCCAAACCCAACCACCTAAAGAACAAGCTGGACACCATGCCACCCATCCAGGAGGAGCTTATGCCACAGAAGGGCAAAGTGATCCACACCCACAACCGTGTGTACCAACAACCTCCTTTGAGAGCGGTGAGGTACCATTGTGAGCATTGTGGGAGAGATGGACACTTGAGTGAGTTTTGCTTTCGGTGCAAGAGAGAGGCGCGCCGTGCTAGGGAGATGAACAACCCGGACATGTACCATCCTTTCCATGATGTACATGTGCCGAATGTTCAGAAGAGAACTCCGAGGAGAGCTGCTAGGCCCAGAGGTCCAGAACCTCAAGTTCCTAGGCCTAGGCAGCAGAGGACAGGACGTGCCCAGCGGGAGCCTGCAGTTGTGGGCTATGGACCCCATGGCGGTGGCTTTGTAGTTGAGCGCTTTCCCCCACCGCGTTTTGAGTATCGCGGTGAGCGTTCTTTCCCCAGCGGACCACGCTTTCCTCAGCGTGGTGATCGCTCCTCTCGTAGACGCGCTAGGAATGGTTTTTCTGCTAACCGTTCTTTTGAGCAGTCGGCCCAACACTGGTTTTCCCCTTACTTCACTAACCCCAGTGCTGGACCGTATGCTCACCCTATGACTTTTTATTGATATAGGTAAAACGATTGGAGAACGTTTGGTTGGTGGATTCCGGTTGTTCAAGGCACATGACCGGAAACGCCAAGTGGTTCTCCAGTCTTAGTCCAGTCGCCAGAAAGGAGTTTATCACCTTCGGCGACAATAGCAAAGGTAAGGTCTTGTCTCGTGGGTTGGTGCGAGTTAATGAGCACTTTGTGTTGCGCGATGTTGCTCTTGTTTCTAACTTGCATTTTAACCTTCTTTCTGTTTCACAACTCTTTGATGATGACTATGAGATTCGTTTTAAACCGAATCTCAGTCGTATTTTGGATCCTCAGGGCAATCTTGTGTGTTTGATTTCGCCCTTTGGAAAAGACTTTCGTGCGAATTTCTCGGAGTCTTTTGGCACTTCTCGTTGTCTTGTGGCTGGACCTTCCTCCTCTGACCTTTGGAAGTGGCATAGGAGACTAGGACATTTGAGCTTCGACTTGCTTGCAAGACTTAGTTCACTTGGCCGAATCCGAGGATTGCCCAAGTTATCCATGGAGAAGGATCTTGTTTGCCACTCTTGTAGACATGGGAAGATGGTTGCCGCTCCCCACCATCCAGTAACTCAGGTCATGACCAAGCACCCTGGAGAGCTTTTGCACATAGATCTTGTTGGTCTGGCTCGGGTGAGCTCGGTTGGGGGGAAGTGGTATGTACTTGTTGTTGTTGATGACTTTACGAGATATTCGTGGGTCTTCTTTTTAGCTGAGAAGACTGAGACTTTCTCCATTGCCCGCAATCTGATTTTGCGTCTTCAGGACGAGTTCCCTTTGAACTCGATGCGAGCTATTAGGAGTGATAATGGTTCCAAATTTAAGAATTCGGATTTTGAGAAGTTTTGTAACTCCTTGGGTTTAGAGCATCAATTTTCTTCCCCCTACACACCGCCACAGAATGGTGTTGTAGAGAGGAAGAATCGGACCCTTGTAGAGATGGCCAGGACGATGCTCGATGAGCATAGGACTCCTAGGTGATATTGGGCCGAAGCTATGAGCACTGCATGCTACATTTCCAATCGCATTTTTCTCCGAGCTTTCTTGAAAAAGACTTATTATGAGTTGCATTTTGGAAAACTGCCCAAGGTAAGTTATTTTCGTGTTTTTGGTTGCCATTGTTTTATACTCAAAAAGGGCAACTTGGACAAATTTGAGTCTCGTTCTTCTGACGGTGTGTTTTTGGGTTATGGCACTCACACTCGAGCTTATCGTGTACTTAACCTTGACACTGACCGAGTCATGGAGACATCCGATGTCACCTTCGATGAGACCATGGTTTGTCCTTCTTCTCGTTTGGAGCGTGCAGGTGATCACGAGGTCGGTGAGCCTCTTTTTGATGATGAGGATGAGGGTGCTGAAGGTATGGATGATCCAGCACCTCCTCCACCTGCTGTGCCGCCAAGAGCGGCTTCTACGATGACTCATGGCCCCGACACGTCTTCTTCCTGGGGGCCGTGGGATCCGCCACCTCGAGCGGTACCCTTTGTACCCGCGGAGGCACCAGCTGCTGTTGAGGGGGAGGCCACTTCGGCAAGGGAGGCGCCACGATACATTCAGCACCAGCACCCGCCTCACCAGATGATCGGCAGCATCAACGAACGCGTCACCCGGTCAAGGCAAATCTCTCACTTTGCTCATTCTACATTTGTTGCTGATTTTGAACCCCGGGATGTTGGACACGCTTTGACGGATCCAGATTGGGTCAATGCCATGCATGAGGAGCTTGAGAACTTTCAGAGAAATCGGGTTTGGGTTCTAGTGTCTCCACCTTCTGAGTGTCACCCAATTGGGACAAAATGGGTTTTCAAAAACAAACAGGGAGAAGATGGCCATGTTGTGAGAAACAAGGTCAGACTCGTAGCCCAGGGATATAGTCAGAAGGAGGGGATAGACTATGAGGAGACTTTTGCTCCTGTAGCTCGTTTGGAGGCAATTAGGATACTCTTGGCTTTTGCTGCATCCAAAGGTTTCAAACTTTTTCAAATGGATGTCATGAGTGCCTTCTTAAACGGCTACATAGAAGAGGAGGTGTATGTTAGACAACCCCCCGGTTTCAAAAATCCCAAGTTTCCAAACCATGTCTCTAAACTTCACAAAGCTTTGTAAGGTTTGAAAGAAGCCCCTAGAGCCTGGTATGATAGGTTGAAAACGTTTTTTCTTGCTAAGGGTTTTAAAATGGGATGTGTAGATAAAAGGCTCTTTCTTCTCAAGCAAGGCACTGATACTCTCTTGGTCCAGATTTACGTGGATGATATCATTTTCGGTGGTTCTTCTCATGCTTTGGTTGCCAAGTTTGCAGATACTATGAGCAGGGAGTTTGAGATGAGCATGATGGGCGAGCTGACATTTTTCCTCGGGTTGCAAATCAAGCAATCCCGGGAGGGAACGTTCATGCACCAGGGTAAGTATACCAGAGACATTCTGAAGAAGTTCGATATGGGTGAGGCCAAGCCTCTTCCAACACCCATGTCGACCACGACGGCCCTGGATGCGGACAAGGAGGGAGAAGCAGTAGACTAGAAGGAGTACCGGAGTATGATCGGGTCGCTGCTGTACCTGACCGCGACACGCCCGGACATCCAGTTCGCGGTGTGTCTATGCGCGCGATTTCAGTCGTCGTATAACACCCCTGGTGTTAAGCAATAATTAAAACCCTAATTAAGTTGTTTAGTATGCGTAATCATCTGGCATCATGGCATAAAGCATTTCATGTTTTAAGTTTAATTGTGATTCTTTACATGCTTTAATATGAGTGTTGCATGATCTTGTGTGATGCTTTCCATGTTTGAATTGCTTGAATATGTTGTATCACATGAAATAAAGTGAAAAGTAACCCTAGTTTTGAATGTCCTTTTTATTCCCTTTTCTATAAGTCAAAAAGTATGCTAAATTTCAAAGTAATTTCAAAAGCAAAGTTGTAGCTCTTGTTGAGAGGGACAACTTTGGTATTCCAAGTTTTTAAAGTTCTGTACAAAATTTTGAATAAATTTGGAATCTTTCAAACTTTGAATTTGACCCCTAAACTAGATTTCAAAAACTAAAAAGAATTAGACTTTGGTCTTTTAATCAAAGTTGTAGAGAGGATTAAAAGAAACAATTTTTATTAAGATAGATTTTCAAATTACTAAAGAAAATCTAAAATAATTTGGAAAACAAGTTTGAATTGGTTTCAAATTGAAAATCAATTTCCAAAATCAGTTTTTATTCCCTTTTGTGTAGTTTCAAAATTTTGCACAATTGGGCTATGCTTCAAAAAGCAAAGTTGTTCTATTTTTGATAAGGAACAACTTTGATGTGTAAAGTTTTCCAAGTTTTCGTATGAAATCAAAAGTAATTTTGAAAATACTTTTCTGCCTTTTTTGTCCTCTTTTGTTTTTCAAACTCTAATTCAAGTTCTGAGCATAATTTGAATATGTTGCAAAAATAAAAGATGTTCAGAATTAAATTCTGAACATTTGATATTTTAGCATATTTTCAGCTTATTTTCAAAATTCAAAAGTAATTTTGGATTTTCAGAAAGGGTAGAAAAGGAATGGGAAAAGGGGGGGATAGACTTGCTTCCCTGTTCATGGCAGTCACCGACCGAGCTAGAGTCGGCAACACCAGCGCAATGGGCACTGTTTCTTCTCGAACGAGTGCGTGTTGATCTCCGTGGCGAAGTTATCTAGCTGCTGGCGCTCTCCTTTCTCCGTGGTGTCTTTTCCCGAGCTTGCCGTCGTAGTTGCGCCACCAAGGCACCGACGGACTCCTCTCTGACCCAATCTCGAAGTCACGGTGAACCAAGCATCCTCAACCAAAATCGGCCGCAGATATAAGTTTCTTACCTCCTTGCGCATCTCCAGAGTTCATCCTTTCAAACTCTTCTGCCCCAGAGAGCTCATACTCGCCGGTTTTCTTCCCACCAGGCAGAAAGCGCCGCCGAGCTCGACCTCACCGTGGTCAGCTCAACCGAGCACTTCTTCACTCTCTCTTCCTCGTGTCTGTGTTTCGTCTTGATCTTAGAGAACTCATCGGCTCGATGGTCCCTTGTCTGGTGCTCAGGTTTTACCGGAACAGAGTCGTCTTCGCCGGAGTTTACCGCCGAAGGCCACTGCTCCGTGGACGCCTACTCTCCGTGCAACCTCTGCTTCAACCAGTGACACCAACAGCATCAGTGTGAGCTGCTAGACCTTCCTAGCCTCTCCGTTTGCTTGCTACCGGTCTAGGTTCGCCGGAGCAGGGCTAGCCGAGATCCGATCCGCCGCCGTGCGTGGCCAGGCTCAACCCGAGTGGTAGAGTGTAGGGTTGAGGGCTCAATCGACTGCGGCTGTCTTGCCGGTGTTGATGCTCGCGTCAGCCGAGTCTTTAATGGCCGGAGATGGCCGGCGTAAGATTCGCCGCCGCTCGGTGCGCCGTCGTTCACGCCGGCCATGGTCGAGGACCTCCTCGTTGTAAAGATGAAAAGTTCTAGGGTGTTGGTTGCCAAGCCCCAGGCTCAGGTGAATAGCACCATGGACTGCGGGTTGTTTTAGTGTAAGCCGAAGGGCTTTTCTGCAAAGCTATCAGGGCAAACCGTCTCGCTCGAGCCAGGTCCCGAGCGGGCATATGGACACGTGCCCTCCGTCTCGAGCTATGCCTCGAGCAGGCGCCTCCTCCGCTTCGCTCGAGCCAAGCTTCGGGCGAACGTGTTCACCGTCCCGCCCGAGCTAGGCCTCGGACGGACGAGCGTTTTTCCGTCTCGCCCGAGCCTCGAGCTAAGTCTCGAGCTAAGCCTCGAGCGGACACATGCGCAGCGTATCGCCCGAGCTAGGCCTCGGACGGACGAGCGTTTTTCCGTCTCGCCCGAGCCCTGAGTCAGGCCTCGGGTAGACGTTTGTCTCGTTGTCTCGCTGGAGCCAGGCCTCGAGCGGACCCTCGGGCGCTGTCTCGCTCACGCCGAGCCTCGAGCGAACGCGCACACACTCACCTACCGTTGTGTGCTCGCGCCACGCTGGGCCGAGTTGGCTTGGGCCGAAAGCCCAGTTTGGGTTCGTTCAAGTTTTTCTTTTTCTGGCTTTATGCACAGTAATCAGTTTTGTTGTTTTTGCTATAATTAATCTATAGATCTGTTTTTTATGAAATTTGACATGATAGATGATAGCATGTCTGTGCTAATATAAAAATTATAAAACTTGTGTTTTGAGTACTTTTGCTATAGTCATTAAATCTGTACTTTAATTCATAAATGTAACTTTTATGAATTATGTAATTTTCTGTGTTTCTCCAAAAATCATGAAATTTGACATGTGAGTTTATATCACTGATGTACACCTTCATGTTTAATGTCATCCCTGTTTGACCAAGTATGATTTGTGTATAAGTAAAAGGCTAATTAAAATGGTTTATAAAATAAATGGAAATAGTTGATCCCTGTAGATTTGTGTGACTTTTGGAATTGTTTGACAACCAATGGGAAACTAGCAAGATTTGCTCCCTGATTATGGTTTCCTTTATGTTAATGATCTTTTGTTGCTTGTTAGATACATCACCATGTTTACGGAAAATAATAAAACTTGTTTAGTAATAATATATAATAGCTAAAGTTGGTTTTGTTGGTCTACAACTTTACCGCGAAGGAGAGTTGTACTCGACTTTCCTTATCTTGTGTTATCTTCTGTTTTACTTTTGAATTGTCCTGCACCTTAGCATACATCACATGACATCATTCTGAGCATACCTCATTTATCTACGTGTAGTATCCGAGAGTGTAGACATCGTGTGGTTTAAGCTTTGGTGATCGCCCTTGTCGGACAAGCCTCAGAAGGAGATTCTTGTTGAACAAGCTTCGTCGAGAAGACTTAACTTCTAGATGAGGGAGCTAACCTTATGGATCATTCTTGGATCCTGTCTTCCCTGCAACGAAGGCAAGCCCCGGTGCATTTAACCCTTCCTTGTTTTTATAAAGGTTGTATTAAAATGTTTTTGAGTTAAACTACTGCATTAGGTTATAGGAGTTGTGTGATGACCTATTACCTGCATTATTTACCCCCACCAGAAGATCCACCTGCCCTGTTTTAAAAACTATTTGCAAAATGCTTAGTGATGCTATACAATAGATTTGCAATAAAAATGCCAATTTCAAAGGTGTGATCACTGAGATGAATCATATCAAGGGTTTTGGTTATACTTCCCGTTCGATGACTGCTTGCCTAGCTAGCATGTGGTCATTGTCGAGAAGAGATTGTCCTAGCGTACGGTGCCGTCATGTTGTAGTCCGGGACTCAACAGTTGACACCGACCGGGACAGGGTTGAAAAACTGACAGGACTGTTACGCTTGGGTGAGATATAACCAAGGTACAGTTTCTGGCGGAAAAATTAGGGACCATCCGTGTGGAAGCCTGCTGGCCAAGACTTGCAACTATTCACATACTACGGAAAGCTCTGGCTCCGAGGAATCCTTTATTGGGACCGACAACCGCGCACTGGGAGTGGAGAGATGGCGGAAGTAGCTTGTACCCACGTGGTCGTCGTACCTGGATAAGAGTGGTGTACTGTACTTCTGGGTGGCGTAGGACCGGGGTCCAATCTTGGAGGAATCGTGGAAGACGAGTTGGCATATGCAAGCTTGGGTGCTACATATGCAGTGTGGATAGGAATCCTCAGCTGAGTATTATTTATCTGGATTAACGTTGCTCCTCGGTTATGGAGACTTGGTCTTCGACTGTCAACGGAGAGTGGTTCTCAACTAGGTATGTTTTGAAATGTAAAATGAATCTTGGACAATGAAGAATTGAGAAATGCTTGAATCTTTCCAAAATAAAACAAAGTTTACAAAATGCTTTTTCTGCAAAATACTTAAGCCTTACCTTGACTACCCTAAGCCTTTCATTCCTGAGTCTTCTCCCTTTTTCTTTAGTCGGGTAAGTCTTGTTGAGTACCCCAGTACTCAGGGTTTGTTAATCCCTGTTGCAGGTTTCTTATAAGTGATGTTGATCATGATCGTGTCAGTGGGCTTGACGTGATCTGGTTGTTCCTCTTCTCCAACTTAAGTACTCCGCCTAAGTGTGGTTCCGTAATACTATTCTACTTCCGCAATACCAATTATGTTTATGTAAAAAGTAACTGGTTCATGGTTTTGTAAAGTCTATATCTCTTACTTCCGCACTCCGATGGTATTTTGTAACAAATGTTGTAATGTTGTAATTATTCCAACCTTCATGATGATGATCCTGTGGTTCGTGGATAATTCGGGGTTCTCTCGGGGACACCCGACAGATCTTTCCAGTGATGTGGTACATGTGCACAGTCATTAGGACTCGGAGAGACGGTGACGTGTGCAGGTGGGCCACATTAATGGGAGGTTCTGCCACACGTCGCCACGCACTTCTCACCGTCAGGCGGTCAAGCGCATAATGAGGTACTTATCCTTCACTCCAGAATTTAGGATTTGGTATTCTGCTTCCTCCACCCACTCGCTTTGCGGTTATTCCGATGCCGATTTTGCTGGTTGCCGTATTGATAGCAAGTCCACTTCTGGGACTTGCCAGTTTATTGGTTCTTCTCTTGTATCGTGGTCTTCTCGCAAGCAGTCTAGTGTCGCCCAGTCTACAACGGAGGCTGAATATGTTGCTGCGGCTAGTTGCTGTTCCCAGTTACTCTGGATGATGGCCACCTTGCGTGATTTCGGTCTGAGCTTTTCTTGTGTTCCATTGCTTTGTGACAGCACGAGTGCTATTAGCGTTGCTAAGAACCCCGTGCTGCACTCGAAGACCAAACACATTGATGTGCGCTTTCATTTTCTGCGAGACCACTATGAGAAGGGTGATATCGACCTTCGCCATGTCGATACTCATCATCAGTTGGCTGATATTTTCACCAAGCCTTTGGACCCATCAACTTTTGCTAGGTTGAGAGGTGAGCTTGGTGTGTGTTTCCCCTTTTAGATGGGGGAAACATTTTGGTTCTTGTATCATTGACTGACTATTTTCTCATTTGTTTTGTTTTTCTTTTGCATTTCAGCATACGCTTTTACATTCTGAGCTTCAAGTATATAATCTTTGAAATATGATTATGCTCTGTTTAGTATGCTCCGATGCTATTTGTTGATGCTAGTAGCTTATGCTCTTTCTGATCACTAATACATGTTGTGAGCTGAGCTATTTTTGAATGGTGAACCTGCTTAATGAACTTAAAATTGAAAATGTTCACCATCGAGACATGCAACTAAGCCTATGTAGAATATGTTGAAATCACACTTGTGCTTTTCCTATATGCTAGGTTGCTATGACTCTAGTTCTGAGTTGATCACTTGCTTGGTTTGTTCATATACTGTCTTTAAAATTAAACCAAGTTAAGTAAATCAGAAAGATCGAGATGGGATTGCTTGTCAACACACCACAGTTTCGAGACTGTTTCTCATTGCACTTTGAGTTAAACTTGAGCTGTGTAGTGTATGACCGAAACTGTTGCTTTAAGCTTCTGATTGCTTCTGCATAGGCTTCGCACAGTTGAAAAGTTAGGCAAGACAAGCTTTCAACCTCTCGCAATCACATGCTAAATTTTGAACTTGTGCTATTTCACCGCTGCAACTCCGATCTAAAATTTGAAATCACAAGTTATGCTTCATTCTATAGCATGATGGTTGAACTTTGCTAGGGGTAGTTCACCTTGATACATGATTAGCACTTGTCTGATTTCCTGTCTATACATGTTTAGTGCCATCTGCCATCTGAATACTTTCTTGGTAACTATTGTTATACACGAACGCTGCTAAGGGAAACCATTTTTCCCAAGAACCTTTTGCTGATATAACACAGGCTCTCAACATATCCTCCAATACTTGGTTTACTCTCTCTGTTTGACCTGATGTTTGTGGATGATAGGCCGATCTATGAACTAGTTCTGTACCAAATTCCTTTTGCAACTTCACCCAGAACGGTGCAGTAAACTGTGACCCCCCGATTTGAGACTATGATCTTTGGTATACCATGAAGTCGAACAATCTGACATAAATAGATCTCCACATAGTCTGGTGCGTGATAGCGGGTCTTAACCGGAATAAAATGTGATATTGAGTGATTGTATGCCGGATACATGGTTGTATGCCGGATCTTGAGATGATGAGTGATTGTCAACTAGTATGATGCGCATGTTCTTTGGCTTGTGTTGTGCAGGTGTCGAGCAAAGAGATGGTGATTGAAGGCACGGTGAAGGTCAAGTAGAGACTTGCCGTGCCGATGGACCCGGATCGGTGAAGGGCGGACGTGAGGCTTGGACTAACGAACCGGTGGCCTGAGGATCAGCCGTGGTGGCTGACAGCCTCGGACAACGACGAGTGAAGATTTGCGGGTGGACGGGGTGCACGGGCGGTGCATCCCTCTACGACGTCGGTTAGGTGGTTGAGCCACAGAAAAACCACCGAGTGGACGGTTTCCAGGTTTGGGCCTCAAAACCTGGGTGCGGCCGGTTTCCGAGTTTGGGCCATAAAACTTGGGCTGAGGACAGTTTCCAAGTTTGGGCCTCAAAACCTGGGCGCTGGCGGGTTTCTGAGTTTGGGCCACAAAACTCAGTCGACAGACGATAGGTTTCGCAGTTTCGGCCTCAAAACCGGGGGATGGCCCAGGTTTCCCGGTTTCTGCCTCAAAACTGGGGGGAGGTCCGTGAAAAGGACGAGCGGCATCTAGTGAGGTCGCGTGGATGAAGGACCGAGAATGCTACCAGAAAGCGACCAGAGGGGGGGGGGGTGAATAGGAGCTTCAAAATTTCCTTTCAGAAACTTGTCGCCACTGTCCTGAGAATCAACCCCAAGAGCAAACCCGAAACACGTGATGTCCACGACCCAGAGAGTGGGTGGATGTTCTCTAGGAACACAGCGAGACACCACAAAAACTTCCTCACCCAAGTTCACGCAAGTCAACTAGTGACAGGATGGACTTTGGGTAACCTCAACCTCCCCCGAGCAACGCGAGGGGGATTCAGGCTATTTTACAAAGTGGGAAGCCCGATTTCAGTAGAGCACGAGGTCGAAATCCAACACAAAAACCCAAAATCAAATCCGAAGTCGTACGAGCAAACTGCGGACGAAATAGTGCAAAACTCACATCATCGGACGCTGGCCTGCGTCCGATGTTCAAGCACCGGACGCGTTCGATGCAAACAGGAACTCTCTGGAACCTTACTGGACAGGCATCGGACGCTGCTACAGTGAAACCCTAGCGTCCGATGCTTGACCCCCGACGCGTCCGACGGCAACGGACGCTCCGATGGTCAACGTCCGATGCTCCTTTAGAAACACTATCAGATGACACGTTGCAACGGACGCTCAGATGGAAAGAGCTCAGCGTCCGATGCTCAAGAACAGAGCGTCTGATGGTCCCGATTCTGTGCTGTTCTTCCGCGAAAATCACCCGATCTCCTCCGAATCAAAAGCACTAAGGCTTAGACTTGGTATGAGGAGTTCCAAGGAGGTTAGTGAGCTATCCTAAAGGAATCATAGCTCGAACCTAACTCCAAATCGGTGAGTTGGAAGAATTCGGGACACAAGAGCAAAACTTGATCCGAAACAAAAATCGACCGATCTACTAGCTCGTGAGGTTAGAGTTGATTTCCTTTGGTGGAAAGAAGTGCCTCACGATCTAGAACAACTTGGTTCAAACGGATTTGCAAAAGACGCACAAGTAGTGAGATCGATCAACTGGAAAAACGTGGAGAAAAGCAACCCGCGAAGAACAAGAACAAAACGCGAATCACAACCACGAATTTGCAGCCGTGTGGCTACCACACGCTACAATAGTGAGATTATGGTCTCACTTCCTCAAAATCTCATGTACACAGAGGTATTGTTCTCTTCTCTGTGGATCTCAGTTTGCTACAGCAGGGGAGAGGGAGAGCAGGAAAACCTAGGAGGCAAAATAGCAAAATGACTGAGATAGAATGGGAGGAGGGTGTCTCCCTCTACTTATCCTAATTCTAATTCCTACTCTACCCCTCACTAATTATAGATCAAACCAGCTAAACCCTAGGGTTATTCTAGACCAACTCGTGGTAGGTGGTGATCCGACGGCCACGCCCGCACAACTGGTAGCGTTGCCTCGACTCAACCTCACCGATTGTCGCCACGTGCCGCCACCGCTCTGCTTGTCCTTTTCCCGGATGTCGCACCCCCGGTTTTGTGGCCCAAACCGGGAAACCAGCCTTCACAGCCAACCCCCGGTTTTGAGGCCCAAACTGGGAAACCAGCCGACCAACGCCTGAGTTTTGAGGCCCAAACTCAGCAAACCCGTAGCACCCAGGTTTTGAGACCCAAACCTGGAAACCGTCCTCAGCCCGAGTTTTGTGGCCCAAACTCTGAAACCATCAGCGCCTAGGTTTTGAGGCCCAAACCTGGAAACCGTCCACTCGGTGGTTTTTCTGTGGCTCAACCACCAAACCGAGCCGTAGAAGGGATGCACCGCCCGTGCACCCCGTCCACCCGCAAGTCTTCGCTCGTCGCTGTCCCAGGCTGTCAGCCACCACAGCTGATCCTCAGGCCACCGGTCCCTCAGTCCAAGCCTCACGTCCGCCCTTCGCCACTCTCGGTCCATCGGCACAGTACGTCTCTCCTTGACCTTCACCTTGCCTTTGATCACTGTATCCGTGCTCGACACCTACACAACACAAGCCAAAGAACATGCGCATTATCCCAGTTGACAATCACTCATCACTCAGAGACTCGGCATACACCCATGTATCCGCAATCTCCCCCTTGATGAGTGCATTGTCAACTACCAACACAAATCATAATGAAATAGAAGAAAGAAGGAAGAAAGAAGGAAGAAAGAGAGAGAACTCGACCAAATGACCCAAAAGCATGGCAAAGCCGAAGAAGGTCAATTGGAAAGAGCAAGACAACTTGGTCCCCAAAGACATGGGCAACGGCTCGACGCGACCAAGCAAAGCAAAGCTAGCCCTCAAGAAGAGGCAGAACGGGCTCAACACCGCTAGCGAGGAAACTCGACACAAACTGTTTCCAACTCAAAAATCGAAAGAGTTAGACACCAATTGAAGAGCTGAAAAGAGCTGAAAATGTTTGCTAGTCCCCCAAGAAAGAGGCAAAAGATCAACACAACTAGCAAACTCCCCCTCAAATAAATGTTTGCTAGTCCCCCAAGAAAGAGGCAAAGGCTCAACACAACTAGCAAACTCCCCCTCAAATAGTGCACACAACCCAGGGAACACATGATTTGTCAATATTTTACCCCCCTTAGTTGAAAATGCACCAGCAAGCAAATGTGCACAAGCACTCAAATATCTCTCCCTTGACAGAAACTCTCCCTCCAAAGATGCATATGAGTTAAAATGCATGTTAGCAGCTTTAGGAATATAATTAAGAGAGTGCAAAGATGCTCTACACAGTTCTGGTCCGATGACTCAACAATATCCATAAGAAGATAGCAAAGGCTCAAACTGATCACTAAATACGAAATATGAACATATGAGCAATAAGAGCAGTTTTCAGCCAAAAAGGTATTCACCATCAAAATAGCACGAAACATGTATAGACAGGAAGTCAGACAAGTGCTAACCATGTATACAAGGTGAACTACCCCTAGCCCAGTTCAATCATCATGCTAGAGAATGGAACATAGACTTGTGTATCCAAATTTTATCGGAGTTGCAGCGGTTAAATTACACAAGTTTAAATTTCAGCATGTGATTGCGAGAGGTTGAAAGCTTGTCATTGCCTAACTTTTCAACTGTGCGAAGCCTATGCAGAAGCAATCAGAAGCTTAAAGCAACAGTTTCGGTCATACACTACACAACTCAAGTTTAACACAAAGTGCAATGAGAAACAGTCTCGAAACTGTGATGTGCTGACAAGCAATCCCATCTCGATCTTTCAAATTCACTTAACTTGGTTCAGATTTTAAAACAAAATATGAACATACCAAGCAAGTGAATGACTCAATACTAGAGACATAGCAACCTAGCATATATGAAGAGCACAAGTGATTTCAACACATTCTACACATGCTAGTTGCCTATCTCAATGGTGAACATTTTCAAGATTTAAGTTCATTAGTCAGATTCACCATTCATAAAATAGCTCCGCTCACAACATGTAACAGTGATCAGAAAGAGCATAAGCTACAACATCATCATAAAGCATCGGAGCAAATACTATACAGAGCATAGTTACATTCTTCAGATTATATACATGAAGCTCTGAATGTAAATATGCAAGATGAAATGCAAAGATGCATGAAGAAACCAAATGAGAAATACAAAGTCAGTTTATGGGACAAGAGTCAAAATGTTTCCTCCATCTAAAAGGGGAAACACACACCAAGCTCACCTCTCAACCTAGCAAAAGTTGATTGGTCCAAAGGCTTGGTGAAAATATCAGCCAACTGATGATGAGTATCGACATGGCGAAGGTCGATATCACCCTTCTCATAGTGGTCTCGCAGAAAATGAAAGCACACATCAATGTGTTTTGTCTTAGAGTGCAGCACGGGGTTCTTAGCAACGCTAATTGCACTCGTGCTGTCACAAAGCAAGGGAACACGAGAAAAGCTCAGACCAAAATCACGCAAAGTGGCCATCATCCAGAGTAACTGGGAACAGCAGCTAGCTGCAGCAGCATACTCAGCCTCCGTGGTAGACTGGGCGACACTAGACTGCTTGCGAGAAGACCACGAAACAAGAGAAGAACCAATAAACTGGCAAGTCCCAGAAGTGGACTTGCGATCAATGCGACAACCAGCAAAATCGGCATCGGAATAACCGCAAAGGGCGAGGGTGGAGGAAGCAGAATACCAAATCCCAAATTTTGGAGTGAAGGATAAGTACCTCATAATGCGCTTGACCGCCTGACGGTGCGAGGTGCGCGGCGATGACTAAAATCGCGCGCAAAGACACACCGCAAACTGAATGTCCGGGCGTGTCGCCGTCAGGTACAGCAGCGACCCGATCATACTCCGGTACTCCTTCTGGTCCCCAGCTTCTCCATCCACATCCGCATCCAGGGCCGTCGTGGTCGACATGGGTGTTGGAAGAGGCTTGGCCTCACCCATATCGAACTTCTTCAATATGTCCTTGGTATACTTACCCTGGTGCATGAACGTCCCTTCCCGGGATTGCTTGATTTGCAACCCGAGGAAAAACGTCAACTCGCCCATCATGCTCATCTCAAATTCCCTGCTCATAGTGTCTGCAAACTTGGCAACCAAAGCGTGAGAAGAACCACCGAAAATGATATCATCCACGTAAATCTGGACCAAGAGTGTGTCACTGCCTTGCTTGAGGAGAAAGAGCGTTTTGTCCACACATCCCATTTTAAAACCCTTAGCAAGCAAAAAGGTTTTCAACCTATCATACCAGGCTCTAGGCCGGGGCTTGTTTCAAACCATACAAAGCTTTGTGAAGTTTAAAAACATGGTTTGGAAACTTGGGATTTTCGAAACCGGGGGGTTGTCTCACATATACTTCCTCTTCTATGTAGCCATTTAAGAAGGCACTCTTGACATCCATTTGAAAAAGTTTGAAACCTTTGGATGCAGCAAAAGCCAAGAGTATCCTAATTGTCTCCAAACGTGCTACGGGAGCAAACGTCTCCTCATAGTCTATCCCCTCCTTCTGACTATACCCCTGGGCTACAAGTCTGGCCTTGTTTCTCACTACATGGCCATCCTCTCCTTGTTTGTTTTTGAAAACCCATTTTGTCCCAATTGGGTGACACTCAGAGGGAGGAGAAACTAGAACCCAAACCCGATTTCTTTCAAAATTTTCTATCTCCTCATGCATGGCATTGACCCAATCTGGATCCGTCAAAGCGTGTCAAACATCTCGGGGTTCAAAAGCAGCATCAAATGCAGAATGAGCAAAGTGAGAGATTTGTTGTGACCTTGACCGAGTAACGCGTTCGCCGATGTTGCCGATCATCTGTTGAGGCGGGTGTTGGCGCTGAATGTGTTGTGGCGCCTCCCTTGCTGATGTGGCCTCCCCCTCAATAGCAGCTGGTGCCTCCTCGGGTACAAAAGGTACCGCTCGTGGTGGCAGATCCCATGGCCCCCAAGTCGAAGAAGAGGGGTCAGGGCCGTGAGTCGTAGTAGAAGACGCTCTTTGCGGCATAGCAGGTGGAGGAGGTGCTGGGTCATCCATCCCTTCAGCACCTTCTTCTTCATCATCGAAAAGAGGCTCGCCAACCTCATGATCACCTGCACGCTCAAAACGAGAAGGACAAACCATGGTCTCGTCGAAGGTGACATCGGATGTCTCCATGACTCGGTTAGTATCAAGGTTAAGTACACGATAAGCTCGAGTGTGAGTGCCATAACCCAAAAATACACCGTCAGTAGAACGAGACTCAAACTTGTCCAAGTTTCCCTTTTTGAGTATAAAACAATGGCAACCGAAAACTCTAAAATAACTCACTTTGGGAAGTTTTCCAAAACACAACTCATAAGAGGTCTTTTTCAAGAAAGCTCGGAGAAAAATGCGATTGAAAATGTAGCAAGCAGTGCTCATAGCTTCGGCCCAATATCGCCTAGGAGTCCTATGCTCATCGAGCATCGTCCTGCCCATCTCTACAAGGGTCTGATTCTTCCTTTCTACAACACCATTCTGAGGCAGTGTGTAGGGAGAAGAAAACTGATGCTCCAAACCCAAAGAGTTACAAAACTTCTCAAAATCCGAATTCTTGAATTCGGAACCATTATCACTCCGAATTGCTCGCATTGAGTTCATAGGGAACTCATTCTAAAGACGCAAAATCAGATTATGAGCAAGGGAGAAAGTCTCGGTCTTCTCAGCTAAATAGAAGACCCACGAATATCTCGAAAAATCGTCAACAACAACAAGCACATACCACTTCCCCCCAACCGAGCTCACCCGAGCCGGACCAACAAGGTCCATGTGCAAAAGCTCTCCAGGGCGCTTAGTCATGACCTGAGTCACTAGATGGTGAGGAGAGGCTACCATCTTCCCATGTCTACAAGAATGGCAAACAAGATCCTTCTCCACGGACAACTTGGGCAATCCTCGGATTAAGCCAAGTGAGCTAAGTCTTGCAAGCAAGTCGAAGCTCAGATGACCGAGTCTCCTATGCCACTTCCAAAGATCAGAGGAGGAAGGTCCAGCCAAAAGACAACGAGAAATTCCAAACGACTTCGAGAAATCCGCACGAAATACTTTTCCAAATGGCGAAATCACACATACAAGATTGCCCTGAGGATCCAAAATGCAACTAAGATTCAGTTTAAAATGAATCTCATAGTCATCATCAAAGAGTTGCGAAACAGAAAGAAGGTTAAAATGCAAGTTAGAAACAAGAGCAACATCGCGCAACACAAAGTGCTCATTAACTCGCATCGACCCACGAGACAATACTTTACCTTTGTTGTTGTCGCCGAAGGTGATAAACTCCTTTCCGGTGACCGGACTAAGACTGGAGAACCACTTGGCATTTCCGGTCATGTGCCTCGAACACCCGGAATCCACCAACCAAACGTTCTACAATCGTTTTACCTACATCAATAAAAATACATAGGGTGAGCATACGGTCCAACACTGGGGTTAGTGAAGTAGGAAGAATACCAGTGTTGGGCCGGCTGCTCAAAAGAACGGTTAGCAGAAAAACCATTCCTAGCACGCCTATGGGGAAAGCGATCACCACGCCGAGGAAAACGTGGTCCGCTAAGAGACGAGCGTCCATCGCGATACTCAAAATGCAGTGGGGAGAAACGCTCAACAAAGCCTCCGCCATGGGGTCCGTATCCTGCAAAGTCAGGACCCCATCGGGCAACACCTCCCTGACGTCTAGGACCTTGAGGCACTGCACCTCTAGGCCTAGCAGCTCTCCTCGGAGCTCTCCTCTGAACATTCGGCACATGTACATCATGGAAAGGATGGTACATGTCCGCACTGTTCATCTCCCTTGCACGGTGCGCCTCTCTCTTGCGCCGAAAGCAGAACTCACTCAAGTGTCCATCTCTCCCACAGTGCTCACAATGGTACCTCACCGCTCTCATAGGGGGTTGTTGGTACTCACGGTAGTGGGTGTGGATCACTTTGCCCTTTTGTGGCATAAGCTCCTCCTGGATGGGTGGCATGGTGTCCAGCTTGTTCTTGAGGTGGTTTGGTTTGGGAGCCCATGATTGTTTCTTGGGTGGAGCTCTTGGAGGTTTATCAAAGACCCCATCCTTGGTGTTAGGCTTGAGAGGCTCTTTAGGTGGAACCTTGGTAAGCTTGGGAGTAGTGGTGGAGTTGGGCTTCTCACATGGGTTAAGACCACTCGACTCTCCAATCTTCCCAAAAGACGAAACATAAACACCCGGAGCGAAACCTACACCTGGACCTCCAGCAGCTCGCTTGAATTGGGAGATCATCATCCCGAGCTGTGGCTCACCACTAGACACCGTGGCTAGGACCTCCATCTTTGTGGTGAGCCGCAGCTCGGGATGATGATCTCCCAATTCAAGTGAGCTGCTGGAGGTCCTGGTGTAGGTTTTGCTCCGGGTGTTGATCTTTCTGCTTTTGGGAAGATTGGAGAGTCGAGTGGTCTGAACCCATGTGAGAAGCCCAACTCCACCACTACTCCCAAACTTACCAAGCTTCCACCCAAAGAGCCTCTCAAGCCTAACACCAAGGATGGGGTGTTTGAAGAACCTCCACGATCTCCATCCAAGAACCAAGTATGGCATCCCAAGCCCAACCACCTAAAGAACAAGCTGGACACCATGCCACCTATCCAAGAGGAGCTTATGCCACAGAAGGGCAAAGTGATCCACACCCACAACCGTGTGTACCAACAACCCCCTATGAGAGCGGTGAGGTATCATTGTGAGCATTGTGGGAGAGATGGACACTTGAGTGAGTTCTGCTTTCGGCGCAAGAGAGAGGCGCGCCGTGCTAGGGAGATGAACAACCCGGACATGTACCATCCTTTCCATGATGTACATGTGCCGAATATTCAGAGGAGAGCTCCGAGGAGAGCTGCTAGGCCCAGAGGTCCAGAACCTCAAGTTCCTAGGCCTTGGCAGCAGAGGAGAGGACGTGCCCGGCGGGAGCCTGCAGTTGTGGGCTATGGACCCAGTGGCGGTGGCTTTGTAGTTGAGCATTTTCCCCCACCGCATTTTGAGTATCGCGGTGAGCGCTCCTTCCCCAGCGGATGTGATGGAAACCTCTGGATTATTAGGGCCCACGTGTATCTGTCTTTGTCCTACAGACCTCAGATAGTCATACACTGTGCCTCAATAGCCCAAAAGACCCACCACGTGTCATCGGGTAACCCGACTCATTCACGTTTCCTTACACTCCCAGGATCATTGCAAGAGTCAAGGCAGCATCAGAGATAAAAGTGCGGAAGTATTACACCATAAGTTTTACAAACCATTTGTTCAAACTCGCGTAGTTATTACAAACCATAGTTTCAAATTTCACCCTAGATAGTGGAAGCAACATTAATAAAACTGTATTTCACACAAACAACCCCGCCTAAGGGTTGCATTACTCCTCCCCGGACACGTCCTTCTCAATGACGGTCACGCAACAAGCCTCAAAGCAAGGTTGCTCGTGAACGTCTCCTGCAACAGGGGTTAACAAACCCTGAGTACAAAGGTACTCAACAAGGCTTACCCGACACGAAAAGAGAAGAACAGGTATGCTGGCTTGGATAGGCTCAACAGTACTTTTCATTTGCATAAAAGCTTACTAAAGTAATCCTAGATTCAAATTTTACTTAATCATTTGTGTATATGGTAAGAATTGTAAAAGAACATTAGTGAAAGGTCATTATCATTCTTTCTTAAACCAATTCCATTTTTATTCTACGGTGCGGGTCAGAAGATTGAGTCTCCATAACCGAGGAGCACGACGATTCGAACCGATTCAACCAGATCTGGGAGTTTTCCACGATCATACGATATATGTAGACCCGTGATCATACATATACCAACCCCAGCCTCGGATCCTCCAAACAAGACCGGGTCCGCGCCACCCGAGAGTACTTGTACACCTCCAATCCGGGACTTTAACCCACGAGGGTAGCTAGTACACTCGCCATCTCTCCACTCCCAGTGCGCGATTAGCCGGTCTCATTTAAGAACCACCAAGGTAGGGCTTACCGTAGCATATGATCGGTACTTCATAGTTTCTCAATCTAGCTGGCCAACAACGGTTAACCCTAAACTGACACATCCGGGTCACCATACATCGATCCAAGGGTCGATGCATGTGCCCGTCTGGTCTTAACCATCATTCTTTCTCATTATCATTCCAAAACAATAAGTATCGAAAACATTTATCAAAAGCTTTATAAAGCAAGGCTAAGCATTTCTATCATTTGCATAAAGCAGGTAGCAAGGAATGATATATCGATAACAAGGTTGGTCATGCATCAACAGGTTTAAAGCATTTATTTGATAAACATTTAATGCATCAGGTTATCGAATGTAAGTGTAATTGTAAATCCAAGGAAATGGTTAAATGAACCGGGGCTTGCCTTCGTTGACCGAAAGAGTCTGGAGCTCCTGGTATTCCGGATCAACAGGACACTCCGAACTCACTGGACTAAACTCGTCTGGACAATCGACCCCTTCGGAAACTACACGATAAAGGAGTGCATGATTGATAAGATGCTCATGTCATGATCATGGTAAAGATGGAAATTTTCTAAGCTATAAACATTTAACTCGTAACAACTTCCCAACACGGTATAGTTGCAAACCAACAAAACCAACTTGTATAAAAAATACATGGTTTACAGGAGTGACTCTTGCCTGCATCAAGCAGCAGATCAAGATAATTCACTCAGCAGATCAAGATAACTCACCTAACTTAACCTCCAAAACTACCATAAAGGAACTTAGGTTTTCATATTTAACAACACTACTTATTTATAAAGAAAGCAATTTAATTAACACGAAACTAAGTTGTGAAGCAAACTATGCCCAAATTAGTTCAAACTTTTAGAGATGATAAATTATATCACAAAACAGTGGTAAAACAAATATCCCAATTTTTGAACAACCATTTAAACCTGAAGAATTAAATTAAACTATAATATTTAAATGATTAATTAAGGCATAGAAATAGGATTAAAATCTATTTTCTCCATCCGAGCTCAAAATTTTTGTGATGATACATTTTCAACTAAAAACAGTGATAAAAATAGTTTCATGATTTTTGTACCTTTGAATAAGCCTACAAAAATCATCAAATTCCATTTATTAATAAAAAGACCTATTTAAATCACTTTCAAAATTTATTCAAAACTCAAGTTTCATATTTATCATAAATATTAGACAGTTTGAGAAACCTACTCAAAAATTGTCACAATTTTTGGAGCTTCCTAGAAAAATATATGAAAAAAACAAAACTTAACACTATTCCTCTTTTTCAGAAAAAGAAAAACCTGTCAAAACCCTACTGGGCTCGGCCCAACTTCGGCCCACAGCTGCTGACAACCGGGCCCCGGGTGTTAGCCTCTTCTCTTCTCCTTCACGCCCAGGCCAGACCTCGGCCGGCCTTGACCGGCTACAGGCCGTGCTGACCGCTCTCCGGTCTCATCACCGGCGAGGTCACCGGCGCCGGCGAGGGCACCGAGCTCCACTCCTTGACCTGGCGCTCCGATCCCACCCCTCTCTAGACCTAGCGCCAACACGACTTTGAGCTGGCAGCGGCCATGGCGGACACGACGGCGACCCGGCGTTCCGGCCAACAGGGCACGGTAGCGACCACAACTTCGATAGCACTGCACTCTCGCACTCCATGCGAACACGGTGCTCACCTCAACTCGACCAAACACGACTCAGAACACTTCGGTCCACAACGGCGGCCATGACGGCGCTTGCACCGACGGCGAACCACTCGGACAGACGAAGACGGCACAGTAGAGACCAAGATGAGGGATGCAACACGCCTAGGGACTCAACGCGACTACGAGGCGCACCTTACCTTGACTCGAGGAGCACTGGACCAAGGTTGACGACGGCGGCGACGATAACAAAGCTTGCACCGGCGGCAACCTCCATGGACTGCTCAAGCCAGAGCGGTAGAGACCTCAAAAGCGAGCCGAGCGTGAGCCACAACACAACACGAAGCTAAAACACTAATTGGTTTGATCGGAGGAACTTTAGCTTACCGTGGCCGCGACCAAGGTACCCACGGCGGCTCCCTGCCGGCAGCGAGGAAGAAAACCGTGGCCACGGCGGTTGCAAGCTCTAGGGCTCGGGTTAGCTAGCTCAGGAGAAGCAAGGGATGCAGGCGGAGCTATCTGGGAGATGGAGAGGACCGAGACACAGCGACGACGGTAAACGAGCTCGCCGGAGCTTGACTGGAAACAGAGGAGGAGAAAGAGGAGGTGGCGGACGCGGACGATGGAAGGATGGGGAAGCTCTCAAGGCTTGCCACCGCGCTGAGTGAAGCAAGCAGACTCCCAGCTGCGTGGCCAGACACGCAGAGCGGCGCGGAGACGGCTAGGCCACGGTGGCGGCGACGCGGCGGCCTGCCCTGCGCCGCCAGGTGCACTCCCCCTCCTGTAGCTACAGTATCAGGTTTACCCCTTTTCTAATTTCTCTAGATTATTGAACTGCACAACAAAAACTCTTAAAACAAAAGTTGCTCCAAATTTTGTGTTCTTCAAGTTTTCTTTAAGAATCAAAGTCAAATTCTGCCTGGATTTTGAAATGGAGTTCAAAATCAAATTTGGACCAAACTGAATTCAAAATTACTCTTGAATTTTCTGAACAACTACGAATTTTGCCAATATATAAAAGGTAGAGTTTGAAAAGTTGCACAACTTTTCTTTAACACCCTATGGCTGATTCCAAATGGAAATAGGTCAATTTGATCAAAACAGTTGAAATCCATTTCAAATTGGAAATTTGAAAAGGGGACAGAACTAGGGTTTTGCAGTAAAAGCAAAATTACTTTTGATTTTGCATTGACACTTGAAAAATGGTCAATGTATGAAATGTTCATTTTGAAATTCTCTACAACTTTGATGTAGATCTCAAACTCAGATTTCCAATAGTTTTTGGAAAACAAGTTTAAAGTGAACAAGTGACCATTTCCACGGTTTGAGTAAATTCATAATTACTTGAAATTTTGCACATAAACTTTGAAAACTTTGAATACCAATGTTGTACCTCTCCTCAAGATCTACCAATAAGCTTTTAGGGTTAGCCCCTAAATATGCATAGATTTTGAGTTAACTAGAAAGGGCTAATTAACTTATATAAAATTTTAATGTTTTTCCAAGTTTATAGCTAAATAGATTTTAGTTTCTTTTGAATTGTTGAACTTGGATCCATGCCTTTACATGACTTTAGTCAAGTGGAAATGAACACAAGTTACTTCATAATGACATTCTAAATTAGGTTTTTGAGCTGCATCACAAGCATATAAACAAAGATGCTCACACATTAGGAATTAAACTCATTTTAGTGAATGCATCTCAAGGTGAGCTAGCACATGATGCTATGAAATGCTTATGATGACATGACAACATTTTATTCATGTAAACACTTGAGGTGTTACATCCTTTCCCCCTAAAAGAAATCTCGACCCGAGATTTAACTACAAACCAAACCAACTACTAACTTTGCGGGATACGGGGATAAAGATTACAGACTTTTTACAAAACTAGAAACATATACTACTTGTCAACTTCTTTCATTGTCATGACTGTATGGTTGCATAGAACTCACAAAATTGCTCCATCAGAAATTCTTCGGTTTCCCAAGTTGCTTCTTCCTCAGAATGCTGACTCCATTGAACTTTATAGAACCTGATAGTGTGTCGTCGAGTCACTCTATCTCGCTGATCGAGAATTCTAATAGGATACTCTGAGTAAGTCATATCAGGCTTAAGTTGTACCCCTTCGACATCAATCACTTGGTCAGGAACTCGCAGACACTTCTTCAGCTGAGAGATGTGAAACACATTATGAACCTCTGACAGATGAGCTAGGAGTTGAATACGATATGCCACTTTGCCACACATGGCCAGGACTTGGAATGGTCCAATGTAACGGGGAGCAAGTTTCCCTTTGACCCCGAAACGATAGACACCTTTAATGGGTGACACCTTCAAATACATGAAATCTCCTTTGGCAAACTCCAAAGGCCTATGCCTTTTATCTGCAAAACTCTTCTGTCGGGATTGTGCTATCTTCAGATTGCTTTGTATGAGTTTGACTTTCTGTTTAGTCTCTTGAACTAGATCGACACCAAAGAACCATCTTTCACTGGGTTCGGACCAATATAACGGAGTCCAACACCTTCTGCCATATAAAGCTTCAAATGGTGCCATACGGATACTCTCTTGATAGCTATTGTTGTACGAGAACTGTGCTAATGGTAAGCACTCATCCCACTTAAATGGGAAGTTAAGAGCACATGCCCTGAGCATATCTTCTAATATCTGATTTACTCTTTCAGTCTGACCCCCTGTCTGTGGATGGTAGGCTGTGCTGTGTAAGAGTTTAGTGCCCAGAGACTCATGTAGACTTTCCCAGAATTTTGAAACAAACTGAGTACCCCTATCTGAGACAATAGTCTTCGGAACTCCATGCAAACTCATAATTCTCTGAAAGTATATCTCGGCGTATATTGATGCCGGGTAGGCGGTCTTGACTGGTATAAAGTGCGAAACCTTGATCAGACGATCTACTATAACCCAAATAGAGTCGTAGCCCTTGGATGTTCTTGGCAAACCCACAATAAAGTCCATACTGATGTCCTCCCATTTCCATGCAGGAATTGGCAATGGCTGCAGTTCACCAGCTGACTTAAGATGAATGGCTTTAACCTTCTGACCACATCTGGCTACATACTTTGCAATCTCGATCTTCATCTTAGTCCACCAGAATTTTTGCTTAAGATCCTGGTGCATTTTTGTACTCCCCGGATGAATCGCAAACGGGGTAAGATGAGCTTCATCAAGAATTTGCTTTCTCAACTCAGGAGTCTTCGGAACGACCAGCCTGTCTCTGAACCATACCACTCCTGCTTCATCAACTCGGAAACAAGAGGCTTTGTCTGCCTCAACTTTCTCTTTGAGATGAACAATACCCTTGTTTTCTTTTTGAGCGGCTACAATCTGGTCTTTGAAAGATGACTGAACTGATATGTTAGACAAACTGCCCTGAGTGATCATCTGAATACCCAGTTTTTCTAACTCAGAACAGAGAGCCAGATCTACTGGTCTGACAGTGGTACAGTTACAACGAACCTTCCGACTAAGAGCATCAGCTACCATGCGGATACATGGGTGTATGCCGAGTCTCTGAGTGATGAGTGATTGTCAACGGGTTTGATGCGCATGTTCTTTGGCTTGTGTTGTGCAGGTGTCGAGCACGGAGACAGTGATCGAGGGCAAGGTGAAGGTCAAGTTGAGACGTGCCGTGCCGACGGACTGGGTGCGATGAAGGATGGGCGTGCCGTGCGGCGGACGTGCCATGCCGATGTATCGAGCAGTGAAGGGCGGACGTGAGGCTTGGACTGAGGGACCGGAGTGCCTGAGGATCAGCTGTGGTGGCTGGCAGCCTGGGACAGCGACGAGCGGAGACTTGCGGGGCATGGTGTTGCTCGGGTCGAGGACCTGGGGACACGTGTCGGTGGACGGGGTGCACGGGCGGTGCATCCCCTCTACAGCTCCGGTTTGGTGGTTGAGCCAGGGAAAAACCACTGGGTGGACGGTTTCCGAGTTTGGGCCTCAAAACTCGGGTGCTCGGTTTCCAGGTTGAGCCACAAAACCTGGGCGCGGATGGTTTCCGAGTTTGGCCACAAAACTCGGGTGATGGGCCGGTTTCCGAGTTCGGGCCTCAAAACTCGGGCGCTGCGGGTTTCTGAGTTTGGGCCACAAAACTCAGGCTGGAGGCTGGTTTCCCGGTTTGGGCCTCAAAACCGGGGGTTGCTGGAAAAGGCTGGTTTCCCGGTTTGGGCCACAAAACCGGGGGTGCAGAGCGAGGACGGCACGTGGCGGCAATCGGAAGGTTGCGTGGAGGCAACGCGGACGAGTTGTGCGGGCGTGGCCGTCGGATCTACCTACCACCGCGGGTTGGACCAGAATAGCCTTAGGGTTTAGCTGGTTCGCTCTGTAATTAGTTTAGAGAGGGGTAGAGTAGGAAATAGGCTTAGTCTAGGTTAGTATAAGTAGTCCAGGGGAGACACCCTCCTCCCTATCTCAGTTATCTCAGTTTTAGCCATCTCTTTTTGTTTCCTGCACTTAGGGTTTCCAGCTCTCCCATCCCCTGCTGTAGCTGAGATCCGCAGAGAGACTTGCAACTCTGTGTACTGTTGATTTTAAGGAAAGGAGGCCGTAACCTCTTTGTCGTAGCGTGTGTTTGCGCTTCGGCTTGCAATTCGTGGGTGTGATTCGCGTTTTGTTCGTGTTCTTCGCGGAATCCTTTTTCCCCACGATTTTCCTGTCACTTGATCTCTTTGCTCGGTTCATCTTTTGCGATTCCGTTTGAACTGGTTTGTTCTAGATCGTGAGGCACTTCTTTCCACCGAAGGAACCATCCTCTAACCTCACGGTCTAGGAGATCGATTGATTTTTCGTTTCGGGTCAAGTTTTCTCCCTTCCCCCGAAATTCTTCGATTCACCGATTTGGAGATAGGTTCGAGCCATGATCTCTTAGAGATAGCTCACTATACTCCTTGTGACTCAACTCACCAAGTTTGATCCCTAGAGGAATTGTTTTGGGTGAGATAGAGGCAAATCGGTGGACGAACAGGGCTGCTGCGAGTCGACCGGACGCTCAGTCGGGATGACCGGACGCTCGGTCTGTGAGTCCGGTCGATGAACAGCACGTAGCTGTGTTCTTCACTTTGACCGGACGCTCCGTTCACGTTTTGATCGGACGCATCGTTTCTCCTGTTCATTGTGCTTGTTCGTTTCTGACCGGACGCACTGCTCTCGACCGGACGCTCCGTACTCGTGAGTCCGGTCGCGAACAGTAAGGTTCCAGAGCCGATTTTTGCTGACCGGACGCGTCCGGTCCCTACTGACTGGACGTTGGCCAGAGTCCGGTCGATCCAGTTTCGCGCGTTTTCGTTCGCGGTTCGCTCGTTCTTGATCGGATTCGAGTTCCGTCTTTTGCGTTGGCTTTCTAGGGTTGTCTAGTGTTCCGCTGTGCTTCTAAAAGCATCCACCCTATATCTAGGGTCGTGGACATTAGCAAGCTCTAGGGTTCGCTCTTGGGGTTGATTCTGGGACAGTGGCATCTAGTTTCCGTAAGGAAATTTTTAAGCTCCCATTCACCCCCCCTCTGGTCGCTTTCGGTTAGCTTCTCGGTCCTTCAATTGGTATCGGAGCGGGTTAAGGATCTTCCACCTTAGCCGGTTCCAGATCCACCGAAGGCGACATGGATCGCGGCGTGGGCAAACCGCCGTTTTTCGATGGGACTAACTATGCGTATTGGAAGATACGTATGTCTGCCTATCTGCAGAGCTTGGGCGCTTCTATTTGGGATATTTGCAACTCTGCTGATTACGTGGTCTTGGCTGCTCGTGTTTCTCAGCAACAGATCGATGAGCACGATGCCAATAGCCGAGCCCGCAATGCTCTCTTTTCTTGTTTGAGCATGGGAGAGTTTGATCGTGTTTCTCACCTTGCTACGGCTCGGGAGATCTGGGACACCCTCATGCGTTTCCATGAGGGCACCTCTCAAGTCAAAACCCGACTCTACGAGTCGTTCAAGCGTGAGTATGAGAACTTTCGACATCAGCCTGGCGAGAGCATAGAAAGTTTATTCGCTCGCTTTCAGGTGATTGTCAACAGGATGAGGGCCAACAAGGAGCAGTTGCCTTTTGACGATCATGAGCGTGCTTTGAAGCTTTTGCATACTCTTGATCGGTCGGTGTGGGACTCTAAGGTTCAGGCGATCATCGAATCCCCGAACTATGAGACCCTCACCTGCGACGAGCTCTTTAGTAAGCTCAAGTCCAGTGAGATTGACGCAATGTCGAGGGCTTCTTATGCGAATCCTTCTGGCCCGACTATGGCTTTGGTTTCTGGCTCTTCTAACCCCTCTGCTGGCTTTGCACTTTCTTCACTCTTTTCTGTCACAGAGGACCAGCTTGAGGCATTGGGGGATGACGAGTTGGCAATGCTCGCCAACCGGTTCACGCGGTTCCACAACAACCGCATGAACCGTCGCCGCGGTGGAGGACGCTCAGGATGCTATGAGTGCGGCGACCCCGACCACTTCATCGCCAACTGCCCCAAGAAGAAGCATTCATCTGGGAAGGGCGATCATGGGCACAAGTACGACTCCGGCAAGCGCAAGGAGAAGTACGTCCCCGCGAGGCACAAGCGGAGGGGCGGCTTCGACAAGGAGTACATCAAGAAGAAGTACTTGGAGAAGGCCCAGGCTGAGCAGCGTGCGTTCTTCTCCACGCTCAGCGACGTCGATGGCTCGGATGACGACTCCGCTTGCTCAAGCGATGATGAGTCCGAGAAGAAGAAGAGAATCGAGGACAAGCTGAACGGTCTCTGCTTCTTCGCCGACGACGACGGCCTCTGCACCATGGCGCTTGGTGATGAAGTCGACGGCAAGCTGGAGCACATCCCTCGGAACAACGACGACGACGACGACTCCTCCTAGGTATCTTTCACCCACGACGAGCTTTCTGCTGAGGTCGAGAAGCTTACTGCCGCGCTCCTTAGTCAGGACAAGTTGCTTAGGCGTGCCGCTAGAGAACGCAAGAAGTTTAGGCAGAAGTGGGAAGACACAGTGAGGGAGCTTGAGTTTGCCAAGTCCACCGTGGTTGTGTCGGAAGAGGTTGAGTGTGAGTCGTGCACCACGCACATGACTGATCTTCTCACCTTGAGAGGAAAGTATGCTGCGTTGGTTGGAGAGCTGGATGAGATGAGGGCCAGACCCTCTTTGCTGGGTGCATGCAAGACCTGTCCCGTCTTGCAATCTGAGTTGGCAGAGAAGAATGCCAAGATTGTGTCTCTTGAGGAGGCCAGCTCAGGTAGCACTAGAGCGGCGAGGTGCGTTTTGTGCGAGGGCTTGGAGCTGGAGATTGCCAATGTGAAGCATGGCAAGATGCAAACCGAGGAAGAAAACACATACCTTCGGACCATCTTGTCATGGGTCTCCTGTAGTGAGCCGCAGCTCGGGATGATGATCTCCCAATTCAAGCGAGCTGCTGGGGCTCCTGGTGTAGGTTTTGCTCAGGGTGTTGATCTTTCTGCTTTTGGGAAGATTGGAGAGTCGAGTGGTTTGAATCCATGTGAGAAGCCTAACTCCACCACTACTCCCAAGCTTGCCAAACTTCCACCCAAAGAGCCTGCCAAGCCTACCACCAAAGATGGTGTGGTTGAGGAACCTCCGAGAGCTCCACCCAAGAACCAAGTGTGGGCACCCAAGCCAAACCACCTCAAGAATAAGCTTGACACAATGCCACCCATTCAGGAGGAGTGCTTGCCTCAGAAGGGCAAAGTGAGCCATACCCACAACCCTGTGTACCAACAACCCCCTTTGCGTGCGGTGAGGTACCAGTGTGACTTTTGTGGGAGAGATGGTCACTTGAGCGAGTTCTGTTTTCGGCGCAAGCGAGAGGCGCGCCGTGCTCGGGAGATGGACAACCCGGACATGTACCACCCTTTCCATGGTGGACATGTGCCGAAGGCTCAGGGGAGAGCTGCTAGGTCCGGACGTCAAGGTCCCCGGCCTAGGCAGGAGATGAGAGCCCCTAGGAGGGAGACTAGGCCTAGAGGTCCAGCACCTCAATTTGTTAGGCCTAGGCAGGAGAAAGCTCCGAGAAGAGACGCTAGAGCAGTTGAGCCCCAGGCTCCTAGACGTAGATCTCGTAGAGAGCGTGCCCGACGGGGTCCTGCTTTTGCAGGTAATGGACCCCGTGGCGGAGGCTTAGTTGAGCGCTTTCCCCCACCGCAGTTTGAGTACCGCGGTGAGCGCTTCTTCCCCAGCGGACCACGTTTTCCTATACGTGGTGATCGCTACCCCCGTAGACAGGCTAGGAATAGTTTTTTCACTGACCGTTCTTTTGAGCAGCCGGCCCAACACTGGTATTCTCCTTACTTCACTAACCCCAGTGTTGGACCGTATGCTCACCCTATGTCTTTTTATTGATGTAGGTGAGACGGTTGGAGGACATTTGGTTGGTGGATTCTGGTTGCTCGAGGCACATGACCGGAAACGCCAAGTGGTTCTCCAGCCTTAGCCCGGTCGCCGGAAAGGAGTACATAACCTTCGGCGACAATAGTAAAGGTAAGGTATTGTTTCGTGGGACGGTGCGGGTTAATGAGCACTTTGTGTTGCGCGATGTTGCTCTTGTTTCTAACCTGCATTTTAACCTTCTTTCTGTTTCGCAACTTTTTGATGATGACTATGAGATTCGTTTTAAACCGAACCTTAGTCGCATCTTAGATCCTCAGGGCGATCTTGTATGTCTGATTTCGCCCTTTGGGAAAGTCTTTCGCGTGAATTTCTCGGAGTCGTTTGGTTCTTCTCGCTGTCTTTTGGCTAGTCCTTCTTCCTCCGATCTTTGGAAGTGGCATAGGAGGCTCGGTCATTTAAGCTTCGACTTGCTTGCAAGACTTAGCGCACTTGGCCTAATCCGAGGATTGCCCAAGCTTTCGATGGAGAAGGATCTAGTTTGCCATTCTTGCAGACATGGGAAGATGGTTGCCGCTCCCCACCATCCAGTGACTAAGGTCATGACCTCGCACCCCGGAGAGCTTTTACACATGGACCTTGTTGGTCCGGCTCGGGTGAGCTCGGTTGGTGGCAAGTGGTATGTTTTGGTTGTTGTTGACGACTTTTCGAGATATTCGTGGGTCTTCTTTTTGACTGAGAAGACTGAGACTTTCTCCTTCGCTCGCAATCTGATCTTGCGTCTTCAGAACGAGTTCCCTTTGAACTCGATGCGAGCTATTAGAAGTGATAATGGTTCCGAATTCAAAAATTCGGATTTTGAGAAGTTTTGTAACCGCCTTGGCTTGGAGCATCAGTTTTCTTCCCCCTACACACCGCCCCAAAATGGTGTTGTAGAGAGGAAGAATCGGACCCTTGTTGAGATGGCCAGGACGATGCTTGATGAGCATAGGACTCCTAGGCGCTATTGGGCCGAAGCTATGAACACTGCATGCTATATTTCCAATCGCATTTTTTTGAGAGCTTTCTTGAAAAAGACTTCTTATGAGTTGCGTTTTGGCAAACTGCCCAAGGTGAGTTATTTTCGAGTTTTTGGTTGCCATTGTTTTATACTCAAAAAGGGCAACTTGGACAAATTTGAATCTCGTTCTTCTGACTGTGTGTTTTTGGGTTATGGCACTCACACTCGAGCTTATCGTGTACTTAACCTTGACACTAACCGAGTCATGGAGACATCCGATGTTACCTTCGACGAGACCATGGTTTGTCCTTCTTCTCGTTTTGAGCGTGCAGGTGATCATGAGGTTGGTGAGCCTCTTTTTGATGACGAGGACGAGGGTGCTGAAGGTATGGATGATCCAGCACCCCCTCCACCTGTCGTGCCACAAAGAGCGGCCTCGATGACGACTCACGGCCCCGGCACCTCTTCTTCCTGGGGGCCGTGGGATCCTCCACCTCGTGCGGTACCTTTTGTACCCGGGGTGGAACCAGCTGCTGTTGAGGGGGAGGTCACTTCTTCCCGGGAGGCGCCACGAAATATCCAGCGCCAGCACCCCCCTGAACAGATGATCGGCGACATCGGCGAGCGAGTTACTCGCTCCAGGTCACAGCACATCTCCCACTTCGCTCATTCTGCTTTTGTTGCTAAGTTTGAGCCCCGAGATGTTGGACACGCATTGACGGATCCGGATTGGGTTAATGCCATGCATGAGGAGCTAGAGAACTTTGAGCGAAATCGGGTTTGGGTTCTAGTTCCACCTCCACCTGACTGTAAGCCTATTGGGACAAAATGGGTTTTTAAAAACAAGCAAGGAGAGGATGGCCATGTTGTGAGAAACAAGGCCCGGCTTGTAGCGAAAGGCTATAGTCAGAAAGAGGGGATAGATTATGAGGAGACCTTCGCTCCTGTAGCACGTTTGGAGGCTATTAGGATACTCTTAGCTTATGCTGCATCCAGGGGTTTCAAACTTTTTCAAATGGATGTCAAGAGTGCCTTTTTAAACGGCTACATAGAGGAGGAGGTTTATGTTGAGCAACCCCCTGGTTTTGAAAATCCCAAGTTTCCAAACCACGTTTTTAAACTCCACAAAGCCTTGTATGGTTTGAAACAAGCCCCTAGAGCCTGGTATGATAGATTGAAAACATTTCTGCTAGCTAAGGGTTTTAAAATGGGATGTGTAGATAAGACGCTCTTTCTCCTCAGGCAAGGCAAAGACACTCTCTTGGTCCAGATTTACGTGGATGATATCATTTTCGGTGGTTCTTCTCACGCTTTGGTTGCCAAGTTTGCAGATACTATGAGCAGAGAGTTCGAGATGAGCATGATGGGCGAGTTGACATTCTTTCTCGGGTTGCAAATTAAGCAATCCCGGGAAGGGACGTTTGTGCACCAGGGCAAGTACACGAAGGACTTGCTGAAGCGGTTCGATATGGGTGAGGCCAAGCCTCTTCCAACACCCATGTCGACGACGACTGCCCTGGATGCGGATGTGGATGGAGAAGCAGTGGACCAGAAGGAGTACCGCAGCATGATCGGGTCGCTACTCTACCTGACGGCGACACGCCCGGACACTCAGTTCGCGGTGTGTCTGTGCGCACGCTTTCAGGCGTCGCCGCGCACTTCTCACCGTCAGGCGGTGAAGCGCATCTTCAGGTACCTTCGTTTCACACCTGAGTTCGGGATTTGGTATTCTGCTTCTTCCACCCTCTCGCTTTGCGGTTATTCCGATGCCGATTTTGCTGGTTGTCGTATTGAGCGCAAGTCCACTTCTGGGACTTGCTAGTTTATTGGTTCTTCTCTTGTTTCGTGGTCTTCTCGCAAGCAGTCTAGCGTCGCTCAGTCCACTACGGAGGCTGAATATGTTGCTGCGGCTAGCTGCTGTTCCCAGTTGCTTTGGATGATGGCCACTTTGCGTGATTTTGGTCTGAGCTTTTCTCGCGTGCCTTTGCTTTGTGACAGCACGAGTGCCATTAGCGTTGCTAAGAACCCCGTGCTTCACTCGAAGACCAAACACATTGATGTGCGCTTTCATTTTCTGCGAGACCACCAGGAGAAGGGTGATATCGACCTTTGCCATGTCGATACTCATCATCAACTGGCTAATATTTTCACCAAGCCTTTAGACGAATCAACCTTTAATCGGTTGAGGGGTGAGCTTGGTGTGTGTTTCCCCTTTTAGATGGGGGAAACATTTTGGATCTTGTATATTTGACTGACTCTTTTGTCTTTCTTTTCTCTTGCATTTTAGCATACGCATTTACATTCTGAGCTTCATGTTTATAATCACTAGAATGTAACTATGCTCTATTTAGTATGCTCCGATGCTTATTTGGATGCTTGTAGCTTATGCTCTTCCTGATCACTAGAACATGTTATGAGCTGAGCTATTTTGGAATGGTGAATTTACTTAATAACTTACAATCTGAAAATGATCACCATTGAGATATGCAACTAGCATGTGTAGGATATGTTGAGTTCTCTCGTGCTTTTCATATATGCTAGGTTTCTATGTCTCTAGTCATGAGTCATTCACTTGCTTGGTCTGTTCATATCATGTATAAAATTTGAACCAAGTTTTAGTGAATTGAAAAGATCGAGATGGGATTGCTTGTCAACACCTCACGGTATCGAGACTGTTTCTCATTGCACTTTGAGTTAAACTTGAGCCGTGTAGTGTATGACCGAAACCGTTGCTTTAAGCTTCGATTGCATATGCATAGGCTTCGCACGGTTGAAAAGTTAGGCAAAGACAAGCTTTCAACCTCTCGCAATCACATGTTGAAATTAAACTTGTGTAATTTCACCGCTGCAACTCCAATATAAAAATGAAATCACAAGTATATGCTTCATTCCCATGCATGATGATTGAACTTTGCTAGGGATAGTTCACCTTGTATACATGTTTAGCACTTGTCTGGATTCCTATCTATACATGTGTAGTGCTATTCTGATGGTGACTATCTTTTTGACTAAAAAACTGCTCACTTGCTCATATGCTTCATATTTCGTATGTGTGATCAGTTTGAGCCTTCGCTATTTGAGTGCTTAGTTGTGCCATTGGAGCTATACCGATTAGAGCATTTTTGCACTCTTTTGATTATATGCCTGAAGCTGCTAACTTGCATTTCTGACTTCATATGCATTTTAGGAGAGGGGGTTGTGTTGGCTCAAGGGAAGAGTTTGTGCTTGATAAGTGCATTTTCAACTAAGGGGGAGAGTTTTTGCAAATCATATGTCTCCTGGCGTTCAATTAAGGGAGAGCTTTTGCTAAGGGGGAGATTTTCAGATCTTTATGCTCTTCTCTTGTTGGACCTAAGGGGGAGTCCCTGGTTGCTTGCACTTGTCGAGGGAAGGTTGCTAGTTGTGTTGAGCCGTTGCCTCTATCTTGAGGGACTAGCAAACATTTTCCTCATTTGGCATCGAGTTTGATTTCGATTGGTTCGAAGACCTTTCGATTGTTTTTCAATTGGTTCGGAGTGGTTTTCGTGCTAGTTGTGTTGAGCCTCTGTGCCTCTATCTTGAGGGACTAGCACTTTGCCATTTTTTAGCTCCGATTTTCAATTGGTTTTCTGCTAGCGGTGTTGAGCCTGTTCTACCTCTTCTTGAGGGCTAGCTTTGCTTCGCTTGGTCGCGTCGAGCCGTTGCCCATGTCTTTGGGGACCAAGTTCTCGCTTCTTCCACTTGACCTTCTTCGGCTTTGCTATGCTTTTGGGTCATTTGGTTGAGTTCTCTCTTCTCCTTCCTCCTACCTTCTTCTTTCATTATGATTTGTGTGTGTAGTTGACAATGCACTCATCAAGGGGGAGATTGCGGATACATGGGTGTATGCCGAGTCTCTGAGTGATGAGTGATTGTCAACGGGTTTGATGCGCATGTTCTTTGGCTTGTGTTGTGCAGGTGTCGAGCACGGAGACAGTGATCGAGGGCAAGGTGAAGGTCAAGTTGAGACGTGCCGTGCCGACGGACTGGGTGCGATGAAGGATGGGCGTGCCGTGCGGCGGACGTGCCATGCCGATGTATCGAGCAGTGAAGGGCGGACGTGAGGCTTGGACTGAGGGACCGGAGTGCTTGAGGATCAGCTGTGGTGGCTGGCAGCCTGGGACAGCAACGAGCGGAGACTTGCGGGGCATGGTGTTGCTCGGGTCGAGGACCTGGGGACACGTGTCGGTGGACGGGGTGCACGGGCGGTGCATCCCCTCTACAGCTCCGGTTTGGTGGTTGAGCCAGGGAAAAACCACCGGGTGGACGGTTTCCGAGTTTGGGCCTCAAAACTCGGGTGCTCGGTTTCCAGGTTGAGCCACAAAACCTGGGCGCGGATGGTTTTCGAGTTTGGCCACAAAACTCGGGTGATGGGCCGGTTTCCGAGTTTGGGCCTCAAAACTCGGGCGCTGTGGGTTTCTGAGTTTGGGCCACAAAACTCAGGCTGGAGGCTGGTTTCCCGGTTTGGGCCTCAAAACCGGGGGTTGCTGGAAAAGGCTGGTTTCCCGGTTTGGGCCACAAAACCGGGGGTGCAGAGCGAGGACGGCACGTGGCGGCAATCGGAAGGTTGCGTGGAGGCAACGCGGACGAGTTGTGCGGGCGTGGCCGTCGGATCTACCTACCACCGCGGGTTGGACCAGAATAGCCTTAGGGTTTAGCTGGTTCGCTCTGTAATTAGTTTAGAGAGGGGTAGAGTAGGAAATAGGCTTAGTCTAGGTTAGTATAAGTAGTCCAGGGGAGACACCCTCCTCCCTATCTCAGTTATCTCAGTTTTAGCCATCTCTTTTTGCTTCCTGCACTTAGGGTTTCCAGCTCTCCCATCCCCTGCTGTAGCTGAGATCCGCAGAGAGACTTGCAACTCTGTGTACTGTTGATTTTAAGGAAAGGAGGCCGTAACCTCTTTGTCGTAGCGTGTGTTTGCGCTTCGGCTTGCAATTCGTGGGTGTGATTCGCGTTTTGTTCGTGTTCTTCGCGGAATCCTTTTTCCCCACGATTTTCCCGTCACTTGATCTCTTTGCTCGGTTCATCTTTTGCGATTCCGTTTGAACTGGTTTGTTCTAGATCATGAGACACTTCTTTCCACCGAAGGAATCATCCTCTAACCTCACGGTCTAGAAGATCGATTGATTTTTCGTTTCGGGTCAAGTTTTCTCCCTTCCCCCGAAATTCTTCGATTCACCGATTTGGAGATAGGTTCGAGCCATGATCTCTTAGAGATAGCTCACTATACTCCTTGTGACTCAACTCACCAAGTTTGATCCCTAGAGGAATTGTTTTGGGTGAGATAGAGGCAAATCGGTGGACGAACAGGGCTGCTGCGAGTCGACCGGACGCTCAGTCGGGATGACCGGACGCTCGGTCTGTGAGTCCGGTCGATGAACAGCACGTAGCTGTGTTCTTCACTTTGACCGGACGCTCCGTTCACGTTTTGATCGGACGCATCGTTTCTCCTGTTCATTGTGCTTGTTCGTTTCTGACCGGACGCACTGCTCTCGACCGGACGCTCCGTACTCGTGAGTCCGGTCGCGAACAGTAAGGTTCCAGAGCCGATTTTTGCTGACCGGACGCGTCCGGTCCCTGCTGACTGGACGCTGGCCAGAGTCCGGTCGATCCAGTTACGCGCGTTTTCGTTCGCGGTTCGCTCGTTCTTGATCGGATTCGAGTTCCGTCTTTTGCGTTGGCTTTCTAGGGTTGTCTAGTGTTCCGCTGTGCTTCTAAAAGCATCCACCCTATATCTAGGGTCGTGGACATTAGCAAGCTCTAGGGTTCGCTCTTGGGGTTGATTCTGGGACAGTGGCATCTAGTTTCCGTAAGGAAATTTTTAAGCTCCCATTCACCCCCCCTCTGGTCGCTTTCGGTTAGCTTCTCGGTCCTTCATACCACATTTGCCTTTCCGGGATGGTAGTGCACTTCAAGATCATAATCCTTGATTAGTTCTAACCATCTCCGTTGTCGCATATTCAGCTTTGACTGTGTGAAAATATATTTCAGACTCTTGTGGTCGGTGTATATGTGACATGTGTTGCCCAAGAGGTAGTGACGCCAAATCTTTAGGGCATGGACAATGGCTGCTAACTCCAAATCATGAGTTGGATAGTGTTCTTCATGACGCTTTAACTGCCTGGATGCATAAGCTATTACTCTGCCCTCTTGCATCAAAACACAACCAATCCTGATACCGGAAGCATCACAATACACATCAAACGGCTTCTCAATATTGGGTTGGGCTAAGACTGGAGCTGTAGTCAAAAATTTCTTTAATTTCTGAAAAGCTTCTTCACATTTATCTGACCAGCCAAACTTGACTTCATTCTTTAACAACTCAGTGATGGGTTTGGCAATTTTGGAGAAGTCTGGAATAAACCTGCGGTAATAACCTGCCATAACCAGAAAACTGCGAACTTGATGAAAAGTTCTGGGGGATTCCCATTCAATGATTTATTGTAATTTGTCTGGATTCACAGCTACACCTTCAGCCGATAATACATGACCCAGAAATGGAACTCGGTCTAGCCAGAACTCACATTTACTGAACTTTGCATATAGCTGATGGTCTCTCAGACGGCCCAACACTACTCTGAGATGTTCAGCATGATCCTGTGGATTCTTGGAATATATCAAAATATCATCAATGAATACCACCACAAACTTGTCTAGTTCGGGCATGAACACGGAGTTCATCAGGTACATGAAGTGAGCTGGAGCATTGGTCAACACAAAGGACATGACTAAATACTCATACAGGCCGTATCTGGTGGTGAAAGCAGTTTTAGCAATATCTTCAGGCCTTATTTTTATTTTGTGATACCCAGATCTCAAATCCACCTTGGAAAATACCTTGGCGCCCGTGAGTTGATCAAACAGAAGATCAATCCGCGGTAATGAGTACTTATTCTTCACTGTTACTTCATTCAGTGGACGATAGTCCACACATAGCCTCAAAGTTTGGTCTTTCTTTTTGACAAACAAAGCAGGACAGCCCCATGGTGATGAACTAGGTCTGATATAACCCTTATCAAGTAATTCTTGCAACTGAACTTTCAATTCTGCCAGTTCTTTAGGTTGCATTCTATAGGCTCGACGAGATATTGGTGTTGTTCCTGGCTTTAACTCTATGCTGAACTCCACATCACGGTCTGGTGGTAACCCCGACAAGTCTTCAGGAAACACATCCGGGAACTCACAGACTACTGGAATATCATGAACCTCTTTAACTGTTGTTGCACAGATGCTGCCGCACATCTGGTCAACGGTTTTCTTTGGAATGGGAAGTTGGATAAAGAGTTCAGATGTAATATTAGGTATGATCAACCTGACGGTTCTATGCAAGACATCTAATATTGCCTTATGCTGATACATCTAGTTCATCCCTAGGATCACATCTATATCCTGATCCTTGATTACTATCATATTAGTGGGATAAGTATGCCCGGCAAATTCTACGGGCACCTGATGCGCCACTTCCTTTGTGTATAAACGACCTCCAGGTGTGTGTATGAGGAAATTTTCTTGTGTTTCCCCAGTTGATATATGATGCTTTTCAACAAAACTCTGACTGATAAAAGTATGCGATGCACCAGAATCAAATAGTAATATGGCAGGATGGCGAGCGACTGAAAACATACCCATCATGACGGGTTCCCCTTCAGGAATATCTGCCGCTTGCGCATAGTACACCCGGCCAGTCTTCTGGACGGTCTTATTCTTTTGATTGTTATTGCGGCCTTGATTCTGCTGTGGCTGTTGCTGTGGCCGTTGCTGGGAATTCTGACTACCTTGTCCTTGTGGAGTATTTGGGATACTCTTCTTCGGATACGGGCAATTGCGGGAGAAATGACCCTGTTTCCCACAATTATAACATTGGTAGTTGTGGTTCTGGGGAGTCTAGGTTAGAATGCCAGGGGCATTCGGCTGTCGTGGATACTTAGGATTCACAACAGTTCTAGCAGATGACTGCTGTGAGCTGGCTTGTTGTTGTTGGGGTGGACGATATGGTGGACGGTTATGTTGGACTGGGTGGTAAATGATACGCTGGCGCCTCTTATTGCCACCAAATGATCCGGTGGAACCCCCACCCTTCCTCTTGTTCGCTTCAAGATGCTTGAAATGCTTTTCTTCTACAGATATAGTTTTATTCACCGCATCATTGTAGGAAATATTCTCGTCACACATTGCTAGCAGCTTCTGCATCTTCGTATTCAGCCCCCTCATGAAGCAACCACGCTTCTTGTCATCGGTGTTCACATGATCCAGAGCATACTGAGACAGATGATTAAACTTGCTAATATACTGTTGTACTGGCTGATCCCCCTGCCTGAGGGCTAAGAACTCTTCGGCCTTCATCCGCATCACTCCCGCTGGAATGTAGTGAGCTTTGAAAGCTCTGGAGAACTCATCCCAGGTAATGCGGTGTCCCGGGGCTTGGGCAGCTTCAAAGTTTGCCCACCAAGTCCCCGCAGCTCCCCTCAACTGTTGGGCTGCGAAGGATGGCTTCTGAGTTTCAGTGCAATGGATTAGCCCAAACTTCTGATTCATAGTACGGAGCCAATCTGCAGCTTCTAGAGGCTCATCCGCCTTGGTGAAAACTGGCGGCCTGGTTTTTGTGAAATCCTGATAAGTACTTTCCTGGATCTGTTGATTATGTCGGCCATGCTGCCCATGTGGTGCATTCTGAACTAGACTCCGTATCAGACGTGCATTTTTGGTTGTGGCCTGCATGAGTGCAGCAATGGCTTCTGCCAGTGTTGGTGGAACTGGGGGTGCGTGAGGGACATCCTCCCCATCATGAGACGAACCAGCCCCATCAGCAGCACGGGTACGAGGCATCTGCTCATAAACAAACCAAACTTTATTGATTTCTAGGTTATGATACAAAAATAGTAACTGCATACACACTTATGTTACATTATTCATGCATAACAGGACTGATACATGATTCAACTAACTTAGGATCATGTTAAGCTAGACTATTACACAGCCCCTACCCTCTAGGGTTCAAGATCCACGCCTGACACTCTGATGGGAGACGACTCACTCGTCACCCTCACTCTCACTGTCGCTGTCATCAGCAGACTCAACCACATCAGGATCTTCCTCACTCTGCCCATCTATCTCCCCATCATCAATGATCGTACCCATCTCATCTTCAGCTACATCTGGAGGTGGAGGTGGATGGAGTTGATCGTATAGCACATGGACTTCCTCATGCAATAGGTCATTGAATGCTTCTATATCCATCACATATGCCTCCAACTCCTGCAAACGGGCTAAAGCGTCATCTTCTCGCTGCCAAGCAGTGTTCCTTTCTCCAAGCATTTTAGTCATAAGTTTTTCTGCACTGACCACACTTCTGTTGGCCTACTCCAGCTTGATTTTCATGCCTCCAGCTTTGGCAAGTGCCAAGCTCTTCTCCCGAGAGGTGGCGACCAATTGGGATTTCAGCTCATGGACCTCTGCCCGTAAGTCCTCATTGACTTCCTGATTGCTGCTGGACCCTTCCTCCTTGCGGGATGCAAGTTGGTGCTTGGGTACACCATGAGGACCCGTACTCTTGCGAGCTGTCTCCTTACCGCGCGGCATCCTGGTGAGATGAGGTTTAGAACTTAGGCAGATAGAGGAAATATTTTTGGGTAGCAAGAATTGCTGGGGTTAGGCTCCATAGTCTAGTTCTAGTGGTTGCGTTAAGAAGTGTCAACAAGCATTTCTGGCACCGTTGCCGGGGATAGATTAAAACTCTATTCTTAGTAGCGACGTTAAGAAATACCAACAAAGGCGCGGCTTGAAGGCCCTTGATGGCCCTCATTCACTCGGCCGATTGATGGCGACGGTGTAAAGGCGGGGCCGGGGACAAAGGCTCGGCGGGGAAGAAGGGATGGAGCGGCTGACGGCTGGGTCCCACGGACCAGTGAGAGAGAAGGAGGAAACGGGCGCGGGCCGCTGAGGCTGACGCACGGGGGCCACGACGCAGAGAGAGAAGGGAGGGCGCGTGCGGGGCCATTGCGCAGTGAGAGAGAGGTAGGAGCGGGCGCTGCGCCTGCAGTTGGTGAGGAGTAGGCCACGGTGTTGGGCCGCGAGTGGGCTTCGCGCGCGTGCAGGGAGAAAGGGGGACAAGGAGGCAGTGTGGATACATGGGTGTATGCCGGGTCTCTGAGTGATGAGTGATTGTCAACTGGGATGATGCGCATGTTCTTTGGCTTGTGTTGTGCAGGTGTCGAGCACGGATGCAGTGATTGAAGGCGAGGTGAAGGTCAAGTAGAGACGTGCCGTGCCGATGGACCGAGAGTGGCGAAGGGCGGACGTGAGGCTTGGACTGAGGGACCAGTGGCCCGAGGATCAGCTATGGTGGCTGGCAGCCTGTGACGACAACAAGTGAAGACTTGCGGTCATGTGTTGCCTGAGTCATGGACTTGGGGACACGTGTCGGTGGACGGGGTGCACGGGTGGTGCATCCCATCTACGACGTCGGTTTGGTGGTAGAGCCAGGGAAAAACCATCGGGTGGATAGTTTCCAGGTTTGGGCCTCAAAACCTGGGTGTGGATGGTTTCCGAGTTTGGCCACAAAACTCGGGCTAAGGACGGTTTCTAGGTTTGGGCCTCAAAACCTGGGCGCTGAGGGTTTGCTGTGTTTGGCCTCAAAACTCAGAAGCTGGTGGGCTGGTTTCCCGGTTTGGGCCTCAAAACCGGGGGTTGGCTGGAAAAGGCTGGTTTCCCGGTTTGGGCCACAAAACCGGGGGTGCAGAGCGAGGGCGGCACGTGGCGGCAATTGGGAGGTTGCGTCGAGGCAATGCTACGAGTTGTGCGGGCGTGGCCGTCGGATACACCTACCACCGAGTTGGTCCAGAATAACCTTAGGGTTTAGCTGGTTCGCTCTGTAAGTAGTTAGGGGTAGAATTAGGATAAATTGGGGGAGACACCCACCTCCCCATTTATCTCAGTTAGTCATCCCTGTCATTTGCTCTTTGCTTCTAGGGATTCTTGCTCTCCCACATCCCTGCTGTAGCTAGCTGAGATCCACAGAGAAGAGAACAATACCTAGGTGTTCATGAGATTTTGAGGAAGTGAGGCCGTAACCTCACTGTTGTAGCGTGTGGCAGCCACACGGTTGCAATTCGTGGTTGTGATTCACGTTTCGTTCGTGTTCTTCGCGGAATCCTTTTTCTCCACGATTTTCCCATCGCTTGATCTCTTTGCTCGGTTCATCTTTTGCAAAACCGTTTGAACCAAGTTGTTCTAGATCGTGAGGCACTTCTTTCGACCGAAGGAATTCACTTCTAACCTCACGGTCTAGGAGATCGATCGATTTTCGTTTCGGGTCAAGTTTTTCTCCCTTCCCCCAAATTTCTTCGATTCATCGATTTGGAGATAGGTTCGAGCCATGATCTCTTAGAGATAGCTCACTATCCTCCTTGTGACTCTTCTCACCAAGTTTGATCCCTAGAGGATTTGTTTTGAGTGAGATCGAGTCGATTCGGTGGACAAACGGTGAAATCGCGGGGTGACCGGACGCTTGGGTTGGGCTGACTGGACGCACCTGCAGAGTCCGGTCGTTGAACGTATTCCTGTGTGTTTCTGCTTCTTGACTAGACGCACATGACCGGACGCTCATCCTTGCTCTGACCGGACTCGCCGCTTCCACTGTTCACTGGTCGCGTTTTTGTCGCCGGACGCTCGAGGAACGACCGGACGCTAGAAGACAGTGCGTCCGGTCCAACTTAGAGAGGTCTGAAATTGGATTTCCCCTGACCGGACGCGTCCGGTGCTCTGTGACCGGACGCAGGCCAGAGTCCGGTCAGTTCAGTTTTGCGCTGTCTCATTCGCAGCTTGTCCGTTCGTTGTCGGATTTGATTTCTGTCTTTTGCGTTGGTCTTCTAGAGTTGTGTAGTGTCCCGCTGTGCTTCTTGGAAGCATCCACCCTACATCTAGGGTCGTGGACACTAGCAAGCTCTAGGGTTTGCCTTTGGGGTTGATTTACGGGATAGTGGCAACAAGTTTCCGATAGGCATTTTGAAGCTCCCATTCACCCCCCCCCCTCTGGTCGCTTTCTGGTAGCATTCTCGGTCCTGCAATTGGTATCGGAGTAGGTTAAGGATCTTCCACCTTAGCCAGTTCTAGATCCACAGAAGGCGGCATGGATCGCGGCGTGGGCAAACCGCCATTTTTCGATGGGACGAACTATGCGTATTGGAAGATACGCATGTCGGCCTATCTGCAGAGTTTGGGTGCTTCCATCTGGGATATTTGCAACTCTGCCGATTACGTGGTCTTGGCTGCTCGTGTCTCGCAGCTTCAGATCGATGAGCACGAAGCCAATAGCCGAGCCCGTAATGCTCTTTTCTCATGTTTGAGCATGAATGAGTTTGATCGCGTTTCTCACCTCGCTACGGATCGGGAGATTTGGGCCACCCTCATGCGTTTCCATGAGGGAACCTCTCAAGTCAAAACCCGACTCTACGAGTCGTTCAAGCGAGAGTATGAGAACTTTAGACATATGCCTGGCGAGAGCATAGAAAGTTTATTCGCTCGCTTTCAGGTGATTGTCAATAGGATGAGGGCTAACAAGGAGCTGTTGCCTTTCGACGATCATGAGAGAGCTTTGAAGCTTTTGCATACTCTTGATCGATCAGTGTGGGATTCCAAAGTTCAGGCGATCATCGAATCACCTAACTATGAGACCCTCACGTGTGACGAGCTCTTCAGTAAGCTCAAGTCCAGTGAGATTGATGCCATGGCAAGGGCTTCTTATGAGAATCCTTCTGGCCCGTCTATGGCTTTGGTTTCTGGCTCTTCTGCTAACCCCTCTGGAGGCTTTGCACTCTCTTCGCTCTTTTCTGTCACATAGGACCAGCTTGAGTCTTTGGGGGATGACGAGTTGGCATTGCTCGCCAACCGGTTCTCGCGGTTTCACAACAACCGCATGAACCGTCGCCGCGGAGGAGGACGCTCAGGATGCTATGAGTGCGGCGACCCCGATCACTTCATCGCCAACTGCCCCAAGAAGAAGCATTCATTTGGGAAGGGCGATCATGGGCACAAGTACGACTCCGGCAAGCGCAAGGAGAAGTACGTCCCCGCGAGGCACAAGCGGAGGGGCGGCTTTGACAAGGAGTACATCAAGAAGAAGTACTTGGAGAAGGCCCAAGCTGAGCAGCGTGCGTTCTTCGCCATGCTCAGCGACGTCGACGGCTCGGATGACGACTCCGCTTGCTCAAGCGACGACGAGTCCGAGAAGAAGAAGAGGATCGAGGACAAGCTGAACGGCCTCTGCTTCTTCGCCGACGATGACGGCCTCTGCACCATGGCTCTCGATGGCGAGCTGGTGAACTCCCCTGGGAACGACGACGACGACGACACCTCCTAGGTATCTCTCACCCACGATGAGCTTTCAGCTGAGGTAGAGAAGCTTACTGCCGCCTTGCTTACCAAGGATAAGCTGCTTAGGCGTGCCGCTAGAGAGCGCAAGTAGTTTAGGCAGAAGTGGGAGGATACGGTGAAGGAACTTGATTCTGTCAAGTCCACCGTAGTTGTCACAGATGAGGAGTGCGAGGCGTGCACCACGCACATGACTGATCTTCTCACTCTGAGAAGCAAGTATGTTGCGTTGGTAGGAGAGGTGGATTTGCTCTGTGCTAGACCCATGCTGTTGGGTGCGTGCAAGACTTGTCCTGTCTTGCAATCTGAGTTGGCAGAGAAGAATGCCAAGATTGTGTCTCTTGAGGAGGCCAGCTCGGGTAGCACTTGTGTGACTAGGTGCGCTTTGTGCGAGGGTTTGGAGATGGAGATTGCTAACGTGAAGCATGACAAGATGCAAACCGAGGAAGAAAACACATACGTTCGGACCATCTTGTCATGGGTGTCTTGTGGTGAGCCGTAGCTCGGGATGATGATCTCCCAATTTAAGCGAGCTGCTAGAGGTCCCGGTGTAGTTTTTGCTCAGGGTGTTGATCTTTCTGCTTTTGGGAAGATTGGAGAGTCGAGTGGTTTGAACCCGAGTGAGAAGCCCAACTCCACCACTACTCCCAAACTTACCAAGCTTCCACCCAAAGAGCCTCTCAAGCCTAACACCAAGGATGCGGTGTTCGAGGAACCGCCGAGAGCTCCACCCATGAACCAAGTGTGGCATCCCAAACCCAACCACCTGAAAAACAAGCTTGATGCTATGCCACCTATTCACGAGGAGCTGTTGCCACAGAAGGGCAAGGTGATCCACACGCACCACCGTGAGTACCAACAACCTCCTTTGAGAGCGCTGAGGTACCACTATGAGCATTGTGGGAGAGATGGACACCTGAGTGAGTTCTGCTTTCGGCGTAAGAGAGAGGCGCACCGTGCTAAGGAGATGAACAACCCGGACATGTACCATCCTTTCCATGATGTACATGCCCCGAATGTTCAGAGGAGAGCACCGAGACGTGTTGCTAGGCCCAGAGGACCAGAACCTCAAGTTCCCAGGCCTAGGCAGCAGAGAGCTCCGAGGAGAGACGCTAGGCCTAGAGGTGTTGAGCCTCAAATCCCTAGGCGTTGGCCTCGTAGAGAGCTTGCCCGGCAGGAGCTTGCAGTTGTAGGCTATGGACCCCGTGGCGGTGGCTTTGTAGTTGAGCGTTTTCCCCCACCGCGGTTTGAGTATCGTGATGGACGCTCCTCCCTTAGCGGACCACGTTTTCCTCAACGTGGTGATCGCTTCTCCCGTAGGCGTGCTAGGAATGGTTTTTCTGCTAACCGTTCTTTTGAGCAGCGGGCCCAACACTGGTATTCCCCTTACTTCACTAACCCAGTGTTGGACCGTATGCTCACCCTATGTCTTTTTATTGATGAAGGTAAAACGATTGGAGAACGTTTGGTTGGTGGATTCCGGGTGTTCGAGGCACATGACCGGAAACGCCAAGTGGTTCTCCAGTCTTAGTCCGGTCGCCGAAAACGAGTATATCACCTTCGGTGACAACAGCAAAGGTAAGGTGCTGTCTCGTGGGTCTGTGCGAGTTAATGAGCACTTTGTGTTGCACGATGTTGCTCTTGTTTCTAACTTGCATTTTAACCTTCTTTCTGTTTTGCCACTCTTTGACGACGACTATGAGATTCGTTTTAAACCGAATCTCAGTCATATTTTGTATCCTCAGGGCAATCTTGTGTGTTTGATTTCGCCCTTTGGAAAAGTCTTTCGTGCAAATTTCTCGGAGTCTTTTGGTACTTCTCGTTGTCTTGTGGCTAGACCTTCCTCTTCTGATCTTTGGAAGTGGCAAAGGATACTTGGACATTTGAGCTTCGACTTGCTTGCAAGGCTTAGTTCACTTGGCCTAATCCGAGGATTGCCCAAGTTATCTATGGAGAAGGATCTTGTTTGCCATTCTTGTAGACATGGGAAGATGGTTGCCGCTCCCCACCATCCAGTGACTCAGGTCATGACTAAGCGCCCTGGAGAGCTTTTGCACATGGACCTTGTTGGTCCGGCTCGGGTGAGCTCGGTTGGGGGGAAGTGGTATGTACTTGTTGTTGTTGATGACTTTTCGAGATATTCGTGGGTCTTCTTATTAGCTGAGAAGACCGAGACTTTCTCCTTTGCTCGCAATCTGATTTTGCATCTTCAGAATGAGTTCCCTTTGAACTCTATGCGAGCAATTCGGAGTGATAATGGTTCCGAATTCAAGAATTCAGATTTTGAGAAGTTTTGTGACTCTATTGGGTTAGAGCATCAGTTTTCTTCCCCCTACACACCGCCTCAGAATGGTGTTGTAGAGAGGAAGAATCGGACCCTTGTAGAGATGGCCAGGACGATGCTCGATGAGCATAGGACTCCTAGGCGATATTGGGCCGAAGCTATGATCACTGCATGCTATATTTCCAATCGCATTTTTCTTCGAGCTTTCTTGAAAAAGACCTCTTATGAGTTGCGTTTTGGAAAACTACCCAAAGTGAGTTATTTTCGAGTTTTTGGTTGCCATTGTTTTATACTCAAAAAGGGCAACCTGGACAAGTTTGAGTCTCGTTCTTCTGATGGTGTGTTTTTGGGTTATGGCACTCACACTCGAGCTTATCGTGTACTTAACCTTGACACTAACCGAGTCATGGAGACATCCGATGTCACCTTCGACGAGACCATGGTTTGTCCTTCTTCTCGTTTTGAGCGTGCAGGTGATCGTGAGGTTGGCGAACCTCTTTTCAATGATGAAGAAGAAGGTGCTAAAGGGATAGATGACCCAACACCTCCTCCACCTGCTGTGTTGCAAAGAGCGGCTTCTACGACGACTCACGGCCCCGACACCTCTTCTTCCTGGGGGCCGTGGGATCCGCCACCCCGAGCGGTACCCTTTGTACCCGGGGAGGCACTAGCTGGTGTTGAGGGGGAGGCCACTTCGGCAAGGGAGGCGCCACGACACATTCAGCGCCAGCACCCACCTCAGCAGATGATCGGCAGCATCGACGAACGCGTCACCCGGTCGAGGCAAATCTCTCACTTTGCTCATTCTGCATTTGTTGCTGATTTTGAACCCCGGGATGTTGGCCACGCTTTGACGGATCCTGATTGGGTCATTGCCATGCATGAGAAGCTTGAGAACTTTGAGAGAAATCGGGTTTGGTTTCTAGTGTCTCCACCTTCTGAGTGTCATCCAATTGGGACAAAATGGGTTTTCAAAAACGAACAGGGAGAAGATGGCCATGTTGTGAGAAACAAGGCCAGACTCGTAGCCCAGGGATATAGTCAGAAGGAGGGGATAGACTATGAGGAGACACTTGCTCCTGTAGCACGTTTGGAGGCTATTAGGATACTCTTGGCTTTTGCTGCATCCAAAGGTTTCAAACTTTTTCAAATGGATGTCAAGAGTGCCTTCTTAAACGGCTACATAGAAGAGGAGGTGTATGTTAGACAACCCCCCGGTTTCGAAAATCCCAAGTTTCCAAACCATGTTTTTAAACTTCACAAAGCTTTGTATGGTTTGAAACAAGCCCCTAGAGCCTGGTATGATAGGTTGAAAACCTTTTTGCTTGCTAAGGGTTTTAAAATGGGATGTGTAGATAAAACGCTTTTTCTCCTCAAGCAAGGCACTGATACTCTCTTGGTCCAAATTTACGTGGATGATATCATTTTCGATGGTTCTTCTCACGCTTTGGTTGCCAAGTTTGCAGACATTATGAGCAGGGAGTTCGAGATGAGCATGATGGGCGAGTTGACGTTTTTCCTCGGGTTGCAAATCAAGCAAACCTGGGAAGGAACGTTTGTGCACCAGGGCAAGAACACCAGAGATGTCCTGAAGAAGTTTGACATGGGTGAGGCCAAGCCTCTTTCACACCCATGGCGACCACGACGGCCCTGGATGCGGACAAGGAGGGAGAAGTAGTGGACCAGAAGGAGTACCGGAGTATGATCGGGTCGCTACTGTACCTGACGGTGACACGCCCGGACATCCAGTTCGCGGTGTGCCTCTGCGGACGCTTTCAGGCGTCGCCGCGCACCTCTCACCGTCAGGCGGTCAAGCGCATTATGAGGTACTTATCCTTCTCTCCAGAATTCGGGATTTGGTATTCTGCTTCCTCCACCCTTTCCGTTTGCGGTTATTCCGATGCCGATTTTGCTGGTAGCCGTATTGATCGCAAGTCCACTTCTGGGACTTGCCAGTTTATTGGTTCTTCTCTTGTTTCGTGGTCCTCTCGCAAGCAGTCTAGCGTCGCCCAGTCTACCACGGAGGCTGAGTATGTTGCTGCAGCTAGCTGCTGTTCACAGTTACTCTGGATGATGGCCACTTTGCGTGATTTTGGTCTGAGCTTTTCTCGTGTTCCTTTGCTTTGTGACAGCACGAGTGCGATTAGCGTTGCTAAGAACCCCGTGCTTCACTCGAAGACCAAACACATTGATGTGCGCTTTCATTTTCTGCGAGACCACTATGAGAAGGGTGATATCGACCTTCGCCATGTTGATACTCATTATCAGCTTGTTGATATTTTTACCAAGCCTTTGGACCAATCAACCTTTAATCGGTTGAGAGGTGAGCTTGGTGTGTGTTTCCCCTTTTAGATGGGGAAACATTTTGGATTTTGTATGATTCACTGACTTTTTGTTTTTAGTTTTTTTTGCTTCTTTTTAATTTCTTCGTGCATCTTTTGCATTTCAGCATACGCTTTTACATTCTGAGCTTCATGTGTATAATCTGAAGAATGTAACTATGCTCTGTGTAGTTTTTGATCCGATGCTTTATGTTGATGCTGTAGCTTATGCTCTTTCTGATCACTAGTGCATACTATGAGCTGAGCTATTTTTGAATGGTGAATTTGTTAATGAACTTAAAACTTGAAAATATTCACCATTGAGATATGCAACTTGCATGTGTAGGATGTGTTGAAATCACATGTGTTTTTCATATATGCTAGGTTGCTATGTCTCTAGTGTTGAGTCATTCACTTGCTTGGTATGTCGTATTCTGCTTAAAACCTGAACCAAGTTAAGTGAATTGGAAAGATCGAGATGGGTTTGCTTGTTAGCACCTCACAGTTTCGAGACTGTTTCTCATTGCACTTTGAGTTAAACTTGAGCTGTGTAGTGTATGACCGAAACTGTTGCTTTAAGATTCTGATTGCTTATGCATGGGCTTCGCACAGTTGAAAAGTTAGGCAATAACAAGCATTCAACCTCTCGCAGTCACATGCTGTTTTATTAACTTGTGTAATTTCACCGCTGCAACTCCGATTAAAATCTAAAATCACAAGTATATGCCTAAATTGGTATCAGCATGATGATTGAACTGTGCTAGGGGTAGTTCACTTGGTATACATGCTTAGCACATTTGACTTCCTGTCCATACATGTCTTGTGCTATTTTGATGGTGAATACCTTTTTCGGCTTAAAACAGCTCACATGTTCATATTTCATTCTTAGTGATCAGCTTGAGCCTTTGCTAGCATTCTGTGCATTTTTCTGAGTCATCGGTTCAGACCTCTGTAGAGCACCTTTGCACTCTTTTGAGTATACTCCTAAAGCTCCTAACTTGCATTTTGCCTCATTTGCATTTTGGAAGAAAGAGAACCTCTCTTATAGGCACTTCTTGTTGGTGCATTTTCTAAGGGGGAGCATTGGTCTTGATTAGTGCATTTTCAACTAAGGGGGAGAGATTGCAAATCATAACCCTTCGTTTTAGCTAAGGGGGAGCCCTCCTGGTTGTTTGCACTATTCGAGGGGGAGTTTGTTTCATTTCCGGTTGAGTCTTTGACATTTTCAATTGGTTTGGAGCGGTTTGCTAGTTGCGTTGAGCCTTAGCCTCTTTCTTGAGGGACTAGCATTTGCTTTTCAGATTTTCAATTGGTGTCGAACTCTTTTTGGTAACAGTCAGTATCGAGCTTTCTTTGCTAGTTGTGTTGAGCCTCTGTGCCTCTATCTTGAGGGACTAGCATTTTGCTTCGATATTTTCGATTGGTTTTTGCTAGCGGTGTTGAGCTTGTTCTACCTCTTCTTGAGAGCTAGCTTTGCTTTGCTTGGTTGCGTCGAGCCGTTGCCCATGTCTTTGGGGACCAAGTTCTTTCGCTCTTTCCACTTGACCTTCTTTGGCTTTGCTATGCTTTTGGGTCATTTGGTCGAGTTTTCTCTTCTCTTTCTTCCTTCTTCTACTTTCATTATGATTTGTGTTGTTAGTTGACAATGCACACATCAAGGGGGAGATTGCGGATACATGGGTGTATGCCGAGTCTCTGAGTGATGAGTGATTGTCAACTGGGATGATGCGCATGTTCTTTGGCTTGTGTTGTGCAGGTGTCGAGCACAGATACAGTGATCAGAGGCAAGGTGAAGGTCAAGTAGAGACGTGCCGTGCCGAGGGACCGAGAGTGGCGAAGGGTGGACGTGAGGCTTGGACTGAGGGACCGGTGGCCTGAGGATCAGCTGTGGTGGCTGACAGCCTGGGACAGCAACGAGCGAAGACTTGCAGACATGTGTTGCCTGAGTCGAGGACTTGGGGACACGTGTCGGTGGACGGGTTGCACGGGCGGTGCATCCCTTCTACAGCTTCGGTTTGGTGGTAGAGCTAGAGAAAAACCATCGAGTGAGCGGTTTCCAGGTTTGGGCCTCAAAACCTGGGTGAGGATGGTTTCTGAGTTTGGGCCACAAAACTCGAGCTGAGGACGGTTTCCAGGTTTGGGCCTCAAAACCTGGGCGCTGCGGGTTTGCTGAGTTTGGGCCTCAAAACTCAGATGCTGGTCGGCTGGTTTCCCGGTTTGGCCTCAAAACTGGGGGTTGGCTGGAAAGGCTGGTTTCCCAGTTTGGGCCACAAAACCGGGGCTGCAGAGCGAGGGCGGCACATGGCGGCAATCGGGAGGTTGCGTGGAGGAAATGCTACCAGTTGTGCGAGCGTGGCCGTCGGATCACCACCTACCTTGAGTTGGTCCAGAATAACCCTAGGGTTTAGCTGGTTCACTCTGTAAGTAGTGAGGGGTAGAGTAGGAATTAGAATTAGGATAAGTAGAGGGAGACACCCTCCTCCCATTCCATCTCAGTCATTTGCTCTTTGCTTCTATGGTTTTCTGCTCTCCCCATTCCCGGCTGTAGCTAGCTGAGATCCGCAGAGAACCATACCTCTGTGTACTGGAGATTTTGAGGAAGTGAGGCCGTAACCTCACTGTTGTAGCGTGTGGTAGCCACACGGTTGCAGATCGATGTGTTGATTCACGTTTTGATTCGTGTTCTTCGCGTTCTTCGTTTCTCCATGATTTTCCCGTCACTCGATCTCTCTCCATACTGTGTCTTTTCGAAATACACTTGAATCATCTTGTTCTTTATAGTGAGGAGGTCATTTCGACCAAAGGAATTCATCTAACTCCTCACGAACAAGTAGATCGGGTCGATTTCGTTTTCGTGGCGCTTTTCGGTTCATACTCCTCCCCTTTCGATTTCCTGGTGTTTGAGTTGATTTGAGCAGATGATTTCTTGGGGATAGTCTCCTAACTACTCCGTGATCATCCTCTCCAAGTTTGGGAACGTGGGATTTTGGTTTGAAACGATTTGGTGAAGATTTGAGTTGAGGGCGACCAAAATCGCCCCTTCTGGGTGGTCGCGGATAGTCCGCCATCCACCCCGCGGACAGTCCGTGTGTCGGGGTCGAGCCAAACCAGTGGCTGCGGGCCTCGGCCACTTTGGCCAGATTTGACCGGTGGACAGTCCGCCGTTGGTTTTCGCGGACAGTCCGGGACTTGAGCAGGGAACTTCAACAGCTTTGCTGTTTGGCGAGTTTTGCCGGCGGACAGTGCGCCACTTGCTCGCGGACAGTCCGGCAGTACCGCGGACAGTCCGGGACCCCAGGGCCGGACAGTCCGGGATTTGCCTGAAGGTTGCGTTTTAGTGCGTTTGCTCTCACGGCTTGTTCGCTTGGTTTCCGTACTTCTCGTTTGGCCTTAGAGTTGACCTCGGAACCTCTCTAGGTATCTTTGCTACTTGTTAGCATAGGTATTTAGGGATTCCTCGACGTAGTCGTCTATCTACGTCCGGGACTTGGTTTCTAGGAGTCGAACTCGAGCTGGTGCTTTTGGCGTTTGGTTTGCTATTGCTTTGTGGTGCCTCGCTGTGATCCTAGGTATCATCCACCCTCTATCAAGGGTCGTGGGCATCACGGTTTTGGTCGTAGCTTCTGGGGGTTGATTTTGGGACATTTGGCCAAAGTTTCGAGAGAAATTTTTGTGGCTCCCATTCACCCCCCCCCCTCTGGTCACCTTGCTAGTTCTTTCTCGGTCCTTCAATTTGTATCGTAGCGGGTTAAGGATCTTCCACCTTAGCCGGTTCCAGATCCACAGAAGGCGACATGGATCGCGGCGTGGGCAAACCACCGTTCTTTGATGGGACGAACTATGTGTATTGGAAGATACGCATGTCGGCCTATCTGCAGAGTATGGGTGCTTCCATTTGGGATATTTGCAACTCTGCTGATTACGTGGTCTTGGCTGCTCGTGTGACTCAGCGTCAGATCGATGATCACGATGCCAATTGCCGAGCCCGTAATGCTCTTTTCTCATGCTTGAGCATGACGGAGTTTGATCGCGTTTCTCACCTCGCTACGGCTCGGGAGATTTGGGCATCCCTCATGCGTTTCCATGAGGGAACCTCTCAAGTCAAAACCCGTCTCTATGAGTCGCACAAGCGAGAGTACGAGAACTTTCAACATATGCCTGGCGAGAGCATAGAGAGTTTATTCGCTCGCTTTCAGGTGATTGTCAACAGGATGAGGGCTAACAAGGAGCTGTTGCCGTTCGACGATCATGAGAGAGCTTTGAAGCTTTTGCATACTCTTGATCGATCGGTGTGGGATTCCAAGGTTCAGGCGATCATTGAATCACCTAACTATGAGACCCTCACTTGCGACGATCTCTTTAGTAAGCTCAAGTCCAGTGAGATTGACGCCATGGCGAGGGCTTCTTATGAAAATCCTTCTGGCCCGTCGATGGCTTTGGTTTCTGGCTCTTCTGCTAACCCCTCTGGAGGCTTTGCAATCTCTTCTCTTCTTTCTATCACAGAGGAGCAGCTGGAGTTCATGGGGGATGACGAGCTGGCTTTGATCGCCAACCGGTTCTCGCGGTTCCACAACAACCGCATGAATCGTCGCCGTGGAGGAGGACGCTCGGGATGTTTCGAGTGCGGCGACCCCAACCACTTCATCGCCAATTGCCCGAAGAAGAACAAGCAGACCTTCGGCAAGGCGGATCATGGGCACAAGTACGACTCCGGCAAGCGCAAGGAGAAGTACGTCCCCGCGAAGCACAAGCGGAAGGGCGGCTTCGACAAAGAGTACATCAAGACGAAGTACTTGGAGAAGGCCCAGGCTGAGCAGCGTGCGTTCTTCGCCACGCTCAGCGACGTCGACGACTCAGATGACAACATCGCTGCCTCAAGCGACGACGAGTCCGAGAAGAAGAAGAGGATCAAGGACAAGCTGAACGGCCTCTGCTTCTTCGCCGACGACGACGGCTTCTGCACCATGGCCCTCGGCAAGGAGGTCGACGGCGAGCTGGTGGACACTCCTCGGAACGACGACGACACCTCCCAGGTATCTCTCACCCACGACGAGCTTTCTGCTGAGGTCGAGAAGCTTACTGCCGCATTGCTTAGTCAGGATAAGTTGCTTAGGCGTGCTGCTAGAGAGCGCAAGGAGTTTAGGCAGAAGTGGGAGGACACGGTGAGGGAGCTTGAGTTTGTTAAGTCCACTGTGGTCGTTTCTGAGGAGGTGGAGTGTGAGATGTGCACCACACACATGACTGACCTTCTCACTTTGAGAAGAAAGTATGCTGTGTTGGTAGGAGAGGTGGATGAGCTGAAGGCTAGATCCCCACTGCTGGGTGCGTGCAAGTCCTATGCGGGCTTGCAATCTGAGTTGGCAGAGAAGAATGCCAAGATTCTATCTCTTGAAGAGGCCAACTCAGGTAGCACATGTGTGGCTAGGTGTGTTCTTTGTGAGGGTTTGGAGATGGAGATCGCTAATGTGAAGCATGACAAGATGCAAACCGAGGAGGAAAACACATACCTTTGGACCATCTTGTCATGGGTATCTAGCGGTGAGCCACAGCTCGGGATGATGATCTCCCAATTTAAGCGAGCTGCTGGAGGTACTAGTGTAGGTTTTGCTCCGGGTGTTGATCTTTCTGCTTGTGGGAAGATTGGAGAGTCGAGTGGTCTAAACCCATGTGAGAAGCCCAACTCCACCACTACTCCCAAACTTACCAAGCTTCCACCCAAAGAGCCTCTCAAGCCTAACACCAAGGATGGGGTCCTTGTTGAGCCTCCGAGAGCTCCACCCAAGAAAAAATCGTGGGCTCCCAAACCGAACCACCTCAAGAACAAGCTGGACACCATGCCACCCATCCAGGAGGAGCTTATGCCACAGAAGGGCAAAGTGATCCGCACCCACTACCGTGAGTTCCAACAACCCCCTATGAGAGCGGTGAGGTACCATTGTGAGCACTGTGGGAGAGATGGACACTTGAGTGAGTTCTGCTTTTGACGCAAGAGAGAGGCGCGCCGTGCATCCTTTCCATGATGTACATGTGCCGAATGTTCAGAGGAGAACTCCGAGGAGAGCTGCTAGGCCTAGAGGTCCAGAACCTCAAGTTCCTAAGCCTAGGCCGCGTAGAGAGCGTGCCCGGCGGGAGCCTGCGTTTGTAGGCTATGGACCCCGTGGCGGTGGCTTTGTTGTTGAGCGCTTTCCCCCACCGCGTTTTGAGTATCGCGATGGACGCTCTTCCCTTAGCGGACCGCGTGCTAGGAATGGTTTTTTTGCTAACCGTTCTTTTGAGCAGCCGGCCCAACACTGGTATTCCCCTTACTTCACTAACCCCAGTGTTGGACCGTATGCTCACCCTATGTCATTTTATTGATATAGGTAAAACGATTGGAAAACGTTTGGTTGGTGGATTCCGGTTGCTCGAGGCACATGACCGGAAATGCCAAGTGGTTCTCCAGTCTTAGTCCGGTCACTGGGAAGGAGTTTATCACCTTCGGCGATAATAGCAAAGGTAAGGTATTGTCTCGTGTGTCGGTGCGGGTTAATGAGCACTTTGTGTTGCATGATGTTGCTATTGTTTCTAACCTGCATTTTAACCTTCTTTCTGTTTCGCAACTTTTCAATGATGACTATGAGATTCGTTTTAAACCGAATCTCAGTCGCATTTTGGATCCTCAGGGCAACCTTGTTTGTGGGATTTTGCCCTTTGGAAAAGTCTTTCGTGCGGATTTCTCGGAGTCGTTTGGAGTTTCTCGTTGTCTTTTGGCTGGACCCTCCTCCTCTGATCTTTGGAAGTGGCATAGTTGACTAGGACATTTGAGCTTCGACTTGCTTGCAAGGCTTAGTTCACTTGGCCTAATCCAAGGATTGCCCAAGTTATCCATGGAGAAGGATCTTGTTTGCCATTCTTGTAGACATGGGAAGATGGTTGCCGCTCCCCACCATCCAGTGACTCAGGTCATGACTAAGCGCCCTGGAGAGCTTTTGCATATGGACCTTGTTGGTCCGGCTCGGGTGAGCTCGGTTGGGGGGAAGTGGTATGTGCTGGTTGTTGTTGATGACTTTTCGAGATATTCGTGGGTTTTCTTTTTAGCTGAGAAAACTGAGACTTTCTCTTTTGCTCGCAATCTGATTTTGCGTCTTCAAAACGAGTTCCCTTTGAACTCGATGCGGGCTATTAGGAGTGATAATGGTTCCAAATTCAAGAATTCGGATTTTGAGAAGTTTTGTAACTCTTTGGGTTTAGAGCATCAGTTTTCTTCTCCCTACACACCGCCTTAGAATGGTGTTGTAGAAAGGAAGAATTGGACCCTTGTAGAGATGGCCAGGACGATGCTCGATGAGCATAGGACTCCTAGGCGATATTGGGCCGAAGCCATGAGCACTGCATGCTACATTTCCAATCGCATTTTTCTCCGAGCTTTCTTGAAAAAGACTTCTTATGAGTTGCATTTTGGAAAACTGCCCAAGGTGAGTTGTTTTAGAGTTTTCGGTTGCCATTGTTTTATACTCAAAAAGGGCAACTTGGACAAATTTGACTCTCGTTCTTCTGACGGTGTGTTTTTGGGTTATGGCACTCACACTCAAGCTTATCGTGTACTTAACCTTGACACTAACCGAGTCATGGAGACATTCGATGTCACCTTCGACGAGACCATGGTTTGTCCTTCTTCTCGTTTTGAGCGTGCAGGTGATCATGAGGTTGGCGAGCCTCTTTTCGATGATGAAGAAGAAGGTGCTGAAGGCATGGATGACCCAGCACCTCCTCCACCTGCTGTGCCGCAAAGAGCGGCTTCTACGACGACTCACGGCCCCGACACTTCTTCCTGGGGGCCGTGGGATCCGCCACCTCGAGCGGTACCTTTTGTACCCGAGGAGGCACCAGCTGCTGTTGAGGGGGAGGCCACTTCGGCTCGGGAGGCGCCACGCCACATTTAGCGCCAACACCCACGTCAACAGATGATCGGCAGCATCGACGAACGCGTCACCCAGTCAAGGCAAATCTCTCAATTTGCTCATTCTGCATTTGTTGCTGATTTTGAACCCCGGGATGTTAGACACGCTTTGACGGATCCTGATTGGGTCAATGCCATGCATGAGGAGCTCGAGAACTTTGAAAGAAATCGGGTTTCGGTTCTAGTTCCTCCTCCCTCTGAGTGTCACCCAATTGGGACAAAATGGGTTTTCAAAAACAAACAAGGAGAGGATGACCATGTAGTGAGAAACAAGGTCCGTCTTGTAGCCCAAGGGTATAGTCAGAAGGAGGGGATAGACTATGAGGACACGTTTGCTCCTGTAGCTCGTTTGGAGGCTATTAGGATAGTCTTGGCTTTTGCTGCATCCAAAGGTTTCAAACTCTTTCAAATGGATGTCAAGAGTGCCTTCTTAAATGGCTACATAGAAAAGGAAGTTTATTTGAGACAACCCCCCGGCTTCGAAAATCCTAAGTTTCCAAACCATGTCTTTAAACTCCACAAAGCTTTGTATGGTTTGAAACAAGCCCGTAGAGCCTGGTATGATAGGTTGACAACCTTTTTGCTTGCTAAGGGTTTTAAAATGGGATGTGTAGATAAAACGCTCTTTCTCCTCAAGCAAGGCACTGATACTCTCTTGGTCCAAATTTACGTGGATGATATCATTTTTGGTGGTTCTTCTCACGCTTTGGTTGCCAAGTTTGCAGATACTATGAGCAGGGAATTTGAGATGAGCATGATGGGCGAGTTGACGTTTTTCCTCGGATTGCAAATCAAGCAATCTCGAGAGGGAACGTTTGTGCACCTGGGTAAGTATACCAAGGACATATTGAAGAAATTCGATATGGGTGAGGCCAAGCCTCTTCCAACACCCATGTCGACCACGACGGCCCTGGATGTGGATGGGGATGGAGAAGCTGTGGACCAGAAGGAGTACCGGAGTATGATCGGGTCGCTGCTGTACCTGACGGCGACACGCCCGAACATTCAGTTCGCGGTGTGTCTTTGCGCGTGATTTCAGTCGTCGCCGCGCACTTCGCACCGTCAGGCGGTCAAGCGCATTATGAGGTACTTATCCTTCACTCCAGAATTTGGGATTTGGTATTCTACTTCCTCCACCCTTTCCCTTTGCGGTTTTTCCGATGCCGATTTTGCTGGATGTCGCATTGATCGCAAGTCCACTTCTGGGACTTGTCAGTTTATTGGTTCTTCTCTTGTATCGTGGTCTTCTCGCAAGCAGTCTAGTGTCACCCAGTCTACCACGGAGGCTAAGTATGTTGCTGTGGCTAGCTGCTGTTCCCAGTTGCTCTGGATGATGGCCACTTTGCGTGATTTTGGTCTGAGCTTTTCTCGTGTTCCTTTGCTTTGTGACAGCACGAGTGCTATTAGCGTTGCTAAGAACCCCGTGCTGCACTCTAAGACCAAACACATTGATGTGCGCTTTCATTTTCTGCGAGACCACTATGAGAAGGGTGATATCGACCTTCGCCATGTCGATACTCATGATCAGCTGGCTGATATTTTCACCGAGCCTTTGGACCAATCGACTTTTGCTAGGTTGAGAGGTGAGCTTGGTGTGTGTTTCCCCTTTTAGATGGGGGAAACATTTTGATGAGGGCATCACCGGTTCAAATATGACCATCTTATCCACTTCTAAACCAAAGGTGCAACCATTCTATATGAGACTTATTATTGATACATTTGATGAATTGGTGCTGCACCATAAAATGTGTATATTGTCTTTTTCAGAATTACTTGCATGGATGAAGGGAAGGTTTGATTGCATAAGGAAAGTTTGGAAGATCAATGAAGTTGATTGGGGACCAAGTCCAAGTGTTCTTAATGTTCTCCACAAAGTCACCACGTCAGTTTTGGCAAAAGAAAGGAAAGAGTCCAAGTCCAACACGTTTTGGAAGTTGAATTCGGACTGCAGAAAAGTCCCAACTTGTTACGGTCACCACGACTTCAAACGGACTCGGATTTGGATGGTTCAGGACTTGATGGAAAGCTTAACAAGTCTACTTTCATTTGGATCCAGCCCCATGTCCGTATCTTCTACACAGCGGCGACAATTATCCAAATATTACCGAGAGATCTTGCTGTCCAGGGTGCTGCGTCACCATATCTTGGGCTATTGGCCCATGTATCAAGTTGGGTCCATTAAGGACACGTCCTAGGGTTGGAGGACGACCCCAACACCCTCCTGGTCGTCCTCTCCTCCTTTAATACCTCCCCATAGCCGCCACAAACAGATTGGGTTTTGTTTAGATGTAAGTTTAGCTATTGCTACTTCCTGGTAGACGTTTGTGTCGACTAGACCATCCGTTCTACTTGATTTCGGAACCCCACCTTCATGTGTATCAGATTTGAACCTTCATCTCTTATTTTGCAATAGAGTTCTTGTTCTACTTGTTCTTGCTTGTTCTTCGATTGCTTGCAGGAATAACCCTAGTGGTTTGGTTGGTCGTGCATCCACAAGATCGCGAGCAACCGCTGGAATTGGTGTATCGATTGCTAAGGCGCAGCATCCTTGGATGGTTGTAGTCGGGTCGTGAACGTCGTTTCAGTCCAAATCGAAGTTATCCCTCTCCACCGAAAGATCGGGGCACCCATACTCTTATCAGTTGGTATCAGAGCAAGGTTTATCGGTGAGAGATTTCCAATCCTTCGCTGTTTTATTTTTCCTATAGTCCAAAAAAGCCAAAAAATAGTAGATTAGTTTTTCCATAATCCTATAAATCTTTTTGAGCCTTTGCTGGTACTTCTTAGTTAGGGCTTATTGAGTTTGGTTTACATCGGTTGAGTCAAGTTGCTGGTCTTAGGGTTAGACTTTTAGAGTTTCGAGTTCTCGTCACGTTTCGGTCATTGTCAATCATACCCATCTCCGCTGCCATCACCACCACCATATTAATATCCACTACAGCATATACATCTCCGTTGTAATCACCATCTTTGCTGCACATATCTATCCCTGCTTTTTTTTAACACTAGCAAATCTGTTTTGGGCACATTTAAAAATCTGAGTTGCTAGCTCTATTCTTGTTACTACCTGAAAAGAAAGAGAAATAGATTGTAAGTCGTTTCTTTTAAAATCTGATTTGTCAAAATTCAGATTTGTTCTAGTTGTGCAAAGTAAAAGAAAAGAAGAAGAAAAATCAGAAAGAAAAGAAAAGAAAAAAGAAAGAGAAAGAGGCAAAAAAAAGTGAGGAGGAAGAGAAAAAGGGAGTGATAACTTGCTGTTCTTGTTCTTTTTTGTTTCCTATTGTACCGTGACTTTGTTTGTGTCTAGGCTCGCGTCTCTAGCACGGTCTAGCCTAGGACCAGCACGGTACCACCGTTGAACGATTTCTCAACTTGCTTTGTGACTAATGTGGTGCTAGTACTTCCTTGCACATTAATTTCAGCCTTCCTACAGCTCCACATATCCAACTACAACTTGAAAGGAATTGTTGCTGTGGCACCGATACACTTTTTCCAGGGTTTCCAACTTGTTGGTTGCTGCCACCTCTTGTTTGGCTTGGTAAGAATTGGTAAGAGCTCGTTTGAACAGGTTGAGAGTGAGAGAATTATATTTACAACAACCACATCCTAGTAGTTGATTGGAGCATAGATATTATTGTGGATGTTTTTGGTTTTCTTCTAATCATGGCAGGGATTCACGTGGAAAATAAGCATGGCCTTACTCAGGTTGTGTATTCGCAATTTGCTCAACAAATGGATGGTAACAAGCTTGGCACTCATGAGGTTTGCAATGTTTTACTTGATACAATAAAATCTGCAATACCTTACTTTGAAGGAAACTACGATCCTCATGCATATATTGAATGGGAGCTAGCTGTAGATAAGGAATTTGTTGAGTATGATTTGTCAGAGAAACAAATGGTTTTTGCTGCCTCTAATGCTTTAACTAAGGATGCTTTGTATGAATGGAAATATCTTTGTAGGCATGACATTGTTCCGCAAACATGGAAAGACTTCAAAATGCATTTTAGAGGTGTATATGTTCCTGCATATTATGCTGATTACTTGCTTACCAAACTAGAGGAATTAAAACAGGGTAGTAGGACCGTGAGACAATACTATCATGATTTTAAAATTTGTATCCTGTTTGGTGGCCTGGATGAATGCATGGAAGATATTATGAGTAGGTTCATGAAAGGGCTCAATTCCGAAATTCAAACTTTGCTCATCAGTGAAACATATAATCATATATCTTGCTTGTTTTGTCTTGCTTGTAAAGTTGAAAATCAGATTCTTTCATCTTTGAATACTTGCAAGAATGGTATGACACATTATAGCCAGCAATTATCTACATTAAATGTTGAAAGGGAGCAAAATATAGTGGAACTTGTTGATGATATGCCTTTGTCACAACATGATTTGCTTGTTGTACCTTGTGACAAAGAAGAGTTGTGTGATACTTCTTCTCTAACTTCATCACCACGACTAGAGATAGAGCACCCTCTTTTTCCCCTTGCTGTCCATAACATTTTGCAGGAGGATGAGAGCAATACTATTGAATGCATTGAGCCATTTGAGCAGCTACACCCACTACAAAAGTTGGAAAAGACTTTTTGTGCAACACCCACCATGTCAGAGGAGAGCGAGAAAAGCAACACATATGATGCTGCAATCACTCCATGTGAGTATGACCATGCTTCACTTATATCTACAACACGACTAGTGCTTGGACATGATAATTCTATTCTTAACGACATGCATGCTAAAGTAAGGAGAGTTTGTCGCATTGCTAGTGAGAAAGAGGAGCTGAATATCATATCATCTTTAAATTGCTTAGGTTATATCGAATTTGATTTTCTTTGTGACCTGAATAGTTTGGAGAATGATATATCTATGAAATCTGTTTTGCCAAGCTTTATTCAATGTTCACTTTATGCAATTGGCAAATATGATAGCAAAGGAAATTATTTGGTGCATAAAGTTTATATTTGCTCTAATATGAAATCTACTTTGGAGCTACAATACCATGATCAAATCAAGGGATGCACTAACACTAATAATGTCCAACAAAGTATCCCTAGTTTTTCTTATATGCAACAGGGCCATCCTAAAGAAGGGGAGTATTGTTTGTTGTGGCCATGCAATATGGTCGTCCTTCGGTATTCCGATATCAAAGTAAGCACATTTGTATGCCATTGGAGCAAGTCGAGGACGACTTGCAGACAAGAAGGGGAGAATGATGAGGGCATCACCGGTTCAAATATGACCATCTTATCCACTTCTAAACCAAAGGTGCAACCATTCTATATGAGACTTATTATTGATACATTTGATGAATTGGTGCTGCACCATAAAATGTGTATATTGTCTTTTTCAGAATTACTTGCATGGATGAAGGGAAGGTTTGATTGCATAAGGAAAGTTTGGAAGATCAATGAAGTTGATTGGGGACCAAGTCCAAGTGTTCTTAATGTTCTCCACAAAGTCACCACGTCAGTTTTGGCAAAAGAAAGGAAAGAGTCCAAGTCCAACACGTTTTGGAAGTTGAATTCGGACTGCAGAAAAGTCCCAACTTGTTACGGTCACCACGACTTCAAACGGACTCGGATTTGGATGGTTCAGGACTTGATGGAAAGCTTAACAAGTCTACTTTCATTTGGATCCAGCCCCATGTCCGTATCTTCTACACAGCGGCGACAATTATCCAAATATTACCGAGAGATCTTGCTGTCCAGGGTGCTGCGTCACCATATCTTGGGCTATTGGCCCATGTATCAAGTTGGGTCCATTAAGGACACGTCCTAGGGTTGGAGGACGACCCCAACACCCTCCTGGTCGTCCTCTCCTCCTTTAATACCTCCCCATAGCCGCCACAAACAGATTGGGTTTTGTTTAGATGTAAGTTTAGCTATTGCTACTTCCTGGTAGACGTTTGTGTCGACTAGACCATCCGTTCTACTTGATTTCGGAACCCCACCTTCATGTGTATCAGATTTGAACCTTCATCTCTTATTTTGCAATAGAGTTCTTGTTCTACTTGTTCTTGCTTGTTCTTCGATTGCTTGCAGGAATAACCCTAGTGGTTTGGTTGGTCGTGCATCCACAAGATCGCGAGCAACCGCTGGAATTGGTGTATCGATTGCTAAGGCGCAGCATCCTTGGATGGTTGTAGTCGGGTCGTGAACGTCGTTTCAGTCCAAATCGAAGTTATCCCTCTCCACCGAAAGATCGGGGCACCCATACTCTTATCACATTTTGACTCTTGTATCATACACTAACTTTGTGTTTTTCAGTTGGTTTCGTCTTGCATCTTTTCTACAATTCATCTTGCATACTTACATTCAGAGCTTCATGTATTTAATCAGAAGAATGTAACTATGCTCTGTGTAGTATTTGCTCCGATGCTTTATGGTGATTCTATAGCTTATGCTCTTTCTGATCACTGTTACATGTTGTGAGCAGAGCTATTTTTAAATGGTGAATTTGATTAATCTACTTAAAATTTGCAAATGTTCACCATTGAGATATGCAACTAGCATGTGTAGAATGTGTAGAAATCACTTGTGCTCTTCATATATGCTAGGTTGCTATGTCTCTAGTGTTGAGTCATTCACTTGCTTGGTATGTTCATATTCTGCTTAAAATCTGAACCAAGTTAAGTGAATTGGAAAGATCGAGATGGGATTGCTTGTCAGCACATCACAGTTTCGAGACTGTTTCTCATTGCACTTTTAGTTAAACTTGAGATGTGTAGTGTATGACCAAAACTGTGGTTTAAGCTTCTGACTGCTTCTGCATAGGCTTCGCACAGTTGAAAAGTTAGGCAATGACAAGCTTTCAACCTCTCGCAATCACATGGTGAAATTTAAACTTGTGTAATTTAAACCGCTGCAACTCCGATAAAATTTTTGAATACACAAGTCTATGTTTCACTCTATAGCATGATGATTGAACTGTGCTAGGGTAGTTCACCTTTTATACATGTTTAGCACTTGTTTGACTTCCTTTCTATACATGTTTAGTGCTATTTTGATGGTGAATACCTTTTTGGCGGAAAACTGCTCTTTTTGCTCTCATGTCCATATTTCGTATCTAGTGATCAGTTTGAGCCTTTGCTAGCTTCTTTTGGATGTTGTTGAGTCATCGGATCAGAACTATGTAGAGCATCCTTGCACTCTTTTGATTATATTCCTGAAGCTGCTAACTTGCATTTTGACTCATATGCATTTTGGAAGGGAAGAAATTTGCTTGTTGGCACTTTTGATGGTGCATTTTCTAAGGGGAGAACTTTGAGTGCTTTGTTGCTTGCTGGTGCATATTCAACTAAGGGGGAGAGATTGCAAATCATATGCCTCCGGAGTTCAACTAAGGGGGATAAAATTTTGAGTTCTCCTGGTTGTATGCACTATTCGAGGGGGAGTTTGCTCGTGATGAGTTTTTTACATTTCCAATTGGTTCGGAGCAGTTTGCTAGTTGTGTTGAGCCTTTGCCTCTTTCTTGAGGGACTAGCATTTGCCTTTCAGATTTTCAATTCGTGTCGAGCTCTTCTTCTTAAGCTGGTAACAGTTGGTTTCGAGCTTCCTCGCTAGCGGTGTTGAGCCCATTCTGCCTCTTCTTGAGGGCCAGCTCTGCTTTGCTTGATTTTCAGTTGAGTCTTCAATTGGTATAAAGTTTTCCTGCTAGCGGTGTTGAGCCTGTTCTACCTCTTCTTGAGGGCTAGCTTTGCTTTGCTTGGTTGCGTCGAGTCGTTGCCCATGTCTGTGATAACCAAGTTGTCTTGCTCTTTCCACTTGACCTTCTTCGGCTTTGCTATGCTTTTGGGTCATTTGGTCAAGTTCTCTTTCCTTCTTCCTTTCTTCTTTCTTTTCATTATGATTTGTGTTGGTAGTTGACAATGCACTCATCAAGGGGGAGATTGCGGATACATGGGTGTATGCCGAGTCTCTGAGTGATGAGTGATTGTCAACTGGGATGATGCGCATGTTCTTTGGCTTGTGTTGTGCAGGTGTCGAGCACGGATACAGTGATCAGAGGCAAGGTGAAGGTCAAGTAGAGACATGTCGTGCCGAGGGATCGAGAGTGGCGAAGGGCGGACGTGAGGCTTGGACTGAGGGACCGGTGGCCCGAGGATCAGCTGTGGTGGCTGACAGCCTGGGACAGCGACGAGCGAAGACTTGCAGTCATGAGTTGCCTGAGTCGAGGACTTGGGGACACGTGTCGGTGGACGAGGTGCACAGGCGGTGCATCCCTTCTACAGCTTCGGTTTGGTGGTAGAGCCAGAGAAAAACCATCGGGTGGATGGTTTCCAGGTTTGGGCCTCAAAACCTGGGTGAGGATGGTTTCCGAGTTTGGGCCACAAAACTCGAGCTGAGGACAGTTTCCAGGTTTGGGCCTCAAAACCTGGGCGCTGCGGGTTTGCTGAGTTTGGGCCTCAAAACTCTGATGCTGGTCAGCTGGTTTCCCGGTTTGAGCCTCAAAACCCGGGGTTGGCTGGAAAGGCTGGTTTCCCGGTTTGGGCCACAAAACCAGGGGTGCAGAGCGAGGGTGGCACGTGGCGGCAATCGGGAGGTTGCGTCGAGGCAACGCTACAAGTTGTGCGAGCGTGGCCGTTGGATCAACACCTACCTTGAGTTGGTCCAGAATAACCCCAGGGTTTAGCTGGTTCACTCTGTAAGTAGTGAGGGGTAGAGTAGGAATTAGAATTAGGATAAGTAGAGGGAGAAACCCTCCTCCCATTCCATCTCAGTCATTTGCTCTTTGCTTTTAGGGTTTCCTGCTCTCCCCATCCCCTGCTGTAGCTAGCTGAGATCCACAAAGAACCATTGTTTATGCTCACTAAGTGTCATATTCTTAGCATCAACAAGGTCATATAACACAACACAAGAGCCTAAAATCAACCAAAACCTTTTATAAACTAACGATTTCCACTTGTCCTTGAGTTTTATTTGAATGTAGGAAATTGCAGGATTTTTGAGCAAAATGACCAAATGGACCCACCAGGAAGCAAGCCCACTTGCCTGGGCTCACTTTGGGCCAAAGAGGGGTGGCGCCCGCCACCCATAGCTGGTGGCCGCCAGGGGGGAGAATCCCAAACTCCCCCCTGCCACGTCACTGATCCAGGGGAAGCACCCCACACTCATTTGCAGCCGTTGCTCACCTAAGTCGATTCATCCAAGGGCTAAGAAGCAGCGTCACATGGATCCTGGCCTAATTGCCCATGTGAAGGTTATTGGACAACCCTAACTGACCCCAAACCGACTTGGAGGACCTCCTGGATGCCGTTGGTGAAGAGGAAGTGGATCCAAGGGCCAGGGGGGTGGCGGCCACCACCTAGGGCTGGCGCCCGCCACCACACTCACCCCCCTGACCTAACCCTAGTCCCTTAGGCTGTAAATAGGACCCCCCGAGCTCATTTGTACTCAGACCTCACCTCATTAGTCCCACTCTCTTGTAAGTGAAGCTCTGGTGAAGGAACACTCTAGTTGAGAGACTTAGAGTGAGAGCGAGAGTGAAGAAGAGAAGAGCTGGAGTTGTAATAGAGGATATTCCAAGTCTCTGGTATAATTCCAAGTCTTTCTTCATTTATCTTAGTGTTCTTCTACTTTCAGCATTTACTTTAAGTTCTTTACTTATTGTTCTTGTTGAGTGCTTTCGATCATAGATAACTTAGTATTTAGATTCTATCTAGTTTGGGTTCTTCGCTGAGTAATCAGTGCTCTAGTTTTGGACGCAAGATTAGAGTAGTATATATTAGTGTAAGTGCGGTGCTTAGACTAGTTATACCTTAGTTTGTGGCTAGCCCCCCGGATAGCTGTGGTAGCAAACAGGTGGTGACAGCCCTGGGAGCCTTGAATTCCACCACGTAGTTGGGTTAGTTCTTAAATCATAAACCTCGTTGTGCACGTCTGAGGTAAATAGTCCAGAGGGTGTGTACGGTTCGAAGAACTAGATAAACTCTTTATTGCTAAGTTAGTAGTGTTCGTAAGTGTGTAGGAAAACATTAATCTGTTCATCGGCCAGACCCCGCCGATTGAGTTCAGTAGTAGTTAGTCTTTCTTTTCTTTTTAGTAGTAGTAGAAACCAACCCCCATTCATACTTTTCGATCAACCCTGCTAGAATCACTTGTTGTTCATAGCAGTCCGAGTGTTAGTTCTGCCATAGTAGCTTCCCTGTGGAAATAAATACGATACTCGGTTACTCCCAGGTGAAGTGCTACAATAGACTTATTCTGTGCGCTTGCGGAACCTACCAATAGTCATACGAATAGTTAGTTATACTTCTTACATCAAGAAGTACCAACAAACCTTCCTGGCGCCGTTGCCGGGGATAGATTCATAGTCTACTCCTAGTGACGACGTTAGCAAGAGTCAACAAGCATTTTTGGCGCCGTTGCCGGGGAAGCAATTGGCTAGAATTAATTCTTTGTGATTTCTATTGAATTAACCCCCGTAGTTCTAGCGGGTATATATACTGTTCATTGTTTGTGATCGTTCAAGTAGTCATGGCCGGATTCAATCTTCCGAGCGACTATCAAGAAGATCCCGAGGCCATTCTTAGGAGAGCGAGAGCTAATCTCACTCCTCCGAGGAAGAACCTGGAGCTCCGTGAGAGGAGTTCGTCAAGACAAGAATCCCAGTCAAAAGTGACAGACGAACCAAGCTGCTCCAACGATCAATCAACATCGACGTCGACCAAAACACTCTGTGAGTATTCCATGCCTACTCTTGCTCACATTCTAGTGTTACCTTCTACTAGTAATGTAGATTTTGAGCTTAAACCTCACTTAATACGTATGGCTCAAGCTATTGCATTTAATGGCAAACCTTCTGAGGATGCCAATGCTCACCTCCGGAATTTTCTGGAGATATGTAGTACAATTTCTGTGCAGGGAGTTTCGCAGGATGCCATCAGACTTCATATTTTTCCATTTTCATTAGTGGAAAAAGCGAAGCAGTGGTTCCTCTTCAACTCTGGACACCTGCTGACTTGGGTGAGATGTGCGGATCAATTCCTCAACAAATTCTGCCCGATAAGTCAGACTATTCTTTTTCGTAGCAAGATTTCCAACTTTGGATAGGGAGACGAAGAAACAATCACTGAAGCTTGGGAGAGACTACAAGAGTATGTTAAATGCTGTCCTCACCAATGTATGCAAGACTGGTACTTGATCCAGAGCTTCTACAATGGACTCCAGCAAGAATCTCGACAACACATTGATGCTGCCGCCGGAGGTGCCTACCTCTCTCTCACTGTAGAGAAGGCAACCAAATTGATCGAGACAATGGTGGCGAATCAAGGATGGACAGAAAAACGTGCTAGAGGTATGTCTGAAATTAAGCAAGCTAATTCTGTTACCCTGCAAACTTTGGTAAAATTGCTAGAGCAAAGGATAAATGAGAAGAGAGATCGTGCTGCAAAGGAGTACTACGCCAAGCAAAGAGCCGCTTCGTCAAGTGAAGGTCAAGCAGAGATTAATAAAGAGGATGTCAAATCCCTTCTTAATAATGGTGGCTACGGAGAACCTCCAATTCCAATGATCCAACAATGGAATAATAAAGGTATGCCTCAAACCTCCGTATTCAATTCTCCTATTGGAAAATTAGTTTCTAATCAAGGTAGAATTAATGATAGCATAAATAATAAATTAATTGAACATGATAAAATATTAGAAGGAATTTATGCTAAACTGAAAGATTTTTCTGAAGCATTTAAGGAACAGATTAATTTTAATAAGAGATTAGAGCAAAAAGTTGATAACATTAAATCTCAAATTAAATACTATGAGGAGGTAAAAGCTGTAACCACGAGAGGTGGTAAATCCACTCGTGATCCCCCTCATCCTAATTTAGGTCCTAGTAGTAATACTGCTGCAAAGAAAAATATTATTAATGTTGAAGAAGATGAAGAAGAGAAGACGCCAGGTGAACCTTCATCCAAGGTACGAACTGCTCCTCATGAATTCTATGATACACATGTATTACCTTTTCCAGATCGGAACAGAAATCCGACGGAAGACGACCAATTTAAGAAGTTCGTCGAGGTAATTCAAAAATTATATATACATGTGCCATTTATTGACGCTATGCAGGTTCCAACTTATGCAAAATATTTGAGAGACATGCTCAATAAGAAGAAACCAATTCCGAGTAGGGATGTGGTTAAATTGACCGAAGAATGCAGTGTGGTCATTTTAAACCAACTCCCAGAAAAGAAGAAGGACCCAGGAAATCCAACGATCGCATGTTCAATTGGAGAGCAGCACTTCGAGCATGCACTCTGTGATCTGGGAGCAAGCGTCAGCGTGATGCCCAAGGTAATATATGATGAATTAAATCATCATACCTTGTCCCCTACTTCTATGTGTTTGCAACTAGCCGATCAATCGCTCCGATATCCCGCGGGAATAGCAGAGAATATTCCGGTGAAAAACCGGTATCTCTTTGTCCCGGTGGATTTCGTGGTTCTGGATATTAATCCCGAGCACCGGACGCCATTGATCTTGGGACGGCCATTTCTGAGCACTGCAAAAGCCACCATTGATGTAGGAGCTGGAGAAATTCAGCTCCACATCAGTGGAAAGGACGAGAAATTTGAGTTCACACTGCGACCGGAAAAACACCCGTCATCAAAGTTCGTCGGTGCCGACATTCAACCACAACCACCGTGAAGGCGAGACTAATCGGGAATCCAAAGCGGCTAACCAAGGTATGTTAGGCTAAGGTAAGTCTTTATCCCCCATTTAAATTTTTGTTTTTACTTAAGCAAATTAATTTTCTGCATAGTAGATGCTTAGTAGGGTGATTAGGTGGCTCCTAGGGGGCTTAGGACAGCCATAGGGGTGGCGCCCGCCACCCCATGCTGGCGCCCGCCACCCTAGGGTGCACTAGGGAGCACTAGCCAATCTCTAGACTATTACACCTACCTCCTAGACCCAAATAACACCAAGGGAGACCCATGGCTTTGCTCATTTCAATGCAATCACTCACTCCCATGTCTCCTCATGTCTCCCACTCTTCACTCCATCTTTTGGACACATCTCCACCCAAAAATGCTGGTGCACATGTGATGGAGAGTGACAAGGAGAGCACTAGGAGAAAGGAGGGTTGAGTTGGAGTGAAATTTCAGCCGAGAGGGTGGCGCCCGCCACATATTGTTGGCGCCCGCCAGCAGGGTGAGGCTCACAGCCTCCCCCCTTCCATCCTCAGCCTATAAATACTACCCACACCCCATGCAAGTTCTCACAACTCACTCAAAACACAAAAACATCAGCCATCTTGAGCACTAGCAAAGAAGTCATGGGCCCTCTCAAGAACTTCTTCACCAGAAAGAAGAAGAAGAGTAAGGGTGAGGGAAGTTCATCGAGAGCAAACACCCACATTCGCTTTGCTGGGAGTGATGGGGAGATCGCCGGGTGGGGTACTCCATCCACCAACGAAATGTCGGTGGATCAGAACTCTCCGTTCACACACCAGACTGGACCGACCATCCGCATCCTGAACTCCGTCAATGATATCCTCTGGCAGAGTGATCGGGAGCGGCAGGCCCGGAACATCCTCAGTGAGAGGGAGTTCGTTCACACCCGCCGCATCGACGACGACTTGCTACGTCGCACTGGTATGGACAGTGAGTTTCTCTATATTTCTCGAACCTTGGGATGATAAGATGCATGGATGGTTAATGTGGAGGGAATCCTTCCCCTCACAATGGAATTTCTAGCTACCATGCAATTGTCTGCCACTCACATAACATTCCGGCTTCTTAATGAAGAGCACACTCTTTCGTGGGGGCAGTTTAGCAAGCATTTAAATTTTGATGATTCATGTCTGCTAAACCTAGAATCTGCTTGTACGGGTTTCAATAGAAATGATTTTTGGAAAAGCATTGCTGGGAACAGAGACCCAGGCTTGCCCCGCACAAGTAATATCCACAACCCCACGCTAAGGTTTTTCCACAAATATATTAGTATCACACTCTTTCCAAGACCTGACTTGAGACCAATTAAAAAGCCCGAAATGCTGCTGCTTTATGCTCTAGTTAACTACATAGAAGTATCACCCCCAAGGCCATGGCGGACTACTGGTCTAAATTTAATCAACGCACTGGAAATATTGAAATGACATCTTGGATAACTAGACTGGCTTTTAACATGGGTCTGCTGAACACCGCTATATACTCCTACATTCCTAGTGACCGAGACCTTTTGACCATAGAGCATTTCTCGCAAGGACACCTCTTGCGTGAGAACCAGGAGACTGGTGAGATTCACATGATCTACCAAGATTATGTGAATAAAATCGCTCTTCCTGACATGTCACTTTGGTTTGTGAATGCACCAACGTTACTTTTGGCCCTGGAAACCGAGGCAGAGCAAAACCGTAGGTTTGCCCGAGAGAACATCATGCAGGTTCCCAGGAGGAGGACGCGAGCACAGACCAGTGCAGCAGAAGAGGCTGCAAGAGCCGCAGCAGCGACACAGGAGTTTGACCCTTTCCATGCAGGGCATTATGAAGGAGCAGCACACTATGGTCATTTGACACCCCCTGGATCGCACCAAGCAGGAGGATCAAATTGGCAACAACCGCAACATCCGCGGTGGGAATATGGCCAGGAGGCGTCCTTTCACTCATCCCAGTTGGGGAGTTCATCCCATTCCTTGGGAGGATCCACCCGGTACACTGTCCATGGTGATGAGTTCTTCAATAGGGGAATCTCGCCACAGGCCGCTCGTCATTCATCCTTTCATCAGGACGAGTGGATGCGCGATATGGGATATCTTCAGCACTAAATGAGTGGACTCACCATGGATACTGCCGAAATCTGTCAGGACTTGAACAGATTGAACCAAAATTTCCAGGAATTCTGCCAGGAAACTGGTGGAGAACTGGGTAATATTTCTTCTCTCCTGCAGCAGAACCAGCAGAATTGGGACGACATGTACCGTCGTCAGGGATGGATGTAACCCAACCACGCCAAAAGCCAGCTTGGGGGAGGACCCCCGTCATCGAGGTAAGTATCACTACCATCTTTATTTCTGTCAGTTTTATTTCAGTAAATTAAATTTGAGTTTTATCTTAGTCAATTTGCAGCAAAAAAAATTAATATATATAATTATTAGTAATAAATAAATAGCAATAAATGAAATGCTCTCATCATAAGTCTTTCTAATAAAAATGTATGCCATGCATTCGAGTTATCATGGGAAAACGTATGCTAGAACTAAACTTGAGACATGAGCATTAGACTAAGTAAAGGGGAAGTAAGTTTCTACTTTGACTTGAGCAAGTCAAGTTTGTGGAGTAATTATTGTGAAAAAATTAAAAACTTGCTCTAAGTACTTCTGTGGCAAAGAAAGTCCTACCAAAGCCAAATAAATTTTTACTCTAGAGTAGGAGCTTCCACCTGCTGCATGTTAGTGTTGAGCTAGTTAGACTTTTGTTGATAGTCATGGTAGAGAAACTTGTCATATCTTTAGACCAAGGAATTCACTTGCACCCACCTACATAGTGCTATTCTTACACTGAGAATACGCACACAACATGCCTTTATTTCCATTCATTGTTAGGGATACTTCATGGCAAAATATCATGCTCCATAAAATCTCAGGGACATGGCTATAATCATTCAAAAAAAAAGGCATTCATAGCAAGTGCTCTAGAAAGAAAAGAATATTCAAAAGAGCAAGTGCTCTAGAAAAAAAGTTCAAAAGAGCAAGTGCTCTTGAAAGTAGAGAATATCCAAAAGAGCAAATGCTCTCATTCATAGCCATGATCCCACAAATGAGATAAAGAGGAGAAGTGCCATGAAAGTAGTAGCTACAATAAATACCACACACTTGCACGTTCCTGGTCTGAACCTATGACTTGTTGCTCCTTTGCTCCATTTGTCTAACTTGGCAAAATTATGCTAGCATTGCATGCTCACTTTTATCCTACCCATTAAACCCCACATGAAGTCTTAGTGAGAGGATAATTCTTCCATTTCCACATACAAATATGAGTGATCGAGTGAGCCGCAGAAGTTACTAAGCATGCTTTCTTTTGAACAAAACTTGCAAAAAACTCCACATGTCTTGATTAGCAAAATAGGCATGGGAAAAACAAACCTTCTTTCTTGCTGGTCTTTTGTTCTAATCTTGAGTGCAGGGAAGGCTACCAATTCCATGATGATGAAAATAATATGGGCATACACAACAAAAACACAGAGTTTCCAAATTATTTGAAGTCCATGCTTGCTCGAGGACGAGCAAGAGGTAAGCTTGGGGGAGCTTGTTGACGCTCACTAAGTGTCATATTCTTAGCATCAACAAGGTCATATAACACAACACAAGAGCCTAAAATAAACCAAAAACCTTTTATAAACTAACGATTTCCACTTGTCCTTGAGTTTTATTTGAATGTAGGAAATTGCAGGATTTTTGAGCAAAAGGACCAAATGGATCCACCAGGAAGCAAGCTCACTTGCCAGGGCTCACTTTGGGCCAATGAGGGGTGGCGCCCGCCACCCATAGCTGGCGGCCGCCAAGGGGGAGAAGCCCAAACTCCCCCCTACCACGTCACTGATCCAGGGGAAGCAACCCACACTCATTTGCAGCCGTTGCTCACCTAAGTCGGTTCATCCAAGGGCTAACAAGCAGCATCACATGGATCATGGCCTAAATGCCCATGTGACGGTTATTGGACAACCCTAACCGACCCCAAACTGACTTGGAGGACCTCCTGGATGTCGTTGGTGAAGAGGAAGTGGATCCAAGGGCCAGGGGGGTGGCGGCCGCCACCTAGGGCTGGCGCCCGCCACCACACTCAACACCCTGACCTAACCCTAGTCCCTTAGGCTATAAATAGGACCCCCCCGAGCTCATTTGTACTCAGACCTCACCTCATTAGTCCCACTCTCTTGTAAGTGAAGCTCTGGTGAAGGAACACTCTAGTTGAGAGACTTAGAGTGAGAGCGAGAGTGAAGAAGAGAAGAGTTGGAGTTGTAATAGAGGATATTCCAAGTCTCTGGAATAATTCCAAGTCTTTCTTCATTTATCTTAGTGTTCTTCTACTTTCAACATTTACTTTAAGTTCTTTACTTATTGTTCTTGTTGAGTGCTTTCGATCATAGATAACTTAGTATTTAGTTTGTATCTAGTTTGGGTTCTTCGCTGAGTAATCAGTGCTCTAGTTTTGGACGCAAGATTAGAGTAGTATATATTAGTGTAAGCGCGGTGCTTAGACTAGTTATACCTTAGTTTGTGGCTAGCCCCCCGGATAGCTGTGGTAGCAAACAGGTGGTGACAGCCCTGGGAGCCTTGAATTCCACCACGTAGTTGGGTTAGTTCTTAAATCATAAACCTCGTTGTGCACGTCTGAGGTAAATATTCCAGAGGGTGTGTACGGTTCGAAGAACTAGATAAACTCTTTATTGCTAAGTTAGTAGTGTACGTAAGTGTGTAGGAAAACATTAATCTGTTCATTGGCCAGACCCCGCCGATTTAGTTTAGTAGTAGTTAGTCTTTCTTTTCTTTTTAGTAGTAGTAGAAACCAACCCCCATTCATACTTTTCGATCAACCCTGCTAGAATCACTAGTTGTTCATAGCAGTCCTAATGTTAGTTCTGCCATAGTAGCTTCCCTGTGGAAATAAATACGATACTCGGTTACTCCCGGGTGAAGTGCTACAATAGACTTATTCTGTGCGCTTGCGGAACCTACCAATAGTCATACGAATAGTTAGTTATACTTCTTACATCAAGAAGTACCAACAAACCTTTCTGGTGCCGTTGCCGGGGATAGATTCATATTCTACTCCAAGTGACGACGTTAGCAAGAGTCAACAACCATACCTCTGTGTACTGGAGATTTTGAGGAAGTGAGGCCGTAACCTCACTGTTGTAGCGTGTGGTAGCCACACGGTTGCAGATCGATGTGTTGATTCACGTTTTGATTCGTGTTCTTTGTGTTCTTCGTTTCTCCATGATTTTCCCGTCACTCGATCTCTCTCCATACCGTGTCTTTTCGAAATACACTTGAATCATCTTGTTCTTTATAGTGAGGAGGTCATTTCGACCAAAGGAATTCATCTAACTCCTCACGAACAAGTAGATCGGGTCGATTTCATTTTCGTGGTGCTTTTCGGTTCATACTCCTCCCCTTTCGATTTCCCGGTGTTTGAGTTGATTTGAGTGGATGATTTCTTGGGGATAGTCTCCTAACTACTCCGTGATCATCCTCTCCAAGTTTGGGAATGTGGGATTTTGGTTTGAATCGATTTGGTGAAGATTTGAGTTGAGGGAGACCAAAATCACCCTTTCTGGGTGGTCGCGGGCAGTCCGCCGTCCACCCCGCAGACAGTCCGTGCGTCGGGGTCGAGCCAAACCAGTGGCTGCGGGCCTCGGCCACTTTGGCCAGATTTGACCGGCGGATAGTCCGGGACTTGAGCAGGGAACTTCAGCAGCTTTGCTGTTTGGCGAGTTTTGCCGGCGGACAGTCCGCCACTTGCTCGCGGACAGTCCGGCAGTACCGCGGACAGTCCGGGACCCCAGGGCCGGACAGTCCGGGATTTGCCTGAAGGTTGCGTTTTAGTGCGTTTGCTCTCACGGCTTGTTCGCTTGGTTTCCGGACTTCTCGTTTGGCCTTAGAGTTGACCTCGGAACCTCTCTAGGTATCTTTGCTACTTGTTAGCATAGGTATTTAGGGATTCCTCGACTTAGCCATCTATCTACGTCCGGGACTTGGTTTCTAGGAGTCAAACTCGAGCCGGTGCTTTTGGCGTTTGGTTTGCTTTTGCTTTGTGGTGCCTCGCTGTTATCCTAGGGATCATCCACCCTCTTCCAAGGGTCGTGGGCATCACGGTTTTGGTCGTAGCTTCTAGGGGTTGATTTTGGGACATTTGGCCAAAGTTTCGAGAGAAATTTTTGTGGCTCCCATTCACCCCCCCCCCCTCTGGTCACCTTGCTAGTGCTTTCTCGGTCCTTCATTATGAGCTTCCCTCAAGATAGACTCTCTGATTGATTTCACTTCTTGGCACACAAATTCTCTTACCAAACCATATTGTTCCTTGTTCATCCATATGAAAAATCCAGGGGCTTCACCAATTACGATTCTTTCAGCAATATCTATGATCTTCTCATCAACAAGCTGTCCTTTACGAATTTCTTGCTCTAGAGTAGGCTCTACTACCAACTCCATAGTATTAGCTACAATACCGAAATTAAGATGTTCGAGATCTTCACATAACTCCTTGGGTAACTGAGTAGCATAGGCCATATTGACATAAATCTTTCTGCTTAAAGCATCTACCACGACATTTGCTTTTCGAGGATGGTAATGCAGTTCAAGATCATAATCTTTAATTAATTCCAACCATCTACGCTGCCTTAAGTTAAGATCTGACTGAGTGAATATATACTTTAGACTCTTGTGATCTGTATAGATGTCACTCTTATGCCCAATCAAATAATGTCTCCATATCTTGAGAGCATGTACCACTGCTGCTAACTCTAGATCATGGGTTGGATAGTTCAACTCATGTTTTCTCAACTGTCTTGATGCATAAGCAAGAACTCTGCCTTCTTGCATCAGAACACAACCAAGACCTTGTCGTGAAGCATCACAATAAATAGAGAAGCTTTTAGTGATATCAGGCATGATAAGCACTGGTGCTGTGGTTAATCTTTTCTTTAACTCCTCAAAACTTGCTTGGCACTCTTCAAACCATATAAACTTGGCATTCTTTAATAACAGAGATGTCATAGGTTTTGCAATCTTTGAAAATCCTTCAATGAACCTTCTGTAGTACCCTGCCATTCCGAGAAAACTACGGATCTGACTCACATCCTGAGGCGGATTGCAGTTCAACACATCCCTGACTTTGTTAGGATCCACTGCTACACCACCATTTGAAATGTCATGACCAAGGAAAGACACTTCCTTCAACCAAAATTCGCATTTGCTGATTTTCCATAGAGTTGATGTTCTCTGAGTTTCTGTAACACAAGCCTCAAATGCTCTTCATGTTCTTCATTCTTGGAGAATACTAGAATATCATCAATGAATACCACCACAAATTTATCAAGATATTCCATAAACACTTTGTTCATCAAGTACATGAAGTAAGCTGGTGCATTAGTTAACCCAAAGGACATAACTGCATATTCATAAAGCCCATAGCGTGTTGTGAAAGCAGTTTTACGAATGTTAGACGGACTAATTCTCAACTGATGATACCCTGAACGAGGATCAATCTTTGACAATACACATGCACCTCTCAACTAATCAAACAAATCATCAATTCTTGGTAGAGGATATTTGTTCTTGATGGTTACTTCGTTGAGAGATCAGTAATCTACACACATTCTCTGTGTTCCATCTTTCTTTTCAACTAGCAGAACTGTTGCTCCCCAGGGTGAAGAGCTAGGACGTATATAACCCTCATCCTGTAGTTCTCTTATTTGCTTCTTCACTTCCTCTAACTCATTTACTCCCATTCTGTATGGTCTCTTTGCAATTGGTGCAGTTCCAAGCAAAAGATCAATTATAAACTCAACATCATGTTCAGGTGGCATACCTGATAAATCATCCGGAAATACATCTGGAAACTCATTAACTACTCTGATATCGTCAAGACTAACACTTTTCATCTGATTGACCATAACAATCTCGGGTTCGGGCGAGATAGCTTTGAATTCAACTTCCTCACCAGACATAGATGTCAAGAGTACAAAACTGTTTTCACCTTGAACGACTGCTTTTCGTGGTCTTAACCAATCTCTTCCAAGAATCATATCAATTCCTGAAGTTTTCAACACAATAGGATTTGCCATAAATTCTACCCCCCTTATTTCAAGACTTACAGTGGTGCATTTCTGAGTAGCTTGTACTTCTCCATTAGGTGAACGGATTGACATATGCTTCTTCAGTGCACATACTGGCATGTTATGCTTCTTTACAAAAGAATGAGCAATGAAGGAGTGTGAAGCTCTTGAATCAAACATTACTGATGCTGGATTTGAATTCACCGAGAGCGTAGCAACCACAACATCTGAGGTTTCACTGGCTGTTTTTGCATTCAAACAATTTACTCTTCCTTGAATGAAATTGTGCTGCCCTTGCTTCTTTTTACCAAGTTGTTGTGATTTTCCCTGCTGATTCTTACCCTTGCCTTGTGGTTGATGTACCTTAAGTGTCGGACATTTGTTGGAGAAATGACTAGATTCACCACAAATATAGCATTTGTTATCTGTTGTAGCATGAATATCTGGAGTATTATCCCTCACACATGTACTATGAACTTGATCCTGACTTGAAATAGAAATGTTGCTTTACGGTTGTTGCAACTGATCTTGATCATAACTCATATGACTTGACTGATCTGGGCTGTTTTGCTGACAAATCTCCTGATAGGTTAGACAAGGACGGTTGTTGTACACAAATTGCTGACTCTGAAGCTTTCTTTTCTTCTCTTGAATCTCAGAATGCTTATTGTCGAGTAACAAAGCTTTATCAACCAACAACTGAAAACTTTCAAAGGTATGAGATAACAACTGATACTGCAATCCATCATTAAGTCCTTCCAGAAATAGTTCTTGTTTCTTGCTATCTTCGTTGACTTCTTTGGGTGCATAGTGTAATAACTGAATGAATTTATCATGATATTCACTCACTGACATAGATCCCTGCTTCAATTCAAGAAATTCTTTCTTCTTCAATCTTACCAAACTGGCAGACACATGATGAGAACGAAAATCATTCTTGAATTCCTGCCATGTAATATCTTCATCTTTGGAATGACTAGCTTGAAATGATTCCCACCAATCAAGTGTTGCACCTTGTAGCTGCCCTGAAGCATAGAGAACCTTCTCGTCATCATTACATTGGACTATCTCGAGTTGCTTCTCTATAACACAAAGCCAATCTTCAGCTTGTAGAGGATCAGGTGAATAAGTAAAAACTGGTGGACATCCATTCAGAAAATCCTTTCGCTTGTTTCTCACTTTAGCTGGTGCTGGTGGATTTTGCTGAAGATTCTGGATTGTTTGTGTCATATGTTGCATAAGTTGAGTTTGCACTATCATGAATTATTCCATAGATACTGCAAGTTGACTTTGCGGATTGCTTTCATTGCCACTGCCATTGGAGGTATTTACTGTGTTCTCCATCTGTTCGAACCATGAATGACATCAGTCCAAAGTGACCATGACATAGATTGACTGAACTTGATAAAGATAACACACTGAGATGAGAGATATTGATAAGGAAGATAGAATGAAACCCCAACTAACTATTCCTACAGACTTTAGCCTTAACACCTAACTAGATGAAGATGTGGTCATCACTTCCACAACTCATCACAATCATTACAAAGATCCAAATCAATCATGAAAATAAAGTCAAACATACAATCACTTAGTTGCACATGACATACATAGGACACAACTCAACACTCATTACTAATGTCCTTATTTATAGATGGCAAGTCTCCTAATAGACGACAAAGGTGTTAATCTTCATCCGGGCCACGGTAAAACAAGATCTAGAAGTTCGAGTGTCAAGAATTTGCAATAGAGTAGAGATAAGGAGTTAAGCATACTTTTTAATAGATTACAAGGTAAATAGATAGTGAAACAAAACTTTTAAACGGCCATTTCTAATTAGGCGGAGCATCCTACAGTCAACACAGCTTTGATACCAATTTGTCACACCCGATTTTAAGGATAAAACCGAATGCTAACCATATGTGTGCCCAGGATGTCAAATCACACATACAGTGACAAAACAAGGTAGATACCAAAAATTGTGCTTTATTACATAGCGATAATTAAACATTACAACAAGACATACAAGTCTTGAACAGGTACACAACGGAAATGGTAAACTAATCTTCAGGAGAATGCCACGATTCCATAGGGACGTTGACTGGTGAACCTCAACCTTCAGCTTCTAGAAACTCTCCATGGTCCTTTTTCTAGGCTCCTTTATCTGGTACGCCATCCAGGATTTTCATTGATAGTGAAACAAGCGTAAGCGCACCATGCTTAGCAAGTATAACTCAGGGGTCTATGAAGGCTCAAAAGGCTTGACTTGGTTTGACTACGGATAGCAATTTTAGTTGGTCATATTTTATTATTCCTGAATCACTACTTTAGTGTATAAACCATCCCAAGTTGAAGTATCATTAATCAGGATTAATATCATTTCCAAAAGATTCCAGGTAGTACCCAATCATAAAGGATCCAGGTCGCTCGTGTCCGTGAGCACGGCTGTTATAAAAGTTTGATCAAACTCTGCAGAGTGTGTACAACTTTACCCGTGAGTCGTGATTCCCAAATGCCAGGGTTAATTACTCCCATATCACATCTACCAAGGATGTGCGGCAGGGTCTCACTACAAAGCCTTTCCAAAGATGCCCTAACAAGTCGTAGCCGCTGAGGTTTCAGTCTCCCAAGAGTTATAGGCACCTTCCCCTAAGGTGACAGTCCAAAACCACATAGTGCACACCCTAGCAGGATAGGGCCCATAAGCTACATGGTACCCCCCTCTTGCCCTTTCGGTAAGCTACAGATGAGCTAGAACAAATCTAAGTAATTAGCTAAGATCAGAGCAATGTGATCCTCATGGTTGTACAGTAAAATCCTGGGTTGTCGCTTTAGGATAGAGTCCTCAAACCATGTTGCTAAAAAGCATCATTTTATCCATATTGCATAAATCTTTAGTCAAATTAATTATTTAATCTTGGTTATGCGCGGAAGCATCTATCCAAACATGCATACCAACCCATAGGATACAAGGATATAAGGTACAAAGTTATTTGCATTGACACATGTGTCACTTCTTCAGGTAGGACACTTGGGTGAACATGGCCTTTCATGGGTGGCCTCGCTCTAGCAAGTTCGGTCACAAATATTATTTTGTTCCCGTAGAAACGCACGGGCATTCAACTAGTCTATCCAAACATGCATACCAACCCATATGATACAAGGATATAAGGCACAAAGTAATCTAGGTAAGTCCCAATAGGCTTTTCAATATTAGACACATGCATAAATGAATTATAATATATTGAATAGGTACAAGGATTTCCTTTGTTACACTTGCCTGTCTCAATCCTTAGCTTACTGCTGATCTTGAAGTCCAATCACTTGCTTCTTAAAAAACACTGAGAGATTACACCCTAAACGTGGACATAAACACCATACAAGCTTCCAATTCAATCACTACAAGCAAACAAACAATAATCTATTAGAACAGTACATCAAATAGTACTAAAACAAGATAAAAAGCTTCTAAAACTATTCTATGCATTTCTACGAACACGTGAGCGCAAGAATCACTCTAATCGGAGTTTTAAATCAAAAGTTATGCTCAAAACAAGGTTCAATGGCACCTTTGTAAATAAACAGAATTTCTTTTTGAATTAAAACAAATGAATTTCATCATTTCTGCGCAATCTGGACCGCGGTTACTATTACCGAAATCTACAGGGGCTAAAACGAATAAAATCTCGGCTGTTCAGAACTACAGTGGACTGAGGGTTAAATTCGGGAAAAGGTGGGGGCTTTTCTGCAAAGAGGCGGGGGTCGATCTGGTTGACCAGGTCGTCGGCTGAGCTGGCGGCCACGCGGCGCCACCTGATTGGCGCGGTCCACCACGTGGCTTGTGGACGCGTTGCGCTGGAGTGGTGGTCCGAGTCCACGGGTGCATCGTGCACCGGTTATAAACCCGAACCGGTACCTTCTAATCTAGGCCCTCGGTGAGAGATCGGATAACACAGGATGGATTGGGGAGGGTTCGGGGTCAAGTTCGGCAGCCAGGGCGGCGCTTCCACGGTGGACCGCCATGCGAGGCTGTCGGAGCTCGGCGGCGGGTCGCGGGGATGGCGATTCCGGCCGCCTAGACCCTACCAGGACCACCATAGGGGTCGCCTAGGCCTAGCGAACTCACGCATGGGTTCTATTGGGGGCGGTGGTCTCCAGAACGAAACGGTGGAGCCGAGACCAAAACATAGGGAAGAGGGGACCTGCGGACGCGGAGACGCACGGCGAAGCTCCCTGGCACGACCCCGACGCCTCTTGGTGCTCCAACCGAGTCCGACGGTGGCAGAGCGTGCGCGAGAGCAGAGAGAGGGAAAGGGGAGAAAAAAAGCTCGGTAGGGGCTTTATATAGGATGCTGGGGCTCGGTATACGCGGAGACGCACGACGAAGCTCCCTGGCACGACCCCGATGCCTCTTGGTGCTCCACCCGAGTCCGACGGTGGCAGAGCGTGCGCGAGAGCAGAGAGAGAGGGAAAGGGGAGAAAAAAAGCTCGGTAGGGGCTTTATATAGGATGCTGGGGCTCAGTATAGGAGCGGACGACGCGGTGGTTACGACCGAGGGCGTCAAGGCGTGGCTTGAAGGCCCTTGATGGCCCTCATTCACTCGGCCGATTGATGGCTACGGCGTAAAGGCGAGGCCGGGGACAAAGGTTCGGCGGGGACGAAGGGATGGAGCGGCTGACGGCTGGGTTCCACGGACCAATGAGAGAGAAGGAGGAAACGGGCGCGGGCCGCTGAGGCTGACGCGCGGGGGCCATGACGCAGGGAGAGAAGGGAGGGCACGTGCGGGGCCGTTGCGCAGTGAGAGAGAGGTAGGAGCGGGCGCTGCGCCTGCAGTTGGCGAGCAGTAGGCCACGGCGTTGGGCCGCGAGTGGGCTTCGCGCGTGTGCATGGAGAAAGGGGGAGAAGGAGGCAGGCCGGGAGCGGGCCACGAGCGCCAGGCCGACCCGAGTGTGAGGCGGGAGGAGGCAGGGTGTGAGCGGGCTGGCAGCTGGGCCGCTTCTGCTGGTGGGCTGAAAAGGAGGGAGTGGTGAGAGAGTTTAAAAGAAAAGCCTTTTTATTTTCTAAAAGCACAAACTTTGTTCAAATTCAAATTTACATTTGAATTTGAACACAACCAACCTATCCTACACTCAAAATAAAATATTATGCACCAACATGAATGCAACAAAAATATTTCTACGCTCTAGGGTTTATTTTAATTAATCAAAAATTAATATTTGACCTAGGTTAAATGCTCAGAAAATTAAATAAATGCTCAAATTTATTACTAATTTAAGAAAATGAAATTTAGGGTGTTACAAACCTACCCCTTAGGATGAATCTCGTCCACGAGATTCAGATGAAGATTTGAAGAGATGGGGATGCTCTGATCTGAGATTTTCTTCTCTTTCCCAAGTTGCCTCACCTTTTGAATGTCGGTTCCACTGAACTTTGCACATTTTGATTATATTACTTCTTGTGACACTTTCTGTTGTTTCCAAGATTCTCACTAGATACTCTTTATAAGAGAGATCTTCCTGGATATCAAGCTCCTCTAAAGGTAACTGTTCTTCGGGTACCCTTAAGCACTTCTTGAGCTGTGATACGTGAAAGACATCATGCACACCCACTTCTCCGGCGACGACGAGGCTTCTCTGGCCAGATTCCGACGAGCGCCAGTGGCCTCCTATGCTCAAAATCGCGTCAAGGACTTCGTGCAGCAATACGACCAAGTTCAGGGGGTTTTCTGCGAAGTCAGTGACTTATATGAATAGTGTCAACACTGTTTTTCTTTTTCTTTTTCTTACTATATGGCTGAAACTTGGTAAATTTGTAGTAATTAGTAGAAAACTCGTAAAATAGTAAAAGTGGTCTTTTTGGAATCCTTGTTAGTAGATCTATGCAGTGAAGTCATAATATGATATGTTTTAGTTCAAAGTTTTTGCTGTGTCGATTTATCTTTGTTAAATAGGGTTTGGTAGCAATAAAGTCATACCTGCTGTTGTGATGGTTCAAATGCCATGAAATTTTTATGGTAGGCTTTTCTTGTGATATGTGTGTTGTGATAAAAAAATTTAGATTTATTGGTGCATGTATGTTTCAGTTAAGAATTTATTTTGCTTGCAGCCTATTAAATGAATTAAAATAAATTATGGTAAATGTTTGCATGTAAAAATGGAAAAGGTGGTTCCATTGACTTTCTATGATATTATTGTAGCTTAGTTAATTTTGTTGTGGTCATGTGTTTACAAAAAAATATGATTTATAGAATTTTATTGCTCTCACATGCATTTTTATGAATAAAACTTGCCCTGTTTTTAATAAATAAATTATAAGACCTGAGCATGTAATATTTTAACAGTAGTCAGGATTTGGCATTATCTATCCCCTGTAAAAATATGACCCCCAAATTATATGTTTACAATGTCACTTAAATATAATGCCTATGTTAGTTAATTATTTAATTAATAAAAGCATGGTGATAAATGAAAATGTATATGTTTGAATGATTGACTTTGTTGCATATTAATCTGAGATGGTTATTGTATATCATGTTTATGACTGTTAAAAGTGTTTAATAGCTTATATGTGTGCTCAAATGATTAACTAAATAAGTAGTGAAGTGAGTTTATTAATATGCTGAAATTGCTGCATGCATAGTTTTTGTAATGGTGATTAGTTCATAAGAAAAATGATATTTTCTGTAGATATGTTTTATACAAAAGTTGTATATAACTTCTTTATCTTGTTTGTCCTAAACATTCATGATTTTAGGCCAAGTGGTTTAGGAGTTATAGTTTTTGTAAGTTGGCTGTCAGGTTTGGCATACTTTCTGTGCAGATCTGAAAGAATGAATTGTTTGGCTAGTTTAAGTTATGAATCATGTATTCGTATTGATAGAAGAGTTGTAGTGTTTTTCATAAGCTTTCTGAATTGTCTTGGATCACTATATTTGGTAGTCTAGAACTTGAGTTACATGTGTTTAAAGTTAGAACTCAGAATCTGTCCAAATCTGGATAGATTTATTTGTTTGAGTTGTTTAGCCTTGATAACTGCTTAATCATGTTAAGATGATTATAAATAAGTTGTAGACAACTTAATAAGCTTTCTAATAAGTCTTATGTAAAGTCTTTTGGTGCTTTAGATCTCTAGTTATGGCTGTTTGAAGATGAATGTAATATTCTGTCCAAAGTTTGATAGAAGTGTTTGCCTGTTATGTTTGGTCTTTTTAGTGGCGGAATCATGCTTATGTGATAATAGAAAAGTTTTAGGTAATTTCAGTAGCTTTACAGAAAGCCTAGGATCACCTTATTTGAATATGTGTAGCTCTAGTTACGGCTATTTAAAGTACATGTTGTGTTGCTATCCAAATTGTATAAATGAACCAAAGTTGATTGCTATAGCTTAATGTTGATTATGTGATCCTTGATGCTATGTCATGACTTGATAATGTTTCGTTTGTGCGATTCATATTATTAAATTAATTAACCTGATGTATTATATAAATATATTAAATAATGATGGTTGACATGCTTAACTAATATAGGAGTTATATGCGCATACACGTGTTCCATTGTGTGATGTATGTGATGTAGTCTTGATTGATTGTTGTACTTAACCTTCCTACATGCATAATAAACCTTCTTATTGTAACCTGCTAAAGTGATTATGCTATGTTGGGTGTTAGAGCTATGTCTTCTTTTCGTAATTATCCTGGTTGCTTATGTGATGTAATTAGTAATGTTTTTGTTGTGCGCCTTATGTTTGCTTCATAAGCGTTTCCCTTGCATTCATACGCTTGTATTGTGCATCTCATTTAGGTAACAGTAGATACATCATGAAGGACGTGATGGTGAGGCTAAACCCAAAGACGGTGTTTGGTGGATTATCCCAAAGATGCGGAGTTAAGCAAGTGCTGCAGTGGAGATGCTCACCAAGTGAGTATCACCTAACAAACACTAACCTAGTGTTGGTTCCCAGGTAAGCCCTAGAGCATTCTAAGTCTCCCAGTTTTACAATTAATTTAATTAAGTATTTTACATTGTGATGCATTAGGTATAGGAGTTGATTGAATCCTACTTGTTGTATTACCATTCCTTGATTATTGTTTACACCTGCCTTGTTACCCTGTTATTTATCTATAAATAGAACTGCTTAGCCTGCTTAATAAAGTAGTAAGTAAAGGATGTTCCTGTAATACCCGTAGTGGGTATTTACCGGATCACGGTTGGCTATATTTGCTATCGTGGAAAAGAACCTGAGTAGTAATGAAATACGGTCAACTGGAAGGCAAGGCACCAAGTTGGAACTTGGGGGCAGTTGATCCGTTGGATCATGTAGGTTTGTATCGATGTTGACCCTCGTTCATTTTTGAAAGCGCCCTTTTACTTAGGGTGCCAGTGATGTATTCCCGACCCCGAAGCCGGTTAGACGCTGTTCGGGCCGGATTCAACCCGAGTCGTGCCCTCTAGTATGGAAACGCGATCTGCCTCGGAATGGCCATCGCTAGGTTCCAATTGGGCGGTCCGTGCTTGAACCGCGATGATTACCACCACGAATAGTATCTAGTGCTGACCCAATGCATGGACCCGATGGGGAAAGTGTGGGTTTGTATTAAAGGTTTCTCGCCAGCTGGTTTGTAATTCGATTCGAGTCGCTGTCTCCCCCGGTTAGTGGGAAACTATGTCAAGCTTCACCACGATACAACTCCATGTGACAAATGACGGTTCAACTAAAATATTGATGAAGCAAACCTGATATGGTATTATATTATTGTTTGCTAGATTCAAGTGACTGCTCTAGTGCAGGTGCAAAACCTAGAGTTTAAGGAATAGGATAAAAGATGACTGCTCATATAATTAAAATGATGAACCCCTTTATCTTAAGCTCCTTTTGCAAATAAAGTTAACCAGCTCCACTATTTATATCAGCCTTGCATACTCCTTGGTGTCACTTTATTTTTGGTTTCCGACGGGTAAGTCTAGCTGAGTACATTTGAGTACTCAGGGTTTATCCCACCTTGTTGCAGGTGAAGGTTAGGTCTGCCGAAAGGTGATGGCTAGTGCCGGTGGGCTCGTCATTTCCATACTTCTTCTCTTTATGCTGTTGTTGGAGGGTGTCACTCATGCTAGCAAAATATTTCAACTTATGTTATGGTATTCATTTCAAAGCTATGATGTTTCTTCTAAATTAAGTGGAACTCCACTTGTATTATTATTTGTGAACTCCATTATAATTTTATTTCCGCTGCAAAGCCCCGTGAACATGATCTGTATTTGCTTGACCATGCGATCTTGGCTAAGATGTTGAAAATTTTTGAAATCCCTAACGATTTCACGGACTACCGGGTTTATATGGGCTCAAGTGTGCTAATTCAGCTGCTTCAGCAGAGGTTTTCGCTCTTTATGTCTTATCAACTGGTCGGTTGTGTCACAGCTGGTATCAGAGCAAGTTTAAGCATAATACTATAATGTGCATGGTTTTAAAACAAAGTTTTGGTTTTGAAAAGCCTATTTTATCTTAAAAAACCTGTAGCTAGTAGGCAAGTGTGTCAAAACCTAATTTACAAAATTATGTGCTAGCGACAACCTCTAGTTATGCCCAACTAGGACTTCCAGGTGGCTTAACTGCTAACAGGGTTCCGGGATTTGCTTCATGCTGGAACTTTTATTTGCCTGGTCCATTCTCGGGAGAGAATGCATTGATTGCGAAAACATGCATAAAATGATTTGGTAAGATATGAGAGCATGGCCGTCCAACCGTCGACCTAGGGGAGAGTATTGTTATACTGGATTGTATGCGAGCTCTACGCGAACATATATGATGGTATCAACTGCTCGGTAATTTTCTAAGCTTGGTGCATGAGATTTTGTGCCAACTTATATGTACCTTGGTCCATATGGGAAGGTGCTCAATTGTCTTTATCATTGGGATTTCTCTTGAGCTGAAATGAGATTTTCTGCAGGTACGCTAACCTCGAATGCGTATGCATAGTTGATGACTAGCTATATCGAGAGTGTGTGTTATGCGACCGACCTAGAACGTGATTGCCGCCATAGGCTGGCAATTTGTGAGGACGTATAGGACGAGCATCCATCTTGTTTGTGCTTTCCTCATGAACATGCTTTTCTCACCTTTGTTCCAATAATAAACAATTTGTTGTTATATTGACTCAAATAATGTTGATTGTTTGTGCATAGAAATGCTTCCCCACCTTTGTTCCTGTAATGGTGAAGTTTGCTGTGAACTAGTGCTTCAACATAATGTGCAAAATTGCTTGTAAATGTTAGAAATAAATGTTCTATTTGATGTCATGTGTTCCTCTGAAGTAGAATTAATGTGGCCTTGTTCTTGATGATTGGTTGTGTACAAGGTTTATACGAGTGCTTCCATGTTAGCTAGAGAAGTGATTCCTTGTTATAGGCTAGAAGCAATTACCCTGTATGTTGTTGTCTGGATAACCCTGCTAATTCACAAGGTTGTATGGTTGCCATGTTCTGTTTAATGTTTGATAGAAGAGTAGTAGCCAATAAGTTTCTAATGGCTAGGAGTTTCCCCTATGTTGAAATGTCTTGTTGTAACTAAATGGCTTGTGTAGTGTTGTTCTACATGTGTGGCAAAACATGCTAAAGCTTGTGATTCAATGTTTTGAGCAAGGAAACTCCCTTTTGGGTGAAACCAATTGGGTTAGTTTTGTTTTAAAATGCTCTACCTGAGGAAATTATAAAACTTGTTGTTTGAAACTATTTTATATGCAGTGTTGTTGGGGTTTGCTAAATGCTTCCTAAATTTGTTAAATGTGATAATGAAGTTAAGTGTGGCCAAAGGTTACAATTCTAATTTTGTTAGATTTGTGTTAACATGCTTTAGTAAGAAAATGTACTAAATATGTTGTTTAATTGCTTTTCCATGCTATAATAATGTAATCATGTTGATGCTTGCTTGCTTGCAAAAATAAGAACTAGAGTTATATGAATGAAAAGTTTGTGAAACTAATTTTCATAGCTTTCTAGTCTCATGTTATTGTAAGGAAAATGTATAGCTTGTTGTTTGATAACATTAAATAGCTCGAACTTGTTTAAGTTGTTTTAAGCATGTTTACTTGCTAGATTTGTGTAGATTGTTTTACTTGCTCAAAAATGTTGAAATGCTGGTAATAGTCTACTAAATACATGAGTGAGCTGCCATAATCTTTCCAAGAATTCTCTGGGAGCAGATTTAAACAGCTCTCTGTTTCACTTTACTAAGTTAAGGAAATTAATAAGTGCATGTAAAGAATTTAAGTTGGGTAAATGATGAACTTCTCTAACATGTTTAAGATGTATATAAACTGTTGTATGCATGGTTATGCCTATAATTATATTTTTTATGTGCACCATGCTTTATAATCGTTCTCTAACCTAGTTTTAATTTTTACTAGTCATATGCTTGTGAGAACTAAATACTTGCAAACAATTTAAATGGGCTGCAATCTTAGCTTTTATAACATGTTTAGAATGTTTTCAAACTGTTGTTTTGCTTGGTTGTACCCAAAAGTTAAGTTGATGCATGCTGCTTGTTAGTCGTTGTTACCTTGTGTCTCCTTATTCCTTTTTGGAATGTAATCTAGCATAAGCGTGTTGCTTGATTGTTAGTCTCATATGGTAAATAAATGTGTTGTTAGCTTAAAGTTGTAAACTACTGATAGTTAACAAATAAATATGTCTTAGTTTGCTTGGTATGTTTGCTTCTAGATGAATAATTATGCTCTAACTTAGTAAACAGGGAATAAGATAATGGCAACATCTGTACACGATGTTTTGTATGTCCATGTGTGTTTGTGTGCTTTGGATAGATGCTTAGTTGGTTTGAGCTTGGTAATTTGTGTTGGTTGCTTAAGTTGTTTGTTTGTATCTTCCTATGCTTCTTAGGCTATGTGTGTAGATGTGTTGTATCCAAGTGGTACCCTGGTTAGTCGACCCTTTGTCCTCGGTGAGTACATGAGTGGTTGTTAAGCCTTTCGTTTATTCTTGTTCAAGCCCTCTTGACCTTCCAAGATGCCTTTAGTAGAACCCTTGTTGCTTAAAGGCCTTTATTGTGGTGTCTAGTTTTGATGGTTTAGAATGCTTGTACCAAAGACCTGTACCTATGCCTGTCGATGCCTTTTGTTGGATCAGTTAGCCCAAGTTAAAGTTTCCCGAAATCTTGGATTCAAACCGTGGTATGCCTATGCCTGTTTGTGAAGCCATGCCTTTGCTTAACCTGTAGACCCAAGCTTGCCCCCTTTTAAGTGTTTCCCAAGCCATGGATCTTTTGTACCTCTTGTTGTGAAGGCCCTTGTTTGTTTGACCAGCCAAGTTAAGTTCCTGCTAACCCCAGCCTTTGACCTTAGTTTGTCTTGCCTAGTTATGGAGACCTTGTTGTATCCTCTCAGTTACCCTTTTGTTGTTTGGCCAAATCAAGTTCAAGTAATCTTTTGCTTGTCATGACCTTGGTGTGTACAAGGCGTATCCTTGTTGTCTTATGCCATGTTTTGTCCTGGAAATCACATCCTCGTTGATTTCCCAAACCTTGTGATCATCCTTGTTTTGCTAGCTTATGCCTTTCATGTGATGCTCTCTCCATGCAAGATTTATCTGTGTCATGTAGGATTTCTCATCGGTTGTGGATTCAATAATGATGTCTTGGTTAAGAACTAATGGTGCCGTGACGAAACCGAGAGCCTCATGTGGTTGCAGACACATGGTTGTGTTGCTCGACACGCGCTGATATTGTGGTTTCTAGTCGAGATGCATTATGGAAACTACGCCAATGTGTTATCTTTCGCGAAGCTTTCTCCTTGTTATCTCCTATATTCCTTCAAAAACATCCCTATGGCAGATCAGTTGTGGTAGTGTTTCTTTTGAAGTTGCAAAGAGGATGACCTTTCTAAAATCAGTCAGTAATAAAAGCAATGACAGTCTATAAAAGGTGGTAGACAAAGGACTGTGTTGGATCAACAACAAAGATCGAGCAACATATATGATCATAGTGAAGTAAAGTGGCACAACAAACTTGAGGTGGACAAGTACCAGCTGCGGGATAAGTAACCAAAATGATGTGTTATTGGATAAGACACCTGAGACCGAGAAGTTTCTGTTTGAGCTCAATACATATCTGCACGATGATCTTGTAGTCAAACTCAATCCTCCCAGATGTGTTTGATTCTCTACTGACCTAGGTGGTGACTATGTGCTATGATGTCCAACATTGATTACAGTAAAAGATGAAACCTTGAAGCTTTTAGTGTTGAGAGACAGGTGATTAGTTTCCGCCATGGAAAGGCTAATATCCAGTTCCAAAATGACTCATTTGTAGCTATGAAGGCTATGTCTCACAAAACAGTGTTATATCAGAAGTCCGTGAAACAACTGATGTTGTTTATGGTACTCGTACATCCAAGTTTCTGTCATGTTCCAGCCAACTCTATCTCGGAGAAATTACAATGACAGTACAAGATACTCTACCAGCCTAGTAACTCAGTCAGAAATATAAATTGAGTAAGGACTATCTGGTAATACATCAAGGTACTATAGGAAGAATTATTCCAGATGGTATTGGATGAAGCTAGAAAGGATATTTGGAATCAGTCACTTATTCTTGAGCAGTCAAGGTATTCTACAAAAATCAACTCCTAAGAAGTGCAAATTAATGACAAATGGAAGTGTTAAACAATAGATTTCAGATTATGCTCCTACATTGCTAAATAAATTTGAGAAGGTTGCCCCATGACCAAAGTAGTTCAACAAGTCAGTTCCACTGAGTTGCAACTACATCACGAAGAAGAATGATATTGACTTGCTTGGTAGTGTGCAAAAATTCGGTAGATTGGTATTTTTACCCAAGAGGTTGCATCAAATTAAACCTAAAAGACTGCTGCTATTCAAAGATGAGAATTTCCATAAGGATCAGTAAAAGCTTAGAATTGATAGGCTCAGCTATCACGTTCACCACTCTCTTAACAGACTCAGATAATACAGTGTTATCATCAGAGAAAGAGAACTGCACACATGGAACCTTATGTAGCCTTCCATCGATTGTTATCTAACCGAACAAATATTCACCCATGGTATACACAGTGGTTGTTGGTCGATCAGTTCATACGTGTCTCGAAGGAAGTTGCTTTGTAACATTATCTTGGATTCCTCCCAAAGTAACAACACAATCTTGGTTTTCATTTCAACCTAACAGTGGCGTCTATACAACACCTTGGTGCTTGTTGGGAATCAGTGACGGAAATTCGTCAGACAAGAGTAACCAGAAAATGACATCAAACATTGGAAAGTTATTCTACTCCTAACAATTTCTGTTCTGTTGAGAAGTCAATATCTTGTGCTGCTAATAGCATGTGATTAAGGATAAGTGATATGTTCCTCATCCCTTGAAAAGTCTTTCGTCTGGAATCTCGGGACGAGATTCTTTTAAGGGGGGAAGGTTGTAACACCCTAGGTGTTTAACACCAGTTGAGCATTCAGTTTGAGCACAAACATGGTCTGTCAAGTGAGGATTGAGAGATAATTTCTAGTATTGTTAGTGGTGACAAAAGTGTTTGGATCAATCTCAGAGGCAAAACCCCAATTTGAATTATTCAGGAAATAATTAACAGAGTCAGTTAATAATGATTGCCCAATTCTAGAATATTCAAGATTTCTGCTAAAACATGACTTTTTCATGTGCCTCACCTCAGTTCCTGTCTATAGTAACTAGTGGAAAAGTTTCGTGAAGCTTGGAATAAAAAACGCACATGAAATGACGAGTCATAACCTTGCCAAAAATCACAAATTAAGTGAAGGAGATCATTCGAGTTCCATCAAATCTTGCAATTATGCCCAATCAACTCTATATGGACTCACGAATAAAAGTTATCAAAGGTTCGTATTGAGCAAATGTCAACAAAATGCCTCAATCGGCCTAAAATCTTAATTTGAAGCTTTATTGAGTTGCTGCTTTGACCAAAGAGAAACTACAGGTTTTGTACCAGATATGAGGTTTGACCTTTAAGCAAAGTTATAGATCACAAAGTGTGCAACAAACTTTCTTAAAAGACCCAAGGCTGAATCCATATGTAACGTTGTCAAATAGAGAATCAAAGTTTGAATCTGCTGCTGTTTCCAGCCTCGAAAAATTGGCTAAGTCTGAAACTGCAGTGTAAATCATGTTGGCAAGCCGCGTTCTCCAAATTTTGTTAAGTAACTTCAGTTGGTCCTAAAATAAGAGTTGTGGGTAATATTTTGGAGAAGAGCATACAAAAAGTTGCACTCAATTGGACGAAGATTGGACTGAGATTTATGGGTTTAACTGCAGCAAGGTCGTCCATCATTAACTCTCTAACACTGTAAACTTTGGAGCTAATTACCCGCTGTCTGGTACCTCTAATGGCCAAGTGTCCTTAAGCAAAGTTGGAGAGCAGCACGAGAGCTGCAACAATTCTTAAAGGCGTCGGACCCGAATATGCCTGGAAGATGCCGCAAACGGCCGTCCAAGATTCTAAGTCGTCGTGCAACACGTGTTCGACGAAATGGCGACGCGCAGTTCATGCGCTAGAGCTTGCCATCCATGGCTGCCACCTGCTCCCTTGCCTCTGCCTACATCCCAGAAGGGATGTCGTGCGCTAGAGACCGTCCTCATGCACTCCCTCCGCGCCTCGCCCTCGCCATCTCCTCTCTCTCGCCTCTGCTTGCCCTTGCACACGCAGAGCGCGGCCACCATGGATGGCGGGCAAGGCTTGCAGCTGTCGCTGCCTTCGCTGCTCCGTCCCTCCTCCATCCTAGCCACTATCTGAAGCGCCATCTCCATCATGTAGCACACGTCGTGCTCCCCTTTCCCGGCCCCAAACGCTACCAGAGGTCGCCGTCTTCGTGGTCGTCGGCCGCCGCCATGGACGCCATCGCCGGCCTGCGTGGCTGCGCCACCACGGGCCCTCTCCGACCGAGCCAAGCGGCCTCATGGGTGCGGCCCAGTGCCGCCATGCCGTTCCCCCACTTCTCCGGCGACGACGAGGCTTCTCCGGCCAAATTCCGACGAGCGCCAGTGGCCTCCTCTGCTCAAAATTGTGTCAAGGACTTCGTGCAGCAATTCGACCAAGTTCAGCGGGTTTTCTGCGAAGTTAGTGACTCATATGAATAGTGCGAACAATGTTTTTCTTTTTCTTTTTCTACTATATGGCTGAAACTTGGTAAATTCGTAGTAATTAGTAGAAAACTCGTAAAATAGTAAAAGTGGACTTTTTGGAATCCTTGTGAGTAGATCTATGCAGTGAAGTCATAATATGATATGTTTTAGTTCAAAGAGTTTGTTGTGTCGATTTATCTTTGTTAAATAGGGTTTGGTAGGAATAAAGTCATGCCTGCTGTTTTGATGGTCCAAATGCTATGAAAGTTTTATGGTAGACTTGTCTTGTGATATGTGTGTTGTGATATAAAGTTTAGATTTATTGGTGCATGTATGTTTCAGTTATGAATTTATTTTGCTTGCATCTTATTAAAATGAATTAAAATGAATTGTGGTAAATTTTTGCATGTAAAAATGGAAAAGGTGGTTCCATTGCCTTTCTATGATATTGTTGTAGCTCAGTTAATTTTGTTGTGGTCATGTGTTTATAAAAAAATATGATTTATAGAATTTTGTTGCTCTCACATGCATTTTTATGAATAAAACTTGCCCTGTTTTTAATAAATAAATCATAAGACCTGAGCATGTAATATTTTTACAGTACTGATGATTTGGCAGAATCTATCCCCTGTAAAAATATGAGCCCCAAATTATATGTTTACAATGTCACTTAAAAATGAAAATGTATATGTTTGAATTATTGACTTTGTTGTATATTAATCAGAGATGATTATTCTATATCATGTTTATGACTGTTAAAAGTGTTTAGTAGCTTATATGTGTGATCAAATGATTAACTAAATAAGTAGTGAAGTGAGTTTATTAATACGCTGAAATTGCCGCATGCATAGTTTTTGTAGTGGTGATTAGTTCGTAAGGAAAATAATGTTTTCTGTAGATGTGTTCTATACAAAAGTTGTAGATAACTTCTTTATCTTGTTTGTCCTATAAAAATTCATGATTTTAGGCAAAGTGGTTTACGAGTTATAGTTTTTTTAAGTTAGCTGTCAGGTTTTGCATACTTTTTGTGCAGATCTGAAAGAATGAATTGTTTAGCTAGCTTAAGTTATGAATCATGTCTTTATGTTAATAGAAGAGTTGTAGTGTTTTTCATAAGCTTTCTGAATTGTCTTCGATCACTATTTTTGGTGGTCTAGAACTTGAGTTACATGTGTTTAAAGTTAGAAGTTAGAATCTATCCAAATCTGGACAAATTTACTTGTTTGAGTTGTTTAGCCTTGATAACTGCTTAATCATGATGATATGATTATAAATAAGTTGTAGACAACTTAATAAGCTTTCTAATAAGTCTAATGTGAAGTCTTTTGGTGCTTTAGATCTCCAGTTATGGCTGTTTGAAGATGAATGTAATATTCTGTCCAAAGTTTAGACAAAAGTGTTTTCCTGTTATGTTTGGTCTTTTTAGTGGCTGAATCATGCTTAAGTGATAATAGCTAAGTTTTATGTAATTTCATTAGCTTTCGAGAAAGCTTAGGATCACCTTATTTGATATCTGTAGCTCTAGTTAGGGCTATTTAAAGTACATGTTGTGTTGCTATCCAAATTGTGTAAATGAACCAAAGTTTATTGCTATAGCTTAATGTTGATTATGTGATCCTTGATGCTACGTCATGACTAGATAATGTTTCGTTTGTGCATTTCATGTTATTATATTAATTAACCTGATGTATTATATAAATATATTAAATAGTGATGGTTGATATGCTTAACTAATATAGGAGTTATATGCGCATACACGTGTTCCATTGTGTGATGTATGAAATGTAGTCTTGATTAATTGTTGTACTTAACCTTCCTACTTGCCTAATGAACCTTGTTTAACACCTTAATATAATTGTAACCTACTAAAGTGATTATGCTATGTTGGGTGTTAGAGCTATGTCTTCTTTTTGTAGTTATCCTGATTGCTTATGTGAAGTAATTAGTAATGTTTTTGTTGTGCGCCTTATGTTTGCTTCATAAGCGTTTTCCTTGCATTCATACGCTTGCATTGTGCATCTCATTTAGGTAACAGTAGATACATCATGAAGGACGTGATGGTGAGGCTAAACCCAAAGACGGTGTTTGTTGGATTATCCCAAAGATGTGGAGTTAAGCAAGTGCTACAGCGGAGATGCTCACCAAGCGAGTATCACCTAACAAACACTAACCTAGTGTTGGTTCCCAGGCAAGCCCCGGAGCATTCTAAGTCTCCCAGTTTTATAATTAATTTAATTGAGTATTTACATTGTGATGCATATTAGGTATAGGAGTTGATTGAATCCTACTTGCTGCATTACCATTCCTTGATTATTGTTTACACCTGCCTTGTTGCCCTGTTATTTATCTATAAATGGAACTGCTTCGTCTACTTAATAAAGTAGTAAGTAAAGGATATTCCCGTAATAGCCCTGGTGGGTATTTACCGGATCACGGTTGGCTATATCTGCTATCGTGGAAAAGAACCTGAGTAGTAATGAAATATGGTCAACTGGAAGGCAAGGCACCAAGTTGAAACTTGGGGGCAGTTCATCCGTTGGATCGTGTAGGTTTGTATCGATGTTGGCCCTCTTCATTTTTGAAAGCGCCCTTTTACTTAGGGTGCCAGTGATGTATTCCCGACCCCGAAGGAGGTTAGACGCTGTTCAGGCTAGATTCAACCCGAGTCGTGCCCTCTAGTATGGAAATGCGATCTGCCTCGGAATGGCCATCGCCAGGTTCCAATTGGGCGGTCCGTGCTTGAACCGCGACAATTACCACCACGAACAGTATCGAGCGGTGACCCAATGCATGGACCCGACGAGGAAAGTGTGGGTTTTTATTAAAGGTTTCTCGCCAGCTGGTTTGTAATTCGATTCGAGTCGCCGTCTCCCCCGGTTAGTGGGAAACTATGTCTAGCTTCTCCAGGATACAACTCCATGTGACAAATGATGGTTCAACTAAAATATTGATGAAACAATATTGTTTGCTAGATTCAAGTGAGTGCTCTAGTGCATGTGCAAAACCTAGAGTTTAAGGAATAGGATAAAACATGACTGCTGATATAATTAAAACGATGAAACCCTTTTATCTTAAGCTCCTTTTGCAAATAAAGTTAGCCAGCTCCACTATTTATATTAGCCTTGCATACTCCTTGATGTCACTTTATTTTTTATTTCCGATGGGTAAGTCTAGTTGAGTACATTCGAGTACTCAGGGTTTATCCCACCTTGTTGCAGGTGAAGGTTAGGTCTGCAGAAAGGTGATGGCCAGTGCCGGTGGGCTCGTCAGTTCCATACTTCTTCTCTTTATGCTGTTATTGGAGGGTGTCACTCAACCTAGCAAAGTATTTCAACTTATGTTATGGTATTCATTTCAAAGCTATGATGTTTCTTCTAAATTAAGTGGAACTCCACTTGTATTATTATTTGTGAACTCTATTGTAATTTTATTTCCGCTGCAAAGCTCCGAGAACATGATCTGTATTTGCTTGACCATGTGATCTTGGCTAAGATGTTGAAAAAGTTTGAAATCCCTCAGGATTTCATGGACTACCGGGTTTATATGGGCTCAAGTGTGCTAATTCAGCTACCTCAGCAGAGGTTTTCCCACTTGTGCTCTTATAAATTGGTCGGTTCTGTCACAATCGAGGGACCGGGCAGAGCCTCATTCGCACGGGGAACTCCGTAATCGAGGGTCTGAGCAGAGCCTCGTTCGCTCGGGAGTTTCCGAAATCGAGGGTCCGAGCAAAGCCTCGAGGAATGCCTCGTTCGCTCGGACAACCTCTGTAATCGAGGGTCCCATGGAGAGCTCGAGGGGTGCCGCTCGAGGGGTACCTGAGGGGTGCTCGAGGGGTACCTCTCGAGGGGTGCCTGAGGGTGCTCGAGGGTGTTTGAAAAAGCAGTTGAGGTGTGTCCGAAAAAGTGCTCGAGGGGTGTTGTAACACCCTGATTTTTAAATTAATAAAATAAATTAGAATTTAATAAGGAAATGGCCAAAATCCTAGATGAAGAGAAAATCTAACCATATGTTTGTTACATTCATGATGTTGCACAATTTTTATTGGGTGAAAAAGGATTTTACTAAACCCGTTCAGGGCGAATCAAATTTTATTCTATTTAGCAAACAAATAAAAGTTTTATAAATTTTGAAAACCCAAATTTTATTTTCAAAATCTAGGGAAAATGTTTTCAACTTTTTATAAACTGATTTGGTTTCAAATGGATTTGGCTTTGAATTTAAAAGAATTTGCAAAAGAAAAGAAAAGAAAAAGAAATGGCAAAGGGGCCCAACCTCCATTCTCCCTTCCCTTGGCCCAGTTGGCCGACTCACACCCCTCCTCTCCTTACTGCCTGGGCCGAGCCCACCCGGTCGGTCATCCTCCCCTCCATGGACCCCCTCCCTCTCCCGTGGCCCACCCTGTTGTTGACGGTCCTTAAACACCTGTTTTACCATCAACATTTGACCCTAAAGTCCACCAAAAAGGCATGAAATGTAGTCAAATAGGTTTCAAACTAACCGAATTCCACATGTCCATAGAATTTTAATTGAATGCAGGATTTGAACCAAATTTGGACATTTGGACCCACCGGAGGCCAAGCCCACCCAGCAGGGCCCAAATGGGCCTAAGGGGGTTGGCGCCCGCCGCCCCTAGGTGGCGCCCGCCACCTCTAAGTGGCGCCCGCCACTTGGGTTGGCCCCCCTGCCATGTCACCGATCCGTGTGACCTCCCCAAGGCCAATTCCTGGCCATTGGTCACTAGGTCGGTTGGATCGGACGGCTCAGGATGAAGTGGCGTGGATCAAGGCTGAAGGGCGGTTACTCAGACATGCAACCGACCTCCAAACCACCTTGGACAACCACCTGGAGGCCGTTGGATCAAGGGCGGTGCATCCAGTGGCCAGGGGACTGGCGGCCGCCAGTAGGGAGTGGTGCTCGCCACTTGACCTAACCCTAGTTCGGTGGGCTGCCCCCTATAAGGACCCCCCTCACTCCTCAAGGCTATAAATACCCCCCTAGAGGCACCTTTTCATTTGTACCATCTCACACCAAATACCATCCCAAGCAAAGCAAGAGAAGCAAGTGAGAGTTAGGTTAGAAGCTTAGAGAGCTTAGGCAAGTAGGTAGCTAGTAGAGCAAGGCATTCTTGCCCTCGCGGAAGCGCTGCTCAAGGCTTAGCTCAAGAGTAGAGGCGTGCGAGTGATCGGTCCTGGAGCTGGGAAGAGTCTTCCTTCATCTCCAGTTCAGGTTTTGCTCTTGTTACACAAGCACTTACTATATTCTAGTTCATCATTTCAAGTATTACTTTATTCTACTTATCAGTATTGAGTGGTATACTTGATTGATTGCTTGAGTGCCCAGCTATCCTACAGTTCAATTCACTTAGCCATAGTAGTTAATCTCTAGTGAGCTTAGTGTTTGATCTTTGCCAATAGGTTGCTTAGTTAGTTTAGTATTTATCTTATTAAGTCAAGTGTTTGCTCTGACGTCCGCAAGGGTGTCTCTATTCAAAGCTAGGGTAGAGATAGTTAGAATATAGTTAAGCGTGGTGCTTAGTTATAGACTTACCTTCAGATACGGATGGACCCCCGGATAGCTGCGGTAGCAAGCATGTGGTGACAGCCCTGTGCGCATTGAATTCCACCACGTAGTTGGCCCAGTTTAACAGTAAGGCTCGTTGTGCTAGCGTTCAACCTAAGTAAGTGGTAAAGGCTAGTACGCCTCGATACTTGACAAGATAGGAATAAAACTATACTCAACTTAGTTGCTTTATTGTCTTTTGCCTGCCTTGCTTCGTAACTATCTCGCTTCGTAGTTATCTTGCTTTGTAGTTATCTAGGAGTAGTTATTAGCTAGTAGTTAGTTATCTTTGTTATCCTTTAGTTACTCCATTTATCTACCTATCCATCTACCCTACCTTAGCCATCCATATCATCCTTACCTATCCACCCATATATTCTTTCTAGCCTTTCATCTCCTCTCTTCTCCCCTTTTCCCTTTTCTCTTTTTTCTTCGACTCTCATCCCCTCCTTGACTCAACTCATACACCACCCTAGCCTTCCCTTGGGATCAAATAAATCGACACCTGGTACTCCCAAGCGAAGTGCTACTATGATAGTTCTGTGCGCTTGCAGAATCTCCTCCTGGTAGATTGCATTCTCGCTAGCTAGCTCCTACTAGTGTCGGGACTGACAACCCCACTTGGCATTTGTGGATAGCTACTTTAGTTACCCTATCCTAGGTGTAGCTAAGAACTACCAACAAGCATTTCTGGTGCCGTTGCCGAGGAAGGCAATCGGTGTATCGGTTGAGTCCATGTCGAATTTACCTTCGCTTAAGCTTCCGCTTAGCGAATCCCATCTTACCCCATTCTTTCTTTCCTTAGTTCTTCTTATCTTTTTTCCTTCATCTTCTTCAACTTCTTTCTTTCTTATCTCGTTCTATCTTCACGATGGCCAATAAGACCATTCGTGAGTTTTCTGCTCCTTCTACCGCTAATGTAGCGATAGGACCAAACGTGATCGATGCCAACCTCAATTTTGAGTTGAAACCGGCTCTGATCACAATGGTCCAAGCTAGCCCGTTCTGTGGCAAGGCCCATGAGGATGCCAATGCTCACCTCCAACAATTCTTGGAGATTTGCGGCACCTTCACCATTAAGGGGATAACCCAAGAAGCCATCCGTCTTCGTCTCTTTCCTTTCTCTTTACTAGGAAAAGCGAAGCAATGGTTCTATACCGATCGCAACGCTGTAGACACATGGGACAAGTGTTCCAATGCCTTTCTCGCCAAATCCTTTCCTATGGGCAAGACGAATGCTCTGCGCAACAAAATCTCTAGCTTTATGCAACAAGCCGAGGAATCTATTCCCGAGGCTTGGGAGAGGTTGCAAGAGTATGTCGCTGCTTATCCGCACCATGGTATGGAGGACTGGCTATTGATCCAGAACTTCTACCATGGCCTATCCCCTCTCTCTAGAAGCCATCTGGATGCCGCCTCCGGCGGTGCATTCTTTTCTCTGAATGTTGCAGATGCTAAGGCTCTCATAGAGAAGATGGTGTCAAACCAAGGATGGAATGACGAGAGACTACAACCCCGTAAGTGAGGTATGTATTCCCTTAAGGAAGCCGACATGATCGTGGCCAAGATGGACCTGCTGGCAAAGAAGCTGGACAGCTGTGAGAAGATGAACCAACAGGAGAGTGTCCAATCTCTGGAATCCTACATGACTTTGTGAAGTCTGTGGAGAAACCGGATATTCTGGGAGCCACTGCCCCGAGCTACATGAAAATTTGAACTTCATCAACAACAGTAACGGTTTCCGTCAACAGAATCAAGGATGGAATCAGCACTCCAATTCTCAAGGTAACAATTCATTCCCTTGCTCTAATTTTCATAATTCTGATGATTTCTCATTCTTGAAAAATTTAGTTTACTCACAAGGTAGAACTACTGAATTTTTGAATAAGAAATTAATGTCGAATGATAAAGCCCTTGAGAATATAAATGCTAAATTGGAAGATTTCTCATCTGCTCTGAAAAATCAATTAAGCTTTAATAAGATGTTAGAAACCCAATTAGCTCAACTTGCTGCTATCATACCATCTTTTGAATCTGACAAAATTCCTGCTAGACCAAATTCCTGCTAGACCTGACATGGAAACTGCTAATATGGTTGAAATAAAATATTTTAACTATTATGAAGATCAAACCATGACTGTTAAAAAGGGTGATCCTGGTAGTCCCATAATTAGATGCTCAATCTTTTGTGTAGTCTTTAAAAATGCCATGTGTGATTTAGGATCGAGTGTGAACATTTTATCTAAAGATTTTTATGAAAACTCGTTCTTTCCACCCATGTCATCCACATCTGCCTATGTTGTGCTAGCTGATCAATCCACTTGCTATGTAGAAGGAATAGTTAGTGATTTACCTATTCATATTAGAGGCTCCTATGTTCCTGCTGATTTCATAATACTAGATATGGGAAATAGGAAAGATGTGCCTCTAATCTTAGGTAGACCCTTCTTGAACACTGTTGATGCCTGCATATATGTGGGATGTGGTAAAATACAAATGACATTATGAGGGAGGAAGGAAATATTCTCTTTCTCCCGAGGTCCCGCATATGCCGCTAACATGCAGGTAGCAAAGCCCGTTCATACCAAGAAGAGGCGCCCAGGAACAAGGTGGAACAGAAAGAAAGAACCACCTCCTCCTATGTTGTGTGATTCACATAACAAAGGAGAGGTACCAAAAGAAGAAGAACCCGATGCAGTGCTAAGAGAAGAAGTGCCCAAGGAAGAAAATCCACCCGATAAGGATGAAACTCCATGGACCTAAGGTATGGTTTTTCCCTTCAAATTTCCCTTTTCAAATAAATAACATATGTCATGCATGCAACTAAAAAAATATCAGTTATCATTAGTTATATGCATAGGTATATGTTAACTTAGTTAGAACAATAAAATATCATAGGATAGTTTCCCTTTTCACAACATTAGATAGTTTCCCTTTTAATAAAATGAGAACAAGAGCTCCGACTGAGAAGAAGAAGGCCTTTCACCAAGCAAGAAGCCAGGTTGGGGGAGACTCCCGCTCCAATAAGGTATGTCTCAAGCCTACCCTTTACATTCAGTTCTTAAATTCTATATCTTTTGAATGTCATATGCTTGCCTAAATAGCCACTCCATGAATAAAATTGATAAAATCTGCTTAAACAAGTTGAAACCTGAATAAGATTTGAAATATGTCATGCAAATGCTATTGTTATGGTTTGAATGACTAGTCTTATCTAAGTTGGAGCTTTTGTGGGTTGCACATGCTTTAACTGAAATCATGCTTAGTGAGTAAAGTTAGTAAGAAATGGAGTAATTCTTTAAACTTGTTAAGGTGAAATTAGGACCTAATCTGGAGGATTTCTTTTAAAAATTATGAAAACCTTACTAAAAGTTCCTCCTAGATTTTGTCCCATCCCACCACCAGCCAAATATTTGTTAGTCATTAGTCAAAACCACAAAGAGCTTTGTTTGTGTTGAGCTTTGTTAGACCTCATAGATCTTAGTAGAGAAACTTATCATATCTTTTGAATCAAGATTCACGTACACCCACCATAATTTGCCTACTTTCCACTTTGGAAGTTTGCAACCACCAAATAAATTGCTTATTCTCTACACCGGAGATATGCAATACCCTGCCAAACATCCCATTGCTAGCCTTATGCTATTCCAACACTGGGAATAAGCATCCCTCCCTTTCCCTACTCATTTCAAAAATCCTTTCCTAAAGATATCTGGGGAAATCTAGAGGTAAAAGAGAGAGAGAAAATGAGCAAAGTAGCTCAAGAAAGGACTATGTCCTGAAAAAAAAGTGAGCAAAGTAGCTCAAGAGAGGACTATGTCCTATGAAAATGTGAGGACACATCTTTTGTCTACTCACTATGTATTCAAAAAAAAGAGAAGAGGGAATTATCATTAGCTCTAGACCCCAGAAATTAACTAGGAAGGATTATGAAATGCCTCTCTATACACTTCCACATAACCACACACGCACATCTTGACCAATTTTTATGATTTGCTGCTCCTTATGATCTGAGTGTCTAGCTTAGCAATAAACATCAGGCAATTTGCTCATGGTTCTTAGCCTACCTATAACTCCACATATCATTCTTTAGAAATAGGAGAGGCTACATTTTGGCCTAAGTGAGGATTTAAACACCATTGAGTGAATCTTGGAGGACATAAGCAAGTTGTTATCTTTTGAAAACCTTGATTGAAGTGAAAAGCTATAAGCCCCACATTGCTATGATTTATGATACATGCTAAGTTATTTCTCACTATACAATATGCACTTGCAAACATCTTAAGTTGCTATCCATTTCATGCTCAATGCTTAAACCGCATTGTTGCTCGAGGACGAGCAATAGGTTAGCCTTGGGGAGCTTGTTGACGGTCCTTAAACACCTGTTTTACCATCAACATTTGACCCTAAAGTCCACCAAAAAGGCATGAAATGTAGTCAAATAGGTTTCAAACTAACCGAATTCCACATGTCCATAGAATTTTATTTGAATGCAGGATTTGAACCAAATTTGGACATTTGGACCCACCGGAGGCCAAGCCCACCCAGCAGGGCCCAAATGGGCCTAAGGGGGGTGGCGCCCGCCACCCCTAGGTGGCGCCCGCCACCTCTAAGTGGCGCCCGCACTTGGGTTGGCCCCCCTGCCACGTCACCGATCCGTGTGACCTCCCCAAGGCCAATTCCTGGCCATTGGTCACTAGGTCGGTTGGATCGGACGGCTCAGGATGAAGTGGTGTAACACCCCTGGTGTTAAGTCCTAATTAAAATTTTAATTAATATGTTTAGTATGCATAATCATCTGGCATCATGGTATAAAGCATTTCATTTTTTTTAAGTACAAATGTGATGCTTCATATGTTTTGCTTGAGTGTTGCATGATCTTGTGTGATGCTTTGATAAGTGATGTGGTTAGATGTCACATGAAATGATAAGTGTGAGTAGAAAACATAAATTTTCAATGCTCTTTATGTTCCCTTTTCTATAAATCAAAAAGTATGTCAAATTTCAAAATGATTTAAAAAGCAAAGTTGTAGCTCTTATTGAGAGGGACAACTTTGGTATTCAAAGTTTTTAAAGTTTCTGTACAAAATTTTGAATAAATTTTGTATCTTTCCAACCCTGAATTTGACCCCTAAACTAGATTTCAAAAACTAAAAAGAATTAGACTTTGGTTCTGTAATAAAAGTTGTAGAGTGGTTTAAAATAAACAACTTTTATTAAGGTAGATTTTCGAGTTATTAAAGAAAATCCGAAGTAATTTGTAAAACAAGTTTGATTTGGTTTCAATTGGAAAATCAATTTCTAAAACCTAGTTTTATCCCCTTTTGTGTAATTTCAAAGTTTTGCATATTTTGGATATATGACCAAAAGCAAAGTTGCTCTATTTTTGTTAAGGAACAAATTTTATATTGGTGAAATTTGAAATTTGTTCAGAAAGTTTTAAAGTAATTTTGAATTTACTCAAAAACCTGGAAATGGTCTCCTTCTGATTTTAAACTTGCATTTCAAAATTATTTGAAATCTGAGTTTGAGGTGCATTTAACTTCTAGATGAAGGAGCTAACCTTATGGATCATTCTTGGATCTTGTCTTCCCTACAACGAAGGCAAGCCCCGGTGCATTTAACCCTTCCTTGTTTTTATAAAGGTTGTATTAAAATGTTTTTGAGTTAAACTACTGCATTAGGTTATAGGAGTTGTGTGATGACCTATTACCTGCATTATTTACCCCCACCAGAAGATCCACCTGCCCTGTTTTAAAAACTATTTGCAAAATGCTTAGTGATGCTATACAATAGATTTGCAATAAAAATGCCAATTTCAAAAGTGTGATCACTGAGATGAATCATATCAAGGGTTTTGGTTATACTTCCCGTTCGATGACTGCTTGCCTAGCTAGCATGTGGTCATTGTCGAGAAGAGGTTGTCCTAGCGTACGGTGCCGTCATGTTGTAGTCCGGGACTCAACAGTTGACACCGACCGGGACAGGGTTGAAAAACTGACACGACTGTTACGCTTGGGTGAGATATAACCAAGGTACAGTTTCTGGCGGAAAAATTAGGGACCATCCGTGTGGAAGCCTGCTGGCCAAGACTTGCAACTATTCACATACTACGGAAAGCTCTGGCTCCGAGGAATCCTTTATTGGGACCGACAACCGCGCACTGGGAGTGGAGAGATGGCGGAAGTAGCTTGTACCCACGTGGTCGTTGTACCTGGATAAGAGTGGTGTACTGTACTTCTGGGTGGCGTAGGACCGGGCCCAATCTTGGAGGAATCGTGGTAGACGGGTTGGCCTATGCAAGCTTGGGTGCTACATATGCCGTGTGAATAGGGATCCTCAGCTGAGTATTCTTTATCCGGATTAACGTTGCTCCTCGGTTATGGAGACTTGGTCTTCGACTGTCAACGGAGAGTGGTTCTCAACTAGGTATGTTTTTGAAAGGTAAAAGGAATCATGAACAATGAAGATTTGAGAAATACTTGAATCTTTCCAAAATAAAACAAGATTGACAAAAATGTTTTTTTTCTGCAAAATACTTGATCTTGCTCAAGCCTTACCTAAGCCTTTCATTCCTGAGTCTTCTCCCTTTTTCTTTGGTCGAGTAAGTCTTGTTGAGTACCCCAGTACTCAGGGTTTGTTAATCCCCTGTGCAGGTTTCTTTAATAGGTGACGTTGATCATGATCATGTCAGTGGGCTTGACGTGATCTGGTTGTTCCTCTTCTCCAACTTAAGCACTCCGCCTAAGTGTGGTTCCGTAATACTATTCTACTTCCGCAATACCAATTATGTTTATGTAAAAAGTAACTGGTTCATGGTTTTGTAAAGTCTATATCTCTTACTTCCGCACTCCGATGGTATTTTGTAACAAATGTTGTAATGTTGTAATTATTCCAACCTTCATGATGATGATCCTGTGGTTCGTGGATAATTCGGGGTTCTCTCGGGGACACCCGACAGATCTTTCCAGTGATGTGGTACATGTGCACAGTCATTAGGGCTCCGGGAGACGGTGACGTGTGCAGGTGGGCCACATTACCGGGCGGTTCTGCCACAGAATGGTATCGGAGCAGGATTGCCATCAAGGAAAGACTGGTTGCAACATTACTTTCGAAAAACTTCAAAATGATTTCTTAATCTAAAAGTTTTTGGAAGCAACAAATAAAAAATGATCCTTCCCTAAGCTTCTTGCTTTGCTGGAAGACTTCGTGAAGACTATACCAGTGACTCCAATGGAAGATGTTGAGAAGTTTCCAACTCTTCTGCTGAAGGTTAATGGAGAATCACCTCCCTGTCAAACCAAGACAGAAGAGCTATTCAACACCTGTACAAGGTCCGTGAAGCTAAAGTGTAAAGTATAGCCCTATACCTAACTAACAGGTGCAGACAGAGATCTCCTGTCAGTGAGAGGTCGTATAGGACGAGTATATATCATATCATGCATAATGATAAAATGTGCTTCTTCTCTAAATTCTAAAAGCAGCTATGATCCCCGATAGCTGATCGTCCCTAGATTCTGTTACCTTGACACTTTTGTTCCATAAGTTCTGATCCTTGGGAACTTTTGGATATCTTTCATACACTCTACCACATAAAGTTAGAATCAGGGTAAAATCCTTGGTTCTTCCGGAACAAGCGTGTCATGCCTTGAATTGGCACGTACTAGTTGTTTAATGTCGTATAAACGACGAATGGTGGTTGAAAGTTACTGAGATTGTGTTCTTTGAAAGTACCATGATCCGTGGACCGGATAAAAGCGTGGAAACCTAGGGTCACCTGTGGACGGCCACCATATGGTGTTACTACTAGGTACTCGCTAATATCCAGGCCTATAGTCATGATTCTTTCTAAGTCCACCGTTAAAAGTGCTTTCATTTCAGGACGCCCGAAAGGGAGTTCAAAGCCACTTTCCTTGTAATTATAACCAACCTTTGTTTTGGTTATAAATTCCTCTATATGAGATGAGAGATATAGAAGTTGTGCTCTACGGTGGTGCCATGATTGGTGACCACGGTGCCGCGTCGGAACCTAGGGAATCTCGTGTGTCCGGATCACACTAGTTTCCGCTGGGTGCGCGCAGGTATCGAGGTCTACAGTTATGATCCATTATAGCCCGCAACCAATGTACTTTCTCTCTTGACTCCTCATAAATTTTCCTTGCTCCACTCAAATGTTTACTACCTTGCTACTTGCAACCATGTTCTGATCTCGGTTGTAATTCCAACCCAACCTCAATTGCCTTGTGAACTCCTTGTGGGTAAACAAGTGTGACACATTTCCTTTTCCATTACTCAAACCCAGATTTTTAAGTGCTTCTTAAATCTCGGGATGAGATTTCTTTAAGGGGGAAGGATTGTAACACCCCTGGTGTTAAGTCCTAATTAAAATTTTAATTAATATGTTTAGTATGCATAATCATCTGGCATCATGGTATAAAGCATTTCATTTTTTTTAAGTACAAATGTGATGCTTCATATGTTTTGCTTGAGTGTTGCATGATCTTGTGTGATGCTTTGATAAGTGATGTGGTTAGATGTCACATGAAATGATAAGTGTGAGTAGAAAACATAAATTTTCTATGCTCTTTTTGTTCCCTTCTCTATAAGTCAAAAAGTATGTCAAATTTCAAAATGATTTAAAAAGCAAAGTTGTAGCTCTTGTTGAGAGGGACAACTTTGGTATTCAAAGTTTTTAAAGTTTCTGTACAAAATTTTGAATAAATTTTGTATCTTTCCAACCCTGAATTTGACCCCTAAACTAGATTTCAAAAACTAAAAAGAATTAGACTTTGGTTCTGTAATAAAAGTTGTAGAGTGGTTTAAAATAAACAACTTTTATTAAGGTAGATTTTCGAGTTATTAAAGAAAATCCGAAGTAATTTGTAAAACAAGTTTGATTTGGTTTCAATTGGAAAATCAATTTCTAAAACCTAGTTTTATCCCCTTTTGTGTAATTTCAAAGTTTTGCATATTTTGGATATATGACCAAAAGCAAAGTTGCTCTATTTTTGTTAAGGAACAAATTTTATATTGGTGAAATTTGAAATTTGTTCAGAAAGTTTTAAAGTAATTTTGAATTTACTCAAAAACCTGGAAATGGTCTCCTTTTGATTTTAAACTTGCATTTCTAAATTATTTGAAATCTGAGTTTGAGGTTTACATCAAAGTTGTAGATAATTTCAAAATGAACCTTTTATACATGGACCATTTTTCAAGTGTCCATGTAAAATCAAAAGTAATTTTTGCTTTTATTGCAAAACCCTAATTTTGTTCCCTTTTCAAATTCCCATTTGAAGTCAATTTGAACTGTTTTGATCAAATTGACCTTTTTCCAGTTGAAATCAGTTCAGGTGTTTTAAAGCAAAGTTGTACATCTTTTCAAGCTCTACTTTTCATATTTTGACAAATCTTGAAGTGTAGTTCAAATTTCAAAAGTAATTTTGAATTCAGTTTGGTCCAAATTTGATTTTGAACTCTATTTCAAAATCCAGGCCGAATTTGGCTTTGGTTCTTTAAGCAAACTTGTAGAACACAAATTTTGGAGCATCTTTTGTTTTGAGAGTTTTTGCTGTGTAGTACAGTTATCTAGAGAAAATGCAAAGGGGGAAAGTTTCGGTGCTACAGTAACCTTAGATAGGGGGATAAGGAACAAAGCATGTGCTCTGTCCCTGGCCGCCGCGTCGCCGCCGTAGCTCGGGCACTTTGGTCCGTCTCCGCGTGTCCAGGCCACGCAGCTGCTTGCCGCCTGCTTTGCCCGTGCGGTGGCGAGCTCTGGAAACCTCTCCGTGCTTACTTCCCCAGCATCCGCCACATCCTCCCTTCTTTGCTCTGTTTTTCGATAAAAAGCCGACGAGCTCTTGCATCTTTGTCGTTGCGTCCCCATACTCTCCATCTTCCCAGTAGCTCCGCCAAGATCCTCTGCTTCTCCTAAGCTAGCTAACCCGAGCCCAAGAGCTTGCAATCACCGCCGTCACAGTCTTCTTCTTCATCTCCGGCCGGAAAGCCGCCACAGGTACCCTGGTCTTGGTCACGACCAACCAGAGTTTCTCCGGTTGAATCAAGTGGTGCTTTAGCTTCGTCTGGTGTTGTAGGTCACGGTCGGTTCGCTCCTGAGGTCTCTACCGTTTGGGTTTGAGCAGTCCGCGACGATCGCCGCCTGTGCAAGCTCCGCCATTGCCGCCGCCGTCGCCAACCTTGGTCCAGAGTTCCTCGGGTCAAGACAAGGTGAGCATCGCGGTCGCTAGAGGTTCCTGGTTGTGGTGCGCTTCATAGCTGGGTCTCTACCGGCCCGCCGTACTCAGTCCGTGTGGCCTGCCATCAGCGCAGGTACCGCCATGGCCGCCAGCATGGTCCGAGTCACTCGAAGTCGTCCCTGAGCAGAGTCGGGTGCGCAACATGATCGTTGTACATCCGGAAGTAGGAAACCACCCTCGGTTGAGTCTCTACCGCTTTGGCGTAGGTAGCCCGTGTGGCTTGCCACCAGCGCGGGTGCCGCCATGGTTGACACCATGGTCTACCTTGGTCCGAGCCTCCCCAAGTGAGCGTGGGGTGCGCATCGAGATCCCTGCAAGCTCCTGTGTTTGAATCTCCCCTCGGCTAGGTCGCTACCGAGCCCTAGCGGCCGGAGCACGGCGTCGCCGTTGTGTCGGCATGGCCGGCCCGCCAAGGCCGTCGTCCGCTCGGAGTCGAGTGAGTACGAGGCCATGGAAAAGAGTGGAATCGATGCGCGAGATCCAGGTGAGGACGTGGGAGGCCTCGCCGTCGCCGGAGATTTCGCCGGTGATGTGGTTTGGAGGCCGGTCAACGTGGGTGCGCGTTCGGTCAAAGCCTTCGGCTGCAGGCCTCGGGCGAGGCGGAGAAGGCCTCGGACGAGGCGGAGATCTGTTGGCCTCGGGCGAGTCGGAGAACCCGCTAGCCTCGGTGCGAGGCGAATCGGCTGGCCTCGGCGCGAGGCGGCGATTTGGCTGGCCTCGGGCGAGACGGAGAAGAGCCCGCAGGCCTCGGCGCGAAGCGGAGAAAGAGGACGCTGTCACCTAGGGCCTGGCTGTCAGTGGCCGTAGGCCGAAGATGGGCCGAGCCCAGTAAGGAAAGGTGAAACGTTTTTCTTTTTCAGTTTGGTTTGTTTAGTGTTGTGTTTTGTCTTTTTGATATCCTTTTGTAGGAAGCTCCAAAAACTGTGAAAATTTTTGTGAAGCTTTATCAAGTTGCCTAATATTTAAGAAAAATATGAAACTTGAGTTTTGAACAAATTTTGAAACTGTTTTAAATATGGCTTTTAATTAATAAAAGATCTTTGATGATTTTTGTAGGCCTACTTAAAGGTCCAAAAATCATGAAACTATTTTTGTAGCTGTTTTGAGCTGAAAATATATCTTCACAAAAATTTTGAGCTCTGTTGGAGAAAATAAATTTTATTCTTATTTCTATGCTTTATTTAATCATTTAAATGTTTATAGTTTGATTTAATTCTACAGGTTTTATGTTTGTCCAAAATTTGGGATATTAATTTTGATACTGTTATATTATATTATGAATCATCTCAAAAAGTTTGGGCTCATTTTGACAAGTTTCAATTTAACTCTTTTTCTTATGCCTTGTTAATAAAGAAATGATTAAAAGGGTTTTATTTAAATAATTAGGTAACATTTTGTTCATAAGAAGATATGGTTAACCTTGGTATATTCAGTCAGCTTTTGTTCAAAGGTTATATTTCATGCTTTGGTTAATCATGGTTGACTTGTTATAGATTAAATAATGTCTTTAAGTTTTAATGCTTTTTGTTGGTATAGTTGCTGGACCAGTCCTCTTTGAGGGACTGTTTCTTGGATAAATTTATGTTTTCTGTAAATGAGTTGTATACAAAAGTTATAGGTAACTTCTGTCTCTAGCTTGTCCTAAAATTTCATGATTTTAGGCCTGCTAGATTAGGAGATATAGATTTTATAAATCAGCAGAACAGATCTGCCCTACCTTTTGTACAGATCTGAGTAGATGAGCAGTATAAGTCCTTTAACTAGGAAATCATATGTTAAGTATAATAGGAAAGTTTTAGAGTTTTTCATAAGCTTTCTAGATTGTTAAGGATCATCCTTTTGGATGACCCAGAGCTCCAGTTATGGGTGTGGGAAGTTGGATCAGCAAATCTGTCCTAGCTCTGGACAGCAATTTTTATCCAAGTTAATTGACCTAGTTGCCTATAGAACCAAACCTAGGTGATAATAACAAGTTTGTAGACAATTTGATAAGATTTTCAAATTGTCTAGGATCATTCCTTTTGGAGGTTAGGAGCTCTGTTTATGGCTTGATTAGTATAGGTGGTGTTATCTGTCCAAAGTCTGGGCAGTAGGTTTTACATCTTGTGTGACTTTGAGTTGTTATTTGAAGACCATGGGACACCTCTCATCTTGTGCTCCTATGGCTTGAGTGATGTCTTAATAAACTTTAGCCATCCTTAGTTATCTTCCTAAAGGTGCTTGATGGAAGTTGTGTGTGTAGCTAGAAACTCTAGTTAGTAAGTTGCAAGTTGGTTTTGTTTGATTTGCAACTTTACCGCGAAGGAAAGTTGTACTCGACTTTCCTTAAGCTTGTTTAATCTTGTGTTATACAATTAATTGTCCTGCACCTTAGCATACATCACATGACATCATTCTGAGCATACCTCATTTATCTACGTGTAGTATCCGAGAGTGTTGAAATCGTGTGGTTTAAGCTTTGGTGATCGCCCTTGTCGGACAAGCCTCAGAAGGAGATTCTTGTTGAACAAGCTTCGTCGAGAAGACTTAACTTCTAGATGAAGGAGCTAACCTTATGGATCATTCTTGGATCTTGTCTTCCCTACAACGAAGGCAAGCCCCGGTGCATTTAACCCTTCCTTGTTTTTATAAAGGTTGTATTAAAATGTTTTTGAGTTAAACTACTGCATTAGGTTATAGGAGTTGTGTGATGACCTATTACCTGCATTATTTACCCCCACCAGAAGATCCACCTGCCCTGTTTTAAAAACTATTTGCAAAATGCTTAGTGATGCTATACAATAGATTTGCAATAAAAATGCCAATTTCAAAAGTGTGATCACTGAGATGAATCATATCAAGGGTTTTGGTTATACTTCCCGTTCGATGACTGCTTGCCTAGCTAGCATGTGGTCATTGTCGAGAAGAGGTTGTCCTAGCGTACGGTGCCGTCATGTTGTAGTCCGGGACTCAACAGTTGACACCGACCGGGACAGGGTTGAAAAACTGACACGACTGTTACGCTTGGGTGAGATATAACCAAGGTACAGTTTCTGGCGGAAAAATTAGGGACCATCCGTGTGGAAGCCTGCTGGCCAAGACTTGCAACTATTCACATACTACGGAAAGCTCTGGCTCCGAGGAATCCTTTATTGGGACCGACAACCGCGCACTGGGAGTGGAGAGATGGCGGAAGTAGCTTGTACCCACGTGGTCGTTGTACCTGGATAAGAGTGGTGTACTGTACTTCTGGGTGGCGTAGGACCGGGCCCAATCTTGGAGGAATCGTGGTAGACGGGTTGGCCTATGCAAGCTTGGGTGCTACATATGCCGTGTGAATAGGGATCCTCAGCTGAGTATTCTTTATCCGGATTAACGTTGCTCCTCGGTTATGGAGACTTGGTCTTCGACTGTCAACGGAGAGTGGTTCTCAACTAGGTATGTTTTTGAAAGGTAAAAGGAATCATGAACAATGAAGATTTGAGAAATACTTGAATCTTTCCAAAATAAAACAAGATTGACAAAAATGTTTTTTTTTGCAAAATACTTGATCTTGCTCAAGCCTTACCTAAGCCTTTCATTCCTGAGTCTTCTCCCTTTTTCTTTGGTCGGGTAAGTCTTGTTGAGTACCCCAGTACTCAGGGTTTGTTAATCCCCTGTGCAGGTTTCTTTAATAGGTGACGTTGATCATGATCATGTCAGTGGGCTTGACGTGATCTGGTTGTTCCTCTTCTCCAACTTAAGCACTCCGCCTAAGTGTGGTTCCGTAATACTATTCTACTTCCGCAATACCAATTATGTTTATGTAAAAAGTAACTGGTTCATGGTTTTGTAAAGTCTATATCTCTTACTTCCGCACTCCGATGGTATTTTGTAACAAATGTTGTAATGTTGTAATTATTCCAACCTTCATGATGATGATCCTGTGGTTCGTGGATAATTCGGGGTTCTCTCGGGGACACCCGACAGATCTTTCCAGTGATGTGGTACATGTGCACAGTCATTAGGGCTCCGGGAGACGGTGACGTGTGCAGGTGGGCCACATTACCGGGCGGTTCTGCCACAAGTGGCGTGGATCAAGGCTGAAGGGCGGTTACTCAGACATGCAACCGACCTCCAAACCGCCTTGGACAACCACCTGGAGGCCGTTGGATCAAGGGCGGTGCATCCAGTGGCCAGGGGACTAGCGGCCGCCAGTAGGGAGTGGCGCCCGCCACTTGACCTAACCCTAGGTCAGTGGGCTACCCCCTATAAGTACCCCCCTCACTCCTCAAGGCTATAAATACCCCCCTGGAGGCACCTCTTCATTTGTACCATCTCACACCAAGTACCATCCCATGCAAAGCAAGAGAAGCAAGTGAGAGTTAGGTTAGAAGCTTAGAGAGCTTAGGCAAGTAGGTAGCTAGTAGAGCAAGGCATTCTTGCCCTCGCGGAAGCGCTGCTCAAGGCTTAGCTCAAGAGTAGAGGCGTGCGAGTGATCGGTCCTGGAGCTGGGAAGAGTCTTCCTTCATCTCCAGTTCAGGTTTTGCTCTTGTTACTCAAGCACTTACTATATTCTAGTTCACCATTTCAAGTATTACTTTATTCTACTTATCAGTATTGAGTGGTATACTTGATTGATTGCTTGAGTGCCCAGCTATCCTACAGTTCAATTCACTTAGCCATAGTAGTTAATCTCTAGTGAGCTTAGTGTTTGATCTTTGCCAATAGGTTGCTTAGTTAGTTTTGTGTTTATCTTATTAAGTCAAGTGTTTGCTCTGACGTCCGCAAGGGTGTCTCTATTCAAAGCTAGGGTAGAGATAGTTAGAATATAGTTAAGCGTGGTGCTTAGTTATAGACATACCTTCAGATACGGCTGGACCCCCGGATAGGTGTGGTAGCAAGCAGGTGGTGACAACCCTGTGCGCCTTGAATTCCACCACATAGTTGGCCCAGTTTAACAGTAAGGCTCGTTGTGCTAGCGTTCAATCTAAGTAAGTGGTAAAGGCTAGTACGCCTCAATACTTGACAAGATAGGAATAAAACTATACTCAACTTAGTTGCTTTATTGTCTTTTGCCTGCCTTGCTTCATAACTATCTCGCTTTGTAGTTATCTTGCTTTGTAGGTATCTAGGAGTAGTTATTAGCTAGTAGTTAGTTATCTTAGTTATCCTTTAGTTACTCCATTTATCAACCTATCCGTCTACCCTACCTTAGCCATCCATATCATCCTTACCTATCCACCCATATATTCTTTCTAGCCTTTCATCTCCTCTCTTCTCCCCTTTTCCCTTTTCTCTTTTTTCTTCGACTCTCATCCCCTCCTTGACTCAACTCATACACCACCCTAGCCTTCCTTTGGGATCAAATAAATCGACACCTGGTACTCCCAGGCGAAGTGCTACTATGATAGTTCTGTGCGCTTGCAGAATCTCCTCCTGGTAGATTGCATTCTCGCTAGCTAGCTCCTACTAGTGTCAGGACTGACAACCCCGCTTGGCATTAGTGGATAGCTACTTTAGTTACCCTATCCTAGGTGTAGCTAAGAACTACCAACACCCGTCTTTTCCCCCCGTGGCCTAGCAACCCCTCCCAGCAGTCGGCCCGCACTCGCTACTGGGCCAAGCAGAGCACGCCAGCCCATCGCGCAATCCGCACCGGGCGCCATCTCCCCTTGCCATCAGCCTTACGGGTCCCACGTTCCCTCTCCCTGACGCGCGGGCCAGCCACATCAGACCCTTCTTCCCCCTCGCCCGCACATCTCGCACCGGACCGCACCGCCCTTCCCGCTCCTTCCCCTTCGCTCTGCAGGCCCATACCCACCCCGTTTTCCTCGGAGTCAGATGCAGATGGCATCGCGCCGCCACCCCCACCTCTTCTCTTATAAGAACCGCGCCCAGCTCTTCCCTCCCCTTCCCTGAAACCCACCGACACTGCCATCACCATTGTCGAGCTTAGCTCGAGATCTACATCTCCCTGCAGGCTCTACCATCGGTCCTCCTCTACTCTCTATCGAGGCCGCATCACCCCACCGCGTCTGACGAACCCTACATCAGGGAGAATCGGCGCCAGAACCTCTACTACTGTGAGTTCATAGGGGAGCTCTTGGCTGATCCTTTGCCACTGACTACCTCCCCGACCGAGCCCTCCCCGACGTCGAGGACAACACCAGTGGACTCACAGTGAGCTTCTCGACCCGTTCCACCTCTCCTCATGAGCTCTAGTGGGTTGTGCCCTTCTTCCGATTGAGGCCGTCAATGGCGTCGCTGCGTACAGCGCCACCCCGCCGCGGGCTCACCTCTCAGGTCCCTAATTTGCGGAGAAAACACATTCTTTGGCACCGCAGTAAGGTCTCCATTCGATTCCCACTCTTTCTGTGGTTGCTACCGCTCTTAGGACCCCTCTTCGAGCTCGCCGGAGAGCTGCGTCCATGGCACCGCCGCACAGGACCACGACGCCGCCGTCTCAATTGTCGCCGGCGGCCGCGCTACTCACCCCTTTGCCCCCTTGCCGTTCAGATCTAGATGGATGGTTTAGATTAGATCGACGCCACGAACCGGTATACACCGGGTCCGTGAGGCCGCAGGCGCGGTCCACGGCAGCCACCGCCCCGCGGTCCATGGACAGCTGGCGCACCGAGCCAGTGGTACAGCGCCATGTCGCACACGTCAGCGCCACGCAGCACCCACGCGGCCGGCGCTGGGCAATTTTGCAGGAAGCCCCTCCATGTTTCTGTGAATAAACCCGCACTCTACCCTCACTGTTCATGAGTCTCAGTTTTCTTTCGTTCCATCCCCTGCCCTTTCTGGAAAACAAGGCTGGGTCCTGGCGCCTTTTCAATTACAGTTTTTTATTTATTAAATGCAAAATCAGTTCAAATAAATTACAGTTTTGCCATCCAACTTGAAAAGCCCATAACTTGCTCGTTTTAAGTCCGATTTGACCCATTCAAGTCGCGTTAGATTTGTCTCGTCGAGCTCTACGCGTTAGATCTATTTACGTTCTGTTTTCATACTATTTGTTGTATTGTTTTCTTATATGTTATGTTTGGTCCATGTTTGATGTTTTATCCAGAGAGTGCAATCTACGCGGAACCCCGGAATCAAGTTTGTGCCCTTGTTGATTCGACCCAGCCCGAAGGCTAGTGTCCTTGAACATCTCGCACCCATGTTTATTTTACTTTTGAGTTAGAGTAGTTTGAACCAGTAGTTGCATGCAGTCTTAAACTAAATCTCATGATATGGTTTACTAGATCTTGTACTATTTTCCTTGACGCCTGGTTTGGGGTTATGAGTAGAAGTCATGCTTAGCCCTGCTGTCTTGGGATGGGATGGTGGTTAAATATTAATTCTGATTAATGATATATGGAATATTTTGGGCTGGTGACTGTTGTAGTATGGTGAGTAGGCATATTCGGCAGGATGGACCGTGTGGTGGTTGCCATGTGACTTGGCGTACGGTTGCCGTGTGACTCGGTGTTACGGTTTGCCATGGGACTTGGCGTTGGTTTAGGTTGGTGGTTTGTGATCCTTCCTGGATCCCGAGGACCCGGTTCTTGGAGCATGTAACCCGACAAAACAGCGCAAACCATGAGGACTATATGGCTCTGAGACTGGCTAATTAATTAGTTTCCTCCAAGTTATGCTACATGGGGTTTGTTTAGTGGCTCAAGAGGGGTCCCATGGGGTCGTTGACTTATGTACGGGGGAGAAACCTTAGAGTACGTATAACGCAGGCTTGGAGGGGCTTTGTAATAGCCTTGTAGTGAACCCTGCTGATCCACCTTGGAAGTGGGTTAAGAGACTAGCTACCTCGGGCACAAGGGCAACACGATTCATGGGTAAAGATGTGTGAACTCTGCAGAGTATTAAAACTGATGTATCAGTCGTGCTCACGGTCACGAGCGGGCTTGGACTTCTTCGAGATTAGTTGGTGGTTTGGTTCTGGTTCATTAGAGAAGCCTTATATGGTTATTAGTCTCATATGACATGGGTACAGAGGCTTCTTCTTTGCAGGATATTGCTTGGTATGGGAGTGACTCCCAGGCTCGGGCGCAGACCTGGTGTTATTGCGGAAGGTAGCTTTCTATGTCGTGACATATGAAACTAATACACATAGGACTCTTTGTAATGGCCTTGTAGGTGGCCTTATGGACTTCAGGTGTGGTTTGCCTGATGGACTTCAGGCGTAGGTTATGCTTGACGTGACTCCAAGTGTGGTTGCTTGGTGGACTCCAAGTGTTGGTTGCTCGGTGGACTCCGAGTATGGTTTGCTCGGTGTGACTCTGAGTGTGGTTTCTGTTTCTATTGGAGACTGTGGATATAACCTAGTAAATAGGTGCATATGATTAATAGGAATAATAGGTTGTGTCGCTTTAGGCGCTTGTGTGAAACAGAGTCAGCCTACCTTTGTTATAAGCCTCATAAGCATATATTTCCTACACTTGCGGAGTACAATTCGATGTACTCACCCTTCCTCTTTGTCCCCCCTACTACCCCACCCAGACGTAGGAGTCTACTACGACGAGCAGGAGTACCCAGAAGATGGTGGATTCGACCCCGACGAGTTGTACTAGGATGGCGCAGCCCCCGGTCGACCTTCCTGTGAAGATAGCGTCCAGTTTCCGCGAGTTACATTAGAGTTAGACTGAGAGTCTATACTTTTCTTCAGACCCGAGGGTCATTTATGTAATAAAGTTCGATATTATCAATAAAGCATTGTTTTGATATTTACTATGATGTCGATATATGTATGAAAATTGATCCTGGCATACATATATTGTGCTCCAATTTTGTTCTTTAAATTGGGGTGTGATAGGTGTCTGAAAAGCGCTCAAGGGGTGTCCCAAAAGATTGGTTTTGTCCTAAGAAGGGACCCCTCGAGGTAGACTGAGCCAGGCCCCTCGAGGGTGACTCAGACTGAGCTGCTGAGGCCCGATCGAGGTCTGGCCTCGAGTTCGATTGAGCTAGAGAGAAAGCGTCTAGTCACCCCGAGTGGCTCTCTGTTTGTTCACCAAATCGACCCGATCTCCCTCAAATCAAAACCACCAGGGCTCAAAATCCGTGTGAGGAATCACAAACAAGTTAGTGAGCTACTCCTAAGAGATCATGGCTTGAACCTAACTAGAGATGGTGAATCGAAGAAAATCGATGAAGAATGGGGCAAAAGAGCAAGAACGAGATCCAAAACGAAATCCGCCCGATCTATGAGTTGGTGAGGAATTAGAGAAATTCCTTCGGTAGAAAGATGTCTCTCACGAAGCTCTAGGAGTTGGTTCAAACGGATTTGCAAATCATCCCTCGAAACAAGAAATCCCATGAAGAGCCAAGAGGGGAAACACGAACAACGAAGAACAAAATCGCAACTCAGAGAGGGGGCACGGATTTGATCCTTGGATTCAGCAAGATGACGGATTGTGTAGCACACGGTGTTGGGTTACAAGCCACTCCTCACAACAGCAAAGCTCGGACAGCAAAAAGCTCAAGAACAAGAGCCAACTCTCCTCTAACCCTAGCCGCCTCTCACGGGAACAAAATGAGAGTGGCACACCTCCAAGGATGGCTGCCCTAACCAGCCCCTTCACATATATATAGGCACACGTCCAAAGACAAAAATGCCCTTACATGAAGCACTCAGCCCAAATACCCCCAAGGGGTAAAACCGACCAACTCCACGGTTTTCATCCGACGGCCACGCGCCTTCTCATCCATCGCTTCGCCTCGACGCAAGCTCCAGGATGTCGCAACGTGCTATCACGTCGACCACCAAGCCTTCCTCACTGATAGCTTCGCCACAACGCAAGCCTCTCGGTGCCGCCACGCGTCGACCATTCCGCATAGGAACCTCCGCCCGGTTTTGAGGCCCAAACTGGCAATCTGTCCACCCTGAGTTTTGTGGTCAAAACTCAGAAATCCGCCAGCCCAGGTTTTGAGGCCCAAACCTGGAAACCGTCCACCCCGAGTTTTGAGGCCCAAACTCGAAACCCGCCACCTCGAGTTTTGAGGCCCAAACTTGGAAACCATCGATGGTAGATTTCTGAGGCTCAACTACCGAACCCGCACTGTAGACGGGATGTGGTTCTCACACCCCGACCACCGGCACCGATGCCAATGCATGTCCAGCCTTGACGCCGGGCACAACGCCTTCGCCTTCCTTCTTGACTTGGCCGACGGCACTGTAACACCTCTGGTGTTAAGCTAGCATGACATCATTTCTCATCATGCATAATCATCTCATGATCATGAAGCATTCATATGTTATTCTTTTTCTCACATAAAATGTCATTTCATGTGTTTGCTTGCTTATAAGTTTGCTCTGATGAAGTGTTCTTGTCTTGCTTTGGAGTGGTTAAGTCTTTCTAACCATCTAACCTTGTTGAGAAGTCAAAATGAAGGCATGGTTATGCTGGACATTTTGCCTAATCAAGTAGTTAAACCCTAGTCAACCCCATAGAGCCTCTAAAGTCCTTTTGTTTGACTAACAAAGACCTCCTTGTTAAAAGCTTTGCATGGCTGTGGGCTCTTAAGCAAAAGTGTGTAGAATTTAGTATAGAACAAAAGTTGTTTAAGGACCAACTCATGAAAATGGGTTTAGCATGGTGTTTTAGGGTCCACAAGGCAGAATTGGAAGGGTTTTAGACTTGGAATTTTTCCTAAGTCCTAACTCTGAAAACCAGTTCGGCCAGGCTATGTTTAGCACCTTCTCAAGCCTAATCCAAGCCGAACCAGTGATCAATCCTATAACCAAAGTTGCAGTCGGTGTATAGCTCTAACCAGTGGTGCAGTTGGTTTAACGTTTGATGGAGTGGTTAGTGAGTTAATCGCGTTTGGAAATGGGCCGTCAGTCGGCCATTAGCCAACTGAATCGCCCGATTCAGTTTGAATCGGCCGGCTTCAGTGGCCGACCGCGCGCAGGGGAAGAACGCCGCGTGGCGTTCGATTCCCGGCCGAGGCCAGCCAGCGCGCGCGGCGTGGCGTGCTTAACCACCCGCGGACGCTCTCCTCCGCCAGAGCGCGCTCTCCCTCCCTCTCTGCCTCGCTCCAAGCTCTCGCCGGCGACCGCGCGGGCGAAAAGGGGAAGTCCGCCGTCCGCCGTCGTTTCGCCGTGCATTCGCCAAGCAAACCGCACCGCTAGCCTCGCCTCAACCTCCTCCATCGTTTGTCGTAGCCAGCGCCTCGTGTGAAGCCCTTGGTAAGCCGCGGGACGAGTTCCGCCATGGTCGCCGGCGCCGCCGAGCTCGGTCCGCCGTGGCCGATTCCCTTCCCGTGCAAATCCACCCTTTCTAACTCGCGTTCGGGAGTCAGTAAGCGTCCAGGAAGAAGGTAGTGAAGTCGGTTTAGCCGATTAGGGTTTGGTTGCCTCGGTCCGCCGTCGCCGTCGTCCGCCATTGTTGCCGGAGTCTGGCATGGCGTGGTCCCGAGCTTTCGGAGTGAAATCCGTAGCGTCCGAGCCTTGCGCTAGGTCCGTGGGAGTTCGGAGAGTAGGAATCACGAGTCGGTTAGCCTCGGCATGGCCGGAGTTGCCCGGCGTGGAGAGCCCGCGCCGCCGTGGCCGCCATTGCCGGCGTCGTGCTCAATCCGTCGTGTCGCTAGGGTCGAGAGTGGTACCGTTCGTCGCGGAAGGATGAGAGGAGTCCGTCGGTGGAGTTGGTTTCGCCGGAGGAGCCGCCGTCGGCGAGCTCCGGCGAGGTCAACATCTCCTCTGTTTCTCTGTGTATGGCAGGTGGGGTCGCTTTGACCTCGGGCCCCAGCAGTCAGCGGTTTGGGTGCATGTGTGCTGGGTGCGTGTAGCAGTTAGGGTTTAGTGTTTTTGAATATATGTTTTCCAGAAATGTTGTTAATGCTTGTTTAAATCATAACTTGTGTTCTGTTAATCCAATAAATGTGAAACCAATTTTGTTAAGTTTGTCTTGATGAGATCTATACATGAAAAATATGATATGCTCTGTTATGATAGTTTTTATATGCAGTAATAATTAATTTGTGTTTAGGCTGATATCTTGTTTAATGCATAGTAAATCATGTTTTGCTCAGAAAAATATGGGATTTGTTTTGATGAGCTATGTAGGTGATGTAGAGTCACAGAAAAATGATAACTACTGTTTGGTTGTGAAATAATTTGAAGTTAACCTTTAAATTGATTAAATGCTGTTTTCTTGTATAATAGGTAGTAATTAAAATATATGGAATTGGAGTCTCATAATTTTTATAGACTGCTCTTATGCTAGAAAGCTCTAAACAAAAATATGAAATTTGTTGTTTGACACTTTTTAAGACAGGGTGTAGTTCAAAGTACCTTTTCACCCTGATATTTGTCTTTTTCATACAGAATTATATATACATGCAATTGTCCTGAAATTTGTACAGTATGCTTTACTTTCTGTTAGGAACCTACAGTAATTTTTGTAGATTTTTCTGAAACCGTTATCTATGAGGTGCAGTTATAAGCTTGTTTTAGTAGAATAATTAGTTTATTTAAATTAAGCTTTTGTGTCTTTATTAGAGGGAACCAGCAGGGGTAGAATAGTCTTTTCAGTGTATGCATGTTGACTGTGCTTTGCATGAGTGGTGTAGCTTCTCTCTAAATAGAGTGTTGTACTCTACCAGAGAGGAAATATGCGCCTATTCGGTCAATTGAATTGCAATGCATATTCTATGCCCATGTATCATCCATTCATTCTCGCATATGCATCATAACAGGTTCGGTAGAAGAGACAGTGATAGCAGAAGAAAACGAGGAGCAGCCTCAGGAGCAGGAACCAGGAGCTGTCGGGGAAGAGTTTGAAGAAGAACTTCCGGAGTGCCCGAATCACCAACCGAGCACCTTCGAGAAAGGCAAGCCCCGGAGCATTTCTAACTACCTACAGTTTTAATTAACTTAATCTGCTTATGTTTGTTGCATTAAGTATAGGAGTTGTTTGATACCGTTGATGCATCACTATTCATACCTTGTTACCTTGAAATATTATCCTTGATACCTATATAGAATCAGGTCCGAGCTATGCTTAGAATTGCTTAGACCGGTAGAAGTCGGGCAACCTTCATGTTACCCGCGAGCAATAGGTGGTTACTTGACCGATTAACCAGATATTTCCATTAAGTGGGATAACTGAGTGTTGTGGAAAAATGGAGATCGGCAGATTCCTGTAGTGTATGCTACAGCATTTCTAGCCGTGTTTTATGGGAATCAGTATCTTGTGAGATAGACTTCTTGTCATGTTGAACGCATGTCCCACATTTAGCTGGAAGGATAACTCGTTCCGACCGCGAAGCCGCTCATTGTTCCAGGCCGGCTCTCAGGTCCTACGCATCAGCCGAAGCCACGGTGGAGAGTTAGTGGGACGCGGGGGCGCGAATAGTAAGACCCGGGTGATGGTGGTTAAGTCCACCTCCTTGGCAGTCGGGCTTGCCTCCGGGTGTGATGGTGGCGGTTGAAACCGCGACTCCTGGAACAATGTTGTGGTCATCTGTAGCTCACCGACGGGTGGGTGTGGTTTGTGTGGGAAATAAATCACCAGCTGGTTAGGAATCGATTATAATCGCCATCGCTCCTGGATAGTGAGCACTTGACTCGAACGCTGATCGACCTCGATACTGAATAATGTGGAACACGAGACAGCTATCATTATACTTTTGGAAATGGTCACTCGGTCTGTTTGTTACATTTTTGGTGATCATTGGATCACTACCGTGTTTGTTATAGTGCAGTTTGCTAATCTAGTAAATAGAATAATTACTATTTAAAATTGACAGCTAAAGGGCAGGAGAACTACTTAATTAACAAATGGCTTTTATGCAAAAGTGTGGTCTATTGCCAGCCTCCACTATATACTAGCCTTGCATACTCCTTGGTGTCACTTTATTTCTGGTTTAAGGCGGGTAAGTCTAGCTGAGTACCTTCTCGTACTCAGGGTTCTACCCTTTGTTGTTGCAGATGGCCAGGTCTTCCATGGTTATTGTATCAATTGTCTCTTTCCAGCCTCGGGTGAATTCTAGGTCCCGGGCAAGGACCTCTTCTGTTCGTATCTTTTGCTATGTTAAGGATGACTACTAAATGGCACTGTAATCATTAAGTGTGCGTGTGTGAATTTCGGAACAATGTTTCAAGTTAAGCTTCCGCTACTGTTTTCGAACCTGGTTTGTAATAACTAAGTTGCTACTCCGAACTATTTATGTAATCTCTGTCGTGTGACGGTCGATGCTGAATATTACGATCCTATGTTGTTGATGTTGGAAAGTTTGAAATCCTTCGTGATTTCACGGACTACCGGGTTTATAGGGGCTCAAGTGCCACAAATTTACTGCCTCGGCGGAGAATTTCGTACTTGTGCTCTTATAAATTGGTCGGTTCTGTCACAGCTGGCATCGGAGCGTAATTCAGCGGGTACTGTTCATAGGACTAAAAATTTGGTAATAAAAATAATTTGGAGTCCCAAAAATTATTTTCAAACATTCGCAAAGTCGGTGTAGAAGGAAAAATTTTAAAAATATATAAGTGTGCCGGTGGTCATATCCTTTATGCCCATAGGATCTCAGGTGGCTTATTTAAGTACTAACTTGGAAGGGTCTTGCATCATACTTGATTTTTGTTTATTCTGTCGTCCATACGGCAAGGGTGAAATTGTATGGGTGCTATTCTTCGGAATGGTAATGTATGGATCAGTTGCCTCTACGCCAAGGTAAGGAAAGTTGTGAGAGCATGGTCGAACAACCGTCGACCTAGGGGAGTGTTAGTTGGTATTGGAACCTACACACGTTGATACACGGGTGCAGGGGAAGGTACGCAGTAACGGGGGTGATACTGTTAAATGGGTGCATATACTGCTTACGTGTATACGGGGTGTACACCTAGGTGAGTATCTAGATTTAAATTTCAGCAATGCATGATTATCATACTGTGGGGCAGGGCTGAAATGGATCTTCTGCAGGTACACTAACTACGCACCGTTAGAACGAAATAGCTAACGTATGAGAGTATCGTGGTTGCCACCGCATAGTTCTTATGTAGTAGAAAGGACGTACGGAACGTTTTCATACACATACATATCATGGCATAATGCTTTCTTTCCTTTTGCATTACTTCCACCCTTTATGGATTCATTGCTCGAGATTGGAAGACCTATGCTTATGTTATCATGATAATCCTGCTACAGATGGGACGGACTAAGGAAACCGCACGTAAGTCAACAGGCGGCAGGGTTCCCAGACACCAGTTGGCACCTAGGTCGGAGAGGTGCAAGGCAAAGTTTCTGGATGTGTTTGGGACACCTACGTTGCTTTGGAGGGTTCTGCGTTCGGTGGGATACCCGGATGGTAAGGAGCCTCGCTACTTCTGGTCGAAAGAGCCTCTGGGAGACACCACCCTGGTGTATGTTACTGCAGTGGTGAAGCCCAGGGAAGAGGGATCTGAATGGTCTGGTTGGATGTATGAGAGCAAAGGAAGGGATCCTTGGGAAGGGGCGCAGTCAGCAGCATTCCTCATTCTCCAGGACATCATGGAGCGGTTCCCAGAAGACCTCAGTCGAGCTCTAGCCGGAGTGTTTCCGAGGGCTGACCCGTTCAAGGATGTTTGGGTGCAGAATAGGCAGGAAGCAGTTGAAGGTAGTCCCAGTGAGCTTCAGGCATGTGATGGTCCGGCAGCAAGTGCCATGTATGCGGTAATGAAGGGGTACGCGGTCATGCAACACAGCTTGTGCCGTATGACTGAGTCCTATTACCATGTCAAGGATGAGAAAAGGCAAGCTCAGCGCGAGTTCGATGAAGAAGTGGAAAAGATGCAGGAAGAGCTGAAGCAGATGACCATTGAGAAGGATCAGGTGGTTCGCAGGAATATAGTCGCAGCTCAAGAGATCATCAGGCTGCAAGAGCAGCTAGGGCGTGAGAAGCATGCTAATCGGAGCGCAGAGAATCAGATGGTAAGGCTTCTTCAGCAGCGAAATCAGGCATGGGAAGAAGAGGTGGATATGAGAGTTCGTATCGTGGCCTTGGAGCAGCAGTTAGCGACAACTGAAGCCTACAACAACAACCTCCATGAGGAAGTGCATCGTCTTCACAACCAGCTTCATCCATACCATCCTCCAGGTGCAGCCGAGATGGATGGGGAGTTGGGAGTTGTTCTTGCTGATGGCGGTGATGAAGATGGAGGGATACTCTTCGCTAATCACGAAGAAGAAGACGAAGAAGAAGAGGAAGATGATGGAGCCGATGATGTCGAGGGTCATGTGTCTGATGCTGAGAGCGATTAGAGTTTAGATCTCGATGTTTATCGTGATGGTCTTGTGTATCGGTTATGTTGGATCTGTGGAACCTTTGATGTGTTGTAAGCTTAAGAACCTTGTTGCTACCTTTGGATCGTTTTAAGTATCAGGCTATCGTTGTGCTTATCCGTTCGTGTCCATGCGAGTTTTAAGCGCTTTTCGTATAATCTGTTTGTGATGTTATTTGTGTGGAACAACTTGTGAATGTGCCTTATTGTATGAACTATGTTCGAATACAGTACTGCAGTCATTACGCATTTTGATCTATATATATGGCATCACTCATCGATTATTGATTGGCTATGCAGATGGTGAACACTCGTCGTGGAACCGGTAGTGCCAGTGGTGCAGATGGGAGTGGACAGGGTGAGGAAGCCAATCCTCCTCCTCCTCCTCCTTACACGGCAGAGCAGTTCTTTGCTCAGTTTTTGGGGAGTCAGCGTAGCATGGAAGCTATGCAACGCAACATGGAAGCAAATCTCCGAAACATCGCTGAGAATACCCGCAGGGCTGCAGGTCTGGGTGGTCAAGATGTTAACCAGTACAGCACGTTTAAGGACTTCTTGGACACTAGACCTCCAATCTTTAAGGAAGCAGTAGAACCTTTGGAAGCAGATGAATGGATCAACACTGTTGAACAGAAGTTCAGGTTGCTCCGTCTGACAGAGTCTCTGAAGGTGGAATACGCAGCTCATCAGTTGCAAGGACCGGCTGGTATATGGTGGGCACATCACCGTACCGCTTTTCCGGCAAATCAACCTATAGTTTGGGAGCAGTTTACAGCAGCTTTTCGAGGTCATTATATTCCTCCAGGTTTAATGGCTATGAAGGTAATAGAGTTTTTGAGTTTGACACAGGGTACCAAACCAATGGCTGAATATCTTCATGCTTTCAACAATCTTGCTCGTTATGCGCCTGAGTATGTGATGAGGACATTAACACCAGCAATACATCCTCTCCGACACAACCTATAGCTGGCCCTCTTACTCGTGCTCGTGCTCGTCAACTTAATCATCAAGTGAGTTCCATGATAAGCTCTTGTCCATCTTGTTTAGACAATGGAAACGCGTGCACTCTTCTTTTGATTAGGAACCGAGGAGAAGACCGAAAGGGAGAAGGACTCGCGGTAGCCGGATTCGGACTGCAGCAAAGCGCCAACTTGTGACCGCCACCACGGTTGCATACGGATTCGGATTCAGGCGCTTCAGGACTTGTTGGAAAGCTTATCAAGTTTACTTTCATATGAATCAAGTCCCACGTCAATATCTGTTCGGCAGCAGCGGCAATGATCCAATTACCGTCGACAGGTCTTGCTGTCCAGGGTGCTGCGTCACCTCATTTTGGGCTTATGGCCCATGTATCAAGTTGGGTCCATTAGGGACGCGTCCTAGGGTTGGAGGACGACCCCAACACTCTTTTGGTCGTCAATCCATCTACTTATATCCCTCTATAGCCGCCATGGTCGGTTTGGGTTTTGTTTAGATCAAGTTTAGCCTTAGCTACTTGCTTGTAGGCGCGCGTGCAGGATCAGCCGCCCGTCTCCTTGTCTTCGGAACCCCATTGTAGATTAAGATTCAGTTTGAAACCTTCAATTTCATCTTGCAAATTCAGTGCTTGTTTCCTCGTTCTTGCTAGTTCTTCGATTGCTTGCAGGACGGGAGCCCTAGGGGCTGGTTGTCGCGCTCCACAAGATCGTGACGGCTATTGGACGTGGTGTATCGGTTGCTAAGGCGCGGTCTTGAGGGCTGTAGTCGGGCCGTGAACGTCATCTCCATCCACCAATCGAGTTATCCCCGTTTCTCATCGAAAGATCGGGCAAAAACCCTAGCGGGTTCGCATCAGTTGGTATCAGAGCAAGGTTCTTCGGTGAGAGACTTCTAATCCATTGCTGTTTTTAATTAATTTCCTATAGTCCAGAAAAGCCAAAAAAAAATATAGTAGATTAGTTTTTCCATAATCCTATTAAACCTTTGTGCCTTGGCTAGTACCGTTTAGTTAGGGCTTGTTGAATTTGCGTTGCTTCGGTTTGTGTCGAGTTGCTGGTCTTAGTGTCTAGTCCTTTAGAGTTTCGAGTTCTTGTCACCATCTATACACAGCCGAGTATTACCATATCTTCTCTCTGTCGAATCTGTTGTGAAGTCGGAATTGAACTGTCTGTGGTCTTGGTCCGGATCGAGTTGAGTTCCAATCTGAGTTCCACCAACGTGATAAAAAAAAAGGAAACCGAGTAGAACTCGGCAATAGGTGGAATCCGTTTGTGGTTGGTTCTGAGTGGAAACCGAGTAGAACTTGGAGTCCGCTTGTTAATATATCCTGAACTCCGTCTACGTGAGTCCTTCTGTGATTCCAAAAGAAAGATAACTCCATACTTGTTCGGCCTTACTCTAGAGAGAGAGAGAGAGAGAGAGAGTATCTTCTTCTTACCGGAATACCCCTGTACTTTCGGAAAAAGTGTGTGTACCGAATTGCTCCTTTGTATTCTTTTGTTCATATAATCAGTTTTTGAGGTTGCCCAAAAAAAAAAAGAAAAAAAAAAGAAAAAAAAAGAAAAAAAAAAGAAAAAAAAAGAGAAAAGATTCAAAAGAAAATGGGCTGTTTTTCATATTGATTTTAGGTTTGTTCCACCTTGTTTTCAGGGGTGTGCTGTGGTTTTCCTTTGTGTCCAGGCTTGCGTCTCTAGCACGGTCTAGCCTAGGACCAGCACAGTACCGTCGTCGAACGTTTATTCAGCTCGCCTTTATAACTAACGTGGTGCTAGTTCGTTCCTTGTTTCAGCCCACCTATAGCTCCACATACTCTACAGCTTGACAGGTCTTGTGCCGCAGCACCGATACACTTCATCCATTGCTGAAGACTTGTTGGTAGACGACCCCTCCTGTCAAGCAAGGTAAGAATTGGTAAGAACTTGTGTAACAAGTTGAGTGTGAGAGACTTGCTGTAGCTACATCCTAGTAGTTGTAGGGCTTTTATTTCTTCACTTGCCTTTCTTGTTGTCTTTGTTTTTGAACCATGACAGGGGGAGATGATGACAACGAAACACTACATACACCTCGCACTAAGGGCATCATACAGCATTTTGAAAGGAAAGTGAAGCTGCACACAGAGGGACTTGATAATGACTTGCAGGTGACAAATGAAAAGCTGGGGCAGTTGGAGGCTACGCAGATGGCCACAAACAACAAGCTTACAAGTTTGGAGGAATCCGTTGCTAGTGTGGACAAAAGCCTTGCTGCTCTCCTAAGGCGATTTGATGACTTCCACACCGAAGATAAAGAGAAGCATAAAGAAGAAAAGGAGGGAGATCGAGAGCACGGTAGTCATGAAGATGACTACACTGCTGATACTGAGCATGATGATCAAGACGCTCGTGATCGACGACGCCTACGTCACAACCGTAGAGGTATGGGTGGCAACCGCCGACGCGAGGTACACAATAATGATGATGCTTTCAGTAAGATTAAATTTAAGATACCTCCTTTTGATGGTAAATATGACCCTGATGCCTACATTACTTGGGAGATTGCTGTTGATCAAAAGTTTGCATGTCATGAATTTCCTGAGACTACACGTGTTAGGGCTGCTACTAGTGAGTTTACAGATTTTGCTTCTGTTTGGTGGATAGAATATGGCAAGAAAAATCCTAATAACTTACCTAGAACTTGGGATGCGCTGAAACGAGCCATGAGAGCTAGATTTGTTCCATCTTACTATGCCCGTGATATGATAAATAAGTTGCAGCAATTGAGACAAGGTGCTAAAAGTGTAGAAGAATATTATCAGGAATTACAAACGGGTATGTTGCGTTGTAACCTAGAGGAGGATGAGGAACCGGCTATGGCTAGATTTTTGGGTGGGTTAAATCGGGAAATTCAGGACATCCTCGCTTACAAGGAATACAATAGTGTAACCCGTTTGTTTCATCTTGCTTGTAAAGCTGAAAGGGAAGTGCAGGGACGACGTGCTAGCGCAAGGACTAATATTTCTGCAGGGAAGGCTAATTCATGGCAGCAACGCATGACTACAACTCCATCTACACGTATGTCTACTCCATCATCTAGTGACAAGACTCGAGCTGCTCCCACAAATTCAGTTGCAAAGACGATGCAAAAGCCTGCTGTGAGTACTTCATCCGTGGCATCGACGGGTAGAACAAGCAACATACAATGTCACCGGTGCAAGGGATATGGACACATGATGCGTGATTGTCCAAACAAGCGAGTTATGATTGTCAAAGATGATGGTGAGTGCTCATCTGCTAGTGATTTTGATGAAGACACGCTTGCACTGCTTGCGACTGACCATGCAGGTAATGAAGAACAAATAGAAGAACATATTAATGCAGGTGAAGCGGACCACTATGAAAGCTTGATCGTGCAGCGAGTGCTTAGTGCACAAATGGAGAAGGCGGAGCAAAATCAGCGACATATTTTATTCCAAACAAAGTGTGTCATCAAAGAGCGTTCCTGCCGCATGATCATTGATGGAGGTAGCTGCAACAACTTGGCAAGCAGCGATATGGTGCAGAAACTTGCCCTCAACACCAAACCACACCCGCATCCCTACTACATCCAATGGCTGAACAACAGTGGTAAGGCAAAGGTAACTAGACTTGTGAGAATCAATTTTTCCATCGGATCCTACAAAGATATTGTTGAATGTGATGTTGTGCCTATGCAAGCTTGTAACATTCTGCTAGGTAGACCTTGGCAATTTGATAGAGATTCTATGCATCATGGTAGATCAAATCAGTATTCTTTTCTATACCATGATCGCAAAATTGTGCTGCATCCTATGTCCCCTGAAACTATTATGCAAACTGATGTTGCAAGGGCTACTAAAGCAAAGAGCGAGAGCAATAAAAATGATAAATCTGTAATTGGTAACAAAGATGAGATAAAACTGAAAGGACGTTGTATGATAGCTACCAAATCAGATATTAATGAGTTCAATGCATCCACTTCTGTTGCTTATGCTTTGATATGCAAGGATGCTTTGATTTCAATTGAGGATATGCAAAGTTCTTTGCCCCCTGCTGTTGCTAACGTTTTGCAGGAGTATTCCGATGTGTTTCCAAGTGCGGTACCAGCGGGGCTGCCACCACTACGCGGGATTGAGCACCAAATTGATCTTATTCCTGGTGCATCTTTGCCAAACCGTGCGCCATACAGGACAAACCCGGAAGAAACAAAGGAAATTCAGCGACAAGTGCAAGAACTACTGGACAAAGGTTATGTGCGAGAATCCCTTAGCCCTTGTGCTGTTCCAGTAATTTTAGTGCCTAAGAAAGATGGAACATGGCGTATGTGTGTTGATTGTAGAGCTATTAATAATATCACCATTCGATATCGACACCCTATTCCACGATTAGATGATATGCTAGATGAACTGAGTGGTGCTGTTGTGTTTTCAAAAGTTGATTTACGTAGTGGCTACCACCAGATTCGTATGAAATTGGGAGATGAATGGAAAACTGCTTTCAAAACTAAGTTCGGTTTATATGAGTGGTTAGTCATGCCTTTTGGGTTAACTAATGCACCTAGTACTTTCATGAGATTAATGAACGAGGTTTTGCGTGCTTTCATTGGGAAATTTGTTGTCGTATATTTTGATGATATATTAATTTACAGCAAATTATTGGATGAACATCTTGATCATTTACGTGCTGTTTTTAATGCACTACGCGAGGCACGCTTATTTGGTAACCTTGAGAAGTGCACCTTTTGCACCGATCGAGTGTCTTTTCTTGGTTATGTTGTAACTCCACAGGGAATTGAGGTTGATCAAGCCAAGGTGGAAGCTATACAGGGATGGCCTGTCCCAAAGACTATCACCCAGGTGCGGAGTTTCCTAGGACTTGCTGGATTCTATCGCCGTTTTGTGAAGGATTTCAGCACCATTGCTGCACCATTGAATGAGCTTACCAAGAAGGGGGTGCCTTTTGAGTGGGGCAAAACACAAGAGAATTCATTCGACATGTTGAAAGATAAGTTAACTCACGCGCCTCTCCTACAACTTCCTGATTTTAATAAGACTTTTGAGCTTGAATGTGATGCTAGTGGAATTGGTCTGGGAGGTGTTTTGTTACAAGAGGGAAAGCCTATTGCATATTTTAGTGAGAAATTGAGTGGGCCTGTTCTCAATTATTCTACTTATGATAAAGAACTCTATGCTCTTGTTCGAACATTAGAGACATGGCAGCATTATTTGTGGCCCAAAGAGTTTGTTATCCATTCTGATCATGAATCTTTAAAACATATTCGTAGTCAAGGAAAACTGAATCGTAGGCATGCAAAATGGGTTGAATTTATTGAATCTTTTCCTTATATTATTAAACACAAGAAAGGGAAGGAGAATATTATTGCTGATGCTTTGTCACGGAGATATACTTTGCTGAATCAACTTGATTATAAGATCTTTGGGTTAGAAACAATTAAGGACCAATATGTTCACGATGCTGATTTTAGAGACGTGTTGCTGCATTGTAAAGATGGAAAAGGATGGAACAAATTCATCGTTAGTGATGGGTTTGTGTTTAGAGCTAACAAGCTATGCATTCCAGCTAGCTCTGTTCGTTTGTTGTTGTTGCAGGAAGCACATGGAGGTGGCTTGATGGGACATTTTGGAGCAAAGAAGACCGAGGACATACTTGCTGGTCATTTCTTTTGGCCAAGGATGAAGAGAGATGTGGAGAGGTTTGTTGCTCGTTGCACAACATGTCAAAAGGCAAAGTCACGGTTAAATCCCCACGGTTTGTATCTACCTCTTCCTGTTCCTAATGCTCCTTGGGAGGATATATCTATGGATTTTGTGTTGGGTTTACCAAGGACTAGGAGGGGACGTGATAGTGTGTTTGTGGTTGTTGATAGATTTTCTAAGATGGCACATTTCATACCATGTCATAAAACTGATGATGCTACAAATATTGCTGATTTGTTCTTTCGAGAAATTGTTCGCTTACATGGTGTGCCCAACACAATTGTTTCTGATCGTGATGCTAAATTTCTTAGTCATTTTTGGAAGACTTTGTGGTTTAAATTGGGGACTAAGCTTTTATTTTCCACCACTTGTCATCCCCAAACTGATGGTCAAACTGAAGTTGTGAATAGAACTTTATCCACTATGTTAAGGGCTGTTTTAAAGAAGAATATTAAGATGTGGGAAGAATGTTTACCTCATATTGAGTTCGCTTATAATCGTTCATTGCATTCTACTACAAAAATGTGTCCTTTTGAGATTGTCTATGGCTTCTTGCCACGTGCTCCTATTGATTTAATGCCTTTGCCAAGTTCTGAAAAAATGAATTTTGATGCTAAGCAACGTGCTGAATTAATGTTAAAATTGCATGAAGCCACTAAAGAAAACATAGAGCGCATGAATGCTAAGTACAAATGCGCTGGAGATAAAGGTAGAAAGCAATTGATTCTGGAACCTGGGGATTTGGTTTGGTTGCATTTGCGAAAAGATAGATTTCCAGAACTGAGAAAATCCAAATTGATGCCTAGAGCTGATGGTCCTTTTAAAGTGCTGCAACGAATTAATGAGAATGCATATAAGCTTGATCTTCCTGCAGATTTTGGGGTTAGTCCCACATTTAACATTGCAGATTTGAAGCCTTATTTGGGTGAGGAAGATGGGCTTGAGTCGAGGACGACTCAAATGCAAGAAAGGGAGGATGATGAGGACATTAACACCAGCAATACATCCTCTCCGACACAACCTATAGCTGGCCCTCTTACTCGTGCTCGTGCTCGTCAACTTAATCATCAAGTGAGTTCCATGATAAGCTCTTGTCCATCTTGTTTAGACAATGGAAACGCGTGCACTCTTCTTTTGATTAGGAACCGAGGAGAAGACCGAAAGGGAGAAGGACTCGCGGTAGCCGGATTCGGACTGCAGCAAAGCGCCAACTTGTGACCGCCACCACGGTTGCATACGGATTCGGATTCAGGCGCTTCAGGACTTGTTGGAAAGCTTATCAAGTTTACTTTCATATGAATCAAGTCCCACGTCAATATCTGTTCGGCAGCAGCGGCAATGATCCAATTACCGTCGACAGGTCTTGCTGTCCAGGGTGCTGCGTCACCTCATTTTGGGCTTATGGCCCATGTATCAAGTTGGGTCCATTAGGGACGCGTCCTAGGGTTGGAGGACGACCCCAACACTCTTTTGGTCGTCAATCCATCTACTTATATCCCTCTATAGCCGCCATGGTCGGTTTGGGTTTTGTTTAGATCAAGTTTAGCCTTAGCTACTTGCTTGTAGGCGCGCGTGCAGGATCAGCCGCCCGTCTCCTTGTCTTCGGAACCCCATTGTAGATTAAGATTCAGTTTGAAACCTTCAATTTCATCTTGCAAATTCAGTGCTTGTTTCCTCGTTCTTGCTAGTTCTTCGATTGCTTGCAGGACGGGAGCCCTAGGGGCTGGTTGTCGCGCTCCACAAGATCGTGACGGCTATTGGACGTGGTGTATCGGTTGCTAAGGCGCGGTCTTGAGGGCTGTAGTCGGGCCGTGAACGTCATCTCCATCCACCAATCGAGTTATCCCCGTTTCTCATCGAAAGATCGGGCAAAAACCCTAGCGGGTTCGCATCAGTATGTCAATACAGATGCAAAGAAGATTGCTTGTATGAAAAGGGGCCTAAGTCCAAAGCTCCTGAAGACAATGGGAAATTCTTCTAGAACCCGGTTCAATGACTTCGTCAGTGACTGTTTGACTCAAGAAAACCACAACAATCTCTATAGTGCATCTAAAGCCCGCAAGAAAACTTTTGATACAGGAGCACAGCAGAACAGAAATCAAGTGGCGAATCGTCCTCAGTTTCATATAGCAGCACGGGGAGCACGGTTCAAGCCTCCTCAACGTCGTTTTCAGGGCAATCAGCAGCAAGCCAAGGTCCAGAAAGTGGCAAAAGGTCAGACATCGCAGTATAGAGCAGGGTCTGGAAACCAGAACTTCACAGGCAGCTACGTCAAGGGGCCATGTTACAACTGTGGCAAAGAAGGGCATTTGTCCAGGACATGTCCTAGCCCAAGAAAGAAGACCAATCCAGTGCAAGCTCGTGTGCATCATACTTCTTTGGAAGGCATCTCAGAGGGTGAGCCTGTAACAGCTGGTATGTTCTCTATCAACAATATCTTTGCAGTTGTTTTGTTTGATTCTGGTTCATCCCATTCTTTTGTAAGTCAAGCATTTGCACTTAAGCATAATCAGGAAATGGTAACAATGGATTTTGGGTTTCGAATAAACTCAGCTAGTGCAAGTGTGTTGTCTAATCAAGTGGTATGTGGAGCTACTCTTAGTTTGGAAGATAAGCGGTATCGAGTAAGCCTAGTAGTCATGCCAGGTCTATCCTTGGATGTTATCCTCGGAATGGACTGGATGAAAAAGTGGGAAGTGATCTTAGATACCGGGAAAAGGATAATTTCTTTGAGGGATCCCGAGGAAAACAAGAGGTTTCAAGTGTTTCTTCCTGACCGTCTTAATCTCAGTGCTATGAGTTGTGCAGTGCAAGTGGCAAATCTTCAGGAAATCCCTGTAGTATGTGAGTTTCCAGATGAGTTACCTGGTTTACCTCCAGATAGGGATGTGGAGTTTGCAATAGAGTTGATACCTGGAACAGCACCTATATCCAGAAGACCGTATCGTATGCCTCCAAATGAGTTGGCGGAGTTAAAGGTTCAGTTGAAGGAATTGTTGGATAAGGGTTTGATTCAACCAAGTTCATCGGAGTGGGGATGTCCGGCGCTCTTTGTGAAAAAGAAGGATAAAAGTCTGCGTATGTGTGTGGATTACAGGCCTTTGAATGCAGTAACAGTCAAGAATAAGTATCCTTTACCTCGGATTGATATCCTTTTTGATCAGTTGACGAGAGCTAGAGTGTTTTCCAAGATAGACTTAAGATCAGGGTACCATCAGATCAAGATCAGACCCAAAGATATACCCAAAACGACTTTTTCCACTAGGTACGGGTTGTATGAGTATCTTGTCATGTCGTTTGGCTTGACAAATGCTCCTGCATACTTTATGTACCTAATGAATTCCGTGTTTATGCCTGAGTTGGATCGGTTTGTGATAGTCTTTTTGGATGATATCTTGATATATTCAGAGAACGAAGAGGATCATGCGGAACACTTAAGGATAGTTCTAACAAGACTTCGAGAGCATAAACTATATGCCAAGTTCAGTAAGTGTGAGTTTTGGTTGAAGAAAGTTCATTTTCTTGGACATGTGTTATCAGGAGATGGAATCTCAGTGGATCCAGGAAAAGTACAAGAGGTTATGGATTGGAAGGCGCCAACCACAGTTACGGAAGTCAGAAGTTTTCTAGGTTTGGCTGGTTACTATCGTCGCTTCATTCCGGATTTCTCCAAGATTGCAAAACCGATGACATCGTTGCTTCAAAAGGATGTGAAGTTTGTTTGGACAGAGGAGTGTGAAGCAGCTTTCCGGATTTTAAGAAAACTGCTGACCACTGCCCCTGTTTTGGCTCAACCGGATATAGAGAAACCTTTTGATGTATTTTGTGACGCATCCAAGATAGGTTTAGGCTATGTGCTAATGCAAGATGGACGAGTAATAGCATACGCCTCAAGACAGTTAAGGAAACATGAGATCAACTACCCTACACATGATTTGGAGTTAGCGGCAGTAGTGCATGCTCTAAAGATATGGAGACACTACTTGTTGGGAAATGTGTGCAACATCTATACCGATCATAAGAGTCTAAAGTATATCTTCACTCAACCTGAGTTGAACATGAGACAGCGCAGATGGCTGGAGTTGATAAAAGACTATAACTTACAAGTTCACTATCACCCAGGGAAGGCAAACGTGGTTGCAGATGCTTTAAGTCGGAAATCGCACTGTGTCGTGGTGCAACCGTTGTTTGAAGAAAAGTTTAACCTGATACATCCAGAAGTTTTGTTTAACATTCAGTTAGGTTGCTCACTAGAGAGTCAGATTATGGAAGCTCAGAAATCAGATAAAGGAGTTGCTCATATCAAGCAAAAGATGTTAAAAGATCCTTTAACTTCTTTTAAGTTGGATGAACAAGGAGTGTTATGGTTCAGGAATCGTCTTGTCGTGCCAAAGAACAAAGATCTCAAGGATAAAATCTTAGATGAGGCCCACTTATCTAAGTTATCTCTTCACCCAGGGAGCAGTAAAATGTATCATGATCTACAATCTCGTTTTTGGTGGACCAAGATGAAGAAAGAGATAGCGGCCTATGTTGCAAGGTGTGATACTTGTTGCAGAGTTAAGGCAGTGCATATGAAACCTGCAGGGTTGTTACAACCATTATCTGTGCCTGTTTGGAAATGGGAAGACATCAGTATGGATTTCATAACCGGATTACCCACATCGGAAAAAGGGAATGATTCCATTTGGGTAATAGTGGATCGTTTGACCAAATCTGCTCACTTTATTCAAGTCAAGACCGGATACCGACCGCCTCGGTATGCAGATATCTACATCAAAGAGATTGTGCGTTTACATGGAATACCAAAGACAATTGTTTCAGATCGTGGATCTTAGTTCACAGCGCACTTTTGGCAGCAGTTACATAAAGGTTTGGGAACGAAGTTGATTCACAGTACAGCTTATCATCCTCAGACCGCAGGTCAAACCGAAAGAGTGAATCAAGTGCTTGAAGATATGCTTAGAGCTTGTGTGTTATCCTCCAAAGGATCATGGGAATCATGGCTACCGTTAGCAGAGTTCTCGTACAATAATAGCTATCAAGAGAGTATCAAGATGGCACCATTTGAAGCTTTATATGGACGTAAGTGTGTGACTCCGTTAAACTGGATTGAAACCGGGGAACGAAGATATTTTGGAATAGACTTCGTGGCGGAAGCCGAGAAAAAGGTTCAGATTATTCATCAACACTTACAAGCAGCACAATCCCGACAGAAAAGTGATGCCGATAAAAGAAGAAGACCGTTGGAGTTTAAGGAGGGAGATCATGTTTACCTAAAAGTAACTCCGATGAGGGGAGTACAAAGGTTCGGCATTAAAAGGAAGCTAGCCCCGAGATATGTTGGACCATATCGTATCTTGAAAAGAAAAGGAGAAGTATCTCATCAACTTCAGTTACCCGAAGCTATGAGTTCGATCTTTCCCGTTTTTCATGTGTCACAGTTAAAGAAGTGTTTACGTGTACCGGAAGAAAGAATAGAACCTCAGGAGTTGAAGCTGGCTTCAGACCTCACATATCAAGAGCAACCCGTGCGAGTTTTGGACAGCAAAGAAAGAGTAACTCGCAATCGCCTAGTGAAGGTGTATAAAGTTCTATGGAGTCGTCATGATGACGGAGATGCAACTTGGGAAACGGAAGACTATCTCCAGAAAGTTTATCCATCGTTCCATAAGCAATGGTCAGTAAATCTCGGGACGAGATTTCTTTAAGGGGGGAAGGGCTGTAACACCTCTGGTGTTAAGCTAGCATGACATCATTTCTCATCATGCATAATCATCTCATGATCATGAAGCATTCATATGTTATTCTTTTTCTCACATAAAATGTCATTTCATGTGTTTGCTTGCTTATAAGTTTGCTCTGATGAAGTGTTCTTGTCTTGCTTTGGAGTGGTTAAGTCTTTCTAACCATCTAACCTTGTTGAGAAGTCAAAATGAAGGCATGGTTATGCTGGACATTTTGCCTAATCAAGTAGTTAAACCCTAGTCAACCCCATAGAGCCTCTAAAGTCCTTTTGTTTGACTAACAAAGACCTCCTTGTTAAAAGCTTTGCATGGCTGTGGGCCCTTAAGCAAAAGTGTGTAGAATTTAGTATAGAACAAAAGTTGTTTAAGGACCAACTCATGAAAATGGGTTTAGCATGGTGTTTTAGGGTCCACAAGGCAGAATTGGAAGGGTTTTAGACTTGGAATTTTTCCTAAGTCCTAACTCTGAAAACCAGTTCGGCCAGGCTATGTTTAGCACCTTCTCAAGCCTAATCCAAGCCGAACCAGTGATCAATCCTATAACCAAAGTTGCAGTCGGTGTATAGCTCTAACCAGTGGTGCAGTTGGTTTAACGTTTGATGGAGTGGTTAGTGAGTTAATCGCGTTTGGAAATGGGCCGTCAGTCGGCCATTAGCCAACTGAATCGCCCGATTCAGTTTGAATCGGCCGGCTTCAGTGGCCGACCGCGCGCAGGGGAAGAACGTCGCGTGGCGTTCGATTCCCGGCCGAGGCCAGCCAGCGCGCGCGGCGTGGCGTGCTTAACCACCCGCGGACGCTCTCCTCCGCCAGAGCGCGCTCTCCCTCCCTCTCTGCCTCGCTCCAAGCTCTCGCCGGCGACCGCGCGGGCGAAAAGGGGAAGTCCGCCGTCCGCCGTCGTTTCGCCGTGCATTCGCCAAGCAAACCGCACCGCTAGCCTCGCCTCAACCTCCTCCATCGTTTGCCGTAGCCAGCGCCTCGTGTGAAGCCCTTGGTAAGCCGCGGGACGAGTTCCGCCATGGTCGCCGGCGCCGCCGAGCTCGGTCCGCCGTGGCCGATTCCCTTCCCGTGCAAATCCACCCTTTCTAACTCGCGTTCGGGAGTCAGTAAGCGTCCAGGAAGAAGGTAGTGAAGTCGGTTTAGCCGATTAGGGTTTGGTTGCCTCGGTCCGCCGTCGCCGTCGTCCGCCATTGTTGCCGGAGTCTGGCATGGCGTGGTCCCGAGCTTTCGGAGTGAAATCCGTAGCGTCCGAGCCTTGCGCTAGGTCCGTGGGAGTTCGGAGAGTAGGAATCACGAGTCGGTTAGCCTCGGCATGGCCGGAGTTGCCCAGCGTGGAGAGCCCGCGCCGCCGTGGCCGCCATTGCCGGCGTCGTGCTCAATCCGTCGTGTCGCTAGGGTCGAGAGTGGTACCGTTCGTCGCGGAAGGATGAGAGGAGTCCGTCGGTGGAGTTGGTTTCGCCGGAGGAGCCGCCGTCGGCGAGCTCCGGCGAGGTCAACATCTCCTCTGTTTCTCTGTGTATGGCAGGTGGGGTCGCTTTGACCTCGGGCCCCAGCAGTCAGCGGTTTGGGTGCATGTGTGCTGGGTGCGTGTAGCAGTTAGGGTTTAGTGTTTTTGAATATATGTTTTCCAGAAATGTTGTTAATGCTTGTTTAAATCATAACTTGTGTTCTGTTAATCCAATAAATGTGAAACCAATTTTGTTAAGTTTGTCTTGATGAGATCTATACATGAAAAATATGATATGCTCTGTTATGATAGTTTTATATGCAGTAATAATTAATTTGTGTTTAGGCTGATATCTTGTTTAATGCATAGTAAATCATGTTTTGCTCAGAAAAATATGGGATTTGTTTTGATGAGCTATGTAGGTGATGTAGAGTCACATAAAAATGATAACTACTGTTTGGTTGTGAAATAATTTGAAGTTAACCTTTAAATTGATTAAATGCTGTTTTCTTGTATAATAGGTAGTAATTAAAATATATGGAATTGGAGTCTCATAATTTTTATAGACTGCTCTTATGCTAGAAAGCTCTAAACAAAAATATGAAATTTGTTGTTTGACACTTTTTAAGACAGGGTGTAGTTCAAAGTACCTTTTCACCCTGATATTTGTCTTTTCATACAGAATTATATATACATGCAATTGTCCTGAAATTTGTACAGTATGCTTTACTTTCTGTTAGGAACCTACAGTAATTTTTGTAGATTTTTCTGAAACCGTTATCTATGAGGTGCAGTTATAAGCTTGTTTTAGTAGAATAATTAGTTTATTTAAATTAAGCTTTTGTGTCTTTATTAGAGGGAACCAGCAGGGGTAGAATAGTCTTTTCAGTGTATGCATGTTGACTGTGCTTTGCATGAGTGGTGTAGCTTCTCTCTAAATAGAGTGTTGTACTCTACCAGAGAGGAAATATGCGCCTATTCGGTCAATTGAATTGCAATGCATAGTCTATGCCCATGTATCATCCATTCATTCTCGCATATGCATCATAACAGGTTCGGTAGAAGAGACAGTGATAGCAGAAGAAAACGAGGAGCAGCCTCAGGAGCAGGAACCAGGAGCTGTCGGGGAAGCGTTGGAAGAAAACTTCCGGAGTCCCGAATCACCAACGAGCACCTTCGAGAAAGGCAAGCCCCGGAGCATTTCTACTACTACCTACAGTTTTAATTAACTTAATCTGCTTATGTTTGTTGCATTAAGTATAGGAGTTTTTTGATACCGTTGATGCATCACTATTCATACCTTGTTACCTTGAAATATTATCCTTGATACCTATATAGAATCAGGTCCGAGTTATGCTTAGAATTGCTTAGACCGGTAGAAGTCGGGCAACCTTCATGTTACCCGCGAGCAATAGGTGGTTACTTGACCGATTAACCGGATATTTCCATTAAGTGGGATAACTGAGTGTTGTGGAAAATGGAGATCGGCAGATTCCTGTAGTGTATGCTACAGTATTTCTAGCCGTGTTTTATGGGAATCAGTATCTTGTGAGATAGACTTCTTGTCATGTTGAACGCATGTCCCACATTTAGCTGGAAGGATAACTCGTTCCGACCGCGAAGCCGCTCATTGTTCCAGGCCGGCTCTCAGGTCCTACGCATCAGCCGAAGCCACGGTGGAGAGTTAGTGGGACGCGGGGGCGCGAATAGTAAGACCCGGGTGATGGTGGTTAAGTCCAACTCCTTGGCAGTCGGGCTTGCCTCCGGGTGTGATGGTGGCGGTTGAAACCGCGACTCCTGGAACAATGTTGTGGTCATCTGTAGCTCACCGACGGGTGGGTGTGGTTTGTGTGGGAAATAAATCACCAGCTGGTTAGGAATCGATTATAATCGCCATCGCTCCTGGATAGTGAGCACTTGACTCGAACGCTGATCGACCTCGATACTGAAAAATGTGGAACACGAGACAGCTATCATTATACTTTTGGAAATGGTCACTCGGTCTGTTTGTTACATTTTGGTGATCGTTGGATCACTACCATGTTTGTTATAGTGCAGTTTGCTAATCTAGTAAATAGGATAATTACTATTTAAATTGACAGCTAAGGGCAGGAGAACTACTTAATTAACAAATGGCTTTTATGCAAAATGTGGTCTATTGCCCAGCCTCCACTATATACTAGCCTTGCATACTCCTTGGTGTCACTTTATTTCTGGTTTAAGGCGGGTAAGTCTAGCTGAGTACCTTCTCGTACTCAGGGTTCTACCCTTTGTTGTTGCAGATGGCCAGGTCTTCCATGGTTATTGCATCAATTGTCTCTTTCCAGCCTCGGGTGATTCTAGGTCCCGGGCGGACCTCTTCTGTTCGTATCTTTTGCTATGTTAAGGATGACTACTAAATGGCACTGTAATCATTAAGTGTCGTGTGTGAATTTCGGACAATGTTTCAAGTTAAGCTTCCGCTACTGTTTTCAAACCTGGTTTGTAATAACTAAGTTGCTACTCCGAACTATTTATGTAATCTCTGTCGTGTGACGGTCGATGCTGAATATTACGATCCTATGTTGTTGATGTTGGAAAGTTTGAAATCCTTCGTGATTTCACGGACTACCGGTTTATAGGGGCTCAAGTGCCACAATTTACTGCCTCGGCTCGGAGAATTTCGTACTTGTGCTCTTATAAATTGGTCGGTTCTGTTACAGCTGGCATCGGAGCATAATTCAGCGGGTACTGTTCATAGACTAAAAATTTGGTAATAAAAATAATTGGAGTCCAAAATTATTTTCAAACATTCGCAAAGTCGGTGTAGAGGAAAAATTTTAAAAAATATAAGTGTGCCAGTGGTCATATCCTTTATGCCCATAGGATCTCAGGTGGCTTATTTAAGTACTAACTTGGAAGGGTCTTGCATCATACTTGATTTTTGTTTATTCTGTCGTCCATACGGCAAGGGTGAAATTGTATGGGTGCTATTCTTCGGAATGGTAATGTATGGATCAGTTGCCTCTACGCCAAGGTAAGGAAAGTGTGAGAGCATGGTCGAACAACCGTCGACCTAGGGGAGTGTTAGTTGGTATTGGAACCTACACACGTTGATACACGGGTGCAGGGGAAGGTACGCAGTAACGGGGTGATACTGTTAAATGGGTGCATATACTGCTTACGTGTATACGGGGTGTACACCTAGGTGAGTATCTAGATTTAAATTTCAGCAATGCATATTATCATACTGTGGGGCAGGGCTGAAATGGATCTTCTGCAGGTACACTAACTACGCACCGTTAGAACGAAATAGTTAACGTATGAGAGTATCGTGGTTTGCCACCGCATAGTTCTTATGTAGTAGAAAGGACGTACGGAACGTTTTCATACACATACATATCATGGCATAATGCTTTCTTTCCTTTTTGCATTACTTCCACCCTTTATGGATTCATTGCTCGAGTTGGAAGACCTATGCTTATGTTATCATGATAATCCTGCTACAGATGGGACGGACTAAGGAAACCGCACGTAAGTCAACAGGCGGCAGGGTTCCCAGACACCAGTTGGCACCTAGGTCGGAGAGGTGCAAGGCAAAGTTTCTGGATGTGTTTGGGACACCTACGTTGCTTTGGAGGGTTCTGCGTTCGGTGGGATACCCGGATGGTAAGGAGCCTCGCTACTTCTGGTCGAAAGAGCCTCTGGGAGACACCACCCTGGTGTATGTTACTGCAGTGGTGAAGCCCAGGGAAGAGGGATCTGAATGGTCTGGTTGGATGTATGAGAGCAAAGGAAGGGATCCTTGGGAGGGGCGCAGTCAGCAGCGTTCCTCATTCTCCAGGACATCATGGAGCGGTTCCCAGAAGACCTCAGTCGAGCTCTAGCCGGAGTGTTTCCGAGGGCTGACCCGTTCAAGGATGTTTGGGTGCAGACCAGGCAGGAAGCAGTTGAGGGTAGTCCCAGTGAGCTTCAGGCATGTGATGGTCCGGCAGCAAGTGCCATGTATGCGGTAATGAAGGGGTACGCGGTCATGCAACACAGCTTGTGCAGTATGACTGAGTCCTATCACCATGTCAAGGATGAGAAAAGGCAAGCTCAGCGCGAGTTTGATGAAGAAGTGGAAAAGATGCAGGAAGAGCTGAAGCAGATGACCATAGAGAAGGATCAGGTGGTTCGCAGGAATGTAGTCAGCTCAAGAGATCATCAGGCTGCAAGAGCAGCTAGGGCGTGAGAAGCATGCTAATCGGAGCGCGAGAATCAGATGGTAAGGCTTCTTCAGCAGCGAAATCAGGCATGGGAAGAAGAGGTGGATATGAGAGTTCGTATCGTGGCCTTGGAGCAGCAGTTAGCGACAACTGAAGCCTACACAACAACCTCCATGAGGAAGTGCATCGTCTTCACAACCAGCTTCATCCATACCATCCTCCAGGTGCAGCCGAGATGGATGGGGAGTTGGGAGTTGTTCTTGCTGATGGCGGTGATGAAGATGGAGGAATGCTCTTCGCTAATCAGGAAGAAGAAGACGAAGAAGAAGAGGAAGATGATGGAGCCGATGATGTCGAGGGTCATGTGTCAGATGCTGAGAGCGATTAGAGTTTAGGTCTCGATGTTTATCGTGATGGTCTTGTGTATCGGTTATGTTGGATCTGTGGAACCTTTGATGTGTTGTAAGCTTAAGAACCTTGTTGCTACCTTTGGAACCGTTTTAAGTATCAGGCTATCGTTGTGCTTATCCGTTCGTGTCCATGCGAGTTTTAAGCGCTTTTCGTATAATCTGTTTGTGATGTTATTTGTGTGGAACAACTTGTGAATGTGCCTTATTGTATGAACTATGTTCGAATACAGTACTGCAGTCATTACGCATTTTGATCTATATATATGGCATCACTCATCGATTATTGATTGGCTATGCAGATGGTGAACACTCGTCGTGGAACCGGCAGTGCCAGTGGTGCAGATGGGAGTGGACAGGGCGAGGAAGCCAATCCTCCTCCTCCTCCTCCTTACACGGCAGAGCAGTTCTTTGCTCAGTTTTTGGGAAGTCAGCGTAGCATGGAAGCTATGCAACGCAACATGGAAGCAAATCTCCGAAACATCGCTGAGAATACCCGCAGGCTGCAGGTCTGGGTGGTCAAGATGTTAACCAGTACAGCACGTTTAAGGACTTCTTGGACACTAGACCTCCAATCTTTAAGGAAGCAGTGGAACCTTTGGAAGCAGATGAATGGATCAACACTGTCGAACAGAAGTTCAGGTTGCTCCGTCTGACAGAGTCTCTGAAGGTGGAATACGCAGCTCATCAGTTGCAAGGACCGGCTGGTATATGGTGGGCACATCACCGTACCGCCACCGCTTTTCCGGCAAATCAACCTATAGTTTGGGAGCAGTTTACAGCAGCTTTTCGAGGTCATTATATTCCTCCCGGTTTAATGGCTATGAAGGTAACAGAGTTTTTGAGTTTGACTCAGGGTACCAAACCAATGGCTGAATATCTTCATGCTTTCAACAATCTTGCTCGTTATGCGCCTGAGTATGTCAATACAGATGCAAAGAATTGCTTGTATGAAAAGGGGCCTAAGTCCAAAGCTCCTGAAGACAATGGGAATTCTTCTAGAACCCGGTTCAATGACTTCGTCAGTGACTGTTTGACTCAAGAAAACCACAACAATCTCTATAGTGCATCTAAAGCCCGCAAGAAAACTTTTGATACAGGAGCACAGCAGAACAGAAATCAAGTGGCGAATCGTCCTCAGTTTCATATAGCAGCACGGGGAGCACGGTTCAAGCCTCCTCAGCGTCGTTTTCAGGGAAATCAGCAGCAAGCCAAGGTCCAGAAAGTGGCAAAGGTCAGACATCGCAGTATAGAGCAGGGTCTGGAAATCAGAACTTCACAGGCAGCTACGTCAAGGGGCCATGTTACAACTGTGGCAAAGAAGGGCATCTGTCCAGGACATGTCCTAGCCCAAGAAAGAAGACCAATCCAGTGCAAGCTCGTGTGCATCATACCTCTTTGGAAGGCATCTCAGAGGGTGAGCCTGTAACAGCTGGTATGTTCTCTATCAACAATATCTCTGCAGTTGTTTTGTTTGATTCTGGTTCATCCCATTCTTTTGTAAGTCAAGCATTTGCACTTAAGCATAATCAGGAAATGGTAACAATGGATTTTGGGTTTCGAATAAACTCAGCTAGTGCAAGTGTGTTGTCTAATCAAGTGGTATGTGGAGCTACTCTTAGTTTGGAAGATAAGCGGTATCGAGTAAGCCTAGTAGTCATGCCAGGTCTATCCTTGGATGTTATCCTCGGAATGGACTGGATGAAAAAGTGGGAAGTGATCTTAGATACCGGGAAAAGGATAATTTCTTTGAGGGACCCCGAGGAAAACAAGAGGTTTCAAGTGTTTCTTCCTGCTTGACCGTCTTAATCTCAGTGCTATGAGTTGTGCAGTGCAAGTGGCAGATCTTCAGGAAATCCCTGTAGTATGTGAGTTTCCAGATGTGTTTCCAGATGAGTTACCTGGTTTACCTCCAGATAGGGATGTGGAGTTTGCAATAGAGTTGATACCTGGAACAGCACCTATATCCAGAAGACCGTATCGTATGCCTCCTAATGAGTTGCGGAGTTGAAGGTTCAGTTGAAGAGTTGTTGGATAAGGGTTTGATTCAACCAAGTTCATCTGAGTGGGGATGTCCGGCACTCTTTGTGAAAAGAAGGATAAAGTCTGCGTATGTGTGTGGATTACAGACCTTTGAATGCAGTAACAGTCAAGAATAAGTATCCTTTACCTCGGATTGATATCCTTTTTGATCAGTTGACGAGAGCTAGAGTGTTTTCCAAGATAGACTTAAGATCAGGGTACCATCAGATCAAGATCAGACCCAAGATATACCCAAACGGCTTTTTCCACTAGGTACGGGTTGTATGAGTATCTTGTCATGTCGTTTGGCTTGACAATGCTCCTGCATACTTTATGTACTAATGAATTCCGTGTTTATGCCTGAGTTGGATCGGTTTGTGATAGTCTTTTTGGATGATATCTTGATATATTCAGAGAACGAAGAGGATCATGCGGAACACTTAAGGATAGTTCTAACAAGACTTCGAGAGCATAAGCTATATGCTAAGTTCAGTAAGTGTGAGTTCTGGTTGAAGAAAGTTCATTTTCTTGGACATGTGTTATCAGGAGATGGAATCTCAGTGGATCCAGGAAAGTACAAGAGGTTATGGATTGGAAGGCACCAACCACCGTCACGGAAGTCAGAAGTTTTCTAGGTTTGGCTGGTTACTATCGTCGCTTCATTCCGGATTTCTCCAAGATTGCAAAACCGATGACATCGTTGCTTCAAAAGGATGTGAAGTTTGTTTGGACAGAGGAGTGTGAAGCAGCTTTCCGGTTTTAAGAGAACTGCTGACCACTGCCCCTGTTTTGGCTCAACCGGATATAGAGAAACCTTTTGATGTGTTTTGTGACGCATCCAAGATAGGTTTGGCTGTGTGCTAATGCAAGATGGACGAGTATAGCGTACGCCTCAAGACAGTTAAGAAACATGAGATCAACTACCCTACACATGATTTGGAGTTAGCGGCAGTAGTGCATGCTCTAAAGATATGGAGACACTACTTGTTGGGAAATGTGTGCAACATCTATACCGATCATAAGAGTCTAAAGTATATCTTCACTCAACCTGAGTTGAACATGAGACAGCGCAGATGGCTGGAGTTGATAAAGGACTATAACTTGCAAGTTCACTATCACCCAGGGAAGGCAAACGTGGTTGCAGATGCTTTAAGTCGGAAATCGCACTGTGTCGTGGTGCAACCGTTGTTTGAAGAAAAGTTTAACCTGATACATCCAGAAGTTTTGTTCAACATTCAGTTAGGTTGCTCACTAGAGAGTCAGATTATGGAAGCTCAGAAGTCAGATAAAGGAGTTGCTCATATCAAGCAAAAGATGTTAAAAGATCCTTTAACTTCTTTTAAGTTGGATGAACAAGGAGTGTTATGGTTCAGGGATCGTCTTGTCGTGCCAAAGAACAAAGATCTCAAGGATAAAATCTTAGATGAGGCCCACTTATCTAAGTTATCTCTTCACCCAGGGAGCAGTAAGATGTATCATGATCTACAATCTCGTTTTTGGTGGACCAAGATGAAGAAAGAGATAGCGGCCTATGTTGCAAGGTGTGATACTTGTTGCAGAGTTAAGGCAGTGCATATGAAACCTGCAGGGTTGTTACAACCGTTATCTGTGCCTGTTTGGAAATGGGAAGACATCAGTATGGATTTCATAACTGGATTACCCACCTCGGAAAAAGGAATGATTCCATTTGGGTAATAGTGGATCGTTTGACCAAATCTGCTCACTTTATTCCAGTCAAAACGGATATCGACCGCCTCGGTATGCAGATATCTACATCAAAGAGATTGTGCGTTTACATGGAATACCAAAGACAATGTTTCAGATCGTGGATCTCAGTTCACAGCGCACTTTTGGCAGCAGTTACATAAAGGTTTGGGAACGAAGTTGATTCACAGTACAGCTTATCATCCTCAGACCGCAGGTCAACCGAAAGAGTGAATCAAGTGCTTGAAGATATGCTCAGAGCTTGTGTTTATCCTCCAAAGGATCATGGGAATCATGGCTACCGTTAGCAGAGTTCTCGTACAATAATAGCTATCAAGAGAGTATCAAGATGGCACCATTTGAAGCTTTATATGGACGTAAGTGTGTGACTCCGTTAAACTGGATTGAAACCGGGGAACGAAGATATTTTGGAATAGACTTCGTGGCGGAAGCCGAGAAAAAGGTTCAGATTATTCCACACTTACAAGCAGCACAATCCCGACAGAAAAGTTATGCCGATAAAAGAAGAAGACCGTTGGAGTTTAAGGAGGGAGATCATGTTTACCTAAAAGTAACTCCGATGAGGGGAGTACAAAGGTTCGGCATTAAAAGGAGCTAGCCCCGAGATATGTTGGACCATATCGTATCTTGAAAAGAAAGGAGAAGTATCTTATCAACTTCAGTTACCCGAAGCTATGAGTTCGATCTTTCCAGTTTTTTCATGTTTCACAGTTAAAGAAGTGTCTACGTGTACCGAAGAAAGAATAGAACCTCAGGAGTTGAAGCTGGCTTCAGACCTCACATATCAAGAGCAACCCGTGCGAGTTTTGGACAGCAAAGAAAGAGTAACTCGCAATCGCCTAGTGAAGGTGTATAAAGTTCTATGGAGTCGTCATGATGACGGAGATGCAACTTGGGAAACGGAAGACTATCTCCAGAAAGTTTATCCATCGTTCCATAAGCAATGGTCAGTAAATCTCGGGACGAGATTTCTTTAAGGGGGGAAGGGCTGTAACACCTCTGGTGTTAAGCTAGCATGACATCATTTCTCATCATGCATAATCATCTCATGATCATGAAGCATTCATATGTTATTCTTTTTCTCACATAAAATGTCATTTCATGTGTTTGCTTGCTTATAAGTTTGCTTGATGAAGTGTTTCTTGTCTTGCTTTGGAGTGGTTAAGTCTTTCTAACCATCTAACCTTGTTGAGAAGTCAAAATGAAGGCATGGTTATGCTGGACATTTTGCCTAATCAAGTAGTTAAACCCTAGTCAACCCTATAGAGCCTCTAAAGTCCTTTTGTTTGACTAACAAAGACCTCCTTGTTAAAGCTTTGCATGGCTGTGGGCCCTTAAGCAAAAGTGTGTAGAATTTAGTATAGAACAAAAGTTGTTTAAGGACCAACTCATGAAAATGGGTTTAGCATGGTGTTTTAGGGTCCACAAGGCAGAATTGGAAGGGTTTTAGACTTGGAATTTTTCCTAAGTCCTAACTCTGAAACCAGTTCGGCCAGGCTATGTTTAGCACCTTCCAAGCCTAATCCAAGCCGAACCAGTGATCAATCCTATAACCAAAGTTGCAGTCGGTGTATAGCTCTAACCATGGTGCAGTTGGTTTAGCGTTTGATGGAGTGGTTAGTGAGTTAATCGCGTTTGGAAATGGGCCGTCAGTCGGCCATTAGCCAACTGAATCGCCCGATTCAGTTTGAATCGCCGGCTTCAGTGGCCGACCGCGCGCAGGGGAAGAACGCCGCGTGGCGTTCGATTCCGGCCGAGGCCAGCCAGCGCGCGCGGCGTGGCGTGCTTAACCACCCGGCGCTCTCCTCCCCAGAGCGCGCTCTCCTCCCTCTCTGCCTCGCTCCAAGCTCTCGCCGGCGACCGCGCGGGCGAAAAGGGGAAGTCCGCCGTCCGCCGTCGTTTCGCCGTGCATTCGCCAAGCAAACCGCACCGCTAGCCTCGCCTCAACCTCCTCATCGTTTGCCTTAGCCAGCGCCTCGGAAGCCCTAGTGAGCCTCGGGACGAGTTCCGCCATGGTCGCCATGACCGCCGAGCTCGGTCCGCCGTGGCCGATTCCCTTCCCGTGCAAATCCATTTTCTAACTCGCGTTCGAGTCAGTAAGCGTCCAGGAAGAAGGTAGTGAAGTCGGTTTAGCCGATTAGGGTTTGGTTGCCTCGGTCCGCCGTCGCCGTCGTCCGCCATTGTTGCCGGAGACTGGCATGGCGTGGTCCCGAGCTTTCGGAGTGAAATCCGTAGCGTCCGAGCCTTGCGCTAGGTCCGTGGGAGTTCGGAGAGTAGGAATCAGAGTCGTTTAGCCTCGGCATGGCCGGAGTTGCCCGGCGTGGAGAGCCCGCGCCGCCGTGGCCGCCATTGCCGGCGTCGTGCTCGATCCGTCGTGTCGCTAGGGTCGAGAGTGGTACCGTTCGTCGCGGAAGGATGAGAGGAGTCCGTCGGTGGAGTTGGTTTCGCCGGAGGAGCCGCCGTCGGCGAGCTCCGGCGAGGTCAACATCTCCTCTGTTTTTCTCTGTGTGGCAGGTGGGGTCGCTTTGACCTCGGGCCCAGCTGTCAGCCGTTTGGGTGCAGTGTGCTGGTGCGTGTAGCAGTTAGGGTTTAGTGTTTTTGAATATATGTTTTCCAGAAATGTTGTTAATGCTTGTTTAAATCATAACTTGTGTTCTGTTAATCCAATAAATGTGAAACCAATTTTGTTAAGTTTGTCTTGATGAGATCTGTACATGAAAAATATGATATGCTCTGTTATGATAGTTTTTATATGCAGTAATAATTAATTTGTGTTTAGGCTGATATCTTGTTTAATGCATAGTAAATCATGTTTTGCTCAGAAAAATATGGGATTTGTTTTGATGAGCTATGTAGGTGATGTAGAGTCACAGAAAAATGATAACTACTGTTTTGGTTGTGAAATAATTTGAAGTTAACCTTTAAATTGATTAAATGCTGTTTTCTTGTATAATTGGTAGTAATTAAAATATATGGAATTTGAGTCTCATAATTTTTATAGACTGCTCTTATGCTAGAAAGCTCTAAACAAAAATATGAAATTTGTTGTTTGACACTTTTTAAGACAGGGTGTAGTTCAAAGTACCTTTTCACCCTGATATTTGTCTTTTCATACAGAATTATATATACATGCAATTGTCCTGAAATTTGTACAGTATGCTTTACTTTCTGTTAGGAACCTACAGTAATTTTTGTAGATTTTTCTGAAACTGTTATCTATGAGGTGCAGTTATAAGCTTGTTTTAGTAGAATAATTAGTTTATTTAAATTAAGCTTTTGTGTCTTTATTGAGGGAACCAGCAGGGTAAATAGTCTTTTCAGTGTATGCATGTTGACTGTGCTTTGCATGAGTGGTGTAGCTTCTCTAAATAGAGTGTTGTACTCTACCAGAGAGGAAATATGCGCCTATTCGGTCAATTCAATTGCAATGCATTTTCTATGCCCATGTATCATCCATTCATTCTCGCATATGCATCATAACAGGTTCGGTAGAAGAGACAGTGATAGCAGAGGAAAACGAGGAGCAGCCTCAGGAGCAGGAACCAGGAGCTGTCGGGGAAGAGTTTGAAGAAGAACTTCCGGAGTGCCCGAATCACCAACCGAGCACCTTCGAGAAAGGCAAGCCCCGGAGCATTTCTAACTACCTACAGTTTTAATTAACTTAATCTGCTTATGTTTGTTGCATTAAGTATAGGAGTTGTTTGATACCGTTGATGCATCACTATTCATACCTTGTTACCTTGAAATATATCCTTGATACCTATATAGAATCAGGTCCGAGTTATGCTTAGAATTGCTTAGACCGGTAGAAGTCGGGCAACCTTCATGTTACCCGCGAGCAATAGGTGGTTACTTGACCGATTAACCAGATATTTCCATTAAGTGGGATAACTGAGTGTTGTGGAAAATGGAGATCGGCAGATTCCTGTAGTGTATGCTACAGCATTTCTAGCCGTGTTTTATGGGAATCAGTATCTTGTGAGATAGACTTCTTGTCATGTTGAACGCATGTCCCACATTTAGCTGGAAGGATAACTCGTTCCGACCGCGAAGCCGCTCATTGTTCCAGGCCGGCTCTCAGGTCCTACGCATCAGCCGAAGCCACGGTGGAGAGTTAGTGGGACGCGGGGGCGCGAATAGTAAGACCCGGGTGATGGTGGTTAAGTCCAACTCCTTGGCAGTCGGGCTTGCCTCCGGGGTGTGATGGTGGCGGTTGAAACCGCGACTCCTGGAACAATGTTGTGGTCATCTGTAGCTCACCGACGGGTGGGTGTGGTTTGTGTGGGAAATAAATCACCAGCTGGTTAGGAATCGATTATAATCGCCATCGCTCCTGGATAGTGAGCACTTGACTCGAACGCTGATCGACCTCGATACTGAAAAATGTGGAACACGAGACAGCTATCATTATACTTTTGGAAATGGTCACTCGGTCTGTTTGTTACATTTTTGGTGATCGTTGGATCACTACCATGTTTGTTATAGTGCAGTTTGCTAATCTAGTAAATAGAATAATTACTATTTAAATTGACAGCTAAAGGGCAGGAGAACTACTTAATTAACAAATGGCTTTTATGCAAAAGTGTGGTCTATTGCCAGCCTCCACTATATACTAGCCTTGCATACTCCTTGGTGTCACTTTATTTCTGGTTTAAGGCGGGTAAGTCTAGCTGAGTACCTTCTCGTACTCAGGGTTCTACCCTTTGTTGTTGCAGATGGCCAGGTCTTCCATGGTTATTGCATCAATTGTCTCTTTCCAGCCTCGGGTGAATTCTAGGTCCCGGGCAAGGACCTCTTCTGTTCGTATCTTTTGCTATGTTAAGGATGACTACTAAATGGCACTGTAATCATTAAGTGTGCGTGTGTGAATTTCGGAACAATGTTTCAAGTTAAGCTTCCGCTACTGTTTTCGAACCTGGTTTGTAATAACTAAGTTGCTACTCCGAACTATTTATGTAATCTCTGTCGTGTGACGGTCGATGCTGAATATTACGATCCTATGTTGTTGATGTTGGAAAGTTTGAAATCCTTCGTGATTTCACGGACTACCGGGTTTATAGGGGCTCAAGTGCCACAAATTTACTGCCTCGGCGGAGAATTTCGTACTTGTGCTCTTATAAATTGGTCGGTTCTGTCACAGGCACTTGCGCCGCACGCAAGCCCGTGTCCGACCTCCCGCCAAGTGCCACGACGCCATCTCCTTCCTCCCGACTCGGCCGATCATCACCAATCCCCATGTGTTCTTTTTCTTGCTCGCCGATGCCAAGTGCAGCTACCACACAGCTGGTCCTCCGCCCTCCCATCTCCATCGGTCCAAGCCTCAGTCCGCCCTTCACCGCTCCGGGTCATTGTATGGCACGTCCGCCGCACGGCAGCCCATCCTTCACTCTTCACCGCTCCGGTTCGTCGGCACGACACGTCTCTACTTGACCTTCACCTCGCCATACCACTGTCTCTGATCCACACCTGCACATCAACACAGCCAAGAGACACATTTCAGCCACCGCAACCAACACTGTAACACACCACAACTCAACGCCACCGGTTAGTAATAAACATTAAGTGCATAGCGAGATATGAACTCAACCGGGAAAAGCCTCAAACCTTCCTCATAAATGTCAATCATTCATCATATATGTTCTCAAATTATTACCACCTCATAAGTTCAAACAAGGAGGTAATATATTGCCTTCTCACCATCTTTTTGATAGAAGAAGGTAACTAATATAGTTTGTGATGTCAATATGCAATCTGCGAGATTAGACTTTGCAGTCATAGATTTGAAGATTAATAAGATTTTAGATGCTATTTTCATTTAACTGTCTCACGCCGTCACTCTATTGGTTCTCTACTGCACTCTTGGTCATACTTTATTTATGATTTAAATCCTACCATAATAACTATGATTTTTAACATGATATTACATGATGGATTTCATCGATTATTTTAAGTTATTAATAATACTATAAGTTCTCTTGAAATGTGTGTTTTCTATAAATATATTAAAAAATGATAACTTAGTATTCCCGCGGCAACATGCGGGGTATCGTCTAGTTCCAGGAGCAACCAATCACGTCCTATAGGGCCTATTTGGTTTCCTCCATATGGGTAAACAAGGTCATGGGGTGTGTTGACATTTCTTAGCGTCGCTTAAGTTAGGTTTTCATCACCAACACGGTGCCAGAAATATGGTTATATTTATGATCATGCACTTAAAAAATATTAAATAAATGTTATCCGCAAGCGCACAGATAAAATACACTCGTTGTAGCATTTCACCTAGGAAAGTTCCAGGCATCGTTGTTGTAGCATTTCACCCAGAAAAGTTCCAGTATTGTTGTTGTAGCCTTTGAACCCAGGAAAGTTTCCATGTATCGTATTATAATTTTACCACCGGGTGTTGACACTTCTTAATGCCAACCACTAAACTCTATGGAGCCTAATCCCCGGCAGCCAGCACCAGAGATGCTTGTGACACGATAAGCAGAACATTTAAACCTGATTACCGCAAGCGCCAACCACTAGAACTAGACTATGGAGCCTAATCCCCGGCAGCGGCACCAGAGATGCTTGTGACACCAGAAGTGGCAAACGGATATACCGCAAGCGCACGGTAGTCAATTGTAGCTTTTCACTGGAGTATTCCAGGTATCGTATTTCACAGGGAACGTGAAGTGGATTAACTAGAAGTAGGGTCGTCAAAGGATGATCAAAGGGTATATGATAACTGGGATAGAGAGGTCTTCCTAATATCAATATCTGGTTCTGGTTTTCTAAGAGCACTGAGGTTTACCACGTCATTCCTTACTGGGGGCGAAGGACGAACAGTAATTGATTAAAAAGTTTTCCACCTAACAACTACTGAGGCGGCGATGCTGCTACCCAACTATTATTTTCAACTTGCCTACAACACTTGAGAGGAACTCCAAGCACTGGCTGTGTCTGTCACCCTACCACCAGGCGTCTACACAAGTGCGACAAGAAGTCCACACTGGCAAGATATAGCCTAGACACCACGTCTACACTAATCTTACTACTCTAAAGCTAAGCTTAATAGGCCTAGAGCACTTCAACAAAGTAATGCAATGTGCCAAGTAAAAGAACTGTAAACTTAAATACCAGACCAGAATATTAAATACTAGGACTCAGATGTAACACTTACAAGAAGAATCGCATCCGCTGAGGCGCACCTTGGAGAAGACTCCCGACAGGCCGGGACTCCTCCGTGGAACTCCTCACTCCCTTCCCTCTCTTCTAACACTAAAGCTACTAATTAGGCTTTCTCTCCTTGGATGCATACAAATGAAGAGCTCTAGCGGGGTATTTATAGCTTGGAGGTGGAGTAGCGGCTACTCCGGTGCCACGTCAGTGATCCGCGTGCTCTCCTTCCTTGGCCATTGGATCAAACCGCCATAGTAACCGCCATGGATGGATGGCCTTGATTTCATCACGAGTGAAACATGTGCAAGCAACCGACATTGGATGGGGTTCACCCTGGGGACGGCCGACCCCAGCCAGTGACAGGTGGGCCCACCACTTTGCTTCTAGAAGATGCTGATGTCACCAGGCGAATAGTGTAGCTAGGGCCCACCAAGGGGGGGGGGTCGGCCGACCCCCAATGACAGGGCTGGCCCACTATTTTGTCTGCAATGGTGTCCCCACTTGTCATAGGAGCATGGTGTCATATGTTGGTTGCATTTGCTTTCTTGTGTGCCCATGGATCCATGTGCTTCTCATCTTTCACCGTTGAATGCAAACACATGTTTGATCTGATGGGGAAAGTAGCTTGATGAAGCTTCACTTGGATAGTGCCACGTCACCAACCCGAGGAGCTCCCATGGTGGGGTCGGCCGACCCCACCTTGGTGGGTCCAGGTGTCCATTTCCATATTATTCTGTTATACCTGCAAATCAAATACTAGGAGTACAAGTGGAACTTATTAGTGATAATATGCTCATGATATGCTATTTCCTTGAAACCGAGGCTTGTTGACGGTATTTTGATAAGGTAAAACATGCTATAACTTCCGTCAACAAGATCCCCCACACTTGAATCTTTGCTCGTCCTCGAGTAAAGGTTAGAGAAAGTGAACAAGTGATTATTACATGCTTAAAATGATAATGATCATAAGCATCATTCCTAACATAAATTATACAAATGGGTTATGTGGTACTGTCTATCATATATCCTTTAGATGTTGAGAAAAGGAACAAATCTCAAAGCAAAGTCATATCCCTGAATTCTTGTTCTTGGTACTTAGAGTTTTTAGGACAGTTTGAAAGGAAAACACATAGTTCATGCTTACTCCCTCATATAGTACTCTCAAGACACTCTTATAGGTGTTTGGTTCCTCACCAAGGCATAGCATGTGATTGCCTTATTTTTGTTTTATCCTAATCTATCAGGCTTATGTGGATCTTGGTAGGGATAAACAAAGTAGCATACTTGTTTTGCATATATTGTAAAGTCAAAACAAAGATCCAAGGAGAAGAATGTCATAATCCTAGATCATGATGTGCATGTGTGTGAAAGTATGTTGGACTAGAATGCTCCTTTAATATAATCTCTCTCTACTTTATTTTACCTTGAGACATGGCTAGCATTTTTTCAACAATGGACCTTCATGTGTCCATATTTTTTTTAGTGGACCTTCATGTGTCCACATTTTTTTTTATACTGGACCTTCATGTGTCCACATTTTTTTTATTTTTCTTTTGCTCAGCCTTAATGTCTCTTTTTACTAACCAGAGTTAGAGAGAGATATTGTAGAACTTTAATGTACGGAGCATCTATAGGGTGGAAATGAATGGCATGTGCAGGCATACTTCCAGTGTAGAAGTTGCATATGTAGATGGTTTGTACGTGATCTTGATCTTGGGATTATGACAAAATTCTCGACTAGGGTCAACAAGGTTTGACCAAACTCATGACAAAAACAAGTAGCATGTGTGTAAAAGATTTTGATCATATATGCATATGTATGGTTTTGGTAGGTATTTCTCACTATAGAAGAGTAAATGATACTATGGTTTTGAGATATTTTCAAAAACAAATCTCTAAGCACCTTAAACAAAGACAGGTTTGAGTCTTAAGCCAAGATTTATCTCACTTTTAACAACAACTTAGTCAATATGGGTTTCCTAATTCAGTTTACCCATGAGTATAAACATATGTAAAGAACATGGTTTTATGTCATTAACATTCTTAGCATATCATAACTCAAGTTACTTTTAGCTTTTTATTTTATTTTATTTAGACTATGAAATGTGTGTGAAACTGCTGCTTGAACCGAGAGGAGAAAGGGGAAACGAACCAGACAACAGTGTTGAGCTTACTGTGTAGAGGTGAGCTGGTGGGCCAGGTCACCATGGTGGGGTCGGCCGACCCCACCAAATGGTGGTTTTTGTTGCCATTTGCCTTTTTCTCCATTCAGTTTTACATCTGCAAAAGCACTTTTCAAAAATTCAAGAAACGGGGGTCGCCCGACCCCTTGCTTACCTTGTTTTGTGCACTGCAGCGTGTCAGCCTGTGTTCAGCAGTTCAGTGTGGTTCAGTGATGAAATCTGGGGGTCGTCCGACCCCCCCCCCCCCACACTTGAATTTTTCCATAAATGAACTCTGAACATGACGCAAAGGTAAAATGCAAAGTGCTTTACTGGTGGCAAACACACCAGTAGAGACGAGATATATTTTATTTATTCTCTAAGAAGGGAAATACATTGGAAATTTAAAAGGGAAATCAAAAGAAATAAATCTAAGATGAAACTTGGAAATTCAAAATAAACCTAACATAGAACTTTATTCTAACCTAAGCTAAACTATCTATGGGGACGGGGGGTCTAGGAGGTCATCCCGACCCATAGCCCAAGCGAAGCGTTTGAGCTTCGCAGAGGTGCTAATCCTAAGATGGCGAAAGTCATCTTCTAAGTCTTTATTCGCCATCTTCAACTCTGACACCGTCTCCTCCAACACCCTGTTCTTTGGTTGCAGGGTGGAAGTGACGTGCATCAGCCTCTCCAGATCTGTCTTCTCGTCTTCCTCCTCGAATTGTCTTGGCGGCCCTTTGATCGACGGAGGGTCCATCCTCCGCCGAATAGAAGCCCGAGACTCCAGGGACTCCCGGACTCCAGGGTCCATCTTCCGTGTTGAGAGAAGGGACGACCACCTTCCCTCGGCCATGCCCACCGGCCATGATCCGATGGGTCTTCCAGAACGTGGGCGTCGACGGGGAGTACGACGAAGTGTACTCCGTACTCCCCGTTGTCGTGGTGATCACGCGTGGGTTCTCCTCTGGAGGGGCCTTCCCCTTCTGTGCGAGTTGCCCCGTGGTCGGCCTAGTCGGCGTGATGGAGCGGCCGGGGGATTTCCTGATCCCCCTTCTCGGAGTCAGCGAGCGAGACGATGCCACCGTGTGAGGCGATGGACGGGGGGTGGTCGGCCGACCCCTGGTGGGATCGGGCGACCCCGCCACCGGCGCAGCCAGCCCCCCTGGTGGAGGTACCATGGCGAACGGCACCACATCGATCACGTTGATCGCGAGGGCCTGCTCTAGATCTTCGGCTAGGGCCCGTCATGGCGTAGGTGTTGCAGGGCGCGTAGGCTTGCTAGTGGGTGCCATGGCTAGTGCTTTAGGTCGCGGTGGAGAGTGCAGAGAAGGCTAGGAGGCTTGTCTTTGCGTGGAATTGCGAGTAGGAGGAAGAAGGAGAGGGGTGCAAGGCTTAAATAGCGGTTGCAGATGACTACGATGCCGATTTTCACGGTATCGCCGCAGAAAGCTCGCAACTTCACAGAGGTCGTTGCGCCGCCGACCCAATCCCGCAAGGAGGGATTGCCCGACCCCACAGGTTTCGAATTTGGGGTTTATGTCCACGGGTTGTTATCCCCTCGCAGCGGTGAACTCATCTGCGAGTCGAACCTCCCCGAGGCGGGGTCGCCCGACCCTCTTGATGGGTGTCCGGCACGGTCACGTCCCCAGCTCGAGCCCGTCTACGCGATTGTGCAACTGTTGTGTAGGTGGCCCCATATAGGGATCGCCCGACCCCCTAACTGGGGTCTGTGGCCCCCACCTCAAATCCTAAGGTAAGTCTAGCCTATATCTTCTCGAATAATGAAGTGGCATTTCTCCCAGTTCTAGATCAAGTGCTTTTCTTGACAGTTTTGTAAGACACGGTCCAGATTCTCTAAGCAGTGATCAAAGGTTGTTCCATAGACTGAAAAGTCATCCATGAAAACTTCCATGATTTTCTTCTATCATGTCCTAGAAGATGGACATCATGCACCTCTGAAATGAAGCAGGGGCATTGCACAGGCCAAATGACATGCGCCTATATGCATATGTCCTGTAGGGGCATGTGAACGTGGTCTTACTTTGGTCATCGGGACGGATTGGAATTTGATGGTACCCCGAATACCCATCAAGGAAACAAAAGAAGGAATGTTTGGCTAGCCATTCCAACATCTCATCGATGAATGGCAATGGAAAGTGGTCTTTCTTTGTGGCCTTGTTAAGTTTTCGGTAGTCTATGCACATTCTCCATCCCGTGACGGTTCGTTGTGGAATCAATTCGTTGTTTTGATTTTTAACGACCGTCATTCCTCCTTTCTTAGGAACTACTTGGACGGGGCTGACCCACTCGCTGTTTGGAACAGGGTAGATTATGCCCGCGTGCAAGAGCTTCAAGACCTCCTTCTTTACTACTTCTCTCATCGCATTGTTGAGCCTCCTTTATGGCTCTCTAGAAGGTGTAGCATCGGGTTCGATCGGAATGCGATGTGTGCAAAGAGTGGGACTAATTCCCTTGAGATCTTGCAACGAATATCCTAAGACGGATCGGTGTTTTTCTAGGACGGTGATGAGTTTAGAAACTTCTTCCGTTGTATGTCGATCACTAATGATCACGGGAGTCTCTCTATCACCATTAAGGAAGGCATACTTAAGCCAGAAGGAAGTGGCTTTAGCTCTATAGAGGGTTTTGGTGGAGGTTCAGACTCATCCAAGTCTAAATGTTCATCTAAATCAGTGTCTTCTTCTTGGATAAAGTCATGGGCGTCTTTTTTCTAGATCGGGTTGAGAAGTTTCTAGTGAAGATACCGACATCACCTCCTCTATTGGATCAGGCTCGGGTTTTGGTTCGGCTATCGAATTAACGGAGCCGGCAAAAGGAACTGAAAGATCTAGATCCTTCCCAAGGTGACCCTTAAGGCTCCCTTCACGAAATCCCTCAATGAATCTCATGAGTGGGTGCCCAATTAACAAGTCGACCTCGTCTACGTCAAAGACATAGAAGTTTGCGAGGAAGCTAACCTTGTTAATTGTGATAGAAATATTTTGTGCAATCCCGCAACTCTTGACCAATTTTCCAGAAGGAAGCTTAAGGAATTTATTGGATGGGTTTAGCGGTTCCTCACCTAGGAGTGTTAACATCAACGATTTAGACATTAAATTTACTCCTACAACGGGATCATAGAGGGAATCTAAAGTCGTCTTGTTGATGGCACACGGTATGGATGTGAAACAGGACAGAAGCTTAACGACATCTAAAGATGCTTCAGCCTCCCTGAACCATTTGTTGCTCATAAGGTAACTTGTCGCAAACTGGGTTGGCATGTGGTTATTAGGAGCTCTACGGGCTGTGGATCTCTTCTGCACAGGTTGTTTCGAGACATTGCCATAATCGGCGAAGAGATCTGTCTCGATATTTAGAGGATAATCCAAAGGATGAATTACTTCTTCCTTTGGAGGAGTAGGTGGTTGTGGTTCAGGTCTGACAGCTTGGGGTACAGGTAAAGGAGTTTTGGCTGTCGTGGGTTTGTCCCTAGGAGTTTTATCTTCCTCTAGAGTTTCACCATGGTCATCGTTGTAGGGGGTGTTCTTGAGAATGGTCGCAAGAACTTCCTTACCTTCACTAATGGGTAAATGAAGGAAAGCTCCTTTAGAGGCTAAATCAAGGAATTGTGCGGAGTTTTGGCTAAGACTGAGATAGAAATGTTGCATAAGGGTTGGCTCAGTTATAGCTAAGTCTGGGCCAGAAGATGCTAAGTCGGTAAGTCGTGCCCAGGCCGCACCTAGAGATTCCTTCTCGTCTTGTTTGAAGTTTAGCACATCTCTACGAAGATGAGCTACGCGGGATATGGGAAAGTACATTAAGCAGAACATGGCTTGCAGTTTCTCCCATTCTCTGTTCACACTACCAACGTAGCGAGTATACCAGCGTCTAGCTTTTCCCGTTAACAGAACGAAATAGCTTCCACTTAAGAGTGACTCGCCTCATTCCTTGGATGTGAATACACGAACAAAGTTGTTTGAAATCACGTAGGTGGGTATAAGGATTCTCATCTACATCTCCTGAAAAGGGATTCTCCTGAACCATCGCTATGAGGCGGGGCGAAGCTCATAGCGAACTGCCAAAATGGCATGAGATGAACTAGGCGGCTCCAATTCAGCGCCCGATGGAGCAGCGTAGTCAAAAAGGTTGTTTGATCCATATTGATTTATGAAATAAAAGTTCTAATCAAACTACGATAACTTTAACGACTTTGTTCTAGCTAACACAGCTACCGTTCCCCCCCGCAACGGCGCCAGAAAAGCTTTTTTACACTTCTTAATGCAACCAATAGAACTAGACTATGGAGCCTAATCCCCGGCAGCGGCACCAGAGATGCTTGTTGACACCAGAAGTGGCAAACGGATATACCGCAAGCGCACAGTAGTCAATTATAGCTTTTCACTGGGAGTATTCTAGGTATCGTATTTCCATAGGGAACGTCAAGTGGATTAACTAGAAGTAGGGTCGTCAAAGGATGATCAAAGGGTATATGATAACTAGGATAGAGAGGTCTTCCTAATATCAATATTTGGTTCTGGTTTTCTAAGAGCACTGAGGTTTACCACCTCATTCCTTACTGGGGGCGAAGGACGAAACAGTATTGATTAAAAGGTTTTCCACCTAACAACTACTGAGGCGGCGATGCTGCTACCCAACTATTATTTTCAACTTGCCTACAACACTTGAGAGGAAATCCAAGCACTGGCTGTGTCTGTCACCCTACCACCAGGCGTCTACACAAGTGCGACAAGAAGTCCACACTGGCAAGATATAGCCTAGGCACCACGTCTACACTAATCTTACTACTCTAAAGCTAAGCTTAATAGGCCTAGAGCACTTCAACAAAGTAAAGCAATGTGCCAAGTAAAAGAACTGTAAACTTAAATTACCACCAGACCAAATATTAAATACTAGAAGGACTCAGATGTAACACTTACAAGAAGAATCGCATCCGCTGAGGCGCACCTTGGAGAAGACTCCCGACAGGCCGGGACTCCTCCGTGGAACTCCTCACTCCCTTCCCTCTCTTGTAACACGAAAGCTACTAAGTAGGCTTTCTCTCCTTGGATGCATACAAATGAAGAGCTCTAGGGGGTATTTATAGCTTGGAGGTGGAGTAGCGGCTACTCCGGTGCCACGTCAGCGATCCGCGTGCTCTCCTTCCTTGGCCATTGGATCAAACCGCCATAGTAACCGCCATGGATGGATGGCCTTGATTTCATCACGAGTGAAACATGTGCAAGCAACCGACATTGGATGGGGTTCACCCTGGGGTCGGCCGACCCCAGCCAGTGACAGGTGGGCCCACCACTTTGCTTCTAGAAGATGCTGATGTCACTAGGCTGAATAGTGTAGCCAGGGCCCACCAAGGGGGGGTTGGCCGACCCCCCAATGACAGAGCTGGCCTACTGTTTTGTCTCCAATGGTGTCCCCACTTGTCATAGAGCATGGTGTCATATGTTGGTTGCATTTGCTTTCTTGTGTGGGCCCATGGAACCATGTGCTTCTCATCTTTCACCGTTGAATGCAAACACATGTTTGATCTGATAGGGGAAAGTAGCTTGGTGAAGCTTCACTTGGATAGTGCCACGTCACCAAGCCCGAGGAGCTCCCATGGTGGGGTTGGCCGACCCCACCTTGGGTGGGTCCAGGTGTCCATTTCCTATTATTCTGTTATACCTGCAAATCAAATACTAGGAGTACAAGTGGAACTTATTAGTGATAAATATGCTCATGATATGCTATATTTCCTTGAAACCGAGGCTTGTTGACGGTATTTTGATAAGGTAAAACATGCTATAACTTCCGTCAACACTGGGGTCTTGACAGGATTAAAGTGAAAAAGATATGGCTATAAAGGATTGTGAAAACATACTTTAAATATAATTATAATCACCACTCCTATCTTTATAGGGATAAGAAAAAATAATAAATAAGGGTAAGTTAGGTAATATTGGGTATTCCACAATTAGAGAGATCGAGACTCGTATGATCAAGTAGGATACAAGGTAAAGCGACACGTCAGGGATTAGATTCTTACGTTATATTACATCTATCAACTCTAAGGAAACCCTAATATACATTATCATATATAGCATAATTACGAAAGAAATTTAAGAACAAAGTAATCATTTCCTTGTAACTATAACTAGGTTCTACTTGGCCTATATACGGGGACTGGACTGCATAGGCTTCACCGAAACTATAAGAGTCACCTTCGCGATCTACCACTTCTTGACCCAGCATATAGGGTACATTCGTAGGTAAACCTAATCTTGACACCATGCCTACATTACGTCGACAACCTAATTCAATCTGGAATTGAACTAAGCGCTTTACGAACATATGAATAAACTTATTATCAATCACGACTATATCAAACATAGAACTAGAATAAACTAGAGCGAAATAAATAGAAACATAATGATATATTGTAGTAGAATAAAGTCGATAACGAGATACAAAGGTAGAATTACCAAATCTCCTGACGGCAATCCAGAATCCTGAGCCGCGCTCAACTCTACTTGTATCTAGCTAAACCCTAACCCTAACTTGAAGTAGAGCTCTAATCTCTAGAAACCCTAATTTCTGATTTTGCTTTGCCTTCTGAAGGAGATATGCCTCCCCTGGGTAGGTCTGAGTCTGATTTTATAGCCCGAAGGGATGAACCGTAGCCCTTGGATCAAACTGACTTTAATCAATGGTTGAGATGCGTAATAGAGTTTGGTTGGAACACGTCGGAGAAAGCCGGAGCCACTTCTAGTTGGGACCAGGCCGGCGGGGCTGCAGGTGGGGCTGGCCGACCCCACCTAGCAATGACCAGGTGTCTGCTTGCTTCTGGAGTCTTCTGGTGATCTCCAAGTCCTTCTAGTGTTCTTGTTTGATCTGTTTGCGTAAGTAATCGTGTCGAGATAAGATTCTCCTCTTTTCAGCTCAAGTACACTACAACAGAATTGGGCTTTAGCCCCGGTCGGCAAGGGTCTTTAGCCCCGGTTCCCGAACCGGGACTACGCTTCCGGGACTAAAGCCCCCCCCCCCTTTAGTCCCGGCTCCGGTCACCGGGGCTAAAGCCCCCCCCTTTAGTCCCGGTTGGTGATACCAGTCGGGACTAAAGGGTGTTCCCAGCGGTGCCCCGCAGGAGCACCCTTTAGCCCCGGCGGGTATTACCAGCCGGGACTAAAGGGTCCCCTGGTTTTTCCTTTTTTATTTTCATTTGAGTTCTGTTTTTAGTTTTCTTTATTTATTTAATAGGTTTTCCAATATATATTCTTTGCTGCTAATATATATAATTTATATATATTAGCAGCATAACACAATAAGCTTATTGCATGCATATATAATTAAACTATACAACTACATATATATATAAATATATGTACATAAAATTACAAGCAATATACATATAGAAGTTGTCCAAATATCTATCTACATAAGTTGTACTCCAAAGTTAGTACTGTAAACCTATTACAAGTTGTACTCCATCTAAAGATCTACATGGCATACAAATGATCATCATGTTTGGAATCAACGACTCGTTGGTATTATAGTAGAACTCGCCGTTTGGATTTATGACTTGTTCCCAAAGAAATCATGCTATTGTCTCTTGTATTGCTTTCAATTGGCCTTGTAGCATCACTTTTTTGCTTCAACCAGTCAGTCTTTAATTGGAATTAAAGAAGATATTAGTTATATCTATATTATCATAAAAAATGAAAAGAAACATGTTACGTACTTTGATGATTTCTTCAGGAATTCTATTTGATTCTATCATCATGTACTCGCAAACATAGAATCCACATAAGTTGGTACCCTGTTTTTGTCTCAAAATCCACTGTAGAATGAAAAGATTCATCTCGTAATAAAGATATGATATATGACATGATATAATAAAGATACACGTACATTGACGAAGGTGTAAACTTACTGGTAGTCGTGGCTTTATTGTAAGTGGGGCCTTACACTGACTCATATGTTCCCGAGCAATGAATTTTTCCCAAACCTTAATCCGGCCAATGAAACATTAATAGTTGGATCATTATTTAATTAGTATACATACATACAAGCTTAGTCTATACTTTAAGCATGCAAGCTAGGGATCGAAAAATTACCTTTGGAGGATGTCTATCATATCATGGTAATCTTCTTGCGGTTTGCTCAACGAGTCATAGATTAACACATTAACACATTACTGCGTTTGAGATCGATGACCATCAGTATCTAGTGATAGCTGTTCATACACATGATTCATGTATATATATATTATTAGGGTTAAGTAAAATAAAATGTGCACATACTTATTATTAACTATATATATGTCTCACACACTTAAAGTTGTATGGGAAGAGAATTATTTCTCTATCTTTTTTGTTCACGAAGAACCTCATGAGATTCGTACACGACTCATCGCTCTAAGTCGCTGAAGGGTTTGGAGCCTTGAAAACAACATATGGATCAACAAACCTAACAGAATTGTCATGTTTATCTCTGAGCTGAGTTATCTGATACCTGCAAAATATCGAGTCGAGTCGATACTACGTACTATATACACATACTAGAGAGTTCAATGAAAACTAAAAAGAAACACTTACAAACAATAGCAGCTAAGGAGCGATTTGTCCAGTGCGTCCATATGACATAGATGGTGTAATTCCTCCATCTGGACTAAGATTATGTCATCGCCATGGAAGTAGTGATGGTTCCGAATTCGGACAGAAATCCAATTGACATCACCGTCTTTAGAAGCCTCCATGCACCATTTGTTGATTGCAAACATCTGTGTACCAAGTACATGTAAGTGATTGGGGTTCATTAGACTCCTGCCCGGTGCAAAATTTCTCCTCCATTCATCAACTACTTCCGCTCGTGGAAACTCTAGCCTAGTAGCAATATTGGCAATCGTGTCGTACGGAGACCGCTGTCAATGAAATTTTTTTCCATTGAGTCCATCTCAGACAAACTACTGTCTCTCCAGATTTCCTCTGTACTCTGCCCATGTTTGAACCATACTGATTTTCACAAATAACGGGGATAAAGGTCTTGATGTTTCCCCGAGTTGTGGAACACCCTTTCCCACTTTCTTCTTGCTGGATTGTTGTTCTTTTGCAGACTTGATTAGAGAGCGTTCGTAGTCAGATTTTCCGCGAGCCTTTCGGGCTTCACGGATCTTGATACCATGTTGGTCCACCCTTTTCCTTAACTCCTGTGGGTTTAACAAGAGGTAAGGCTTCTCTGGGTTTCTCTTCGCTTTAGCAGCGGCCTTTGATTCCTCTAAAAAATTTCGCACATCATTTTTCACCAAAATTTCTAACTCCTCATCAGTCTGTTCATAAGCTATTTCTCCTGGGCTTTTTTTTTTGATGCAGGAGCCTTCTTCTTTGGAGGTGGGGCCTTCGGTCCTGTGGTGGCGGACCGCTTCATAGGGCCGCGCGTTGGAGGCGGGGGAGTTGGAGCCCGCTGTGGAGGAGATGGTGGGGCCGGTGGTAGTGTTGGTGCCCGCGGTGGAGGTTGTGGCGTTGGAGCCCGCGTTGGAGGAGATGGTGGGGCTGGTGGCGGTGTTGGAGCCCGCGGTGGAGGTTGTGGCGTTGGAGCCCGCGGTGGAGATCTTTGTGCAGGAGATGGGGTTGAAGCCGTGTCCTCCAACACATCGTCACCGCCCCGCAGCACTATGATGCGCTGGGGAATGACGAACTGGACTATAGTTCCTGCTACGCAAAACAACGAATGATGTGAACATCCAATTACTATATACATATAGGAAGTTAGTGTAATAAAAATTATTTCTCGTTCACGCGCACTACATATGGTGAGGATCTTGATCAGTAGGAGGAGGTTGCAGCGGTGACACTCCAGGAACAATAATGAAGCGCTTGCGCCAGCAAATAAATGTCTTCTCCGCTTCGCCTAAAGTCTTCTCCCCATCTCCCCCTTCGATTTCCAGTGCAACGCTGCCACAACCTATCTCAACCCTGTCCACCGAGACGCTAGTGTATCCGGCTGGCACTGGTTGACCATGGATTCTTGGTGTTCTTGTGCAGTCGATAAGGTTTACAACATCGACAACCACCTTTTTCGTGGCATTTCCATCTTGAATGTGCAGCTCACAAGTAGTAAAAGGTTCTTTAACGTCATCCACGGGGAAGCGTAGCTTGGAGTCATCTTGAATGGTTGGTACTTCCGTGGAGGCGCAGCTGCTTTTCATCTGACCTGGGGGGCTAATGTTCGCTTGTGGCTGTTGTGATGATGTTCCTTGCCCACTCGTCATTCGACTAAGTGCTGCTTGCACTTGCCTTTTGATTTCCTCCTGCATCCATTCTTCACGAGATTTGTCACGCTCTTGTGTTTGCAGAACATACTCCTCCAACATGTAGATCTGCTCTGCCTCCTCGTCCTTCTTTCTCTGGCGGCTTCTGTAACTTTCTCGATCTGCTTCAAAGGAATGCAGCCATGAAACGCCCCCAAAGCCTCTCGTACGCCCACCGTGCTCAGGATTCTCCAGCGCGTACGTGAGTTCATCCTTCTCTTTATTGGGCTTGAACTCGCCAGCCAACACCGCACTTCGTGCTTCAACTAGCCTCTGTGCTGCTCTTGAAATTTCTGTGCTCCAATCAAGCACCCCATCGTCAGGGTTTATGGTTCCCCCATGAGCGTATAACCAATTCCTGGACCGTTCACTCCAATTTCTTCTTATTGTCTCCGGGACTACCCCCTGGTAAGCATCTCATGTTCCTGTCTCTCCCACTTTGGAAGGGCAATCTTATAGCCACCTGATCCTAAATGATGGTGGTATTTCTTCTGAGCTGCATTCTATTTGTTTACTCTCATATGAGCCTCGCTCTCTTGTGATCTTTTATACTGTACAAATTCATCACAATCGGCCCTTATCTTGACATACGCCTTAGAGTTGAAATCTGACGTCTCGTTCTTCAGCACAAACTTGTTTTACAATTTCTTCTTCCAGTCCTGAAAAAGTGTGGTCATCTTCTTCATTGTCCTCTCCCGAATTCGCCTTTGCAGCTCCTCATCATCCGTGTCGAACGAGAAATGAGCTTGGATGTCATCCCAGACTAGCAGCTTGTCAAGATTGGAGACATAACTGATCTCGGGAGCACTTTGCCTCTCTTTCCATTCACGGGCACTTACCAGAATCCGATCTCTCACAAGGAACCCACAGTGAAAGACATATTTCTGTGCACGGGGTCCTAGTGGTTGGCCTGTAGCCATATCGAATTCGGAGATTACATGATGGCCCTTCAACAGCCTCTTCGGCCCTCATTTTGGTCTGCTCTGCCGCGTCGCAGATGTCGATCCAGAGGACTACATATAGGTAAAGACACGAAGATGAAACCCTAATACAAGTTGAAATAAAACCTAATCAAGTAATAAAGTAAATGTAAACCCTAACACAACATATTGTATATATACCTTGCCTGTATTGCCTTCTTCCATCTCAACTTGTTGTTCAGGGGGATTTTCATCATGCATGGTCATGTCTTCGTAATTCAATAAGTATTGACTCCCGTCATCGCCGCCGGCGATGATTCATCATTTCGTCCTCCATGTTCTCATTTGGGTCTGCCATTTCTGTGAATTAAAATATATATACAACTTTAAAAATACATATATTCATAAAGAGGCAATTCAACTTTAAAAATATGGTTTAGGGTTTTGGGTTTAGGGTTTAGGGGTTTGGGGTTCGGGGTTTAGGGTTTGGGGTTAGGGTTTGGGGGTTTGGGTTTTACATGTAATCACGAACATTAAAAATAACATATATATTCATAAATAGGCCATTCAACTTTAAAAATATGGTTTAGGGTTTCGGTTTAGGGGTTTAGGGTTTTGGGGTTCGGGGTTTAGGGTTTGGGGTTAGGGTTTGGGGTTTGGGGTTTTACATGTAATCGCGACATTTAAAATAACATATATTCGTAAAGAGGCAATTCAACTTTAAAAATATGGTTTAGGGTTTTGGGTTTAGCAGTTTAGGGGTTTGGGGTTCGGGGTTTAGGGTTTGGGGTTAGGGTTTGGGGGTTTGGGGTTTTACATGTAATCGCGAACATTAAAAATAACATATATTCGTAAAGAGACAATTCAACTTTAAAAATATGGTTTAGGGTTTCTGGTTTAGGGGTCTAGGGGTTCGGGGTTTAGGGTTTGGGATTAGGGTTTGGGGGTTGGGATTTTACATGTAATCACGAACATTAAAAATAACATATATTCGTAAAGAGGCAATTCAACTTTAAAAATATTTCTATGTGTTAATACATGTTTAAACACATCCAACTGATTTTCTATGGCATTCCAACATGACACATGATTTTTTATGAACACATATTTCTAAGTGTAAATACATGTTTAAACATATCCTTGTCACGTGATTTACACACCGTGGACGAGAACGACGACGGCGGACAGCAGCGAGGATGACAGTGGACGGCGGCGAGGTCGGTGGAGCGATCACCAGAAATACAGGTCGACGCGGCCTGTCACTTTTTATCTACATTTGTAAACATATATTTGCTAAGTTAAAAAAACATATATACATATATGATTTTCCATTTTCTATAAAATATATCTATTCATATTCATTATATGTATATATCTATTTCTATAAAAGAAGAAATGAAAAAGTTAAATAGAAATAATATATATATAAATAGATATATATATTTATAGAAAATAATGTATATTTATTTTATATATATCACTTTCTATTTCTAAAAACATATATATTAATTTTCTATATATATATCAATTTTCTTTTTTCTATACATATTATTTTCTATTTAACTTTTTCATTTCTTTTTTTTACACTCTCTCACACACACTGGACACACACGCACACCACGCACACTGCACACGCACACACACACGCACAGGCTGACGGCGAGGAGGACGGCGGCGTGGAGGACGACGGCGCAGACACGACGGCGAGGAGGACGGTGGCGCGGACACGACGGCGAGGACGACGCCGTACGGCGTGGAGGGCAGAGGGAGGCTGAGGGCGCGCAGCGAGGACGACGGCGTGGGAGGCCGAGGCGGAGCGGAGCTCGACGGCGCGGACAGAGGCTCGACGGCGAGGAGAGCTCGAGGGCGGCGGCGCGGACAGAGGCTCGACGGTGAGGAGAGCTCGAGGGCGGCGGCGTGGACGGAGGCGGGGCAACTGCGTCGATCTGGGGAAGATTGGAGGGCACTGTGCCCTATATACCCGGGAGGCCTTTAGTCCCGTGGTGTATTACGCACCGGGACTAAAGACCTTTAGTCCCGGTGCGTAATACGCCCCGAGACTAAAGGGTTGGACCTTTAGTCCCGGGCGGGCTTAGAGACGGCGTATGGGCAGCACATGAAACCTTCCTGCTTGTTTGCCTCAGCCACACCTAAGAAATATTGCACGCCAGCAATGAACTCTTTGGAGCGGCGATCGACATTATACATCCAAATTGCGTGACAATATCTGCATTAAATATTACAATCATGCACTTAGTAGTTTCTCATGTTATTGCACAACACTCATGACATCACATGATTTTTTAATTCAAGCAAGCTTGACTACAACGAAGACAATCGCAGCTAGCACTAAAAAACTAAAACTAAAATGCACTTAAGTAACATAATTAACATAATTAGTACGTGTCCGATCCCAACCAAAATAGATAGATCATTTGCTTCATCAGCATGGATGGGCTGCTGCCGCTGACTCACTGCCTCATCACCTTCAGCGGCAACCTCCTGTACAACAGAATTTCGTACGTGTTGAACGTACTCTTCCTCCCAGTACCATCCTTTACATCCGCCGGTGCCCTCCCACTGCAATTAGAACAAATAATAAGAAATTTAAATAACGTCATCAAGCAAAACCGATACGAATGAACCATATTAATCGAATGCGGGTAAATAATAACCCACCTCATGGTCCGGACACTTGTAGAATATACAACCCTTGTTGATTCCCTCTTTTTTCACTCGGTACTCGTTCACAGTCTTCTGCTTACACTCGCCGCAAGCAATGAGAGGAAGATCCGGCCGCAAATGCTTCGGATCCCGATGATGAGAGGCTGAGGACCCGGTCACGGTTGCCATCTACTATATCCATGCTCATTTTTTCAACTATTACATGCAAATTCCTAATTTTCTAAACAATTATAAATAAAAAAACTCTAAATTTATCTATTTGTTTAGATAATCGAAAAATATGATATAACAATATCAATTTCTACATTGTCTACTCTCTATATTTATTCTTGCAAACTATTATAAATTCTACATTTTTCTAAAGAAAATAAACTAAAAAGACAACTATCAAGTGATTGTGATGAACCAATTTAACTACTCAACTCTTTATCCTTGTTCTTGCAAACTATATATTTTAATTAAATTCCTCTCATATTCAAAAGACATGGTAGGAGATGAAAATAGTTACCTCTAAACACAAATAGACGATGACAGAGTCGAAGAAGATCACCAATTGACGCCGGAGACGAAGAACAATGAAGAACAAATGAAGAACAAGCAATAGCAAGCAATAGCAACAGCAAGAAAAAGCAAGAACTCACTGAAATCTCATTGTCTCTAGCTTGGGGGAGGAAGAAGTTGCAGGTTAAAAACCGGGGAGCTTTAGTCCCGGTTTGTATTAAAAACGAGGGCTAAAAGGTGATCATTTATCGCGGGGCAAGCCACAAACCGTGGCTAAATCTTTAGTCCCGGTCTGTGGCACCAACCGAGACGAAAGAGTACCCTTTAGTCCCGGTTGGTAACACGGACCGGGACTAAAGGGTCCCTGCCTCGACAGCTCTGCGCAGTAGCCGTTGGGGCAGACCCTTTAGTCCCGGTTGGTAACACGGACCGGGACTAAAGGGTCCCTGCCCCGACAGCTCTGCGCAGTAGCCGTTGGGGCAGACCCTTTAGTCCCGGTCCGTGTTACCGACCGGGACGAAAGGGTCTATTAGTCCCGGACGGCAAAAACGACGAGACTAAAGATGATTTTGCGAATCGGCCAAAGACCCTGTTCTGTAGTAGCGGTAGGACTCCCTAGAAATATCAAAATTTACCATAACTGTCAAATTTATCAGTTTAAACCCTCGGTCTAGTTTTTTGGTGATGGTTCCAGGTTGTTCTAGGATCTTCTAAGTCATATGCATATAGGACTCTCATCGACACTCCAAATGTAGCAAACTCTATATCCGTTTCGATCGTCTCGACGAGGTCTTCGCAATGGTGTGTTCTGTTTCATCACTTGAGGTACTTTTATACATGGAATATTGATAATTCTGCAAAACAAGTGAGAAGAACACAACTCGTGGACCTTGTTAGGATCAAACCCTACAACTGTGCATTTATAACTCTTTTGATGTCATTTTGCACTAGTTGATGGTATAATGTTGGTGTTAGGACTGTCAACAAGCTCCCCAAGCTTAACCTTTGCTAGTCCCTTAGCAAACAATTATGATAAATCAGGAGTTGTTGTAATGATTTCATACTTAAAAAAAATACATGTGTTAAAATGAGAATCCTTCATCCGAATTATGGTAAACTTTCCAACCTTCAAGTCTACTCATATTACCTTCAACCTTGGAGTTTATTACCTTCACATGGAGAAAATTGCTATTATGAGACTTCAAAGAAGTGGTTTCGCTAAAATAGGAATTCTAACATTAGCTTCTCCGAAATAGGACTTCAAACATTTGTTTTTTTATTTTCCATGACATTTTATTTCTTTTAATATTGTTTATTTCTATCTAATCTCTTCTATCGTCAATTCATCTACCGAGCATGAAGGTGATGAAGGTGCTTGGGACGGTGGCAGTTCCTCTGCTTCTTCCAGCACTGGACCAGCTTGCAGAAGCTTGACGAGCCACACTGCCTCATGAGCTGGTGCCGGATGAAGTATGGGTCATCCCACGCGCCACCGGTGAAGGAGGAGAGCCAGTCGTGCTTTGTGGCGCGCATCCGCCACTGCCAGTCGACTACCTGCGCGTCCGTGGCCAGGTGGAAGTAGGTCGGGTATGGACGTACGGTATGGCGAAGTCGAAGGTCGTCCAGGGGAGCTTCACGACGAAGAGCACCACCATGTTCTGCACCGCCGGCAGACGGAGGAGCCCGTTCCCCTAGTCGGAGTCATCGTCCGTCTGCCTCTGGTGGTCGAACGCCGTCCTCCCGGACAAGAGTGGTCGTGGCCGCCCATGGTGCGCCACTCAGGCCACCGCGTCCACCAGGTCGAACGGCAGAGCGTCCTTCTCCCGCGCCGTGGAGTTGACGCCCCACAGGTGCTGCACGACGTCGAAGCCGGCGTAGAATGGCACGATTACCATGGCGGCGCGGGAGGGGTCAGAAGTGAGGCAGTCATACTGCCACTACTGCAGAACGGGTCTTTAGCCCCGGGCCATTTTATCCTTTAGCCCTGGGCATGAAGCCGGGGCTAAAGAATCGGGACTAAAGGCCCGACCTTTAGCCCCGGAGGCCTCCAGCCGAGCCACAGTTGCTGGCTTCTTTAGTACCGGTTGGTATTACGAACCGGGGCTAAAGAGCCCGCCTCTTTTTTTATTTTTTCTTTTCAATTGGTTATTGTTTTCGATTTTACAATTACATTAGGGTTTCTAATATGTATTCTTCCCCGCTAATAAATATATATAAACACATAAAATTTACAATTACACACAAATGAATATGAAACTATATATATATTATAGATCGAGCTAGCTATACATATGTACATAAAATATACAACATTATCCATCATCATGCATCCTTAACTTGATATTTACAACACAAAATTGTTCCTGACTTAGAGGTCATAAGTGTTCGTCTTGGTTTGGCTTCATTGGTTCGTCTTTGTTAAACCAATACTCGGTGCCAGACTTAAGGACATGGTCATTAATAAAGCCCGCGATGGTCTCTTGAATTGCTTTGAGGCGGACCTTATCCATCACCTGGTTCTTCAACCATGTCTCCTTCAATTTAGATTAAAGAAAAAGAAAGTATTAACATACATAATATTTATGTAAAAGCAAAAAAATGAAATAAATTCATTTACATGTTACGTACTTGCTGACTCTGTAGAGGAGTTCTTTTTTCATACATCCACCGTCAGGAACTCGCAACATAGTACACACATAAACGTTTCCCCCGGTGACTGCCGTAGAAACCCACTATACAAGATATAAAAAGATTACTTTCGGCTGAGCGTGCTGTTGATGGTCGTTAAACACCTGTTTTACCATCAACATTTTACCCTAACATTCACCAAAAAGGCATGAAATTTAGTCAAATAGGTTTCAAACTAACCAAATTCTACATGTTCATAGATTTTATTTGAATGCACGATTTGGACCAAATTTGGAGAATGGACCCACCAGGAGATGAGCCCACTCACCAGACCCATTTGGGCCCGAGTGGGTGGCGCGCCCCCCAACCAGAGTGGCGCCCGCCACCCAAATGTGGTGCCCGCCACATGGAGAGGCCCAACTCTCCCCCTTTGCCACGTCACTGATCCGTGTGACCATCCCAAGGCCAAATCTTGGCCCTTGGTCACTAGGTAAGTGGCACCGGACGACTCAGGATGGAGTGGCGTGGATCAAGGCAGAATGGCGGTTACCTGGACATGCAACCGACCTACTAACCGGCTCTCTGGAGCTCCTGGATGCCGTTGAAGCAAAGGCAGTGCATCCAACGGGTGTGAAGGTGGCGGCCGCCACCTAGGGCTGGCGCCCGCCACTAGGGTTAGCCCTAGGTCGGCTGGCTGCCCCCTATAAGTACCCCCCTCAGTACCCCCTCACTCCTCAAGACTATAAATACCCACCTGGTGGCACCACTTCATTTGTACCATCACACAGTACCATCCCAGAGAAACACCAAGCAAGAGAAGCAAGTGAGAGTTAGGTTAGGAGCTCAGAGAGCTTAGGCAAGTAGCTAGCTAGTAGAGCAAGGCATCTTTGCCCTCGCGAAAGCGCTGCTCAAGGCTTAGCTCAAGAGTAGAGGCATGCGAGTGATCGGTCCTGGAGCTGGGAAGAGTCTTCCTTCATCTTCAGTTCAGGTTTTGCTTTTGTTACTCAAGCACTTACTATATTCTAGTTCATCATTTCAAGTATTACTTTATTCTACTTATCAGTATTGAGTGGTATACTTGATTGATTGCTTGAGTGTCTGGCTATCCTACAGTTCAATTCACTTAGCCATAGTAATTAATCTCTAGTGAGCTTAGTGTTTGATCTTTCCCAATAGGTTGCTTAGTTAGTTTAGTGTTTATCTTATTAAGTCAAGTATTTGCTCTGACGTCCGCTAGGGTGTCTCTATTCAAAGCTAGGGTAGAGCTAGTTAGAATATAGTTAAGCGTGGTGCTTAATTATAGACTTACCTTCAGATACGGCTGGACCCCCGGATAGCTCTGGTAGCAAGTAGGTGGTGACAGCCCTGTGCGCCTTGAATTCCACCACGTAGTTGGCCCAGTTTAACAGGAAGGCTCGTTGTGCTAGCGTTCAACCTAAGTAAGTGGTAAAGGCTAGTACGCCTCGGTACTTGACAAGATAGGAATAAAACTTTACTTAACTTAGTTGCTTTATTGACATTTGCCTGTCTCGCTTCGTAGCTCTCTTGCTTCATAGTTATCTTGCTTCGTGGTTATCTAGGATTAGTTATTAGTATTAATAGTTACTAGTTAGTTATCATTAGTTATCCTTAGTTACCCTTTATCTACCTATCCATCCACCTTACCTTAGCCATCCATTTCATCCTTACCTATCCATCCATATATTCTTTATAGCCTTTCATCCCCTCTCTTCAATTCCCTTCTCCCCTTTTCCTGTTTCTTATTTCTTCGACTCTCATCCCCTCCTTGACTCGACTCATACACCACCCTAGCCTTCCCTTGGGATCAAATAAATCAACACCTGGTACTCCCAGGCGAAGTGCTACTACGATAGTTCTGTGCGCTTGCAAAATCTCCTCTTGGTAGATTGCAACCTCTCTAGCTAGCTCCTACTAGTGTCGGGATTGACAACCCCATTTGACATTAGTAGATAGATGCTTTAGCTTCACTCCTTTAGGTATAGTGACCGAACATGCTACAAGCACTTCGGACACCATTGCCTGGAATAGATTCCATAGTCTACTCCTAGTAACGACGTTAGTTAGTGTCAACAAGCATTTCTGGGCCGTTACCGGGGATAGTTGCCTAGCTCTATCTTTAATGAAGCTAAGAACTACCAACAAGCATTTCTGGCGCCGTTGCCGGGGATAGATTTCATAGTCTACTCCTAGTAACAACGTTAGCGAGTGCCAACAAGCATTTCTGGGCCGTTACCGGGGATAGTTGCCTAGCTCTATCTTTAGTGAAGCTAAGAACTACCAACAAGCATTTCTGGCGCCGTTGCCGGGGAAGGCAATCGGTGTATCAGTTGAGTCCGTGTCGAATTTATCTTCGCTTAAGCTCCCGCTTAGCGAATCCCATGTTACCTCATTCTTTCTTTCCTTAGTCCTTCTTTTCTTTTTCCTTCATCTTCTTCAACTTCTTTCTTTCTTATCTCGTTCTATCTTCACGATGGCCAACAAGACCATTCGTGAGTTTTTTGCTCCTTATGCCGCTAATGTAGCGATAGGACCAGACGTGATTGATGCCAACCTCAATTTTGAGTTAAAACTGGCTCTGATCACGATGGTCCAAGCTAGCCCGTTCTGTGGCAAAGCTCATGAGGATGCCAATGCTCACCTCCAACAATTTTTGGAAATTTGCGGCACCTTCACCATTAAGGGATAACCCAAGAAGTCATCCGTCTTCGTCTCTTTCCTTTCTCTTTGCTAGGAAAAGCAAAGCAATGGTTCTATACCGATCAGAACGCTGTAGACACGTGGGACAAATGTTCCAATGCTTTTCTCGCCAAATTCTTTCCGATGGGCAAGACAAATGCTCTTCGCAACAAAATCTCCAGCTTTACGCAACAAGCCGAGGAATCTATTCCCGAGGCTTGGGAGAGGTTGCAAGAGTATGTCGTTGCTTGTCCGCACCACGGTATGGAGTACTAGCTATTGATCCAGAACTTCTACCATGGCCTAACCCCACTCTCTAGAAGCCATTTGGATGCCACCACCGGCGGTGCATTCTTTTCTCTGAATGTTGCAGATGTTAAGGCTCTCATAGAGAAGATGGTGTCGAACCAAGGATGGAATGACGAGAGACTGCAGCCCCGTAAGCAAGGTATACATTCTCTTAAGGAAGCCGACATGATCGTGGCCAAAATGGACCTGCTGGCAAAGAAGCTGGACAGCTGTGAGAAGATGAACCAACAAGAGAGTGTCCAATCTCTGGAATCCTACTTGACTTGTGAAGTCTGTGGAGAAACCGGACATTCTGGGAGCCACTGCCCCGAGCTACATGAAGATTTGAACTTCATCAACAACAACAACGGTTTCCGTCAACAGAATCAAGGATGGAATCAGCCTGCAAACTCTCAAGGTAACAATTCATTCCCCCGCTCTAATTTTCAAAATTCTGATAGTCTCTCATTCTTTAAAAATTTAGTTTACTCACAAGGTAAAACTACTGATTTCTTGAATAAGAAATAATGTCGAATGATAAAACCCTTGAGAATATAAATGCTAAATTGGAAGATTTCTCATCTACTCTGAAAAATCAACTTAGCTTTAATAAGATGTTAGAAACCCAATTAGCTCAACTTGCTGCTATCATACCATCTTTTAAATCTAGCAAAATTCCTGCTAAACCTGACATGGAAACTACAAACTTGGTTGAAATAAAATATTTTAACTATTATGAAGATCAAACCATGACTGTTAAAAAGGGTGATCCTGGTAGTCCCATAATTAGATGCTAAATCTTTGGTGAAGTCTTTAAAAATGCCATGTGTGATTTAGGATCGAGTGTGAACATTATATCTAAGGATTTCTATGAAAACTCGTTCTTTCCACCCATGTCATCCACATCTGCCTATGTTGTGCTAGCTGATCAATCCACTTGCTATATAGAAGGAATAGTTAATGATTTACCTGTTCATATTAGAGGTTCATATGTTCCCGCTGATTTCATAATACTAGATATGGGAAATAGGAAAGATGTGCCTCTAATCTTAGGTAGACCCTTCTTGAACACTGTTGATGCCTGCATATATGTGGGAAGTGGTAAAATACAAATGACATTAGGAGTGAGGAAGGAAATATTCTCTTTCTCCTGAGGCCCCGCATATGCCGCTAACATGCAGGAAGCAAAACCCGTTCGTACCAAGAAAAGGCGCCCAAGAACAAGGTGGAGCAGAAAGAAAGAACCACCTCCTCCTGAGTTGTGTAATTCACATAACAAAGGAGAGGTGCCAAAAGAAGAAGAACCCGATGGAGTACTAAGAGAAGAAGTGCCCAATGAAGAGATCCACCCGATATGGATGAAACTCCATGGACCTAAGGTATGGTGTTACTTTTAATTTTTCCCTTCAAATTTCCATTTTTCAAATAAATAACATATGTCATGCATGCAACTAAAAAAATCAGTTATCATTAGTTATATGCATAGGTATATGTTAACTTAGTTAGAACAATAAAATATCATAATAGGATAGTTTCCCTTTTCACAACATTAGATAGTTTCCCTTTTAATAAAATGAGAACAAGAGCTCCGACCGAGAAAGAAGAAGACCCTTCACCAAGCAAGAAGCCAGCTTGGGGGAGACTCCCGCTCAATAAGGTATGTCTCAAAGCCTACACTTTACATTCATTTCTTAAATTCTATATCTTTTGAATGCTATATGCCTGCCTAAATAACCATTCCATGAATAAAATTGATGAAATCTGCTTAAACAAGTTGAAACTTGAAAAAGATTTGAAATATGTCATGCAAATGCTATTGTTATGGTTTGAATAACTGGTCTTATCTAAGTTGTGCGGATACATGGGTGTATGCCAGGTCTCTGAGTGATGAGTGATTGTCAACTGGGATGATGCGCATGTTCTTTGGCTTGTGTTGTGCAGGTGTCGAGCATGGATACAGTGATCAGAGGCAAGGTGAAGGTCAAGTAGAGACGTGCCGTGCCGATGGACCGAGAGTGGCCAAGGGCGGATGTGAGGCTTGGACTGAGGGACCGGTGTCCTGAGGATCAGCTGTGGAGGCTGGCAGCCTGGGACAGCGATGAGCGAAGACTTGCGGTCATGTGTTGCCTAAGTCGTGGACTTGGGGACACGTGTCGATGGACGGGGTGCACGGGCGGTGCATCCCCTCTACGGCGTCGGTTTGGTGGTAGAGCCAGAGAAAAAACCGTCGGGTGGACGGTTTCCAGGTTTGGGCCTCAAACCTGGGTGCTGAGGGTTTCCAAGTTTGGCCACAAAACTCGGGCTGAGGACGTTTTCCAGGTTTGGGCCTCAAAACCTGGGCGCTGCGGGTTTGCTGAGTTTGGGCCTCAAAACTCAGATGCTGGTGGGCTGGTTTTCCAGTTTGGGCCTCAAAACCGGGGGTTGGCTGTGAAGGCTGGTTTCCCGGTTTGGGCCTCAAAACCAGAGGTGTGATGTCTAGGAAAAGGACACGGAGCGGTGGCGGCACGTGGCGGCAATCGGGAGGTTGCGTCGAGGCAACGCTACGAGTTGTGCGGGCGTGTCCGTCGGATCTACCTACCTCCGAGTTGGTCCAGAATAACCTTAGGGTTTAGCTGGTTGGCTCTGTAAGTAGAGAGGGGTAGAATAGGAATAGAGTAGGAATTAGGAATAGGTTAAGTAGGGGGAGACACCCTCCTCCCCAACTATCTCAGTTCATTTGCTCTTTGCACTTAGGTTTCCTGCTCTCCCAATCCCCTGCTGTAGCTAGCTGAGATCCGCAGAGAACCATACCTCTGTGTACTGGAGATTTTGAGGAAGTGAGGTCGTATCCTCACTGTTGTAGCGTGTGCTAGCCACACGGTTGCAGATCGATGTGTTGATTCGCATTTTGGTTTGTGTTCTTCGCGTTCTTCATTTCTCCGTGTTTTTTCCGTTGCTCGATCTCTCTCTATACTGTGTCTTTGCGAAATCCGTTTGAATCAAATTGTTCGTATTTGAAAGGAGATCATTTCCACCAAAGGAATTTATCTAACTCCTTACGAACAAGTAGATCGGCTCGATTTCGTTTTCGTAGCGCTTTTCCGTTCATCCTCAACCCATTTCGATTTCCCGGAGTTTGAATCAATTTGAGCGGATGATTTCTTGGGGATAGTCTCCTAACTACCCCGTGATCATCTTCTCCAAGTTTGGGAACTTGGGATTTTGATTTGGATCGGATTTGGAGAGATTCGTGAGAGGGGCGACCAAAATCGCCCTCTCTGTTCATCCGCGGACATTCCACCACAGGGGGCGCGGACAGTCCGGGAGTCGGGGTCCAGCCGAGTCCGTGGCTGCGCATCCCGTACGGTTGAGTTCTTTTTGAACCACGGACAGTCCGCCGTTGGGACTCGCGGACAGTCCGGGAGTCGTCCAGGGACTATTTAGCACCTTCGCTGTTTTGGGATCTGACCGGCGGACAGTCCGCCGTTGGGACTCGCGGACAGTCCGGGAACGTCTAGTGGACTTGCAGTAGCACTGTGGTTTTGCTCGTTTGGCCGGCGGACAGTCCACGACCTGAGCCCAGACAGTCCGCCACTGGGCAGACAGTCCGCGACCGTACTGTCGGACAGTCCGGGACTTGCCCGAAGCTTCCGGTTTTGTGCGTTTGCTCTCCTGGCTTCCTCGCTTCGTTTTCGGACTTCTCGTTTGACCTTGTAGTTAACCAAGGAACCTCTCTAGGTATCTTTGCTACTTGTTAGCATTGGTATTTGGTGATTTCTCGACGTAGCCATCTATCTACGTTCGAGACTTGGTTTTTGAGGGTCGAACTTGTTCGAGTGCTTTTGCCGTTTGGTTCGCAATCGCCTTGTGGTGCCTCGCTTTGATCCTAGGGATCATCCACCCTCTTCCAAGGGTCGTGGGCATCACGGTTTCTGTCATAGCTCGTGGGGGTTGATTTTGGCACATTTGACCAAAGTTTCGAGAGAAATTTTTGAGCTCCCATTCACCCCCCCTCTGGTCGCCTTGCTAGTGCTTTCTCGGTCCTTCAATTGGTATCGGAGCGGGTTAAGGATCTTCCACCTTAGCCGGTTCTAGATCCACAGAAGGCGACATGAGCAAACCGCCGTTTTTCGATGGGACGAACTATGCGTATTGGAAGATACGCATGTCGGCCAATCTGCAGAGTTTGGGTGCTTCCTTTGGGATATTTGCAACTCTGCCGATTACGTTGTCTTGGTTGCTCGTGTGTCTCAGCATCAGATCGATGAGCACGATGCCAATAGCCGAGCACGTAATGCTCTTTTCTCATGCTTGAGCATGAGTGAGTTTGATCGCGTTTCTCACCTCTCCCTCGCTACGGCTCGGGAGATTTGGGCCACCCTCATGCGTTTCCATGAGGGAACCTCTCAAGTCAAAACCCGACTCTACGAGTCATTCAAGCGAGAGTATGAGAACTTTCGACATATGCCTGGCGAGAGCATAGAGAGTTTATTCGCTCGCTTTCAAGTGATTGTCAACAGGATGAGGGCTAACAAGGAGCTGTTGCCTTTTGACGATCATGAGAGAGCTTTGAAGCTACTCCATACTCTTGATCGGTTGGTGTGGGATTCCAAAGTTCAGGCGATCATCGAATCACCTAACTATGAGACCCTCACGTGCGACGAGCTCTTCAGTAAGCTCAAGTCCAGTGAGATTGATGCCATGGCGAGGGCTTCTTATGAAAATCCTTCTGGCCCGTCGATGGCTTTGCTTTCTGGCTCTTCTGCTAATCCCTCTGGAGGCTTTGCTTTGCATTCTCTTCTTTTTGTCATAGAGGAGCAGTTGGAGTCTCTGGGAGACAACGAGTTGGCTTTGCTCGCCAACCGGTTCTCGCGGTTCCACAACAACCGCATGAACCGTCGCCGCGGAGGAGGACGCTCGGGATGCTACGAGTGCGGCGACCCCGACCACTTCATCGCCAACTGTCCCAAGAAGAACAAGCATTCTGGGAAGGGCAATCATGGGCACAAGTACGACTCCGGCAAGCGCAAGGAGAAGTACGTCCCCGCAAGGCACAAGCGGAAAGGGCGGCTTCAACAAGAGTACATCAAGACCAAGTACTTGGAGAAGGCCCAGACTGAGCAGCGTGCGTTCTTCGCCACTCAGCGACGTCGACGACTCGGACGACGACTCCGCTTCCTCAAGCGACAACGAGTCTGAGAAGAAGAAGAGGATCGAGGACAAGCTCAACGGCCTCTGCTTCTTCGCCGACGACGATGGCCTCTGCACCATGGCCTTCGGCAAGGAGGTCGGCGGTGACGCTCCTCAGGACGACGACGACGACGACACCTCCCAGGTATCTCTGACTCCCGATGAGCTTTCTACTGAGGTCGACAAGCTTACTGCCGCGCTCCTTAGTTAGGATAAGTTGCTTAGGCGTGCCGCTAGAGAGCGCAAGGAGTTTAGGCAGAAGTGGGAGGACACGGTGAGGGAGCTTGAGTTTGCCAAGTCCACCGTGGTCGTGTCTGAGGATGCCGCGTGCGAGATGTGCACCACGCACATGACTGACCTTCTCCTTTGAGAAGTAAGTATGCTGTGTTGGTAGGAGAGGTGGATGAGCTGAAGGCTAGACCCTCGCTGTTGGGTTCGTGCAAGACTTGTCCTGTCTTGCAATTTGAGTTGGCAGAGAGAATGCCAAGATTGTGTCTCTTGAAGAGGCCAACTCAGGTAGCACATGTGTGACTAGGTGTGTTCATTGTGAGGGCCTAGAGATGGAGATAGCCAATGTGAAGCATGACAAGATGCAAACCGAGGAAGAAAACACATACCTTCGACCATCTTGTATGGGTGTCTTGTGGTGAGCCGCAGCTCGGGATGATGATCTCCCAATTCAAGCGAGCTGCTGGAGGTCCTGTTTGTAGGTTTGCTCCGGGTGTTGATCTTTCTGCTTTTGGGAAGATGGAGAGTCGAGTGGTTTGAACCCAAGTGAGAAGCCCAACTCCACCACTACTCCCAAACTTACCAAGCTTCCACTCAAAAGCCTCTCTCAAGCCTAACACAAGGATGAGTGTTTGAGGAACCTCCGAGAGCTCCACCCAAGAACCAAGTGTAGCATCCCAAACCCAACCACCTAAAGAACAAGCTGGACACCATGCACCCATCCAGGAGGAGAGTGTTTGCCACAGAAGGGCAAAGTGATCCACACCCACAAACCGTGTGTACCAACAACCCCCTTTGAGAGCGGTGAGGTACCATTGTGAGCACTGTGGGAGAGATGGACACTTGAGTGAGTTCTGCTTTCGCGCAAGAGAGAGGCGCGCCGTGCTAGGGAGATGAACAATGTGGACATGTACCATCCTCTCCATGATGTACATGCGCCAAATGTTCAAGACGTGCTGCTAGGCCCAGAGGTCCAGAACCTCAAGTTCCCAGGCCTAGGCAGAGGAGAGCTCCGAGGAGAGATGTAGGCTAGAGGTGCAGAGCCTCAAGTTCCTAGGCCTAGCCTCGTAGAGAGCATGCCCGGCGGGAGCCTGCTGTGGTAGGCTATGGACCCCGTGGCGGTGGCTTTGTAGTTGAGCGTTTTCCCCCCACCGCGTTTTGAGTATCGCGATGGACGCTCCTCCCTGAGCGGACCACGTCTTTCTAAACATGGTGATCGCTTCCTCCGTAGGTGTGCTAGGAATGATTTTTCTGCAAACCGTTCTTTTGAGCAGCCGGCCCCACACTGGTATTCTCCTCACTTCACTAACCCCAGTGTTGGCCCGTATGCTCACCCTATGTCTTTTTATTGATATAGGTAAAACGATTGGAGAACGTTTGGTTGGTGGATTCTGGGTGTTTCGAGGCCACATGACGGAAACGCCAAGTGGTTCTCCAGTCTCAGTCCGGTCGCCGAAAGGAGTATATCACCTTCGGCGACAACAACAAAGTAAGGTGGCTGTCTCGTGGCGTCTGTGCGAGTTAATGAGCACTTCGTGTTGCGCGATGTTGCTCTTGTTTCTAACTTGCATTTTAACCTTCTTTCTGTTTCACAACTTTTCGACGATGACTATGAGATTCGTTTTAAACCGAATCTCAGTCGTATGTTGGACCCTCAGGGCAATCTTGTTTGTGTTATTTCGCCCTTTGGGAAAGTCTTTCGTGCGGATTTCTCAGAGTCTTTTGGCATTTCTCGTTGTCTTGTGGCTGAACCTTCCTGTTCTGATCTTTGGAAGTGGCATAGGAGACTTGGACATTTGAGCTTCGACTTGCTTGCAAGGCTTAGTTCACTTGGCCTAATCCGAGGATTGCCCAAGTTGCATATGGAGAAGGATCTTGTTTGCCACTCTTGTAGACATGGGAAGATGGTTGCCGCTCCCCCCATCCAGTGACTCAGGTCATGACCAAGCGCCCTGGAGAGCTTTTGCACATGGACCTTGTTGGTCCGGCTCGGGTGAGCTCGGTTTGGGGGAAGTGGTATGTGCTTGTTGTTGTTGATGACTTTTCGAGATATTTGTGGGTCTTCTTTTTAGCTGAGAAGACTGAGACTTTCTCCTTTGCTCGCAATCTGATTTTGCGTCTTCAGAACGAGTTCCCTTTGAACTCGATGCGAGCTATTAGGCGTGATAATGGTTCCGAATTCAAGAATTCGGATTTTGAGAAGTTTTGTAACTCTTTGGGTTTAGAGCATCAGTTTTCTTCCCCCTACACACCCCCTCAGAATGGTGTTGTAGAAAGGAAGAATCGGACCCTTGTAGAGATGGCCAGGACGATGCTCGATGAGCATAGGACTCATAGGCGATATTGGGCCGAAGCCATGAGCACTGCATGCTACATTTCCAATCGCATTTTTCTCCGAGCTTTCTTGAAAAAGACTTCTTATGAGTTGCGTTTTGGAAAACTGCCCAAGGTGAGTTATTTTCGAGTTTTTGGTTGCCATTGTTTTATACTCAAAAAGGGCAACTTGGACAAGTTTGAGTCTCGTTCTTCTGACGGTGTGTTTTTGGGTTATGGCACTCACACTCGAGCTTATCGTGTACTTAACCTTGACACTAACCGAGTCATGGAGACATCCGATGTCACCTTCGACGAGACCATGGTTTGTCCTTCTTCTCGTTTTGAGCGTGCAGGTGATCACAAGGTTGGCGAGCCTCTTTTTGATGATGAAGAAGAAGGTGCTGAAGGGATAGATGACCCAGCACCTCCTCCACCTGCTGTGCCGCCATGAGCGGCTTCTACGACGACTCACGGCCCCGACACTTCTTCTTCCTGGGGGCCGTGGGAAGCGCCACCTCGAGCGGTACCCTTTGTACCCGAGGAGGCACCAGCTGCTGTTGAGGGGGAGGCCACTTTGGCAAGGGAGGCGCCACGACACATTCAGCGCCAGCACCCGCCTTAGCAGATGATCGGTAGCATCGACGAACGCGTCACCCGGTCAAGGCAAATCTCTCACTTTGCTCATTCTGCATTTGTTGCTGATTTTGAACCCCGGGATGTTGGACACGCTTTGACGGATCCGGATTGGGTCAATGCCATGCATGAGGAGCTTGAGAACTTTGAGAGAAATCGGGTTTGGGTTCTAGTGTCTCCACCTTCTGAGTGTCACCCAATTGGGACAAAATGGGTTTTCAAAAACAAACAGGGAGAAGATGGCCATGTTGTGAGAAACAAGGCCAGACTCGTAGCCCAGGGATATAGTCAGAAGGAGGGGATAGACTATGAGGAGACGTTTGCTCCTGTAGCTCGTTTAGAGGCAATTAGGATACTCTTGGCTTTTGCTGCATCCAAAGGTTTCAAACTTTTTCAAATGGATGTCAAGAGTGCCTTCTTAAATGGCCACATAGAAGAGGAGGTGTATGTTAGACAACCCCCCGGTTTTGAAAATTCCAAGTTTCCAAACCATGTCTTTAAACTTCACAAAGCTTTGTATGGTTTGAAACAAGCCCCTAGAGCCTGGTATGATAGGTTGAAAACCTTTTTGCTTGCTAAGGGTTTTAAAATGGGATGTGTAGATAAAACGCTCTTTCTCCTCAAGCAAGGCACTGATACTCTCTTGGTCCAGATTTACGTGGATGATATCATTTTCGGTGGTTCTTCTCACGCTTTGGTTGCCAAGTTTGCAGATACAATGAGCAGGGAATTTGAGATGAGCATGATGGGCGAGCTGACGTTTTTCCTCGGGTTGCAAATCAAGCAATCCCGCGAAGGGACGTTCATGCACCAGGGCAAGTACACCCGGGACATTCTGAAGAAATTCAATTTGGGTGAGGCCAAGCCTCTTCCAACACCCATGTCGACCACGATGGCCCTAGATGCGGACAAGGAGGGAGAAGCAGTGGACCAGAAGGAGTACCGGAGTATGATCGGGTCGCTGTTGTACCTGACGGCGACACGCCCGGACATCCAGTTCGCGGTGTGTCTTTGCGCGCGTTTTCAGTCTTTGGCGCGCACCTCTCACCGTCAGGCAGTCAAGCGCATTATGAGGTACTTATCCTTCACTCCAGAATTCGGGATTTGGTATTCTGCTTCCTCCAACCTATCCCTTTTGCGGTTATTCTGATGCCTATTTTGCTGGTTGCTGTATTGATCGCAAGTCCACTTCTGGGACTTGCCAGTTTATTGGTTCTTCTCTTGTATCGTGGTCTTCTCGCAAGCAGTTTAGTGTCGCCCAGTCTACCACAGAGGCTGAATATGTTGCTGCGGCTAGCTGCTGTTCCCAGTTACTCTAGATGATGGCCACTTTGCGTGATTTTGGTCTGAGCTTTTCTCGCGTTCCTTTGCTTTGTGACAGCACGAGTGCTATTAGCGTTGCTAAGAACCTCGTGCTTCACTCAAAGACCAAACACATTGATGTGCGCTTTCATTTTCTGCGAGACCACTATGAGAAGGGTGATATCGACCTTCGCCATGTCGATATTCATCATCAGTTGGCAGATATTTCACCAAGCCTTTGGACCAATCGGCTTTTGCTAGGTTGAGAGGTGAGCTTGGTGTGTGTTTCCCCTTTTAGATGGGGGAAACATTTTTGACTCTTGTATGATACACTGACTTTGTGTTTTTCAGTTGTTTTTGCTTCCTTTTGGTTTCTTCATGCATCTTTGCATTTCAGCATACGCTTTTACATTCTGAGCTTCATGAATATAGTCTGAAGAATGTAACTATGCTCTGTGTAGTCTTTGCTCCGATGCTTTATGTAGATGTTGTAGCTTATGCTCTTTCTGATCACTGATACATACTGTGAGCTGAGCTATTTTTGAATGGTGAAATTTGATAATGAACTTAAAACTTGAAAATGTTCACCATTGAGATATGCAACTAGCATGTGTAGGATGTGTTGAAGTCACCTATGCTTTTTATGTATGCTAGGTTGCTATGTCTCTAGTGTTGAGTCATTCACTTGCTTGGTATGTCTTATTCTGTTTAAAATCTGAACCAAGTTAAGTGAATTAAAAGATCGAGATGGGTTTGCTTGTTAACACCTCATAGTTTTGAGACTGTTTCTCATTGCACTTTGAGTTAAACTTGAGCTGTGTAGTGTATGACCGAAACTGTTGCTTTAAGCTTCTGATTGCTTATGCATAGGCTTCGCACAGTTGGAAAGTTAGGCAATAACAAGCATTCAACCTCTCGCAGTCCCATGCTGATTTCTGAACTTGTGTAATATCACCGCTGCAACTCCGATTAAAATTTGAAATCACATGTATATGCTTCATTTATCAATTGGTATCAGCATGATGATTGAACTATGCTAGGGGTAGTTCACCTCGTATACATGTTTAGCACTTGTTTGACTTTCTGACTATACATGTTTGTGCTATGTTGATGGTGATTACCTTTTCGGCTAAAAACTGCTCTTTGTGCTCTCATTTCAGACTTAGTGATCAGTTTGAGCCTTTGCTAGCATTCTGTGCATTTTCTGAGTCATCGAATCAGAACTCTGTAGAGCATCTTTGCACTCTTTTGAGTATATTTCTGAAGCTGCTAACTTGCATTTTGACTCATATGCATTTTGGAAGGGGGAGAACTTCTCTTGTTGGTAGGAGAACTTCTCTGGGTGGCACTTTTGGTGGTGGATTTTCTGAGGGGGAGCACTGTTTCTGGATACGTGCATTTTCAACTAAGGGGGAGAAATTGCAAATCATTACCCTCCGTTTGAACTAAGGGGGAGCTTTCCTGGTTGTTTGCACTATTCAAGGGGCAGTTTTTGCTGCCTCCTATTGGCCGTAAGGTTTTGGTATCGAGCTTTCTTTGCTAGTTGTGTTGAGCCTCTGTGCCTCTATCTTGAGGGACTAGCATTTTGCTTCGATTTCTTAATTGGTATTTGCTAGCGGTGTTGAGCCTGTTCTACCTCTTCTTGAGGGCTAGCTTTGCTTTGCTTGGTCGCGTCGAGCCGTTGCCCATGTCTTTGGGGACCAAGTTCTCTTGCTCTTTCCACTTGACCTTCTTCGGCTTTGCTATGCTTTTGGGTCATTTGGTCGAGTTCTCTCCTCTCCTTCTTCCTCCTTTCTTCCTTCTATTATGATTTGTGTTGGTAGTTGATAATGCACTCATCAAGGGGGAGATTGCGGATACATGGGTGTATGCCAGGTCTCTGAGTTATGAGTGATTGTCAACTGGGATGATGCGCATGTTCTTTGGCTTGTGTTGTGCAGGTGTCGAGCACGGATACAGTGATCAGAGGCAAGCTAAAGGTCAAGTAGAGACGTGCCGTGCCGATGGACCGAGAGTGGCGAAGGGCGGACGTGAGGCTTGGACTGAGGAACCGGTGGCCCGAGGATCAGCTGTGGAGGCTGGCAGCCTGGGACAGCGATGAGCGAAGACTTACGGTCATGTGTTGCCTAAGTCGTGGACTTGGGGACACATGTCGGTGGACGGGGTGCACGGGCGGTGCATCCCCTCTACGGCGTCGGTTTGGTGGTAGAGCCAGAGAAAAACCATCGGGTGGACGGTTTCCAGGTTTGGGCCTCAAAACCTGGGTGCTGAGGGTTTCCGAGTTTGGCCACAAAACTCGGGCTGAGGACGGTTTCCAGGTTTGGGCCTCAAAACCTGGGCGCTGCGGGTTTGCTGAGTTTGGGCCTCAAAACTCACATGCTGGTGGGCTGGTTTCCCGGTTTGGGCCTCAAAACCGGGGTTTGCTGTGAAGGCTGGTTTCCCGGTTTGGGCCTCAAAACCGGGGGTGTGACGTCCAAGAAAAGGATGCGGAGTGGTGGTGGCACGTGGCGGCAATCGAGAGGTTGCATCGAGGCAACGCTACGAGTTGTGCAGGCGTGGCCGTCGGATCTACCTACCTCCGAGTTGGTCCAGAATAACATTAGGGTTTAGCTGGTTCGCTCTGTAAGTAGAGAGGGGTAGAATAGGAATAGAGTAGGAATTAGGAATAGGTTAAGTAGGGGGAGACACCCTCCTCCCCAACTATCTCAGTTCATTTGCTCTTTGCACTTAGGGTTTCCTGCTCTCCCAATCCCCTGCTGTAGCTAGCTGAGATCCGTAGAGAACCATACCTCTGTGTACTGGAGATTTTGAGGAAGTGAGGCCGTATCCTCACTGTTGTAGCATGTGGTAGCCACACGGTTGCAGATTGATGTGTTGATTCGCGTTTTGGTTCGTGTTCTTCGCGTTCTTCATTTCTCCGTGTTTTTCCCGTCGCTCGATCTCTCTCTATACTGCGTCTTTGCGAAATCCGTTTGAATCAACTTGTTCGTATTTGAAAGGAGATCATTTCCACCGAAGGAATTTATCTAACTCCTTACGAACAAGTAGATCGACTCGATTTCGTTTTCATAGCGCTTTTCGGTTCATCCTCCTCCCCGTTCGATTTCCCGGAGTTTGAATCAATTTGAGCGGATGATTTCTTGGGGATAGTCTCCTAACTACCCCGTGATCATCTTCTCCAAGTTTGGGAACTTGGGATTTTGATTTGGATCGGATTTGGAGAGATTCGTGAGAGGGGCGACCAAAATCGCCCTCTCTGTTCATCCGCGGACAGTCCGCCACAGGGGGCGCGGACAGTCCGGGAGTCGGGGTCCAACCGAGTCCGTGGCTGCGCATCCCGTATGGTCCAGTTCTTTTTGAACCGCGGACAGTCCGCCGTTGGGACTCGCGGACAGTCCGGGGGTCGTCCAGGGACTGTTCAACACCTTCGCTGTTTTGGGATCCGACCGGCGGACAGTCCGCCGTTGGGACTCGCGGACAGTCCGGGAACGTCCAGTGGACTTGCAGCAGCACTGTGGTTTTGCTCGTTTGGCCTGCGGACAGTCCGCGACCTGAGCCCGGACAGTCCGCCACTGGGCAGACAGTTCGCGACCGTACTGCCGGATAGTCCGGGACTTGCCTGAAGCTTCCGGTTTTGTGCGTTTGCTCTCCCGGCTTCCTCGCTTGGTTTTCGGACTTCTCGTTTGACCTTGTAGTTAACCAAGGAACCTCTCTAGGTATCTTTGCTACTTGTTAGCATTGGTATTTGGAGATTTCTCGACGTAGCCTTCTATCTACGTTCGAGACTTGGTTTTTGAGGGTCGAACTTGATCAAGTGCTTTTGCCGTTTGGTTCGCAATCGCCTTGTGGTGACTCGTTGTGATCCTAGGGATCATCCACCCTCTTCCAAGGGTCGTGGGCATCACGGTTTCTGTCATAGCTCTTGGAGGTTGATTTTGGGACATTTGGCCAAAGTTTCGAGAGAAATTTTTGAGCTCCCATTCACCCCCCCCCCTCTGGTCGCCTTGCTAGTGCTTTCTCGGTCCTTCAAGTTGTAGCTTTTGTGGGTTGCACATGATTTAACTAAAATCATGCTTAGTGAATAAAGTTAGTAAGAAATGGAGTAATTCTTTAAACTTGCTAAGGTGAAATTAGGACCTAATCTGGAGGATTTCTTTTAAAAATTATGAAAACCTTGCTAAAAGTTCCTCCTAGATTTTATCCCATCCCACCACCAGCCAAATATTTGTTAGTCATTAGTCAAAACCACAAAGAGCTTTGTTTGTGTTGAGCTTTGTTAGACCTCATAGATCTTAGTAGAGAAGCTTATCATATCTTTTGAATCAAGATTCACACACACCCACCATAAATTGCCTACTCTCCACTTTGGAAGTTTGCAACCACCAAATAAATTGCTTATTCTCTACACCGGAGATATGCAAAACCCTGCCAAACATCCCATTGCTAGCCTTATGCTTATTCCTACACTGGGAATAAGCATTTCTCCCTCTTCCCCCTTTTTCATTTCTGAAATCCTTTCCTATAGATATCTGGGGAAATCTAGAGCTAAGAAAGAGAGATATCAAAAAAAAGAGCAAAGTAGCTCAAGAAAGGACTATGTCCTAAGAAAATAAGTGAGCAAAGTAGCTCAAGAGAGGACTATGTCCTAAGAAAATGTGAGGACACATCTTTTGTCTACTCACTATGTATCCAAAAAAGAGAGAGAGAGAGAGAGAGTTATCATTAGATCTAGACCCCAGAAATTAACTAGGAAGGATTATGATATATCCCTCTATACACTTCCACATAACCACACATGCACATCTTGATCAATTTTTATGATTTGCTGCTCCCTATGATCTGAGTGTCTAGCTTAGCAATAAACATTAGGCAATTTGCTCATGATTCTTAGCCTACGTATAACTCCACATATCATTCTTTAGAAATAGGAGAGGCTACATTTTGGCCTAAGTGAGGATTTAAACACCATTGAGTGATTGAGTGAATCTTGGAGGACTTAAGCAAGTTGTTATCTTTTGAAAGCCTTGAAAAACCTCCAGACAGAATCCTAGTCAAACCTAAGCAAGATAAAAGTTTCCTACCTACTTCTTTATTTCACTCTTGCATGTTTGAAGTGAAAAGCTATAAGCCCCACATTGCTATGATTGATGATATATGCTAAGTTATCTCTCACTATACAATATGCACTTGCATACATCTTAAGTTGCAATCCATTTCATGCTCAATGCTTAAACCGCATTGTTGCTCGAGGACAAGCAACAAGTTAGCTTGGGGGAGCTTGTTGATGGTCCATAAACACCTGTTTTACCATCAACATTTTACCCTAACATTCACCAAAAAGGCATGAAATGTAGTCAAACAGGTTTTAAACTAACCAAATTCCACATGTCCATAGATTTTTATTTGAATGCAGGATTTGGACCAAATTTGGAGAATGGACCCACCAGGAGACGAGCCCACTCACCAGGACCCATTTGGGCCCGAGTGGGGTGGCGCCCGCCAACCAGAGGTGGCGCCCGCCACCCAAATGTGGCGCCCGCCACATGGAGAGGCCCAACTCTCCCCCTTTGCCATGTCACTGATCCGTGTGACCATCCCAAGGCCAAATCTTGGCACTTGGTCACTAGGTCAGTGGCATCGAACGACTCAGGATGGAGTGGCGTGGATCAAGGCAGAATGGCGGTTACCTGGACATGCAACCGACCTACCAACCGCCTCTCTGGAGCTCCTGGATGCAGTTGAAGCAAAGACGCTGCATCCAACGGGTGTGAGGGTGGCGGCCGCCACCTAGGGCTGGCGCCTGCCACTAGGGTTAGCCCTAGGTCGGCTGGCTGCCCCCTATAAGTACCCCCCTCACTCCTCAAGACTATAAATACCCCCCTGGTGGCACCACTTCATTTGTACCATCACACAGTACCATCCCAGAGAAACACCAAGCAAGAGAAGCAAGTGAGAGTTAGGTTAGGAGCTCAGAGAGCTTAGGCAAGTAGGTAGCTAGTAGAGCAAGGCATCTTTGCCCTCGCGGAAGCGCTGCTCAAGGCTTAGCTCAAGAGTAGAGGCGTGCGAGTGATCGGTCCTGGAGCTGGGAAGAGTCTTCCTTCATCTCCAGTTCAGGTTTTGCTCTTGTTACTCAAGCACTTACTATATTCTAGTTCATCATTTCAAGTATTACTTTATTCTACTTATCAGTATTGAGTGGTATACTTGATTGATTGCTTGAGTGCCTGGCTATCCTACAGTTCAATTCACTTAGCCATAGTAGTTAATCTCTAGTGAGCTTAGTGTTTGATCTTTCCCAATAGGTTGCTTAGTTAGTTTAGTGTTTATCTTATTAAGTCAAGTATTTGCTCTGACGTCCGCTAGGGTGTCTCTATTCAAAGCTAGGGTAGAGCTAGTTAGAATATAGTTAAGCGTGGTGCTTAGTTATAGACTTACCTTCAGATACGGCTGGACCCCCGGATAGCTCTGGTAGCAAGTAGGTGGTGACAGCCCTGTGCGCCTTGAATTCCACCACGTAGTTGGCCTAGTTTAACAGGAAGGCTCGTTGTGCTAGCGTTCAACCTAAGTAAGTGGTAAAGGCTAGTACGCCTCGGTACTTGACAAGATAGGAATAAAACTTTACTTAACTTAGTTGCTTTATTGACATTTGCCTGTCTCGCTTCGTAGCTCTCTTGCTTCATAGTTATCTTGCTTCGTGGTTATCTAGGATTAGTTATTAGTAGTTAATAGTTACTAGTTAGTTATCATTAGTTATCCTTAGTTACCCTTTATCTACCTATCCATCCACCTTACCTTAGCCATCCATTTCATCCTTACCTATCCATCCATATATTCTTTATAGCCTTTCATCCCCTCTCTTCAATTCCCTTCTCCCCTTTTCCTGTTTCTTATTTCTTCGACTCTCATCCCCTCCTTGACTCGACTCATACACCACCCTAGCCTTCCCTTGGGATCAAATAAATCAACACCTGGTACTCCCAGGCGAAGTGCTACTACGATGGTTCTGTGCGCTTGCAAAATCTCCTCTTGGTAGATTGCAACCTCTCTAGCTAGCTCCTACTAGTGTCGGGATTGAAACCCCATTTGACATTAGTAGATAGATGCTTTAGCTTCACTCCTTTAGGTATAGTGACCGGACTTGCTACAAGCACTTCTGACACCGTTGCCTGGAATAGATTCCATAGTCTACTCCTAGTAACGACGTTAGTTAGTGTCAACAAGCATTTCTGGGCTGTTACCGGGGATAGTTGCCTAGCTCTATCTTTAGTGAAGCTAAGAACTACCAACATGGGCGTCTGCTGAGTGATGCTAATGAAGGGAAAGAGGCGGGGAGGTAGTACAACTTACATTTAGTCGTGGAGGATCAAGAAGTTGCGCTTTCAGATCCGGATGATGTTTCTGAACAAACCAAGCCCAAACCCTGCACAATATATATAATTGGATCATTAATTAATTATTGCAGAGTTAAAGAGCAGGAATCAATATTTAAAGATCACATTTACCCTCGGATAATATCTAACATATCTTGGTAATCTTCTTGTGGTTTTCTCAGAGAGTCATAGATTAGCAAACGACTTTCATGGAGATCGATCACAATTAGTATCCAGTGAAAACTGCATTTATATTTATAAGTCAACACATATATCTTTATGTCATCCTATAATAAAATGTGCATTTGATAACAAAACTCACCTAAAGTTGTAGGGGGATAGTATATATCTTTTGTCCCTTTGGTTTACGAAGAACCTCCGCAAATTCCTCTCTGTTTGAGTTTTCCAAGCATCCAAGGGAGTACTGCTTGGGTGCTTGAATACGACATATGGATCGATGAAACCAATCTCCTTGTCATTTTTACGGCTTAGTTGTCTCATCATGTTTCTGCATATGTTTAGAAACGCTTGCAAGTGTGAGGATAATTACTTATACATATACATAAGCTAAAGTGAGATTATTAAAAGAAACAATAACTTACAGGCAAAAGCAGCTGACGAGAGATTTGTCGAGAGCGTCCATGTGGCAAAGCTGATGTAACTCATTAAACTGAACATATATTATGTCATGACCACGAAAGTAATCATGGTCTCTAATTCTGACGCAAATATAGTCATCAGCTTTTCTGCCACACGCCGTGAGGTACCACTGATTTAGCAAGTGCATTTGCGTACCAAGATTCTTCAGGGCCGCTGGGTTGTATAGACTATTTGACCATATACATATGCCCTCTGCCATTTATCAACTTCTGGAGCACTTTTGATGCCTGCTTCTCCGAGTATGTTTTCCACATTTAAACTAGTTTCCTCGAAAAAATTGAGCAGTTGCTCAGGATCAACGTCTCCATATGTTCGTTGTATGATGTCCATGTTTGTACCGTATTCATTCCCAACAACTAGATCCGGCACTAATTGTTGCATTTGTTCCCCGAGCTGTGGGACACCCTTTCCTGCTCTCTTCTTTGTCTTCTTTGCCTCCTCAATTGATTTGTTGAGCGTGCGATCATAGTCTAATTCTGGTGAGCATCCACAGTTTGCCTTAGTTTTTTAGGACGAACAAAAAGGTACGGCTTCTCCGGGTTTTGCTTTGCTCAACTACTAGCAATGGCAGCATCGAAGAACTTGTTCAAGTCTTTTTGCGCTACAGCTTCAGTCTCCTCATCGGTCATGTCATATGGAAGTTTTGTCATCTTGGGAATGATAGCTGGTTTTCTCACAGAGGCTGTCTTCTTCGAAGGTGGTGGGGCTGACGCCTTTGTTTGTGTGACAGGCCTCTTCTTTGATGGCCGTGGAGATGGGGCATGTGGCGGTGTTGGAGCCCGCTGTGGAGGAGATGGTGGGGCCGGTGGCGGTGTTGGATCACGCCGTGGGAGAGATGGGGCGTGTGGCGGTGTTGGATCCCATCGTGGAGGAGATGGTGGGGCCAGTGGCGGTGATGGATCTCGTCGTGTTAGATCTTAGTTTGGGGGATATCCTGCTGCGAAAACAACATGGTATATGAGTATCCATTTATACTATTAGCTCACCAATACTATTAACATTCATTCACTAATTTCATACACACCTAGGGTTAGGTTGTTAGGAGGAGGAGGTGATGCACCAGGAATTATGATATAGCGCTTGCGCCAACATATGAATGTCTTCTCTGCTTCTCCTAATGTCTTCTCGCCATCACCAACTTTAATGTCAAGTTCAACATTGTTGTAACCTTTCACCATCCTATCCACCGAGATGCTAGCATATCCACGAGGTATTATTGCCCATGACATCTTGGTGTCTTCGTAGGATCGATAGGAGATACAACACCTATAGCCACCATGACTGTGGCATTCCCCTGTGGAATGTGCAGTTCACATGTCGTGAGAGGCTCGGTGATGTCATCCACGGGAAAGTGCAGTCCTGCGTCTGGCACCTCTGTGGAAGCGCAACTGCTTTTCATTTGATCAGGGGGGCTGATGTTGACTCCCAGCTCTGATGCAGATTGCCTTTGCATCGAACTTACTGCTAACTGCACTTGCCTTTTTTTTCCTCGCTAATTTTGTCTTCAAGTGTTTTTTCTCGCTCAACTGCTTCACGAGCCGCGGCCTGTGACTGAAGAACCATTTCCTCTAACCTTTGCATCCGCTCTGCCTCCTCCTCCTTCTTTCTTGCGCGGCTTCTATAGGTCTCTTTGTCCCGAGGGAAGGCATGCTCCCACGACACCTCCCCATAGCCTCTGGTTCTCCCACCATGTTCAGGATTCTCCAGGGCATATGTCAGCTCGTCTTTCTCTCTGTTCGGCTGCCACCTGCCACTGTGAGCTATTTCTCTAGCATAAGCAAATCTTTTTGCTGCTCTATGGAGTTTTTCGCCATACTCTATCCTTCCTGTCTGTAGGTTCAGACTTCCTCCATGACCAAAAAAACAATACTTGGCGCGCTCAGGCCAGTTTATTGATTCTGGTTCAATGCCCTTGGCTAGCATCTCTCGTTCCATTCTTTCCCATTTAGGAATGGCACTCTTGTAGCCACCTGATCCCAAGTGATGGTGGTATTGTTTTTGTCGGGCATTCTGTTGGTTCCTTCTGACCCGTGCCTCACCCTCTTCTGATTGCTTGAATTCTACAAACTCATCCCTCATCCCAAAATGGCCTCAACTTGACGTAGGCCTTAGTGTTGAAATCCGGAGTTAGGTCCTTTTTGATAAATGTGTTGTACAACTTCTTCTTCCAGCCCTGGAATAGTGTTGCCATTTTCTTCATAGCCCAGTCCCGAACTCTTTCCTTCAAATTTCTATCTTCTGTTTCAAGCGTGAAATGTGCAAGGACATCTTGCCAAACCAGTTCCTTATCAAGATCAGAGACAAAACTTATATGAGGAGCACTTTTCTTTTCCTTCCATTCACGAGCACTGATCGGGATCTTATCCCTTACAAGGTACCCACAGTGGTTAACAAATTTCTGTGCATGTTCTCCAAGTACTTGGCCTGTTTCCTCGTTGAATTCCGAGATAATGTACCGGCCATCCAACGGCTTCTTCGGACCTCGTACGGTCCTACTCTTCCCAGTAGTCATTGTCGATCCGGAGGGCTACGTATGTAGAAATAGTAGATTATAAATACATTTATAAATTGTTTAGAATTTCATGTGCACATAGAGATTGTAGGTATACCTCGCCAGTATTTTCTTGCATGATTTCTTCATAATCGGCAAAGTATTGACTCCCGTCATCTACTTCTTGATTATTGTTATCATCACCTGCTACTTCTTGATTAGCGCCGCTGTTGATTAAGTCGTACATTTCCTCCTCCATGTTGTCAACTGGGTCGGCCATTTCTACGAATAACATGGAGGATAATGAACACCATATTTCTGTGAATAACGTATATTCATAAAGACCATATTCATTTTTTATTTAACACTTTGTAAAGGTAACACGAACCATAATAAACACTTTGGGTTTGGGGATTAGGGTTTAGGGTTTGGGGTTTACGGTTTGGGGTTTAGGGTTAAGGTTTAGGGTTTGGGGTTTAGTGTTTAGGGTTTCGGGTTCCGGGTTTACAGTTTAGGGATTAGGGTTTATTGTTAGGGTTTCGGGTTTGGAGTTTAGGGTTTACGGTTTAGGGTTTAGGGTTTCGGGTTTGGGGTTTACGGTTTAGGGTTTCGGGTTTGGGGTTTAGGGTTAAGGTTTAGGGTTTAGGGTTTACGGTTTAGGGTTTGGGGTTTAGGGTTTAGGGTTTAGGGTTTCGGTTTCGGGTTTTGGATTTACAGTTTAGGGTTTAGGGTTTATGGTTAGGGTTTCAGGTTTGGAGTTTAGGGTTTATGGTTTAGGGTTTTGGGTTTTGGGTTTGGAGTTTAGGGTTTACGGTTTAGGGTTTAGGTTTAGGGTCTAGGTTTTGACAACATTAAAAATAACGTATATTCATAAAGACCATATTTATAAAAATAACACTACCGACATACACGAAAGGTCATATCATGTCTATGTGAACCAAAAAATATATATCTAAGTGATTATTCCATAAACATATACACGACCGATATAAATAAATGTTTACATATCATATCTAAGTGAACGAAAATATATATATCTAAGTGATTATTCCGTAAACATATACACGACCGATATAAATAAATATTTACATATCATATCTAAGTGAACCTAAATATATATATCTAAGTGATTATTCCATAAGCATATACACGGCCGATATAAATAAATGTTTACATATCATATCTAAGTGAACCAAAACATATATATCTAAGTGATTATTCCATAAACATATACACGACCGATATAAATAAATGTTTACATATCATATCTAAGTGAACCAATATATATATATCTAAGTGATTATTCCATAAACATATACACGGCCGATATAAATAAATGTTTACATATCATATCTAAGTGAACCAAAATATATATATCTAAGTGATTATTCCATAAACATATACACGACCGATATAAATAAATGTTTACATATCATATCTAAGTGAACCAAAATATATATATCTAAGTGATTATTCCATAAAGATATACATGACCGATATCACAAAGGACACACCGTTGTCGAGAGGACGGCGACGGACGACGGTGAGGATGATGTCGCGGTGAGGATGACGTCGCAGTGAGGATGACGGCGAACGGCGGCGAGGTCAACGCGACCAATCTCTTTTTATCTACATGTGTAAACATATATTTTGTTAGAGTAAAAACATATATATTTATTTTCTATATATATACCATTTTTTGCTTTTCTATAAATATATTTATCTTTATATTCATTTTCTATATATATAATTTTCTGTTTTTCTATAAATATATTTCTCTTTATATTCATTTTCTATATATATTCATTTTTGTGTTTTTTCACACACGCCCACACACGCACACACACTGCATACACGCTTCACACACGCACGGCGGAGGGAGGCCGATGGCACGCGGCGGCGGGCCGGGAGGCCAAGGACGCCGCGAACGACGGCGATGGAGGCCGAGGCCGCGCGGCGGCGGACCGGGAGGCATGGCGAGGCCGGATGGCGGCGCAGGAGAGGACGCCGGCGCGGCCGAGGACGACGGCGAGGCCACACAGCGAGGCACGGCGAGGGAAGATGGCGGCGCGGGAGAGGACGGCGGCGAGGCGGACGTCGTCGAGGGAGGCAACGTCGAGGGAGTCTCACGTCGATCTGAGGAAGGAGGAGGGCACTGTGCCCTATATACGCGGGATGCTTTAGTCCCGGGCCGTGGCACCACGCGGGACTAAAAGTCAGCCCGCCCAGGACTAAAGGTTTGGACCTTTAGTCCCGGGGTGGGCTTGGGGTGGTGTCACCGTCCGGGAGTAAAGGGGTTTCTCCCGCCAGTGTTTTGGGTTTGCAGTATTTTGGGTTTTGTATTAAGTTTTCATTATATAAATATGTTGTAATATTGTTAATTGCATAGTAAATTAAATATTAGGCATAAAATTTCTTCAAAATAGCAGTTGTATTTCCTTTTACCTTATTGTATAGTTGAAAATTTTGTAACATAAATTGTTTTCTTTTCTTATAATAACAAATGTAAATGTAAATAACAATTCATATTTTGTTAATGCAAAAATATAATGTTAAATTTAAATATCTGAAACAACTGGTTCTCGATAGAAAAATTATTTTTGCATTATCTGAACGTTAAATTTTGGGTAGTTCATCTTTTATTGTCCAAATGCACGATAGAGAAATTCACTGTTAAATTACAATTTAATTTTAAAAGATAAATTTGTGTATTTCATATACGTTTCTATGTCTTATTGGTCTCAAACTTTTTGTTGGGCTGTCACGTGGCACGGGTGAGGCAACCAACAAGTTTGTGATTTTTCGGAGATGGTTTCCTACTTTTTCCGGTTTAATCGAATTACCGCGCACCGTCACCCAATAATTATTGGATAAACTAGGCCTCTCACTCGGAAAAATTTGGGCATCTCATGTGGGGCATCAATTTGGCCTCCAATAATTAAAATAATGATCAGAAAAATCTAACACCTCGTGTGGGGCATCAATTTGGGCTCATATTAACGAACCATGACTATCCATAATCATTATTAATAACCATGACTATCCATAATCATTATTAACCATGACTATCTATAACTAAAATAATATAATAAATCAAGTCATTTCGACACCGACATCAATGAACCATGACTATCCATAGTCATTATTAATTACACAAAAACTGTAATACATAATATTAGTTAAAGCATAACTGTATATCAAGCAGGTACACTGGTGATCTTCTAGTTGTCGTATGTCCCTTGGTTATGATCATGTCGTAACCATGGAGTCTCCTCAGTATTTAGCAGGATGCTTGGATCTTTGGTCACACTGAAGGGTGGTATTCGGTCATCCCTTTCATAATCTTCTGACATGTCTGACTTATCCTCAATTCCCACGATGTTTCTTCTTCCTGAAAGAATTATGTGGTGTTTTGGCTCTTTGGTTGATTTATCATCATTTTTCCCTCTCTTGGGTTTTGTAGACATGTCTTTCACGTAGAACACCTGATTCACATCAGCAGCAAAGACGAATGGTTCACCTTTGTATCCAATATTGTTGAGATCCACTGTTGTCATTCCATACTCCTTGTCAACTGTTACTCCGGCTCCGGTCGTCTTGACCCATTGGCATCGAAACAAAGGGACACTATGCCAGAAAACGTTATCAGTGACGCATATAGAGGCTTATTAGTGACGCGTAAAACACGCGTCACTGTTCTTGCGTCTATGATAAAGGCATATCAGTGACGCGTAAACACGCGTCACTGATAACCCCTATCAGCGACGTGTCCAGCCAAGACGCGTCACTGATAACCTATATCAGTGACGCGTCCAGCCAAGACACGTCACTGATAACCCCTATCAGCGACGCGTCCATCCAAGCCGCGTCACTGATATGGACCTTAACAGTGACACATTTTACCAATACGCGTCACTAATAATAATTTACAAAAAAAAAATCTCTACCCTGGTCCTACATTACACATATTACATCCATTTCAGCAGTCAAATTCTTTACAAACGCACATCCATTTCAGCAGTCAAATTCTTTACAAACTCCAGATACAACTTATCTACGAAGCATCTGCTAGAAAAACCGCAGCTTAGAAGATTTCTAATCTAACAATAAATGAACATTACATAAGCTATACCTACATGATTTTTAACAGTACAAAAGCTGCAACTACATTGGATAGGGTTGTGCATGAGATCCTGCGAAACCATTATAAACCAAAGTACAAATTTAGAAGTGCCACCAACAAAGAATATTGTAACAAACAATAAGGTTTGAAACTAGCAATATTCAGAAAGAAGGACAATATGAAATCAGTTTCTGCCAACTCAATATGGATGAGATCAGCCACTACTACAAGGCCTATTGCTTTACTGCTACAACACCTAGAGATGGACAGCAAGAGCTTATCAGCTGCTGGTCCTAATTCGTAGCAATCAACCAAAAGAGAGCAACAAGAGCCCTTTGTTTAATTGTTTAGCAAGACAAAATATATATTAGATAAGCAGCTCATAATTAACATGGATTTAACCATACATTTCTCACAACAGTTAAGATGAATTCTTCTCATTATATATTAGAGAAGCAGCTCATAATTAACATGACCAGTTTCCAGTACATTGGTAATGCTAATCCAAACTATAGGTAACCTTTAATGTATTAGCTAGCAACAAGCTAAATAAATTGCATCATCAAAGAGCCACTTCACTCAAAAGTGAATTATGCTTTGCTACTGTCTCCGCTCACCTGAGATAACAGCCAAGCTATTGATGTGCTGCTGCCCACCTGCTTTTGCCCAAGAACTGAAGCTTAATCTGCTGCCGGAAATCGATAAACAAGGAACCTCCTGTGGTGCTCCTCTGAATGGTTTAAAACTGCAAGCAAAGAAAAGGTAGGACAGATAACTCAAATTATATGTGTAGTTACTAAAAGGAACTCACCAGACACTAGTTGTAAGAGTTGCCTTACAAAGTATACAACTAAAGAGGTTGTTGGGTTCATACAAGTTTTAGAAATAACAAGATAGTTAAATGTATATTCAGAGTTAGAGTGGTTTGAATTTACTATTAGTTCACTAACATTTAAGTTTTTATGATCGGACAATATTTTCTAGAACTATTATCATACTATATTGGTACATTAATGGCTGATATGCATATGTTGCAAGTTGTACCAATTCAGCTAACTAATAGGATGACACATGTTAACTGTCTATTTTCAGCTAACTGATAGAGTGATCATTCAAGTAATTAAATTATTTGAGGCAAATATATTATAATAAGTTGCCATTCAAATTTAAATCATACTCAGAACAGCTAACATCAGGGACCAAATAACAGGATTATCCTTGTTAAATAATATGAAAAATAATAATAGAGTTACACATCTGCTAGTGCACGAAGAATGGCAACAGTTATGGGAAAAAAAAATAGGGACCTTCTCTTTCGTGAGCCTGTGCAGGTCGTCCCGCTGCAATTCTTGTCGGAATAACACTAGTGTATGTATCTTGAGTTAGACTAGCCCTCTCCCTTGTCACTTCTGGTCTTGGTAGGTGCCAGATCAATAATGGGGGTTGCTGCAATGAGACAGTAAGGTAACCTCTTTCAGATGTATTAGTTTTTAGTTTCGCTTGTGGCTGCTGTTTGGAGGAAAAAAATAATTCTGGAACTCTACAGAATCAAGAAGCTAAAGGCTGCAAATGCCCATCAGGTTTCAGGGGTGATGGAGTGAGCAGCTAATTATCTTAAAAAACACTCTTCTAATTTCAATAAATGATGAATACGAATAATAAAAAATGCCCATCAGGTTTCAGAGAATTTAGAGTTCAAGACAAAGCAAGTATAGAAGAATTCAGAGAACTAATGAGAGATGCCTTCGTGGTCGGCCCGTACCAAGAAAGCCTATCAGAAACTCAATCCTCTCTTATCTTTCATACAACTACTAACATCAGCTTCAGTACTAGCAAGTTGCATGATATTTTTCTAAAGTATCAGTTGATTTTCATGACCACTGAGATTAGGTTGGACATATATCTTTCAGAAATCTGGTTAAATTTACAGACCGCATGCAAATAGAATAGGCTCCATTACTTGAAAATTAAAGGCATCACTTGGTCAATTATTAGTACCAAAAATGCAGTCTGAACTGAGCAGAACTGAAGCCCTTCTTCTAAAATCTAAATTGAAACTCATTTTTGGTATTTATTAGGCCTGGAATTATTAGTACCAAAAATCTTCAATCTAAATTGTGACTCTCGCCCCTTCCACTGCAGACCGCGAGGCCATCGCTGCCAACACCAGGAATGTTCCACGGCAATATTGCATAAGTGGCAATTATTGTCACACACCAACACCACCATACTACTCGAATTTGGCACTACAGATTCAGATATTATATTATAAATCTAATAACCAGAACATCATCATAATACTCGAATATGGCATCACACTGGAACGTGGCTGATGTTCATATTCAGATATTAGAAAAAACAATCATTGGACATTATTTGTTTACATATCCGATACATTATTTGTGCAGTCCACAAGTAATTTGTGCAGGCTACAGAGTTACCGAATTTGTTACCATGAATTGAGTGCAGGCTACAGAGGATCTACCATCTACCTGGTGGTGCGTAGAAGCACAGCCGAGCCTGCGGAGGGCCGCGTCCAGGATGTCGTCGTCGGACGCGTGCGGCGGGGGCAGAGGCAGGCCAGAGCACGCCAGCAGCGACCGCAGCCACGCAACCGCCTCCGATACGTCACCGACAACGGTTAACCCTAGCAAGTTGCTGACAACGGCGTCACCGACACCACCCCCAAATCTGGTGGTTAGGCCGACGGATACGTCCACGGAGGCACCAGATCCAGTCATGGGTTCACCGGAGCGGCTCCCATTGTCTGCAAGACAGGGAGGGATGGGAGCGGGGAGAGACGGCGCCGCCACGTCGTTGGGAGGCCGCGCCGAGGGGGGCGGTGACGCACCTGGGGGGCCGCCGTGCCTGGAAGCCGGTGTCGCGCCGGGGATAGAGAAGAAGGGGAGAGCGCGAGGAGAGAGAGAAGGAAGGGGAGAGTAGAGACCGAGAGAGAGATGAAGCCGGAGAAATTTCCAGCGGTGTTTCTCGTGGAGGAGGTGTTTCGGGCCACGTGGCTGAAGGACGTCCACGACAACCAACCGGAGCAACGTGGTCCAATAATTTTATTTCTTATCTGTGACGCGGGTTACGATTAAGAGTCACTAATATGTACAACTATCAGTGACCCGTGCTACGAACACGCGTCACAATACTTATCTGTGACCCATATTTTTAACCCGCGTCACTAATAAGTCGATCTATCAGTGACGCGTCTCAGCAACACGCGTCACAATTTTTATCAGTGACGCATGTTCTGTTCAAGAGTCACTGATACCCTGTTATTAGTGACGCATCTTGGTCCCGGGACATGGCCAGTAGCTAATCAGTGACACATCTCAAGAACCCGCGTCACTAATAGCTTATCTGTGACGCGTGTTGTTTCTGAGTCACAAATCGAGACGTCACTGATAAGCTTTTCTGGCATAGTGGGACTTTAAAATTAGGTGCGTAGTCTAGTTCCCAAATCTCCTCTATGCGGCCATAATATGTTTGTCTCTTCCCATTTGGGCCTGTGGCATCTACGCGAACACCACTGTTTTGGTTTGTGCTCCTTTTATCTTGGGCAATGGTGTAAAATGTGTTTCCATTTATCTCATACCCTTTGTACGTGAGGATGTGCCATGATGGTTGCCTAGCCAACAAATATAGTTGCTCATCAATATTGTTATCACCCAGACATTCTTTTCGCAACCATGTGCTAAAAGTATTCATGTGCTCACATGTAATACAAACTTCATTCTTCCCAGGAAATTGGGATCGTAGGAACTCCTTGTGTACCTTGATATATGGATCCACCACTGATGAGTTTTGAAGAACTGTGTAGTGCGCTTTATTGAAATAATCGTTCCTCGTACCGATATGTGTTTTCTTCCCTAGTGTCCCCTTTCCACACAGCCTCCCCTCGTGCCGCGATTCAGGAACACCAATCGGGTCAAGGTCAGGAATAAAGTCAACACAGAACTCAATGACCTCCTTTGTCTCATAGCCCTTGGCGATGCTTCCTTCTGGCCGAGCACGTTGGTGAACATATTTTTTCAGTACTCCCATGAACCTCTCGAAGGGGAACATGTTGTGTAGGAACACAGGACCGAGAATATGAATCTCCTTGACCAGGTGAACTAGGATGTGTGTCATGATATTAAAGAAGGATGGAGGAAACACCAACTCAAAGCTCACAAGACATTGAACCACATCATTCTGTAGAGTAGCTAGTTCTAGTGGATTAATTACCTTCTGAGAAATTGCATTGAGGAATGCACATAGCTTCATAGTGGCCAGACGTACATGTGGAGGTAGAATTCCTCTTAAAGCAACCGAAGCAATTGCGTCATAAGCACGTGACAGTCATGCGACTTTAAGTTTAGCAATTTCTTCTCTTGCATATTTATTATTCCCTTTATATTGGAGAAGAATCCAGATGGGACCTTGATGTTGTTTAGGCATTCAAACATGATTTCCTTCTCTTCATTGCTAAGAGTATAGCTAGCAGGTCTTAAGTAATGGCGTCCATCATCTGTCTTCTCTGGATGTAGGTTGTCTCGTTCTTTCATGCGCTGTAAGTCTTGTCGTGCTTCAAGTGTATCCTTAGACTTTCCATACACACCCATGAATCCTAGAAGGTTGACACAAAGATTCTTTGTCAGGTGCATCACGTCGATCGCGTGGCGGACCTCTAGTACATGCCAATTGGGTAGCTCCCAAAATATTGACTTCTTCTTCCACATGGGTGCGTGTCCCGTAGCGTCTTTCGGAACAGGTGCACTGCCCGTCCCCTTTCAAAAGACTACTTTCACATCCTTGATCATCTCAAGTATATCTTCCCTAGTTCTGTTGCGAGGCTTGATCCGGTGGTCTATCTCACCTTTAAAATGCTTGTCTTTCTTTCTAACCTGGTGATTCACAAAAAGAAATCGACGATGGCCAAGGTACACTACCTTTCTACATTTTTTCAAATATATACTATCCATGTCATCAAAACAATGTGTGCATGCATTATATCATTTGTTTGTCTGTCCTGAAAGATTACTTAGAGCAGACCAATCATTGATTGTTACGAACACCAATGCTCGTAGGTCAAAGTGTTCCTGTTTGTAATCATCCCACACACGTACACCTGATTTACTCCATAAAAGTAGGAGTTCCTCAACTAATGGCCTCAGCTAGACATCGATGTCGTTGCCAGGCTGCCTCAAGCCTTGGATGAGCACTGACATCATAATGAACTTCCGCTTCATGCATAACCATGGAGGAAGGTTGTAAATACATAGAGTAACAGGCCACGTGCTACGACTACTGCTTTGTTCCCCATAAGGATTCATCTCGTCCGTACTTAAACCAAACCTTAAGTTTCTAGCGTCTTTTGCAAATTCTAGGAATTCTTTGTCTATTGCTCTCCACTGGGACCCATCAGCGGGGTGTCTCAACATATTGTCTACCTTACGGTCTTCTTTGTTCCCTGACACCAACTTTGCATGGTCCTTGTTTCTGAACAGACGTTTCAGGCGTGGTATTATAGGAGCGTACCACATAACCTTGGCAGAGATTTTCTTCCGAGGACGTTCTTCACCCTCAACATCGCCAGGGTCATCTCGCCTGATCTTATATCGTGACGCTTTACATACAGGGCATTCATCCAAATTCTCGTATTCCTTGCCACGGTAAAGGATGCAGTCGTTAGGACATGCATGTTTCTTCTGGATTTCAAAACCCAAAGGACAGACGACTTGTTTTGCTTCGTACGTAGTGGCGGGCAATTCGTTAGGCTTCGGAAGCATCTTTTGTTTTATAATCGTCAATAATTGTCCAAATGCCTTGTCAGATACACCAATATGTGCCTTCCATTCTAGCAACTCAAGTGTTGTACCCAACTTTTTTTGTCCATCTGCAGCAGACGGGTATAGTAATTTCCTGTGATCCTCTAGCATACAGTCAAACTTAGCCTTCTCCCTTTCACTTTTGCAATCTCTTTGTGCATCACGAATGATATCACCAAGAGCATCATCTTCAGCGAGTGTGTCTTCTGCACTTGCCTCTTCTTCACCTTCCCCCATTGTAGTATCACCAAAGTCACCGTATTGAGCAATAATGTCATCGTCAGGGTCTAATTGTTCTTCTTCACCTTCTTCCATCATAACCCCAGTTTCTCCATGCTTCGTCCAACAACTATAGTTTGGCATGAAACCCGACTTGAACAAGTGTGAGTGAAGACTCCTTGAGCTAAAATATTCCTTCGAATTATTACAAAGGGCACATGGACAGCACATAAAACCATTCCGCTTGTTTGCCTCAGCCACTCTTAAAAAATAATGCACGCCATCAATGAACTCTTTTGAGCGACTATCGGCATTGTACATCCAGTGGGGGACGATCGGCATTGTACATCCAGTGACGTGTCATCGTCTGCATTATATGACATATCACATAATTATATCTCTCATTCTTATAAACAAATGAAATTATAAAATGACATATAACATAATTATATCTCTCATTCTTATCGACAAATTTAATTATAAAATGACATATAACATTATATATCTCTCATTCTTTTAAACAAATGAAATTATATGGTATATATCACATATTTAAATGATCTCTATTTCTCCAAAAAAATTAAACTAAACTAATTAAACCGGCCACATTTTGTAAACTAAGGTATTATATATTTCTAATTTTTGTAAAGAAATGATTTAAATGATCTCTATTTCCCCAAAAAAATAAACTAAACTAATTAAACCGGTCACATTTTGTAAACTAAGGTATTATATATTTCTAATTTTGGAAAACAAATGATCTATATTTCTCCAAAAAAAATTAAACTAAACTAATTAAACCGGTCACATTTTGTAAACTAAGGTATTATATATTTCTAATTTTTGTAAACAAATGATTTAAATGATCTCTATTTCTCCAAAAAATTAAACTAAACTAATCAAACCGGTCTCATTTTGTAAACTAAAGTATTATATATTTCTAATTTTTATAAACAAAATGATTTAAATGATCTCTATTTCTCCAAAAAAAATGAAACTAAACTAATTAAACCAGTCACATTTTGTAAACTAAAGTATTATATATTTCTAATTTTTGTAAAAAAATGATTTAAATGATCTCTATTTCTCCAAAAAAATGAAACTAAACTAATTAAACTAGTCACATTTTGTAAACTAAAGTATCATATATTTCTAATTTTTGTAAAAAATGAACTCAAAATAGCTTCAAAAACCATATATATATATATGTATGGCAGCTACAAAAATGAAAAACTAAAGCTAGTAACCTTTCAAGGAGTCGATGGCGGCGTAGATGTGATGAAATAAATCAATCCCCGGAGATGCGTTAGCAAACAAAAATCACCGGATCGGAGAAGAGAGCAAACAAGCAAGCAAACTGTCTGAATTAATATGAAGAAAAAATGAAGACAGGGAAAGCTCGGGCACGGCTGGAGGTGGAAGAACAGTTCAAATATAGGGAGAGACATTTAGCCCCGGTCCTTATTCCCAGCCGGGGCTAAATGCCAACATTTAGCCCCGGCTGGATACACCAACCGGGGCAAAACCTTTAGGCCCCTCTGACAAATGAGCCATTGGGCTCGGGAACTTTACTGACCGGGACTAAAGACCTTTCTAGTCTCGGACGCAATTTTTTCCGTGACTAAAGCTGATTTTGCAAATCGTCCAAAGGCCTGTTCTCTAGTAGTGTGCCTCATTCGGCTGTGGAAGATGACGTAGGGGCCGAAGTGGTTCGTGGCGTACCACCCCTCGTCGACGAAGGCGTACCACCCCTCGTCGACAGAGATGTCGTCTGCGTTGTCCACCGGCCGCCCGAGCCCGTCATCAGCCACCGGCCGAAGTGGTCCGTGTTTAATGACATAAGGCTAAAATAGTTATTTCAGGAACAAATACATATATTTAGATAAGAAAAGATATTAAAAGGATCAAATGTCATGGAAAACACGAAATAATTGTTTGGGAGAATTAGGTGTATGGCCCTGGAAAAAACTGCTCTTAGGTATATGGCCCTTTTTCATTCGAATTTGGTTCTATGGCCTCAAAACAAAATTTATTTAGCTCTATGGCCTTCTGTTAGTTTTGGGCAGCTAACGGTGTTAAGTCAGGGATAAAAAGACTATTTGAAAGCCCTTGTTTGGTTTTGGTTAATTGATGAAACCTATTTGGTCTAATCCTATTGCTAAGCATGTGTGTAGCTTATTAGAAAGGATTGTGACCAAGCCAAGTGGTGGAGTTAGCGAGGTGGCAACCATGAAGGATGGTGATGGCCACAAGCACTCAAGAGATCAAGTGCTCTACCATTGGTGAAACTTGAGAAGAAGGGAAGAGATAAGCAAAGAGGCCTGAAGGCAAAGGTATAACCTATAGGGCTCTTTGTTTTAGTGATCAAGACACTTAGCGAGTGTGATCACATTTATGATAGATAGTCGTACTATTAAGAGGAGATTATTCACGGCTTATGCGGTGTTCAAGTGCCACTAGGTGTTCTCTAATATATCGATGCTATAGACCAAGTGAGAGACTAACTAAACCCTTGGAAAATACTTTGCAAAATGCTAACACACGTGCACAAGTGTTGGAACACTTTGGTGTTGGCGCATGGGAGCAAGGGTAGAAGTTGGAAAGTGAAAGATGCTGAGTTAGGGGCATCGGACGCTGCTGGTGGTAGCATCGGACGCTGGGCCGAGCGTCCGGTGGTAAACCCTAACCACTGACATTTGTTGAGGAAGCATCGGACGCTGGCAACGGACGCTGGCAATACACTGTTGCAGAGTCCGATGGTTGTGACGTGGCGCGAAGCGATATAGCCGTTGGGATCTAACGGGCTGAATTCATAGCAAAGGGACACGTGGTGCTCATCGGAGCATCGGACGCTGACGGAGCGTCCGATGGCCCCGACACCAGCGTGTCTGATGCCTCTATTTCGGGCCCAACGGCTAGGCCGACTTGTGTGGCCTATTTAAGGGTCTTGGCCGGCTTGCTAGGTTTTACTCTTGCACATTCTGATTCCTAAGCATACTAGTGAGCTTTGGCAAGCCTCCCAACTCATCTCCCAAGTTGATTTGATCAAAACAAGTGAGATTGAGTGAGCTAGTGCGTGATTTGAAAAGAGTTCAATCTAGTGGCACTAGTTCTACGCATCGGCATTGAGTTCTCTTGTTACTCTTGGCATTTGCCGGTGCCTAGACGGCTAGGAGGCGTTGAGGTGGTTTTTGGCAAGAGAAGGAGATTGTTCTTGGCCACCACCGATCGTGATTGTGAGAGGTTTTGGAGCCTCACCTCGCCGAAGCGGCAAGAGGCATCCCTAGTGGATTGCTCGTGTCTTTGAGCTACCTCACTAGTGGTAGATTCTCGTGGCGCTCTTAGTGAGCTTGGCTTTGCGCCGATTAGTCACCGGGTCACCTAGTGTTGGTCGACACAATGGGGAGTAGCGTGCCAGCAAGCACGTGAACCTCGGGATAAATCTTGGTGTCTCGTGTGCTTATTGTGATTGCTTCCACATCTTGGTGAATGGTCTTCATATTCACATCTTGGTGATTGGCATCACGAGTGGATTTCATCGGTGATTGGCTCTCTACTAGGCGATCCCAAAGGCTCGGTGAAACCACCTCTATCTAGCTCATTTACTTTGTGTATTTACATTGAGATATTTCTCTTGTGTAGATATTATCACTTGTTGTATATCTATTGTTATATTCCTTGTGTAGCTAGTTGTGATTAGTTTGCTTAGTCTATCCATTGCACACACTTGTCTCATATACATTTTGTATATCATACTTGTACTAGAGCTAGTTAGTTTTATTCCGCATTAGATATTAGCTCTAATTGCTTGTGTGACATAGATATATTAGGTAGAATTGTTGGATAGGTGGTTTGCAACACACTATTAGGCTAGCGCAAAAAGCTTCGCCATTTGTTATACTAATAGTGTTTGCCTAAGTAATTTTGTAGAGTTTTTAATTAGGCTATTCACCCCCCCCCTCTAGCCAATTTGGACCTTTCAAGTGGTATCGGAGCCGTGGTCACCGTTTGTTTGAGGCTTAACATCCTCCGGTGTTAAAATGGCTCAAATCAACTATATGGGGAAGCCACCACATTTTGATGGCACCAACTTTGATTGTTGGAAGAGGAAGATGTGTGCATTCACAAGAGGAATGAATAGAAAGATTTGGGAAGTGATTGAACATGACTTTGCGGTAATTGACACCGCAAGTCCCACTCCAAGAGAAGAAGAGAAGCTTCAATGGAATGATGTGGCAATCAACTTGTTCTATGAAGCATTTGACACAAAGGTGCTTGAGCAAATCAAGGACCTTGAAAGAGCAAGTGAGATATGAGAGAGATTAGAGGAAACATATGAAGGAACCAAGGCGGTCAAGGGTGCCAAGCTGTACATTCTCAAGGACAAGCTTGCCATGTTCAAGATGCAAGATGATGAAAGCATACCGGAGATGTTTCACCAGTTGCAAGTCATTATCAATGACTTGAAGGCCTTGGGAGAGAAGGTGGAGGATAAGGACTTTTCTCACAAGTTCTTGAGATGCTTACCACCAAGGTTTGATACTTTGGTGACAATCCTAGTGAGGGAAGGATTGGATACGGTAACCCCAAACCAAGTACTAGGTGATGTGGTCACTCAAGACACATACTGTGTGGAAAGGGATGGGGGAGCCCAAGAGGAAGAGAAGAAGAAGAAGACCGTGGCATTCAAGGCTTCATCCTCCAAGAGCAAGAGCAAGAGCAAAGCAAAGAAATACGAAAGTGATGATGAAGCAAGCTCAAGTGGTTGTGAGATAGATGATGAAGAAATGGCTCTCTTTGTGAAGAGATTTGGCAAGTTCATGAAGAAGAAGGGCTATGGAGCAAGAAAGAGAAGAGATGCAAATAAGAGCACAACCAAGAGATGCTATAGATGCAAGAGCAAAGATCACTTCATTGCGGATTGTCCATATTCTAGTGATGAAGATGATGATCACAAGAAAAGCAAGAAGAAAGACAACAAAGAAAAGAAGGAAAAGAGAGAGAAAACGAAGGAGAACAAGAAGGGTGGTTCCTACGTTGTGACATGGGATAGTGATGCTTCCTCAAGCGATGATGATGATTCTAGTGATGATGAGAGGAAGACCACCAAGAAGAAGGCTATGGCTAGTCTTGCTATCTCAAGCAAGCCTTCTGTCTTCAACACTCCATCGACATGCTTCATGGCTAAGGCCACTAAGGTATCATCCGATGAGAGTGAAAGTGAGTGAGAGTGATGATGATGAGGAGTACTCAAAGGAGGACCTCATGAGCATGCTACAAGATGCTCACTCTTACATTGAGACTAAGAGGAAGGAGTGCAAAGAATTGCGCAAGGCCAACAAGGCTCTTGAGCAAACCTTTGATGAGCTCAAGTCTACTCATGAGAGGCTAGAGGAAGCCCATGAGAAGCTTGACCAAGCTCACACTAGGCTTAAGGAAGCCCACTCCTCCCTCCTTGATCAAAGTAAGATTGAGGATGTTGTAGAGACATGCAATGTAGGAGTAACATGTGATATTCTAGATGAATCCTTTTATGCTCCTATTATTGTTGCTCCCACAGATGCTTCATCATCATCTAGCTGAACTAAAATGCCTACTTCTACTACATGTGATTCCTCATTAGTGGTAGAAAATGAGAACCTTAAGAACAAGGTGTATGAGCTCACTCATGCTTTAGGCAATGCCTATGGTGGAGATGCCCGCTTGCTAAAGTGCTTGGGTAGCCAAAGATGTCCACTCAACAAGGAGGGACTTGGCTATACCCCCAAGAAGGGCAAGGCGGCCTTTGCTACTCACAAGACTAGTTTTGTGAAGAGCAATGGTCGGTATTCCTACAATTGCAAGCAATCCGGGCACATAGAGCAAAATTGCTTTAACAAGAACAAAGCTCATGCTTTATCCATTAGACTTGATTCTTGTTATATGCTTACAAAGGGGACTAATGGTGTGAAGGCTAAGTACATTGGTGCACCCATGGTTGGCCCAAAGAAGAAGGCAATTTGGGTGCCCAAGAGCTTTGTGACTAACCTTGGAGGACCCAAAAAGGTTTGGGTACCTAAAAGAATTGATCTCTTTTGTAGGTGAACTATAAAGCGGGAGGAATGCATTGGGTGCTTGATAGTGGGTGCACTCAACACATGACCGGAGATGGTAGGATGTTCAAATCAATCAACACTAGTGGCAATGATCATGCGGATGCTATCACATTTGGTGACAACAAGAAAGGCAAGATCAAAGGCTTGGGCAAGATTGTAATATCCAATGACTTGAGCATCTCCAATGTGCTATTGGTAGAATCTCTCAACTTCAACTTGTTGTCCGTTGCACAATTATGTGATTTGGGATTCAAATGCATATTTGGGGTTGATGATGTGGAGATAGTGAGTGTTGATGGAAGTGACTTGGTGTTCAAAGGATTTAGATATGAGAACCTTTATTTGGTGGACTTTGATGCAAGTGAAGCTCAATTGACAACATGCTTATTCACCAAATCAAGTATGGGTTGGCTATGGCATAGGCGCTTGGGACATGTTGGAATGAAGCAACTAAAGAGGCTAGTGAAGCATGACATGGTTAGAGGACTAAAAGATGTTCACTTTGAGAAAGACAAGCTATGCAGTGCATGCCAAATGGGAAAGCAAGTAGGAAACACCCATCCAAACAAAGGAATGATGAGCACTACACATGCACTTGAGTTGTTGAACAAGGACTTGTTTGGACCAACTACATATGCGAGTATTGGGGGAAACAAGTATGGCTTTGTGATAGTGGATGACTATACAAGATACACATGGGTCTTCTTTCTCTGATGGGGGACGGCCCGATCTTCCGAGAGGTAGCGATACGTTCGATTGGTGGAGAACTCGACGTTGGCGATCCGGCTTCAAATCAGACACGATTCAAACCCTGCAACCGTTACACCACTGCTCCGTTGGTTATCAACCAAGCACAACTTGATTGACCTCGCCAAGAAGGCTAATCCTGCAAGCGAATCGAAGAACATAAGCAAGAAGGTAAAAACACGCAATCTGAAATTGCAAATATGAATTATACGAATATCAATATAGGGTTCAAGAACTTGGTTCCAAAGGACTAATCGACACAGTGGAGGAGATCAAGAACGGGGGCCCTGGATCACTGTAAAAGGATTCGACACCACAGCTACAATGAACGATTCAGTTCCTCGATGGAAAACTAAACTCTAAACAAAACCCAAGACCTAACGAAGACGACGGTGACTAATTATAGGGTTTAGGACGTCATCTACGCTTGACGCGCCCCCTAATGGGCTCTAAGACGATACACGGCCCAACGGACCAAAATATGGTGACGCAACACCCTGGCAGATTCTGGACGCTGACTTGTTTTGACGATTTCTATTGACTCCGGATGTATTTTGATGTGATTCCAAATTCATTGGTTAGCTTATCAAATTATCTTTCCAAGCATATCTGGTTCGTCGAAAACGGAGTCCGTATGCGTCCGGGGCGTTGATTTTACCCGGGACTACTCCTGAATTCCGAGGGTGACGAGGTAGCTGAGTTGGAGACGGGTTGCAACTTGGGGAACACCATGGCGTCGGTGAGTCCAGCGTGGCGATGTCCTCATCATCCTCCCCTTCTTGAATTGGAGTCATCCTCGACTCCATCTTGGCGATGTCCGCATCATCCCCTCCTTCTAAAATTGGAGTCGTCCGCGACTCCATGTCATCTCCAAGCTCCAGCAAAAGGTTAGTGACCGCACAACGCGAAACACAACACATAGGAATATGTGCAGCAACACTAACATGTCGAGAAAGCATAGTATAACAAGGAGCATAATTATTATCATTAGTTGTAGCAAGAAAAGCACCTCCTTTTAACTTAATCTCATTATTTTTAGCAATGTCTATCGAGGGTTTATTTTTATTTTTAATCTCTTTAGCATGTTTAATAATATCCGTAGGAGACAAAGGCAGCAAAGTAATTTTCTTGTCCTTATGTGTGATAGTGTATGTATTAGTTCTACCATGGTGTAAAGCATCATTATCAAATTCCCATGGACGTCCTAACAAAATGGAACAAGCTTGCATAGGAAAAACATCAAAATCAGCAGTATCATGGTAAGAACCTGTGAAAAAGCTATTGTGTGCTGATTTAGTTACCTTAGTCATACCATTATTATTGAACCATTGAAGTTTATACGGATATGAATATTGTCATGTGGTCAAGCCAAGCTTCTCAACCAAATCTAAACTCACCAAGTTGTCGCAACTCCCGCTATCAATGATGGTGAGAACACGACAACCCTGCACAATGAGATACATGTGGAACAAATTGTTGCGTTGGATCTTCATCTCTTCTTCTTCATGTCCCACACGTGTACTCAACACTCGCTGCACAAGAAGACTAGGATAGTCCGCAGCAGCAGCCAAAGAGTCAATGGTGATGGTCTCCTTGTCTTGATCGTCCTCGGTGGAATCTGCAGCAATGTTAGCAGCAAGAGCTAAATCATCTTCAACAACACTAGTACTTACACTACAATGCAAACCCCCATGTTGCAACGTATGTTTTCCAACGGTAGCAAAAATGCGTTGCAGGTATTCCCCAACTTCCTCCACGTCCCACGCCGCACACGAGTGGTCATTATATTATGTCTTCCCTAATCCTACGCTCGTCGCCGCCATAGTTCGTAACTTCGTATTCCTATTTCCATCCTTTTATTCTGGACTCAGGACTCAAATCTTAGCTTTGTTCACCCCTCCAATCCTTTGTAGGTGTCGCCGTTGTTCGAGATTTCGAGTCGTCCAGAGCCGTGGAAGCCGCCCGAGCACAAACTCACCGCTTGCAAGGCGCGGACAGCGTCACAACCTCACGGGACATACAAAGCAGCGGCGGATGCGATCTACATGCGAGCCGTGATTGGGAGAGCCAGCGATGATAATTTGCCAAGGCCACCAGCAGGGTAATTCACTTCGCATCCACCGTATCTACAAATAGACAGGTCCCGATTTGATTTTTCTCAAACCTTTGAGCCCTATATGCTAGATCCATCGGGTGGCCCCCTTCTGGTTGAATCAGAATAATCTCGTTGATTGTATTGCCCTCTGTGTGATCATTTTCTAATCACAAAGTTATTCCTCAAATCATTAATTACTGTTTCCATCCTTGCCTAGTCAATTAATTAGTTCATGCATTGTGGCAAACCGATAATTATTGCAGCAGACTCATATAATCATATATAGTTGGTGTCATATGCTTGAGCAGCCGATTAGATAAGCACCACATGGGACAGTTGTACTCTGTGGAGATGGGACCGATGGTTTGGTAGGTCATGTAAATTCAAATTTTTTTTGCTTCTCTACTGATGTTTTATTTGTACATGATTTGTTTATTAAATTTCTGATATTTCTTTATGATTACTGTGAGTTGAGTTATTTTTTCAAAAGGTGCAAATATAGTGAAATCTTCTGATTTTTGTTATGTGAATCTGTTATATATAGGTACGGGCTGTGAAGAGACCAAAGGACAAATCATTATTAAGAAACTAATAAGGTCTCTCAAGGTAAGGCTACCCCTTCAAGTATATACGTAGCATCTTTTGATTCTAATCTTCAATTATTATATTTTTGTAGACCTGATGTCTGCTTTAATATTGCTTCTAAATTTTTCTTTAATTCCAAATACAAAATCTCTCTAGGTATCGAAAAAATTTCTGATTTTTTTGAAATTAGGCATGACAAGCATTTAGATCTTGTTCCTTTGTATTTTTAATATACACACATTTATGTACACAATGACAGCTCATGCACTTGCTATGCTAAATGTTAGATATAAGTAGTGGCGAAGTACTGTACCACACTAAAAAGATATAGTGTACATAAATGAAGACTACTCTTTGCTTAAGTTTTCCAAACATGAATAACCAAGAACCAAGGAACAGACAACTTTATCTGCACTACTAAACTATTGATTAATTTGAGAAAACTTGCAGTTGATAAATTATAACGCATATTCTCAGATATTTGACCTTAATAACTTTCACTTAGTGGTTGTTGGAATGGTTCTTTCTCCCTTTCATATCCTCATTCAGAATTTGTGACATAAAAAATTCATAACTAGCTTACATTGGAAATATGCTCAGAATTTTTTTGCTCGGCAGTTACAGAGGCACAATGGTTGTTGGCATTGCAGATATGATGCTTATTCTTCAAACAAGAGCAAGTTTGATCAAATTACTAGAAGATTAGTTCCTAATACTTTACCAAAACTACTAGAACCTGATGAGCCAGTCATGACTTTATTGTACACTTTGTATGACACGATTCAAATCATGTTTCTGTATTTCTATTGGAACTAGTTTTCTTGATAATGTTGTGAATTTCATAAATTACATATAATAAGTTTCATATGTAGGGATGTTTTCTTGACAATACTGATTGCAAACACCTGTAGTTATGATATTTTTATCTTTTTTTCCTTGCAGGATTGATGAAACAGCAACTCATGATGAATGAATGGATGGTTGGTGGCATTGTAGATAGCTTCTTTATCTTTTATATATTTTATTCCCCATATGAATATGAATGTGGTCAACAAAAAATATACCATGGATTTGTTTTGGATGGTACCCATTGTAATTTAGAATTTTTTTAGACGGTACTCATTGTAATGCAACAATTGTTTCCTAATATATGGCTGAGAGTTTTTATTTCTCATGTGAGATGATCTCTATTTCTTTAATTATATTGCAAATGGATTACTTTTTTTTTGTTTTTGTGTTAAAATAATTTCTAATATTAATGTTTAGATGATTTATTGTTCCTAGCTACGCATATAGGTATTGCAACAATCTGAATCTATATGTAGCAATAAACTATAGAAATCATTCTTCTGCTGTGAGTACAAACACATATAAGTGTTACCAAAGCCCATCAATATTCGTTGCAACTTTGCAACGGTTATTTGTAAGAATTACCAACGCATATCTAAGTGTTGCTATAGATCCTTGCAACGCCACTTTTAGCAACGCATAATAATGCGTTGGTATAGACCTTACAAACGTATATATGGACTTTTAGCAACACATATATGTGTTGCAAAAGGGGGTGTCATCTTGTAGTGTTACATATCCATCCTCGGTAGCAATGAAAGCACGACGACTGGGGCAATCTTTCATGACATGTCCCATGCCTTTGCATCGGTGGCAAATGATTGTAGAGCTGGACGAGGAAGATCTAGTAGAAGCACCCGAAGTAACACCTTTCTTGAATTGTGGAATCTGCACATTAGACAATTTACTTACCCCTGAAGGTGTAGATGCCTGTGGTGCTGCAGGAAACGTGGGCGTCTCCGGCTCGGTACGTTGCTGAAAAGGCCTCCCATTGTTCTACCTGAAAGGTTGGTGTTGTTTGCGTCCCTGTACTTCTCGTTCAGCTTTAAGAGCAAGATGATATAATTGGTTGAACCTAGTCCAATCTTTGTAATCAAGAATATCCTGAATATCACGATTTAAACAACAAAAAATCTAGCACTAGCATCATCATCATCTTCATGTATACCACAACGTGCTAAACCAATAAGCAATTCTTGATAATATGCCTCTACTCCTTTATCACCTTGTTTTAAAGTTTGCAGTTTCAAACGTAGATCACGTTGGTAATAAGGAGGAACAAAACAAGATTTCATGCGTTGCTTTAAAGCATTCCAAGTTTGAGGCACAACAACAGCATTATTAGCATTGCAAAGATCACTCCACCAGAATAAAGCAAAATTAGTAAACTCACTAGTAGCAAGTCTAACTCTATGCTCAGCAGGAACATTATGAGAATCAAATTTTTGTTGAACAGCAAGTTCCCAATCTAAATATGTCTTTGGGTCCATATTACCAGCAAAGGAAGATAGGCTAAATTTAATTTTAGCAAAAGGACCATTATTATGATTATTACCTCCCATACCGCGACGATTGAAGTTGAGGCGGCGACGGGGACCAGCATCAGCATCCGCATCGTTATCACCAAAAGCATCCGCATCTTCGTCATCACGATGAGGTTGAGGGCGTTATTCAAGCTGTTCAATGTGGTTGACCAGATTGTTCACGTTGCACATCAGCTCGGTCATGAGGTTGCGATGTTCATTCATGAATGTTGTAAGCTCGCCTTTGGACACACACTCATTGAAGTCCGCCGGAATTCCTACCATTGTTAGAAGATAGAAAAAGACAACAGCAAAGTATTATCCCTATCAACTAAAAGGAACCAAGTGGTGGTGGTGAAAGTGGAACGCAAAAGCAGAAGCGGCTTACCACCGTCTTGCCTGTATTCTTACCAACGCCAAACAAGATCAAACCAAAGTGACGAAGCAATTTATTGTTGAGCGTTGGTAACAGTTGCAAGATGAACCTGTGCTGACACAAGCATATGTGGAGCTATAGGTAGGCACAATATGACAGCAAGGATTAGCAATTAACGAATACAGATTAGCAAAGTTCAATAAGTATCCAAAGCACAAGTCACAATTGCTGGCTAAGACGTGTGTAGACATAGCGCAACAAGATGAAACAAAGAACCATGGAAAGAACTCATAGAACAAGTAAAGAATCTGATTTTTTCTTTTTCCTGAATTTTCCCTTGATTTTCCAAAAAGGTACTAGCAGGAATCAAACTTTTTTATTTTTTCACTATTTTTTTTATATTTTTCTCTGAACAAGGATCACAAAAGATATAACCACAAAAATTGGCACCTGCAACTGAGACGGGATGTGGTCCACAGAAAATCAGCAAGTTGTCTCAAAAGCGTGCTGAAACCTTGTCAATTTTTTTTATTATTTTCCCGATTTTGTTGGACAATTTTGAGGGGACCTGGGTCGGCTCCAAACGGTGTCAACAATCTCCACAAAAAATTTCAGATTTTTCTGACAAATGAGCGAAAAGTTATGCCTGTTTTACCGAAGGTACCTCATGTTATGGTTTTGGAAAGGCACAACACGAAAACGACAGATAGAACAACTCGGCAGCGGCAGTTAGGGCAAAGCGACCCAAAACTCCAACAACGATCACAAGAGCAAGCGTCCTTGTGACTAACAGCAGAAGGTACATGCCAGATGATGTAAGGAGGGCGGCGATGCAGGCAAAAATTAGAGCGGTTGGCAACCTATCTAGGGTTTGCGCGGCGACGAGAAGTTACACAAGGCGGCTAGCGCGGCAAGTCGAGTAATATGGTGGCTTTGACCTGTTGTTTAGGAACAGTGGATGAGATAGCGGCGGAAACGAAGAAACAGCAACGGGCACGATGAACTACGACGACGAACACAACCTAAACCAGCAACAAGACTCGACCACGGACACAAACTCAACAAAGCGAATCTGAAACGAAATTGCAAAGGCACAAAAGGCGATAGAACAGTGGAAATTGAAATATTTTTTCGCTTTTTGTGGACTGTAGGTAATGAACAAATATGAATCTAAGGGCAAATGAGATTATACCTCGCGGGAAACCTGAAATATCCGATACCAATTGATGGGGGACGGCCCGATCTTCCGAGAGGTAGCGATACGTTCGATTGGTGGAGAACTCGACATTGGCGATCCGGCTTCAAATCAGATACGATTCGAACCCTGCAACCGTTACACCACTGCTCCGTTGGTTATCAACCAAGCACAACTTGATTGACCTCGCCAAGAAGGCTAATCCTGCAAGCGAATCGAAGAACACAAGCAAGAAGGTAAAAACACGCAATCTGAAATTGCAAATATGAATTATGCGAATATCAATATAGGGTTCAAGAACTCGGTTCCAAAGGACTAATCGACACAGTGGAGGAGATCAAGAACGGGGCCCTAGATCACTGTAAAAGGATTCGACACCACAGTTACAATGAACGATTCAGTTCCTCGATGGAAAACTAAACTATAAATAAAATCCAAGACCTAACGACGATGACGGCGACTAATTATAGGGTTTAGGACGTCATCTACGCTGGACACACCCTCTAATGGGCTCTAAGACGATACACGGCCCAACGAACCAAAATACGTTGATGCAGCACCCTGGCAGATTCTGGAAGGTGACTTGTTTCGATGATTCCCGTTGACTCCGGACGTATTTTGACATGATTCCAAATCCATTGGTTAGCTTATCAAATTATCTTTCCAAGCATATCTGGTTCGTCGAAAACGGAGTTCGTATGCGTCCGAGGCGTTGATTTTACCTGGGACTGCTCCTGAATTTCGAGGGTGACGAGGTAGCTGAGTTGGAGACGGATTGCAACTTGGGGAAGACCATGGCGTCGGTGAGTCCAGCGTGGCGATGTCCTCATCATTCTCGTTGACAAGAGTGAAGTGTTTGGCGTATTCAAAACCTTTGTCAAGAGAAGCCTGAAGGACCGAGAATGCAATAGCAAGGTGACCAGAGGGGGGTGAATGGGAGCTCAAAAAATTTCTCTCGAAACTTTGGCCTATTGTCCCCAAAGTCTACCCCCGAAAGCTTTGAACGAAACCATGATGCCCACGACCCATGGAAGATGGTGGATGATCCCTAGGATCACAGCGAGGCACCACAAAGCGATAGCAAACCAAACGGCAAAAGCACTGGATCAAGTTCGACCGTCAAAAATGAAGTCCCGAACGTAGATAGACGGCTACGTCGAGAAATCCCCAAATACCGATGCTAACAAGTAGCAAAGATATCTATAGAGATTCCTTGGTCAACTACAAGGCCAAACGAGAAGTCCAAAAACCAAGCGAACAAGCCGGGAGAGCAAACGCACTAAACCGGAGGCTACAGCATGATCCCGGACTGTCCGCCGGTACGGTCGCGGACTGTCTACCCAGTGGCGGACTGTCCGGGCTCAGGTCGCAGACTGTCCGCCGGCCAAAAGAGCTAAACCTCACTGCTGCTGAAGTCCCCTGGACAGTTCTCAGACTATCCGCGAAAACCAACGGCGGACTGTCCACCGGTCAATGAACAGTGCAGCACCTGAAGAACACAACCACTGATCTGGCGTTTCCCCAATGCGCGGACTGTCCGCGGTCACTTCGGCGCACTGTCCGCGAGTGTCCAGAAAGGGCAATTTTGGTCGCTCGAAACCCAAATCTTCTTCAAATCGAATCAACTCACAATCCCACATTCCCAAACTTGGAGAGGATGATCACAGAGTAGTTAGGAGACTATCCCCAAGAAATCATCTGCTCAAATCGATTCAATCACCGGGAAATCGAAAGGGGAGGAGCATGAACGAAAAAGCGCCACGAAAACGAAATCAACCCGATCTACTTGTTCGTGAGGAGTTAGATGAATTCCTTCGGTGGAAGTAATCTCCTATCAAAAACGAACAAGTTGATTCAAACGGATTTCGCAAAGACGCAGTAGGGAGAGAGATCGAGTGATGGGAAAATCGCGGAGAAACGAAGAACGCGAAGAACACGAACAAAACGCGAATCAACACCTCGATCTGCAACCGTGTGGCTACCACACGCTACAACAGTGAGGTTACGGCCTCACTTCCTCAAAATCTCCAATACATAGAGGTGTGGTTCTCTGCGGATCTCAGCTAGCTACAGCAGGGGATTGGGAGAGCAGGAAACCCTAGAAGGAAAGAGCAAACGACTGAGATAAATGGGGAGGTGGGTGTCTCCCCCTACTTATCCTAATTTTAACTATTCCTAATTCCCACTCTACCCCTAACTACTTACAGAGTGAACCAGCTAAACCCTAAGGTTATTCTGGACCAACTCGAAGGTAGGTGAATCCGACGGCCACGCCTGCACAACTCGTAGCGTTGCCTCGACGCAACCTCCCGATTGCCGCCACGTGCCGCCACCGCTCCGCGTCCTTTTCCTGGACGTCGCACCCCCGGTTTTGAGGCCCAAACCGGGAAGCCAGCCTTTCAGCCAACCCCCGGTTTGGAGGCCCAAACCGGGAAACCAGCCCAAACTCAGCAAACCCGCAGCACCCAGGTTTTGAGGCCCAAACCTGTAAACCATCCTCAGCCCGAGTTTTGTGGCCAAACTCGGAAACCGTCCACGCCTAGGTTTTGAGGCCCAAACCTGGAAACCGTCCACCCGATGGTTTTTCTCTGGCTCTACCACCAAACCGAAGCTGTAGAGGGGATGCACCGCCCGTGCACCCTGTCCACCGACACGTGTCCCCAAGTCCACGACTTTGGCAACACATGATCGCAAGTCTTCGCTCATCGCTGTCCCAGGCTGTCAGCCACCACAGCTGATCCTTGGGCCACCGGTCCCTCAGTCCAAGCCTCACGTCCGCCCTTCGCCACTCTCGGTCCATCGGCACGGCACGTCTCTACTTGACCTTCACCTTGCCTCTGATGACTGTATCCGTGCTCGACACCTGCACAACACAAGCCAAAGAACATGTGCATCATCCCAGTTGACAATCACTCATCACTCAGAGACCCGACATACACCCATGTATCCGCAATCTCCCCCTTGATGACTGCATTGTCAACTACTAACACAAATCATAATAGAAAGAAGGAAGGAAGGAAGAGAGAGAGAGAACTCGACCAAATGACCCAAAAGCATAGCAAAGCCGAAGAAGTTCAAGTGGAAAGAGCAAGACAACTTGGTCCCCAAAGACATGGGCAACGGCTCGACGCGACCAAAGCAAAGCAAAGCTAGCCCTCAAGAAGAGGTAGAACAGGCTCAACGCCGCTAGCAAATACCAAATGAAAAATCGAAGCAAAATGCTAGTCCCTCAAGATAGAGGCACAGAGGCTCAACACAACTAGCAAGAAAGCTCGATACCAAAACCTTACGGTCAAACTGCCCCTTGTATGGTGCACACAACTGATTCCTCTCCCCTTAGTGAAACATGGGAGGCATATGATTTGCAAATTCTCCCCCTTAGTTGAAAATGCACCATCAAGCATAAGGAACCGAAAGCAATTTTCTCCCCCTCAGAAAATGCACCATCAAAAGTACCAAAAAGAGAAGTTCTCCTACCAACAAGAGAAGTTCTCCCCCTTCCAAAATGCATATGTGTCAAAATGCAAGTTAGCAGCTTTAGGAATATAATCAAGAAAATGCAAAGATGCTCTAAACAGTATAGCTCCAATGACTCACTGGAAAGCATATCAGCTAGCAAAGGCTCAAACTGATCACCAAATATGAAATATGAACATATGAGCAAAGTGAGCAGTTTGAGCCAAAAAGGAGTCACCATCAAAATAGCACTAGACAAGTATAGACAGGAAGTCAAGCAAGTGCTAAACATGTATACAAGGTGAACTACCCCTAGCAAAGTTCAAACATCATGCTATAGAATGAAGCATACACTTGTGATTTTAGTTTTAAATCGGAGTTGCAGCGGTGAAATAACACAAGTTCAGAAGTTTAGCAGATGTTTGCGAGAGGTTGAAAGCTTGTCATTGTCTAACTTTTCAACCGAGCGAAGCCTATGCAAAAAGCAATCAGAAGCTTAAAACGTCGGTTTCGGTCATACACTACATGGCTCGAGTTTAACTCAAATGTGCAATGAGAAACAGTCTCGATACCGTGATGTGTTGACAAGCAGTCCCATCTCGATCTTTTCAGTTCACTAAAACTTGGTTCAATTTTATTGACAAAAATGAACAAACCAAGCAAGTGGGAGACTCAGAACTAGAGACATAGCAACCTAGCATATATGAAAAACACGAGTGAACTCAACACATTCTACACATGCTAGTTGCATATCTCAATGGTGAACGTTTTTAGTTTTAAGTTTGTTAAGCAGGTTCACCATTCAAATATAGCTCAGCTCACAACATGTACCAGTGATCAGAAAGAGCATAAGCCACGAGCATCATCATAAGCATCAGAGCATACTACATAGAGCATAGTTACATACTAATGATTATATACATGAAGCTCAGAATGTAAATGCGTATGCTAAAATGCAAAAGAAAACAAACGAAAAAGAGTCAGTCTATAATACAAGATCCAAAATGTTTCCCCCATCTAAAAGGGGAAACACACACCAAGCTCACCCCTCAACCGATTAAAGGTTGATTCGTCCAAAGGCTTGGTGAAAATATCAGCCAACTGATGATGAGTATCAACATGGCAAAGGTCGATATCACCCTTCTCATAGTGGTCTCGCAGAAAATGAAAGAGCACATCAATGTGTTTGGTCTTCGAGTAAAGCACGGGGTTGTTAGCAACGCTAATCGCACTCGTGCTGTCACAAAGCAAAGGAACACGAGAAAAGCTCAAACCAAAATCACGCAAAGTGGCCATCATCCAAAGCAACTGGGAACAGCAGCTAGCCGCAGCTACATACTCAGCCTCTGTGGTAGACTGGGCGACACTAGACTGCTTGCGAGAAGACCACGATACAAGAGAAGAACCGATAAATTGGCAGGTCCCAGAAGTGGACTTGCGCTCAATGCGACAACCAGCAAAATCGGCATCGGAATAACCGCAAAGGGAGAGGGTGGAGGAAGCTGAATACCACCCGAACTCAGGTGTGAAACGAAGGTACCTGAAAATGCGCTTGACCGCCTGACGGTGAGAAGTGCGCGGCGATGCCTGAAAGCGCGCACACAGACACACCGCGAACTGGATGTCCGGGCGTGTCGCCGTCAGGTAGAGCAGCGACCCGATCATGCTTCGGTACTCCTTCTGGTTCACAGCTTCTCCATCATTGTCCGCATCCAGGACCGTCGTGGTTGACATGGGTGTTGGAAGAGGCTTGGCCTCACCCATATCGAACCTCTTCAGCAAGTCCTTGGTGTACTTGCCCTGGTGCACAAACGTCCCTTCTCGGGATTGCTTGATTTGCAACCCGAGGAAAATCATAAACTCGCCCATCATGCTCATCTCAAATTCCCTACTCATAGTATCTGCAAACTTGGCAACCAAAGCGTGAGAAGAACCACCGAAAATGATATCATCCACGTAAATTTGGACCAAGAGAGTATCAGTGCCTTGCTTGAGGAGAAAGAGCATTTTATCTACACATCCCATTTAAAACCCTTAGCAAGCAAAAAGGTTTTCAACCAATCATACCAGGCTCTACGGGCTTGTTTCAAACCATACAAAGCTTTGTGGAGTTTAAAGACATGGTTTGGAAACTTGGAATTTTCAAAACCGGGGGGTTGTCTAACATACACCTCCTCTTCTATGTAGCCGTTTAAGAAGACACTCTTGACATCCATTTGAAAAAGTTTGAAACCTTTGGATGCAGCAAAAGCCAAGAGTATCCTAATAGCCTCCAAACGAGCTACAGGAGCAAAAGTCTCCTCATAGTCTATCCCCTCCTTCTGACTATATCCCTGGGCTACGAGTCTGGCCTTGTTTCTCACAACATGGCCATCTTCTCCCTGTTTGTTTTTGAAAACCCATTTTGTCCCAATTGGGTGACACCTAGAAGGTGGAGACACCAGAACCCAAACCCGATTTCTCTCAAAGTTCTCAAGCTCCTCATGCATGGCATTGACCCAATCCGGATCCGTCAAAGCGTGTCCAACATCCCAGGGTTCCAAATCAGCAACAAATGCAGAATGAGCAAAGTGAGAGATTTGCCTTGACCGGGTGACGCGTTCGTCGATGCTGCCGATCATCTGCTGAGGCGGGTGCTGGCCCTGAATGTGTCGTGGCACCTCCCTTGTCGAAGTGGCCTCCCCCTCAACAGCAGCTGGTGCCTCCTCGGGTACAAAGGGTACCGCTCGAGGTGGCGCATCACACGGCCCCCAGGAAGAAGACGTGTCGGGGCCGTGAGTCGTCGTAGAAGCCGCTCTTGGCGGCACAGCAGGTGGAGGGGGTGCTGGATCATCCATACCTTCAGCACCCTCATCCTCGTCATCAAAAAGAGGCTCACCGACCTCGTGATCACCTGCACGCTCAAAACGAGAAGAAGGACAAACCATGGTCTCGTCGAAGGTGACAACGGATGTCTCCATGACTCGGTTAGTGTCAAGGTTAAGTACACGATAAGCTCGAGTGTGAGTGCCATAACCCAAAAACACACCGTCAGAAGAACGAGACTCAAATTTGTCCAAGTTGCCCTTTGCTATTGTCGCCGAAGGTGATAAACTCCTTTCCGGCGACTGGACTAAGACTAGAGAACCACTTGCGTTTCCGGTCATGTGCCTCGAACAACCGGAATACACCAACCAAACGTTCTCCAATCGTTTTACCTACATCAATAAAAAGACATAGGGTGAGCATACGGTCCAACACTGGGGTTAGTGAAGTAAGGGGAAACCAGTGTTAGGCCGACTGCTCAAAAGAACGGTTAGCAGAAAAACCATTCCTAGCGCGTCTACGAGAGGAGCGATCACCACGCTGAGGAAAGCGTGGTCCGCTGGGGAAAGAACGCTCACCGCGATACTCAAAACGTGGTGAGGGAAAGCGCTCAACTACAAAGCCACCGCCACGGGGTCCATAGCCCACAACTGCAGGCTCCCGCCGGGCACGTCCTCTCCTCTGCTGCCTAGGCCTAGGAACTTGAGGTTCTGGACCTCTGGGCCTAGCAGCTCTCCTCGGAGCTCTCTTCTGAACATTCGGCACGTGTACATCATGGAAAGGATGGTACATGTCCGGGTTGTTCATCTCCCTAGCACGGCGCGCCTCTCTCTTGCGCCGAAAGCAAAACTCACTCAAGTGTCCATCTCTCCCACAATGCTCACAATGGTACCTCACCGCTCTCAAAGGAGGTTGTTGGTACGAACGGTTGTGGGTGTGGATCACTTTGCCCTTCTGTGGCATAAGCTCCTCCTAGATGGGTGGCATGGTGTCCAGCTTGTTCTTTAGGTGGTTGGGTTTGGGATGCCACACTTGGTTCTTGGGTGGAGCTCTCGGAGGTTCCTGAAACACTCCATCCTTGGTGTTAGGCTTGAGAGGCTCTTTGGGTGGAAGCTTGGTATGTTTGGGAGTAGTGGTGGAGTTGGGCTTCTCACTCGGGTTCAAACCACTCGACTCTCCAATCTTCCCAAAAGCAGAAACATCAACGCCCAGAGCAAAACCTACACCAGGACCTCCAGCAGCTCGCTTGAATTGGGAGATCATCATCCCGAGCTGTGGCTCACCACTAGACACCCATGACAAGATGGTTCGAAGGTATGTGTTTTCTTCCTCGGTTTGCATCTTGTCATGCTTCACGTTTGCAATCTCCATCTCCAAACCCTCACAAAGAACACACCTAGCCACACATGTGCTACCTGAGTTGGCCTCTCCAAGAGACACAATCTTGGCATTCTTCTCTGCCAACTCAGATTGCAAGACAGGACAAGTCTTGCACGCACCCAACAGCGAGGGTCTAGCCTTCAGCTCATCCACCTCTCCTACCAACGCAGCATACTTACCTCTCAAAGTGAGAAGGTCAGTCATGTGCTTCGTGCACATCTCACAATCGGTCTCCTCCGACACGACCACGGTGGACTTAGCAAACTCAAGCTCCCTCACCGTGTCCTCCCACTTCTACCTAAACCCCTTGCGCTCTCTAGCGGCACGCCTAAGCAAGTTATCTTGACTAAGGAGCGCGGCAGTAAGCTTCTCGACCTCAGCAGAAAGCTCATCGGGGGTCAGAGATACCTGGGAGGTGTCGTCGTCGTTGTCGTCCCGAGGAGTGTCACCACTGACCTCCTTGCCGAGGGCCATGGTGCAGAAGCCCTCGTCGTCGGCGAAGAAGCAGAGGCCATTGAGCTTGTCCTCGATCCTCTTCTTCTTCTCGGACTCATCGTCGCTTGAGGAAGCGGAGTCGTCGTCCGAGTCGTCGACGTCGCTGAGCGTGGCGAAGAAAGCACGCTGCTCAGCCTGGGCCTTCTCCAAGTACTTGGTCTTGATGTACTCCTTATTGAAGCCGCCCTTCCGCTTGTGCTTCGCGGGGACGTACTTCTCCTTGCGCTTGCCAGAGTCGTACTTGTGCCCATGATCGCCCTTCCCAGAATGCTTGTTCTTCTTGGGACAGTTGGCGATGAAGTGGTCGGGGTCACCGCACTCAAAGCATCCTGAGCGTCCTCCTCCACGGCGACGGTTCATGCGGTTGTTGCGGAACTGCGAGAACCGGTTGGCGAGCATCGCCAACTCATCATCCCCTAAAGACTCCAGCTGGTCCTCTGTGACAGAAAAGTGTGAAGAGAGTGCAAATCCTCTAGAGCGGTTAGCAGAAGAGCCAGAAAGCAAAGCCATCGACGGGCCAGAAGGATTTTCATAAGAAGCCCTCGCCATGGCATCGATCTCACTGGACTTGAGCTTATTGAAGAGCTCGTCGCACGTGAGGGTCTCATAGTTAGGTGATTCGATGATCGCCTGAACTTTGGAATCCCACACCGACCGATCAAGAGTACGCAAAAGCTTCAAAGCCCTCTCATGATCGTCGAAAGGCAACAGCTCCTTGTTAGCCCTCATCCTGTTGACAATCACCTGAAAGCGAGCGAATAAACTTTCTATGCTCTCGCCAGGCATATGTCGAAAGTTCTCATACTCTCACTTGAACGACTCGTAGAGACGGGTTTTGACTTGAGAGGTTCCCTCATGGAAACGCATGAGGGTAGCCCAAATCTCCCGAGCCGTAGCGAGATGAGAAACACGATCAAACTCACTCATGCTCAAGCATGAGAAAAGAGCATTACGGGCTCGGCTATTGGCGTTGTGCTCATCGATCTGAAGCTGAGAGACACGAGCAGCCAAGACCACGTAATCGGCAGAGTTGCAAATATCCCAGATAGAAGCACCCAAACTCTGCAGATAGGCCGACATGCGTATCTTCCAATACGCATAGTTCGTCCCATCGAAAAATGGCGGTTTGCCCATGCCGCGATCCATGTCGCCTTCTGTGGATCTGGAACCGGCTAAGGTGGAAGATCCTTATCCCGCTCCGATACCAATTGAAGGACCGAGAATGCAATAGCAAGGCGACCAGAGGGGGGGTGAATGGGAGCTCAAAAAATTTCTCTCAAAACTTTGGCCTATTGTCCCCAAAATCTACACCCGAAAGCTTCGAACGAAACCGTGATGCCCATGACCCTTGGAACAGGGTGGATGATCCCTAGGATCACAGCGAGGCACCACAAAGCGATAGCAAACCAAACGGCAAAAGCACCGGATCAAGTTCAACCATCAAAAACCAAGTCCCGAACGTAGATAGACGGCTACGTCGAGAAATCCCCAAATACCGATACTAACAAGTAGCAAAGATACCTATAGAGATTCCTTGGTCAACTACAAGGCCAAACGAGAAGTCCAAAAACCAAACGAACAAGCCGGGAGAGCAAACGCACTGAACCGGAGGCTACAGCAGGATCCCAGACTGTCCGCCGGTACGGTCGCAAACTGTCTGCCCAGTGGCGGACTGTCCGTGCTCAGGTCGCGGACTGTCCGCCGGCCAAAAGAGCTAAACCGCACTGCTGCTGAAGTCCCCTGGACAGTTCCCGGACTGTCCGCGAAAACCAACGGCGGACTGTCCGCCGGTCAATGAACAGTGCAGCACCCGAAGAACACAGCCACTGATCTGGCGTTTCCCCGATGCGCGGACTGTCCGCGGTCACTTCGGCGGACTGTCCGCGAGTGTCCAGAAAGGGCGATTTTGGTTGCCCGAAACCCAAATCTTCTCCAAATCGAATCAACTCACAATCCCACGTTCCCAATCTTGGAGAGGATGATCATGGAGTAGTTAGGAGACTATCCCCAAGAAATCATCCGCTCAAATCGATTCAATCACCGGGAAATCGAAAGGGGAGGAGCATGAACGAAAAAGCGCCACGAAAATGAAATCAACCCGATCTACTTGTTCGTGAGGAGTTAGATGAATTCCTTCGGTGGAAGTAATCTCCTTTGAAAAACGAACAAGTTGATTCAAACGGATTTCGCAAAGACGCAGTAGGGAGAGAGATCGAGTGACGGGAAAATCGCGGAGAAACAAAGAACGCGAAGAACACGAACAAAACGCGAATCAACACCTCGATCTGCAACCGTGTGGCTACCACACGCTACAACAGTGAGGTTACGGCCTCACTTCCTCAAAATCTCCAGTACACAGAGGTGTGGTTCTCTGCGGATCTCAGCTAGCTACAGCAGGGGATTGGGAGAGCAGGAAACCCTAGAAGGAAAGAGCAAATGACTGAGATAAATGGGGAGGTGGGTGTCTCCCCCTACTTATCCTAATTCTAACTATTCCTAATTCTCACTCTACCCCTAACTACTTACAGAGCGAACCAGCTAAACCCTAAGGTTATTTTGGACCAACTCGAAGGTAGGTGAATCCGACGGCCACGCCCGCACAACTCATAGCGTTGCCTCGACGCAACCTCCCTATTGCCGCCACGTTCCGCCACCGCTCCGCGTCCTTTTCCTGGATGTCGCACCCCCGGTTTTGGGGCCCAAACCGGGAAACCAGCCTTTCAGCCAACCCCCGGTTTTGAGGGCCAAACCGGGAAACCAGCCCAAACTCAGCAAACCCGCAGCACCCAGGTTTTGAGGCCCAAACCTGGAAACCGTCCTCAGCCCGAGTTTTGTGGCCAAACACAGAAACCGTCCACGCCCAGGTTTTCAGGCCCAAACCTGGAAACCGTCCACCCGATGGTTTTTCTCTGGCTCTACCACCAAACCGAAGCTGCAGAGGGGATGCACTGCCCGTGTACCCCGTCCACCGACACATGTCCCCAAGTCCACGACTTAGGCAACACATGACCGCAAGTCTTCGCTCGTCGCTGTCCCAGGCTGTCAGCCACCACAGCTGATCCTCGGGCCACCAGTCCCTCAGTCCAAGCCTCACGTCCGCCCTTCGCCACTTTCGGTCCATCGGCACGGCACGTCTCTACTTGACCTTCACCTTGCCTCTGATCACTGAATCCGTGCTCGACACCTGCACAACACAAGCCAAAGAACATGCGCATCATCCCAGTTGACAATCACTCAGAGACCCGGCATACACCCATGTATCCGCAAAGCCAAAATGAGTTTGATAGAAGAATCAAGAAAGTGAGAAGTGACAATGGAAGTGAGTTTAGAAACACAAGAGTTGATGAGCTATGTGATGAATTTGGAATCAAACATCAATTCTCGGCCAAGTATACACCTCAATCCAATGGGATAGTTGAAAGAAAGAATAGGACACTCATTGATATGTCAATATCCATGCTTAGTGAATACAATGTGAGTGATTCCTTTTGGGCCGAAGCAATCAACACGGCATGCTATTATAGCAACTGGCTCTATTGTCACCCTCTATTGAAGAAGACACCATATGAGCTCCTCAATGATAGAAAGCCCAACATTGCATATTTCTGGATTTTTGGGTGCAAGTGCTACATATTTAAGAAGGGCACAAGACTTGGCAAGTTTGAAAAGAAGTGTGATGAAGGGTTCCTACTTGGTTACTCCACTACAAGCAAGACATATAGAGTGTGGAACAACGCATCAAGAATAGTTGAAGAAGTCCATGATGTTGAGTTTGATGAAACCAATGGCTCACATGAAGAACAAGACAACCTAGATGATGTGAGAGGAACACAATTGGTGGAAGCTGTGAAGAACATGGACATTGGTGATATAAGGCCAAAGCAAGTGATTGACATTGAAGATGACAAAGATCAAGTGCTCTCTCCTCCAACCATGCATGACAACAATATTGCAAGCTCTAGTGGTTCTCAAGTTCAACAAGATGCTAGCGCAAGTGCAAGTGCCCAACCGCAACAAGTGCTACAACCAACACATATTGCAAGAGATCATCCTTTGGATCAAATTGTTGGTGACATAAGAAGAGGTGTGCAAACAAGATCAAGATTGGCTTCATTTTGTGAACACTACTCATTTGTACCATCTATTGAGCCAACCAAAATTGATGAGGCTTTGGTGGATATTGATTGGGTAAATGCAATGCATGAAGAGTTGAACAACTTTACCCGCAATAATGTTTGGGAGTTAGTGGAAAGACCAAAGAATACAAATGTGATTGGCACAAGATGGGTCTTCCGGAACAAGCAAGATGAAGATGGCATAGTTGTAAGGAACAAAGCAAGATTGGTTGCACAAGGGTACACTCAATTGGAAGGCATTGACTTTGGAGAAACCTATGCACCGGTTGCTAGATTGGAGGCCATAAGAATCTTACTTGCATATGCTTGTTCTCACAACATCAAGCTCTATCAAATGGATGTCAAAAGTGCTTTTCTCAACGGATTCATAAATGAGCTAGTGTATGTTGAGCAACCTCCCGGATTTGAAGACTTGAAGAAACCCAACCATGTGTACAAGCTCAAGAAGGCATTATATGGGTTGAAGCAAGCACCTAGAGCATGCTATGAAAGATTGAGGGATTTCTTGCTATCAAAAGGTTTCAAGATTGGGAAGGTTGACACCACACTCTTCACCAAGAAGATTTGAAGTGACTTGTTTGTGTTGCAAATCTATCTGGATGGCATCATATTTGGATCAACCAACTATTGGTAGTTCTTAGCTTCACTAAAGATAGTGCTAGGCAACTATCCCCGGTAACGGCCCAGGAATGCTTGTGGGCACTTGCTAACATTGTTACTAGGAGTAGACTATGGAGTCTATCCCCAACAACGGCGTCAGAAATGCTTGGAGCAAGACCAGTCAATTTACCTAAAGGAGTGGAGCTAAAGCAGCTATCTACTAATGCCAAGCGGGGTTGTCAATCCCGACACTAGTAGGAGCTAGCTAGAGAGAATGCAATCTACCAGGAGGAGATTCTGCAAGCGCACAGAACTATCGTAGTAGCACTTCGCCTGGGAGTACCAGGTGTCGATTTATTTGATCCCAAGGGAAGGCTAGGGTGGTGTATGAGTTGAGTCAAAGAGGGGATGAGAGTCGAAGAAATAAGAAAAAGGAAAAGGGGAGAAAGGAAGATGAAAGGCTAGAAAGAATATATGGGTGGATAGGTAAGGATGAAATGGATGGCTAAGGTAAGGTGGATAACTAGATAGATAGATAGAACGGGATAACTAAGGATAACAAATGATAACTACTAACTACTAATAACTAATCCTAGATAACTGCAAGCAAGATAACTACGAAGCAAGATAGTTACGAAGCAAGGCAGGCAAAAGACAATAAAGCAACTAAGTTAAGTATTGTTTTATTCCTATCTTGTCAAGTATTGAGGCGTACTAGCCTTTACCACTTCCTTAGGTTGAGCGCTAGCACAACGAGCCTTACTGTTAAACTGGGCCAACTACGTGGTGGAATTCAAGGCGCATAGGGCTGTCACCACCTGCTTGCTACCACAGCTATCCGGGGGTCCAGCCGTATCTGAAGGTAAGTCTATAACTAAGCACCACACTTAACTATATTCTAACTATCTCTACCCTAGCTTTGAATAGAACACGTACCCTTGCGGACGTCAGAGCAAATACTTGACTTAATAAGATAAATACTAAACTAGCTAAGCAACCTGTTGGCAAAGATCAAACACTAAGATCACTAGAGATTAACTACTATGGCTAAGTGAATTGAACTGTAGGATAGCTAGGCACTCAAGCAATCAATCAAGTATACCACTCAATACTGATAATTAGAATAAAGTAATACTTGAAATGATGAACTAGAATATAGTAAGTGCTTGAGTAACAAGAGCAAAACCTGAACTGGAGATGAAGGAAGACTCTTCCCAGCTCCAGGACTGATCACTCGCACGCCTCTACTCTTGAGCTAAGCCTTGAGCAGCGCTACCGCGAGGGCAAAGATGCCTTGCTCTACTAGCTACCTACTTGCCTAAGCTCTCTGAGCTTCTAACCTAACTCTCACTTTCTTCTCTTGCTCTGCTTCTCTTGGTGTGGGATGGTACTGGGTGTGAATGAAGAGGTGCCTCCAGGGGGGTATTTATAGCCCAAATGAGTGAGGGGGGTACTTATAGGGGGCAGCCAGCCGACCTAGGGTTAGGTCAGGTGGTGGGCGCCACCCCCTACTGGCGGCCGCTAGTGTCCTTGCCGCTGGATGCACCGTCCTTGATCCAACGGCCTCCGGGTGGTTGTCCAAGGCGGTTTGGAAGTCGGTTGCATGTCCTAGCAACCGCCATTCAGCCTTGATCCACGCCACTTCATCCTGAGTCGTCTGATGCCACTGACCTAGTGACCAAAGGCCAAGATTTGGCCTTGGGGAGGTCACACGGATCGGTGACGTGGCAGGGAGTGGCACTTGGGCCAACCCAAGTGGCGGGCGCCACATAGAGGTGGCGGGCGCCACCTAGGGGTGGTGGGCGCCACCCTCCTTAGGCCCATTTCGGCCCTGCTGAGTGGGCTTGGCCTCTGGTGGGTCCATATGTCCAAATTTGGTTTAAATCCTACATTCAAATAAAATTCCATGGACATGTGGAATTTGGTTAGTTTGAAACCTATTTGACTACATTTCATGCCTTTTTGGTGGATTTTAGGGTCAAATGTTGATGGTAAAACAGGTGTTTAAGGACCGTCAACACCAACCAAGACTTTTGTGAAGAATTTGGAGAAATGATGGCTAAAGAGTTTGAGATGTCTACGATTGGAGAGCTTAGTTACTTCCTTGGTCTACAAATCAAGCAAATGAAAAAGGGCACATTTGTTAGTCAAGGGACGTACATCAAGGACATGCTCAAGAAGTTTGGGTTAGATGAAGCAAAAGCAATAACTACTCCAATGGGCACAAATGGACATTTGGATAGTGACTCTAGTGGTGACATGGTGGATCAAAAGCTATATCGGTCAATGATTGGAAGCCTACTCTATGTGACCGCATCAAGGCCGGATGTCATGTTTAGTGTATGCATGTGTGCAAGGTTCCAAGCTTCACCAAGAGAAAGTCATTTGAAGGCAACTAAAAGAATATTGAGATATTTGAAGCACACTCCAAATGTTGGACTATGGTATCCCAAGGGCTCTCAATTTGAGTTGATTGGATACTCGGATTCCGATTATGTAGGATGCAAGGTGGATAGGAAGAGCACATCGGGCACTTGTCAATTGCTTGGAAGATCACTTGTCTCATGGTCATCAAAGAAGCAAAATAGTGTTGCACTCTCTACCGCCGAAGTCGAATACATATCCGCGGGTAGTTGTTGTGCACAATTGCTATGGATGAAAGCAACATTGCAAGATTATGGAATCAAGTTTGGACATGTCCCATTGCTTTGTAATAATGAGAGCATCGTCAAAATAGCCACCAACCCGGTACAACATTCAAGGACAAAGCACATTGACATAAGGCATCACTTCATTAGAGATCATCAAGCAAAGAAAGACATATCTATTGAGAGTGTGGGCACCGATGATCAACTTGCCAATATCTTCACTAAGCCACTAGATGAAAGAAGGTTTTGCAAGCTAAGGAATGAATTGAATATCCTAGACTTCTCCAACATGAGTTGAATGCACCCCCCACATGTGACATGCCTCTCCTCCGAGAAAGCAAAGGTGAAATTGTTTGGCATGTGCATTCATTCTTATTAAGTTGTGATCTAGTCATATAGCCATCACATTGCTTATTTAGGCTCATTCATGGTAAATCAAATGAATTTGAAGTATATATGTTACCACTATTGCTTCTATGTTTGGTTTGATCTAGTGGTAGCATATAACTTGTTTGTGAGCTTGTAACTCTAGTGTTTGGTCTAGTAAATGAGCAATGGGTGTTTAACCAACGTGAGTAAGATAACCATTGTAAGATGTGTGAAGAAGCTTACTCTAGAGCAAACTGTGTTAAATATCCTATGCTCATGAGCTAGAATAAGCCATAACTTGACTAAATGTAATTCCCTATCATTAAAACTTGCCTCACCTTTATGTTAAATTGTTGACAAAGGGGGAGAAAATGTTGACAAAGATAAATGTTGATATGAGGGGAGCAAATGCTATAAATATAGAAGAGATATGCCATGTAAACCTTCAAGTGGGATCGGAGCCTACAAATAGGGGGAGCAAGCTCATAAACATGATTGTTGCATTTGAAATATGTATATTCATATGTTTTATTACAATGCATAAGCTATTTATCTTTATATTAATGCTTATGTGGTGAATGCTAGTGTTAGAACATGATTGATGATATGACTCACTAGCATGAATAGGTTGATAACTAGACATATTTGTATTTTCATATTTTCAAGTGGTTCAAGAGCCTTATTATAATGTTGATCTCACGGGGTTCTTGAGTTATGATGTATGTCTAGTAATAAATGATGCTAAGGATGGTATTACATGTGCACTCCGATTGTTATCACACTTCAAAGGTCCATTCTTATGCCTTAGCATCATCATTGGTAGTATTGCTTACCCACATTTCATATCCATACATATGTGCCAAATCTAGAACCAAACTCTATAGCACATATGTAGGGGGAGCTAATACTATCAATGTGGTTACTCAAATTTAAATCACATATCTTTGTATAGGTTGTCATCAATTACCAAAAAGGGGGAGATTGAAAGCCCTTGTTTGGTTTCGGTTAATTGATGAAACCTATTTGGTCTAATCCTATTGCTAAGCATGTGTGTAGCTTATTAGAAAGGATTTTGACCAAGCCAAGTGGTGGAGTTAGCTAGGTGGCAACCATGAAGGATGGTGATGACCACAAGCACTCAAGAGATCAAGTGCTCTACCATTGGTGAAACTTGAGAAGAAGGGAAGAGATGAGCAAAGAGGCCCGAAGGCAAAGGTATAACCTATAGGGCTCTTTGTTTTAGTGATCAAGACACTTAGCGAGTGTGATCACATTTAGGATAGATAGCCTTACTATGAAGAGGAGATTATTCACGGCTTATGCGGTGTTCAAGTGCCACTAGGTGTTCTCTAACATATCGATGCTATAGACCTAGTGAGAGACTAACTAAACCCTTGGAAAATGCTTTTCAAAATGCAAACACACGTGCACAAGTGTTGGAACACTTTGGTGTTGGCGCATGGGAGCAAGGGTAGAAGTTGGAAAGTGAAAGATACTGAGTTAGGGGCATCGAACGCTGCTGGCGGCAGCATCGAACGGTGGGCCGAGCGTCCGTTGGTAAACCCTAACCACTGACATTTGTTGAGGAAGCATCGGACGCTGGCAACAGACGCTGGCAATACACAGTTGCAGAGTCCGATGGTTGTGACGTGGCGCGAAGCGATATAGCCATTGGGATCTAACGGGCTGAATTCATCGCAGAGGGACACGTGGTGCTCATCGGAGCATCGGATGCTGAGGGAGCGTCCGATGGCCCCGACACCGACGCGTCCGATGCCTCTATTTCAGGCCCAACGGCTAGGCCGACTTGTGTGGCCTATTTAAGGGGCTTGTCCGGCTTGCTAGGTTTTACTCTTGCACATTTTGATTCCTAAGCATACTAGTGAGCTTTGGCAGGCCTCCCAACTCATCTCCCAAGTTGATTTGATCAAAACAAGTGAGATTCAGTGAGCTAGTGCGTGATTTGAAAAGAGTTCAATCTAGTGGCACTAGTTCTATGCATCGGCATTGAGTTCTCTTGTTACTCTTGGCATTTGTCGGTGCCTAGACGGCTTGGAGGCGTTGAGGTGGTTTTTGGCAAGAGAAGGAGATTGTTCTTGGCCACCACCGATCGTGATTGTGAGAGGTTTTGGAGCCTCACCTCACCGGAGTGGCAAGAGGCATCCTTAGTAGATTGCTCGTGTCTTTGAGCTACCTCACTAGCGGTAGATTCTTGTGGCACTCTTAGTGAGCTTGGCTTTACGCCGATTAGCCACCGGGTCACCTAGTGTTGGTCGACACATCGGGGAGTAGCGTGCCGGCAAGCACGTGAACCTCGGGATAAATCTTGGTGTCCCGTGTGCTTATTGTGATTGCTTCCACATCTTGGTGATTGGTCTTCATATTCACATCTTGGTGATTGGCATCACGAGTGGATTTCACCGGTGATTGGCTCTCTACTAGGCAATCCCAAAGGCTCGGTGAAACCACCTCTATCTAGCTCATTTACTTTGTGTATTTACATTGAGATATTTCTCTTGTGTAGATACTATCACTTGTTGTATATCTATTGTTATATTCCTTGTGTAGCTAGTTGTGATTAGTTTGCTTAGTCTATCCATTGCACACATTTGTCTCATATACATTTTGTATATCATACTTGTACTAGAGCTAGTTAGTTTTATTCCGCATTAGATATTAGCTCTAATTGCTTGTGGGACATAGATATATTAGGTAGAATTGTTGGATAGGTGGTTTGCAACACACTATTAGGCTAGCGCAAAAAGCTTCGCCATTTGTTATACTAATAGTGTTTGCCTAAGTAATTTTGTAGAGTTTTTAATTAGGCTATTCACCCCCCCCCCCTCTAGCCAATTTGGACCTTTCAAGTGGTATCAGAGCCGTGGTCACCGTTTGTTTGAGGCTTAACATCCTTCGGTGTTAAAATGGCTCAAATCAACTATATGGGGAAGCCACCACATTTTGACGGCACCAACTTTGATTGTTGGAAGAGGAAGATGTGTGCATTCACAAGAGGAATGAATAGAAAGATTTGGGAAGTGATTGAACATGACTTTGCGGTAATTGACACCGCAAGTCCCACTCCAAGAGAAGAAGAGAAGCTTCAATGGAATGATGTGGCCATCAACTTGTTCTATGAAGCATTTGACACAAAGGTGCTTGAGCAAATCAAAGACCTTGAAAGAGCAAGTGAGATATGAGAGAGATTAGATGAAACATATGGAGGCACCAAGGCGGTCAAGGGTGCCAAGCTGTACATTCTCAAGGACAAGCTTGCCATGTTCAAGATGCAAGATGATGAAAGCATACCGGAGATGTTTCACCAGTTGCAAGTCATTATCAATGACTTGAAGGCCTTGGGAGAGAAGGTGGAGGATAAGGACTTTTCTCACAAGTTCTTGAGATGCTTACCACCAAGGTTTGATACTTTGGTGACAATCCTAGTGAGGGAAGGATTGGATACGGTAACCCCAAACCAAGTACTAGGTGATGTGGTCACTCAAGACACATACCGTGTGGAAAGGGATGAGGGAGCCCAAGAGGAAGAGAAGAAGAAGAAGACCTTGGAATTCAAGGCTTCGTCCTCCAAGAGCAAGAGCAAGAGCAAAGCAAAGAAAGAGGAAAGTGATGATGAAGCAAGCTCAAGTGGTTGTGAGATAGATGATGAAGAAATGGCTCTCTTTGTGAAGAGGTTTGGCAAGTTCATGAAGAAGAAGGGCTATGGAGCAAGAAAGAGAAGAGATGCAAATAAGGGCACAACCAAGAGATGCTATAGATGCAAGAGCAAAGATCATTTCATTGCGGATTGCCCATATTCTATTGATGAAGATGATGATCACAAGAAAAGCAAGAAGAAAGACAAGAAAGAAAAGAAGGAAAAGAGAGAGAAAAAGAAGGAGAACAAGAAGGGTGGTTCCTACGTTGTGACATGGGATAGTGATGCTTCCTCAAGCGATGATGATGATTCTAGTGATAATGAGAGGAAGACCACCAAGAAGAAGGCTATGGCTAGTCTTGCTATCTCAAGCAAGCCTTCTGTCTTCAACACTCCATCGACATGCTTCATGGCTAAGGCCACTAAGGTATCATCCGATGAGAGTGAAAGTGAGAGTGAGAGTGATGATGATGAGGAGTACTCAAAGGAGGACCTCATGAGCATGCTACAAGATGCTCACTGTCGGAGTAATCATCGACTGATGATATCTCTGACATCCTATAGGAACTAGTCCCCACTATGGTGGATTCCATATTCGCTATAGGCTGATAGCCGGGTGTTAAGTCGTACTATCTTGTGAGTTGTATTGAGCTCGAGGCTCGTAACTCAAGTATGGTTACCGCTGAACCAATCCATCTGAGTAATAGTAGTCACTGGTGAGCCCTGCTGTTGCAAAGGCTTTTATGCGACTGAATAGTCGAAAAGAGGTATAGGAAAAAGCATGGATAATTTGCAAAGTTCTTGTTTCTGATGAACTCCAAACTTTATTAATATCCGACTAATAAATACAATTGCCCTGAGTCAAGATTGTAGCGTAGTCCTTAAGTATGGAATTTCTTCAAGTGCTCAATATTCCATGAATTTGGCAGTGGAGATCCATCTTTAGTGACTAGCTCAAATGACCCAGGTCTTGTTACTTTGGATACAATGTAAGGTCCTTCCCATGGACTCATAAGCTTGTGGCGTCCTGTAGTGTTCTGAATTTTCTTCAACACCATATCGCCTATTTGAAAGGTGTGGTGATGGACATTTTTATCGTAGTAGCGCCTCATCTCTTGAAGGTATCGTGCTGACTGGAAGAGTGCTGTTAGTCGGGCTTCTTCAAGACAGTCGACCTCTAACCGCCTGGTGTCATCAGCTTCGCCTTCATTGTAGTGCTCTGTTCATGGGGAGTTCCAGATTAAATCAGCTGGGAGGATTGCTTCAGTGCCACATACCAGAAAGAAAGGAGTGTGGCCTGTTGCCCGACTTTGTTTACCCGTAGTCCCCAGACTACCTTAGGCAACTCTTCAACCCACTTTCCGCCATGATCCTTTAGGAGGTCAAAGAGCCTTGGTTTTAATCCAGCGAGAATCTGGGCGTTTGCTCGTTCAACTTGGCCGTTGGACTGTGGGTGAGCTACTGATGCATAGTCTATCTTGATCCCGCAGTCACTGACCCATGACTTGAATTCGATAGCCGTAAAGGGGGACCCAAGGTCAGTAATGATTCTGTGCGGCATTCCAAAGCGGTGAGAGATGCTCTGCATGAATTGAACTGACTTGGATGCATTGAATTTGACCAAGGGCATGTACTCAATCCACTTTGTGAATTTGTCGACAGCGACGTAGATGTATTCAAATCCGCCTGGAGCACACTTGAGGGGGCCCACCATATCGAGTCCCCAGCATGAGAAGGGCCATGACGGAGGGATACAGATCAATTCATGTGCAGGTACATGCTACTGCTTGGCAAAGAACTGGCATGATTGACAGCGGCGGACTAAGTCTTCTGCGTCCTTTAGGGCTGAGGGCCAGTAGTATCCTGACCTGAAGATTTTTTCGACTAGTGTCCTTGAAGCTGCGTGATTACCACAGCACCCAGAGTGGACTTCATTTAGGATTTCACGGCCTTCTTCAGGTGAAATGCACTTGAGGAGGACTCCTGCTGAAGCTCCGCGTCGATACAGCCTGTCCCCGACTAAGACATAGTTTTTGCTACGTCTGGTGACTTGTTCTGCGGCAGTTTTGTCACTCGGTATTTTATGTTCTTTGAAATAGTCAATGAACACCTGCATCCAGTCAGGTGCTAGGCATAAGACCTAGGTGGAGGGTGCTGGTTCAATCTCTTCCTTCTCTTGAATTGAAGGTTTGGATAACTCATGCACGAAGGTACCACTGGGAACTTGTGCTCTATCGGAGCCCAATTTTGCTAATATATCTGCTGCCACGTTGAGGTCCCGAGTAATATGAATGAGCTCGAGTCCTGAGAAGTGTTTTTCCAGCTTGCGGACTTCAGCACAATAGGCATTCATTGTTTCCTTGGTGCAGTCCCAATCTTTATTGACTTGGTGGATGACCATGAAAGAATCGCCATAGACTAGTAGTCGCTTAATGCCTAGAGTGACTGCTAGTTTGAGTCCATGAAGTAGTGCTTCATATTCTGCTTCATTGTTGGTAGCCGGCCACAATATTTGCAGAACGTATTTGAGCTGTTCGCCGGCGGGTGATACAAGAAGAACGCCGGCTCCAGCTTCTCCGAGTTTTAGGGACCCGTCAAAGTACATCTTCCAATGATCAGGGATAGCATTGTCTTGGATCTGCTGTATTTTGTCCACTCGGCGACGAAGTCAGCTAGAGCCTATGACTTAATAGCTTTCCTAGGAGTGAATTTGATGTTGAGTGCCCCTAATTCAACTGCCCACTTAGAAATTATGTCGGTAGCATCACGATTGTGAAAAATTTCTCCTAAAGGAAAATCTGTGACTACCGTGATCTCATGAGCTTCGAAGTAGTGCCGTAACTTTCTCGAGGATATGAGTAATGCATAGAGCAGTTTCTGTACTTGCGGGTACCTGATCTTCGAGTCGGAGAGTACCTCGCTGATATAGTAGACTGGTCGTTGGGTGCTGTAGTTGTGCTTATCGTCTTTACACTCCACCACGATTGCTGTACTCACAACGTGTGTGGTAGCTGCAATATACAGCATCATCGGTTCCCTGGGCTCAGGCGGCGTCAGTATTGGTGAATTGGTAAGGTAGCCTTTGAGTTGTTCAAAAGCCCTATCCACTTCTTCCGTCCACTGAAATTTGTCACCGGCTTTGAGCAACTTGAAGAAAGGTAATCCCTTTTCTCCTAGCTGTGAGATAAATGGATTTAACGCAGCCATGCACTCGGTGAGCTTCTGAACGTCTCTGACGGAGGTAGGCGGCTTCATGTTGACGATAGCTGTGATCTGCTTTTCACTAGCCTCGATGCCTCGATGACTAACAAGGAATCCGAGTAACTGTCCTGAGGGTACTCCGAAAATGCATTTTGTTGGATTGAGTCTCCACTGATACGCACGTAAACGGTTCAAAGTTTCCTCTAGGTCTGATATCAGGGTAGTCGGATCCTTTGTCTTTATGACCACGTCATCAACATAAGCTTCTGCGTTTCGGCCAATCTGGTCACCCAAACAATCTTGGATGGCTCGTTGATAAGTGGCTCCTGCATTCTTTAACCCAAAGGACATGGTTTTATAACAGTAGGCGCCGAAAGGAGTTATAAATGATGTCTTGGGTTGGTCTTCTTCCTTGAGGGCAATCTGATGGTACCCGGAATAGCAATCCAAAAAGGATAAAAGAGCAGAGCCTGCGGTGGCGTCAACTATTTGATCTATCGTTGGTAATCCGAAGGGATCTTTTGGACAGTTTTTGTTGAGGTCTGTGTAGTCGACACACATACGCCACTCGGCGGAGTTCTTTTTCTTGACTAGCGCTGGGTTAGCTAACCACTCGGGGTGGAGGATTTCTCTGATGAATCCAGCTGCGAGTAGTTTGGCTATTTCCTTCTTGATTGCCTCTTTTTTCTCTGGTGAAAATCGTCTTAGTCTTTGCTTGATAGGTCTGGACCCTTCTTTGAGCTCCAGTTTGTGCTCACCCAAGTTCCTTGGGACTTCCGGCATATCAGCCAGTTTCCAAGCAAATATATCTCTGTTTGCTCTAAGGAACTTGGTGAGCGCGAATTCCTATTCTTCAGATAGGTGGCCGCTGATCACTGCCGTCTTGGAGGAGTCACCAATTTCTAGGTCAATATGTTTTGTAGAGACTGCTGTTGATGGTTGGATAGTACCCGCCTTCTTGGTTGGGATTTCTGAATCTCCAGGCTTGGTATTATGCACCATCTGAGCGAGTTCTTGTAACTCCCGGGTGAGTTGCGCTTTTTCAGCGATCTGGACAGCCTCTGTGTCACAATCAAATGATCGCTTCAAGTCACCTCTGAAAATTAGGATTCCTTTAGGACCCGGCATCTTTAGGAGGAGGTACGGGTAGTGAGGCACTGCCATAAACTTGGCGATGGCTGGTCGTCCAAATATGGCGTGGTAAGATGACTCAAAGTCGGCTACCTCGAAACTGATGTACTCCGTCCGATAGTTGATCTGGGTTCCAAAGGTTACGGGTAATATGATTCTTCCGAGTGGTACGACCGCCTTTTCGAGTACTATGCCGTAGAAGGGGGCACTTGATGGTGTGAGCTGTGTTGCAAGATCCAGATTCATCTTGCATAGGGTACTTGCGAAGATAACGTTAAGTCCTGCCCCTCCGTCGATGAGTACTCTGCTCAATGTAAACCCAGCGACCGTGGGATCCAGGACCAGCGGGTAGTGCCCTGCGTTGGAGACGCTGGTCCATTAGTCTTCTCGGGAGAAGCTGATCGGGTGCTTAGACCAGTCAAGGTACCTGGGAGTCGCTGGTTCTGTAGACATGATCTCTCGTAGCGAAAGCTTCTGGAGCCTCTTGCTGTCACTGGTGGTTACTCCCACAAAAATGACATTGATTGTCCCTTTGGGGTGTTGGAAACCACCGTTGTCTTGCGAAGGGTCCTCAGCTGTCTTCTTGCCTTTGTCCTTCTTGTTTTTGTTGAAATCAGAGTTCAGGCCTCGCTCCTTGAGTTGTCGACAGTGCCTGGCCTGATGTCCGGCTTTCGGATGAAAGGGGCAGGGTCCATCGAGTAAGTCATCGAAAGTAAACGGCTTGTTCCCCTTCTTCTGAGGCCTGGTTGCAACAGTATTGTCTCCTGCCCTTTTCCGGGTGCTTTGCTGTGGTGCCTGGTTGCCTCTGTGGTTGTTCCCTTGATCACCCTGCGTGTTTCTATCGGGGAAACGCTCCTGTGTACGTTCTTCTATCGCCATCATGGAGTTTACGGCTCGATGGAACTCATCGGCAGTGGTCGGGTCCTGCTTGATGAAATCTTTGTAATTGTACCTTTCGCAGATACCATTGCTGAAGAGGTCAATTACTTCTCTGTCTGTGATGTCGGATACTGTGGAGCGGATCTCTGAGAAACGCCTATAGTATTCCCGCATTGATTCGTTTTTCTGTTGCTCGCAGGTTCTGAGCTTAGTCCGGGGGTCTGATCTCTCTGGGACACCCCCAAAGTTTTCGATGAAGATACGATGGAGTGCGGATACATGGGTGTATACTGAGTCTCTGAGTGATGAGTGATTGTCAACTGGGATGATGTGCATGTTCTTTGGCTTGTGTTGTGCAGGTGTCGAGCACGGAGACAGTGATCAGAGGCAAGGTGAAGGTCAAGTAGAGACGTGCCGTGCCGATGGTCCGAGAGCGGCGAAGGGCGGACGTGAGGCTTGGACTGAGGGACCGGGGGCGCGAGGATCAGCTGTGGTGGCTGGCAGCCTGGGACAGCGACGAGCGGAGACTTGCGGGCACGGTGTTGCTTGGGTCGAGGACCTAGGGACACGTGTCGGTGGACGGGGTGCACGGGCGGTGCATCCCCTCTACAGCTTCGGTTTGGTGGTAGAGCCAGAGTTCCAGGTTTGGGCCTCAAAACCTGGGCGCGGATGGTTTCCGAGTTTGGCCACAAAACTCGGGCTGAGGACGGTTTCCAGGTTTGGGCCTCAAAACCTGGGTGCTGCGGGTTTGCTGAGTTTGGGCCACAAAACTCAGGTGACGGTCGGCTGGTTTCCCGGTTTGGGCCTCAAAACCGGGGGTTGGCTGGAAAGGCTGGTTTCCCGGTTTGGGCCACAAAACCGGGGGTGCAGAGCGAGGGCGGCACGTGGCGGCAATCGGGAGGTTGCGTCGACGCAACGCTACGAGTTGTGCGGGCGTGGCCGTTGGATCACCACCTACCATGAGTTGGTCCAGAATAACCCTAGGGTTTAGCTGGTTCGCTCTGTAAGTAGTTAGGGGTAGAGTGGGAATTAGGAATAGTTAGAATTAGGATAAGTAGGGGGAGACACCCACCTCCCCATTTATCTCAGTCATTTGCTATTTTGCCTTCTAAGTTTTCCTGCTCTCCCTCTCCCCTGCTGTAGCGAACTGAGATCCACAGAGAAGAGAACCATACCTCTGTGTCCGTGAGATTTTGAGGAAGTGACACCATAATCTCACTGTTGTAGCGTGTGGTAGCCACACGGTTGCAAATTCGGGGTTGTGATTCGCGTTTTTTTCGTGTTCTTCGCGGGTTGCTTTTCTCCACGTTTTTCCCGTTGATCGATCTCTCTACTCGGTGCATCTTTCGCAAATTCGTTTGAACTGAGTTGTTCTAGATCGTGAGGCACTTCTTTCCACCGAAGGAAATCATCTCTAACCTCACGAGCTAGTAGATCGGTCGATTTTTGTTTTGAATCGAGTTTGCTCCTTTTGTCCCGAATTCTTCCAATTCACCGATTTGGAGTTAGGTTCGAGCCATGATCTCTTTGGGATAGCTCACTAACCTCCTTGGGACTCCTCATACCAAGTCTAAGCCTTAGTGCTTTTGATTCGGAGGAGATTGGGTGATTTTCGCGGAAGAACAGTACAGTATCGGGACCATCGGACGTTGCGTTCTTGAGCATCGGACGCTGTGTCTTTTCCATCGGAGCGTCCGGTGCCACGTGTCGTCTGACAGTGTTTTTTGAAGGAGCATCGGACGCTGACCATCGGAGCGTCCGTTGCCATCGGACGCGCCGGGGGTCTAGCATCGGACGCTAGGGTTTCACTGTAGCAGCGTCCGATGCCAGTCCAGTAAAGTTCCAGAGAGGTCCTATTTGCATCGGACGCGTCTGGTGCTTGGCCATCGGATGCTGCCAGCATCCGATGCAGTGATTTCTTCACTGTTTCGTCCGAAGTTTGATCGTTTGACTTCGGATTTGGCTTTGGGTTTTTGCGTTGGATTCCTCACTGCGTGCTCTACAGAAATCGGACTTCCTGCTTTACAGAATAGCCTGAATCACTAGTTGACTTGCGTGAACTTGGGTGAGGAAGTTTTTGTGTTGTCCCGCTGTGTTCCTAGGGAACATCCACCCATTCTCTTGGGTCGTGGACATCACGCACATCGCTTTGCTCTTGGGGTTGATTTTCTGGGTCAGAGGTTTCAAGTTTCTAAAAGGAAATTTAAAGCTCCCATTCACCCCCCTCTGGTCGCTTTCTGGTAGCACTTTTGGTCCTTCATGGAGTTGTTCCCAGTAGTCGATGGACTCGGGTTTAAGCCTGTCAAACCAAGCAAGCGGCATTGTTTCTAAAGCAATTGGGAGATAGAGTGCTTTGACGTCGTTGCTTCGGCCGGCTAGCTCAACTGCTTGAGCATACAGCCTGAGCCATCGCTTAGGCTCTGTCTTCCCGTCATACTTTGAATAGTTTCCGGGTTTGAATTTTGGCGGGAATAAGACTGCTCGTAGCCTTTAGGAGAAGCAGGGGAAGCGATTGATTGCTTCGGATGCTGCGACTGCAATCCCTCTGTACGAAGATTCGGCTGCGGATACATGGGTGTATGCCGAGTCTCTGAGTGATGAGTGATTGTCAACTGGGATAATGCGCATGTTCTTTGGCTCGTGTTGTGCAGGTGTCGAGCACGGATACAGTGATCAGAGGCAAGGTGAAGGTCATGTAGAGACGTGTCGTGCCGATGGACCGGGAGCGGTGAAGGGCGGACGTGAGGCTTGGACTGAGGGACCGGTGGCCCGAGGATCAGCTGTGGTGGCTGACAGCCTGGGACAGCGACGAGCGAAGACTTGCGGGACATGGTGTTGCTCGGGTCGAGGACCTGGGGACACGTGTCGGTGGACGGGGTGCACGGGCAGTGCAACCCTTCTACAGCGTCGGTTTGGTGGTAGGGCCAGAGAAAAACCATCGGGTGGACAGTTTCCAGGTTTGGGCCTCAAAACCTAGGCGCTGATGGTTTCGGAGATTGGCCACAAAACTCGGGCTGAGGACGGTTTCCAGGTTTGGGCCTCAAATCCTGGGTGCTGCGGGTTTGCTGAGTTTGGGCCACAAAACTCAGGATTGGTGGGCTGGTTTCCCGGTTTGGGCCTCAAAACCGAGGGTTGCTGTGAAGGTTGGTTTCCCGGTTTGGGCCACAAAACCGGGGGTGCGACGTCCAGGAAAAGGACGCAGAGCGGTGGCGGCACATGCGGCAATCGGTGAGGTTGCGTCGAGGCAACACTACCAGTTGTGCGGGCATGGCCGTCGGATCCACCTACCATGGAGTTGGTCCAGAATAACCTTAGGGTTTAGCTGGTTCGCTCTGTAAGTAGTTAGGGGTAGAGTGGGAATTAGGAATAGTTAGAATTGGGATAAGTAGGGAGAGACACCCACCTCCCCATTCATCTCAGTCATTTTGCTATTCTGTCTTAGGGTTTCTTGCTCTCCCACATCCCTGCTGTAGCGAACCTGAGATCCACAGAGAAGAGAACAATACCTCTATGCCCGTGAGATTTTGAGGAAGTGAGACCGTAATCTCACTGTTGTAGCGTGTGGTAGCCACACGGTTGCATATTCGTGGCAGTGATTCGCGTTTTGTTCGAGTTCTTCGCGGGTTGCCTTTCTCCACGTTTTTCCCGTCGATCAATCTCTTTGTTCGTTGCATCTTTTACGATTCCGTTTGAACATAGATGTCCTAGATTGTGAGGCACTTCTTTCCACCGAAGGAATTCAACTCTAACCTCACGACCTAGTAGATCGATCGATTTTTGTTTCGGGTCAAGTTTTTGACTCCTCCCCAAAATCTCTTCGATTCATCGATTTGGAGATAAGTTCGAGCCAGGATCTCTTAGAGATAGCTCACTATCCTCCTTGTGCCTCTTCTCACCAAGTTTGATCCCCAGAGGATTCGTTTCAGGTGAGTTTGAATCGAATCGTTGAACGAACAGTGCTGCTGCGGGGTGACCGGACGCAGACTCGGGATGACCGAATGCTAGGGCAATGAGTCCGGTCGTAGAACGTCACGTACAGTTTTTCCGAAGTTGATCGGACGCTCCATCTGCTGTGTGACCGGACTCAACCCTTGCACTGTTCACCGTTTTGTCACTCTCTGACCGGACGCTCTGCTTGTGGCCGGACGCATCATACATCGTGAGTCCGGTCATTTACAGAGAGCTCCCAAAACTGATTTGACGTGACCGGACGCGTCCGGTGATGCTCGACCGGACGCAGGCAGAGTCCGGTCAGTGTTGTTTCGCGCTGTTTCGTCCGCGGTTTGCTCGCTCGTTGTTGGTTTCGTTTTCTGGCTTTTACGTTGTGTCTCGCTGTGCTTCTTGGAAGCATCCACCCTACATCTAGGGTCATGAACACTTGCGAGCTCTACGGCTTGCTCTTGGGGTCGATTCTTGGGACAGCAGCAACAAGTTTCCGAAAGGAATTTTGAAGCTCCCATTCACCCCCTCTGGTCGCTTTCTGGTAGCACTTTCGGTCCTTCATCGGCTCCTCCCTCAGCTCGATCGGGTACTCGGTGGCCCAGACGACTCCTCACTGGGATTCGACCGAGTCGCTCTTGAATAGGCCGCCTCTGGCTAGGGTGAGAGGAAGCTTGCTCGTCAGCCAGGGACTCAAGGTTCCGTCCCCGGAGTTGTAGCGCAGTAGTCTATAGCATGACCAATCATCGCTCTTCTTCAGGGGTGCGATTGTCCTTGGCTCCCATCTCTGTGGCTAGGTCCATGATATTCTGGTAAGGTGTCTGAGAAATCTTGTGACCAGCGACTCTCATAAACTCGGGTTCGAGGTTGCGGGAGCAATCGACTCGTCGGCGATTGTAATCATTTTGTGATTGATACTCCTGATCACATTGGGCGCGAGCATGATTTTCCGCATCCTCCTCTAGGCATCTCCGAGTGTTATATTCTTCTAGTCGTACATTGTAGCGGTCGACTGCCTCCTTGCGATGATTTGCGCACCTTCTGCGAGCTTCTTTTGCTTGATTCCTTCTAATTCTCTCAGCTTTTAAGGACTCGGTTTCTGCGGGTCCTTCAGGATCATTGTCAGATATCATACTTGGAGTTTCGTCATCCTGGAAGACATCTGGAGGGGTTGGTGGTCGTAGAGATGACTGATGCCCCGCCATGAAGACTTCACGAGTGTAGCATTGGATTGTTGATCCTGGTGTGACCGACTCCAAGGTAGAAAGGCTGGAGATTAGTTCTGTTTAGGTGTCAAGTTCCTCAAGGGGGAGCTGATGTCCGTGTTGATATGGGAGTTGTTGATCGATTGTGCCAACTAACCTGGTCGGAGCTGGTTGTATTGGCCAATGAACGATATTACCCTCCTCGGTAGAGCTGAAGACGAGTCCTTGCTGAGCTCCTGTCAAAGGTATCTCTTGATACTCTTTGAATCTTGAGCCAGTTTGGTCTTGGAGGTCTCGGGCTGAATTCCGTAGCCCAAAGATGATGCTATGACTGATCTTCGAGTCCTTTTCGTTCTCAAAATTTGAGTTCGAGTAGGAGTCGGGTGCTTTAGGTTGGTTCTCGGAATCTCATGGATCTTGGACCGCAAGATTTGCTAGGTTCTGAGTGAGATCATCCATCTTTGGTGTGGCTTGCACTTCTGGATCAGTGTGAAGTTGTCGATGCAGCTTTCCTTGATCATCCGCGATGCAAGTCCATGAACCAAAAACAAAAATTGATCCCGCCGAGAACATGTTAACTTGGTTCGCCGGGCTCTTGGTCGTTGAATGGCCGAAAGCCCTACCTGGCGCGCCAGCTGTCGGTGTTTGTTAACCGACAACTCGTCTTAAGTAATCTCAGACGATTTGTTCGGTGGGGATCGGTGTTCGTAGAACTCGGCGAGTACACAGAGACAGCGATTTATACTAGTTCAGGCCTCTAAATAGCGTAATACCTTACGTCCAGTGCGGCATGTGCCTTGTGTATGATTATGATTCAATGTTCGATGATCTAGGACCTGCGCCCAGTTCCCCTTATATATCCGGGTGAACCTCAACACAGACCGAGTCCTAGCCGGTTACAATAGTAGAGTCCTATTCTAATTACAAGACTTCCTTTTACAACTCGGCTAAGTTAGAAACGAAAGTCCTAATCCATGTACACTTCGTAACAAGTCCTCGGATCTCCCACGCCGTCCAAGATTAGTCGGAGTAATCATCGACTGATGATATCACTGACATCCTGGTCCGTCACTCACTCTTACATTGAGACTAAGAGGAAGGAGTGCAAAGAATTGCGCAAGGCCAACAAGGCTCTTGAGCAATCCTTTGATGAGCTCAAGTCTACTCATGAGAGGCTAGAGGAAGCCCATGAGAAGCTTGACCAAGCTCACACTAGGCTTAAGGAAGCCCACTCCTCCCTCCTTGATCAAAGTAAGATTGAGGATGTTGTAGAGACATGCAATGTAGGAGTAACATGTGATATTCTAGATGAATCCTTTTATGCTCCTATTATTGTTGCTCCCACAAATGCTTCAGCATCATCTAGCTCAACTAAAATGCCTACTTCTACTACATGTGAATCATCATTAGTGGTAGAAAATGAGAACCTTAAGAACAAGGTGTATGAGCTCACTCATGCTTTAGGCAATGCCTATGGTGGGTGTGGCTGGTTTCTGAGTTTGGGCCATAAAACTCGGGCTGAGGACGGTTTCTAGGTTTTGGCCTAAAACCCTGGGCGCTGGCGGGTTTCTGAGTTTGGGCCACAAAACTCAGGCGATGGATGACAGGTTTCCTGGTTTCGGCCTCAAAACCGGGGGATGGCCTAGGTTTCCCGGTTTCGGCCTCAAAACCGGGGGGAGGTCCGTGAAAAGGACGAGCGGCGCAGTGGCGGCACGTGGCGGCATCTGATGAGGTCGTGTCGAGGCGAAGATACCTGATGTGCGGACGTGGCCGTCGGATCAACATCAACCTCGAGTTGGTCAGGAATACCCTTAGGGTTAGCCTGCTCGCTCATTAGCTGTAAGGGTAGAAGGGGAATAATTGTATTAGGCTATATAAGGAGAGGCCACCCTCCCTCCAGACCATCTCAGCCATTTACTATTTTCATTCTAGGGTTCCTGCTCTCCCAATCCCTGCTGTAGCTACTGAGATCCGCAGAGATGGTGAATCATACCTCTATGTATTTGTATTTTGCATAAACAGGACCAGATTCCCATTGTCTCCTCGTGGGGACGATTTTCGGCTGGAATTCGTGGTTGTGATTTGCGTTCTTGAGTTGTTCTTGGCGTTTACCTTTTCTCCATGTTTTTCCCGTCGATCAATCTCACTCCATGTTGCTCCGTTTGGAAAACCGTTTGAATCAACTTGTTCTTTGTCATGAGGGGATCATTTCCACCGAAGGAATTCAACTCAATCCTCACGAACAAGTAGATCTGTTGGTTTTTGCATTTGGATCGATTTTCTTCCCTTTGCCCCGAATTCCTTCGATTCACTGATTTGGAGTTAGGTTCGAGCCATGATCTCTCCTTGTGACCTCTCAGATCGAGTCTTGGCCCTAGAGCTTTTGATTCGGAGGAGATCAGTTTGAATCGGCGAAGAACAGCACTGCTATCGGGGGCATCGTACGCTCGGCTCGGGGACATCGCACGTTGAGTTTGTCACATCAGACGCTCAGACGCCACGTGTCAAGAACAGCGTTTTTCGAAGGAGCATCGGACGCTGGGCATCGGACGCTCTGATGACCATCAGACGCGCCGGGGCCTGAGCATCGACCGCTGAGCTTAAACTGTAGCAGCTTCCGATGGTCATGCAGTAAGGTTCCAGAACTGCACATTTTGCATCGGACGCGTCCGGTGCTTGGACATCGGACGCAAGCCAGCGTCCGATGTTGTAATCTCTGCACTGTTTCATCCATTGTTTGGTCATCCGACTTCGGATTTGGTTTCTGGTTTTTGCGTTGGGTTTATAGAGTCGTGTAGTGTCCCGTTGTGCTTCTTGGAAGCATCCACCCTACATCTAGGGTCGTGGACACTAATGAGCTCTAGGTTTGCACTTGGGGTTGGTTCTTGGGACAGTGGCGATAAGTTTCTGAAAAGAAAATTAAAGCTCCCATTCACCCCCCCCTCTAGTCGCCTTTGTGTAACACTTTCGGTCCTGCAATTGGTATCAGAGCAGGTTAAGGATCTTTCACCTTAGCCGGTTCCAGATCCACAAAAGGTGACATGGATCACGGCGTGGGCAAACCGCCATTTTTTGATGGGACGAACTACGCGTATTGGAAGATACGTATGTCGGCCTATCTCCAGAGTATGGGTGCTTCTATTTGGGATATTTGCAACTCTGCATATTACGTGGTCTTGGCTGCTCGTGTGACTCAACATCAGATTGATGAGCACGATGCCAATAGCCGAGCCTGTAATGCTCTTTTCTCCTGTTTGAGCATGTCTGAGTTTGATCGTGTTTCTCACCTCGCTACGGCTCGGGAGATTTGGGCTACTCTCATGCGTTTTCATGAGGGAACCACTCAAGTCAAAACCCGTCTCTACGAGTCATACAGGCGAGAGAAGGAGAACTTTCGGCACATGCCTGGCGAGAGCATAGAAAGTTTATTTGCTCATTTTCAGGTGATTGTCAACAAGATGAGGGCTAACAAGGAATTGTTGCCTTTCGACGATCATGAGAGGGCTCTCAAGCTTTTACACACTCTCGATCGATCGGTGTGGGACTCTAAGGTTCAGGCGATCATCGAATCGCCTAACTATGAGACTCTCACGTGCGACGAGCTCTTTAGTAAGCTCAAGTCTAGTGAGATTGACGCCATGACGAGGGCTTCTTATGAAAATCCCTCTGGCCAATCGATGGCTTTGGTTTCTAGCTTTGCTGGTAACACCTCTGGAGGCTTTGCTTTATCATCTCTTCTTCCTGTCACAGAGGAGGAGCTGGAGTTCATGGCGGACGACGAGTTGGCCCTGCTTGCCAACCGGTTCTCGCGGTTCCACAACAACCGCATGAACCAACGCCGCAGAGGAGGACATGGTGGCTGCTATGAGTGTGGAGGCTCGGACCACTTCATCGCCAATTGCCCAAAGAAGAACAAGCAAGCTTTCGGCAAAGCGGATCATGGTTGTTGACGGTATTATTAGCATTGTTTTGCATTGACAAACCCGTCAACAAAGTGTCATCCTGGGAAGTAAATGAGCGTAACATGACCTTATTTTCTACAAATAACTTGGTTCCACATGTACATGGACTTCTAAAGCATGCAGGTGAAATATTAGAGGAAGTGGAACCAATGGAGGCACACACTAGAGTCGGCCGACCCTAGGGGGTTGCCCAACCCCCCTATGGCCCCACTTGGCCCTCACTCATGATAACATGCCTCCATGATCCTCTCAACACACTCCCAAGAAACATCAACCATTGGATCAAAGTGTGTTTCCTCTGGATGGTTCAGAATCAAGGCACACAGATTGAATGGCCCACAAGGTGAAGCACCGACGTGACCAAGGGGTCCCACCACTTCATACCCACACTAGAGGAGGTGTAGAGGGCCCACAAGCAAGGGGGATGGCCCCACCCATCATAGGGGGGTCGGCCGACCCCTTCATGAACCTTGCTTATGCACCACTCTACTCCTACACGTGCAAGAAGAAGGTCCCACACTTGGGGGGTGGCCCTACCAGTCATTGGGGGGTCAGCCGACCCCCTTTGGTGACTAAAGGAGCCCATTTCCACCCACCAACCTTGGTGCATGGAGGCATGCATCCAAGTGATCTTGGACATCCAATTTATGGCGATTTTCATCCAAGGATGGAGAAGCTACGTCACACGGATCGCTGACGTGGCACAATGAGTGGTTCTCATTCATCTCCTAGGACTATAAATACCCCCTCACCCCTCTCATTCTAAACACACCACAAGGAGGAGCTCTCCACTCTCTCTCAAGATGTAGTACTAGTAGTAGTGCTTGGAGTTAGAGTGAGTCTCTGGTCTTCAGCTCTAGTCATCCGGGAGGTCTGGTATGGTTCTAGTATTCCTTTCTTTCCTTGTAAGACTAGAGTTATTTAATATAGTTATCTTCTCTACTTTTCCTTAGTGCTTTACTTTATTGCAACATGCTAGTTATGTTGTAGTGGTTGTTAGCATTGTCATAGTTATGTGATAGTGAGATAAGGGCAGTATACCTTTGCGCTGGTTCACCGCCCCTAACTCGGTACTCTAATCAGTTCCACCGGATGTCGGATTAGAGTAGTGATATGTAGTGTAGACGTGGTGTCTAGACTATACGCTTGCCTGTGTCTGTGGCTTACTCCACGGTTTGTTTGTGGTACCTAGTAGGGGTGACAGACCTATCTAGGCTTTGATTCCACCACGTGCGGGCAAGTTATTAAAACGTAGGTCTTCTTGTGCTAGGCGGCTTAGCACCCTTCTCATCCCTTTCTGTTGCTAAGTGGCTTAGTGACCCGAAGTGCAATTGTGTATGAACTTTGATCTTGCTTGATATACCTTGTCTTGCTAAGTTAGAACCATGCAAGTAGAGATAGATCTTTGGAAACCTTAGGCTCGCTCGTTGTTCTCCTCGCTCGCTAGACTACTCTTTTATCTTTGTGACCTCTCATGTGTGTGTCACTGGTCTTATCATATATAACACTTACCCCCACTCTAGTTTAGTTGGTATATTGGTTAGTGGATACATGGTAGTTAGTTATCACATTCTTTAACCATTGCTTCCCTGTGGATAAATATGATACCCTGGAATACTCCTAGGTGAAATGCTACAACGGTATGTTCTGTGCGCTTGCGGAATTATCCAATAGACATAAGAAATACCAACAAACATATCTAGCACCATTGCTAGGGATAGATTCAAACTCTATTCTTAGTAGCAACGCTAAGAAGTGTCAACAAGCATTTCTGGTGCCGTTGCCGGGGAAGCAATTGGTGAAAGATTTTGATACTAACTTTGATGTCTACTAATCGATGTTACCACTGGCTATTGTGGGATTACCATTGTTCTGTTGAGTGTGGAATAAACAGGACATCAACCATCTCGACCTTCCGGTGTTTTTCCACAAGATAAAAAAGGAAAAAAATCAAGGAGCCTAGGATGCATGATCATTCATGAACCATCAACACCTTGGCCTTGCCATCTCACATGTGAGTATATGTATACATTCTAACCCTGTGTAGAAATGAAGAGAAGGTCGCATTGACGGACCAGGATGTCAGAGATATCATCAGTCGATGATTGCTCCGACTAATCCCGGACGGCACGAGAGATCCGAAGACTTGTTTACGAAGTGTACTCGGTTTAGGACTCTCGTTTCTAACTTAGCGGAGTTGTAAAAGGAAGTCTTGTAATTAGAATAGGACTCCTTTGATGTAACCGGTTAGGACTCGGTCTGTGCTAAGGCTCACCCGGATATATAAGGGGAGCCGAGCGCAGGTCCCAGACGATCGAACATTGAATCATAACAATACACAAGGCACACGCCGCACTGGACGTAAGGTATTACGCTATTTAGCGGCCCGAACCAGTATAAATCGCTGTCCCTGTGTAATCGCCGAGTCCTACGAACACCGATCCCCACCGAACAAATCGTCTGAGATTACTCAAGACGAGTTGCCGGTTAACAAACACCGACAGCTGGCGCGCCAGGTAGGGGCTTTCGGCATTTCGACGACCAAGAGCCCGGCGAACCGCGACAACATGTTCTCGGCGGGGTCAATTTTCATTTTTGGCGCATGGACTTGCATCGCGGATGATCAAGGAAAGCTGCGCAGCCAGCTCGACACCGAATCAAAGCTGCAAGCCATGCCAAAGACAGAGGATCTCGCCCAGAGCTTAGCAAATCTAGCAATCCAAGACCCGCAGAACCCTGGGGACCGTGCAGAAACGCCCGACTCCTACTCCAACTCAAAGTCTGAAGCAAAGGACTCAGACACCAGCTATGGTATCACCTTTGGGCTGCGGAACCCTGCTAAAATTTCCAGAAACTGATCAGTGCAAGATCCGAAGAGTATCAGCAGATACCTTTGACGGGAGCTCAGCAAGGGCTCGTTTTCAGGTCTACTAAGGAGGGTAACATTGTCCATTGGCCAATTCAGCCTGTCCCGGTTAGACTGGTTGGCACAATTGACCAGCAACTTCCATATCAGCACGGACATCAGCTCCCTTTTGAGGAACACGACTCCACAACGGAACTAATCTCCAGCACTTCTACTTTGGAATCTGTAACACCGGGATCATCAAACCAGGGTTACACTCGTGAAGTCATCTCTACGATGGCGGGGCATCAGTCATCTCTACGACCACCAACCCCACCAGATGTCTGTCAAGACGATGAAACTCTGAGTATCATCTCTGACAATGATCCAGAAGGACCCGCGGAAACCGAGTCCTTGAAAGCTGAAAGAATTCGAAGGAATAGAGCTAAGGAGGCCCGCAGAAGGCGAGCAACTCACCGCAGGGAAGCTGTAGATCGCTACAATGCACGACTAGAAGAGTACAACACTCGGAGGTGTCTGGAAGTAGAGGCAGAGCGTCAAGCTCGCACTGAAGAGAATCACTCCCAGGATGATCTTAACAGACGGCGTCCTGATTGTTCTCGCAACCTAGAACCTGAGTTCATGAGGGTCGCCGGCCATAAAGTCTTCCAGACTCCCTATCAAAACATACTAGCTCTAGCTACGGAGATGGGAGCCAAGGCCAATCGCACCCCTGATGAGGAGCGATGACTGGTCATGCTCCAGACTACCGCACTCCAACTACGGGGGCGGAACCTTGAATCCCTAGCTGATGAGCAAGCTTCATCTCACCCGAGCCAGAGGCGACCGGATCAAGAACGACTCGGACGTATCCCAGCAAGTAGTCATCTGGGCCACCGAGTACCCAATCAAGCTGAGGGAGGAGCCGAATCTTCATACAGAGGAGCTGCAGTTGCAGCATCCGACGCAGTAGATTGCTTCCCCTATTTTTCCCAAAGGCTTCGAGCAGTCTCGTTCCCGCGAAAATTCAAACCCGGGAACTATTCCAAGTACGACGGGAAGACAGAACCCAAACGATGGCTCAGGCTGTATGCTCAAGCAGTCGAGCTAGCTGGTGGAAGTAACGACGTCAAAGCACTCTACCTCCCAATGGCTCTAGACACAATGCCGCTCGCTTGGTTTGACAAGCTTAAACCCGAGTCCATCGACTCCTGGGAACAGCTACATCGTATCTTCGTTGAAAACTTCGCTAGTGTCCCAGAGAGATCAGATCCCCGGACTAAGCTCAGAACCTGCAAGCAACAGAAAAACGAATCAATGCGGGAGTACTATAGGCGATTTTCAGAAATCCGCTCCACAGTATCCAACATCACAGACAGAGAAGTAATTGACCTCTTCGGCAACGGCATTTGCGAAAGGTACAATTACAAAGATTTTATCAAGCAGGACCCGACCACCGCTGACGAGTTCCATCGGGCTGTAAACTCCATGATGGCGACAGAGGAACGCACACAGGAACGCTTCCCCCGATAGAAAACACGCAAGGTGATTGAGGAAACAACTCGAGAGGCAACCAGGCACCACAGCAAAATACCCGGAAAAGGGCAGTAGATAACACTGTTGCTGCCATGGAGCCTCAGAAGAAGGGAAACAAGCCATTCACCTTTGATGACTTACTCGACGGACCCTGCCCTTTCCGTTCGAAAAGTGGACATCAAGCAGGCACTGCCGACAGCTCAAGGAGCGAGGCTTGAAACCCCGACTTCAACAAAACAAGAAAGACAAAGGCAAGAAGACAGCTGAGGATCCTCAACAGGACGACGGTGGCTTTCAGCACCCCAAAGGAACTATTAATGTCATCTTTGGGGGAGTAACTACCAGCGACAACAAGAGGCTTCAGAAGCTTTCTCTGCGAGAGATTATGTCCACCGAACCAGCAACACCCAAATATCTCGACTGGTCCGAATATCTGATTAATTTCTCCAGAGCAGATCAATGGACCAGTGTCTCCAATGCAGGCCATTACCCGCTAGTTTTGAACCCCACGGTCGTCGGATATACACTTGGTAGGGTACTCATCGATGGCGGAGCAGGACTTAATCTTATCTTTGCAAGCACCCAACGAAAGATGAATCTAGATCTCGCAACCCAGCTCACACCATCAACCGCCCCTTTCTACGGCATAGTACCCAAAAAAGCGGTTGTACCACTCGGAAGGATTATACTACCCGTCACTTTTGGAACTCCGATCAATTACAGAACGGAGTACATCAGTTTTGAGGTAGCCGACTTCGAATCATCGTATCACGCCATATTTTGGCGACCCGCTATTGCCAAGTTTATGGCAGTACCCCACTACCCGTACCTCTTATTGAAGATGCCGGGTCCCAAAGGAATCTTAACCTTCAGAGGTGACTTGAAGCGGTCATTTGATTGTGACACAGAGGCTGTCCAAATTGCTGAAAAAGCTCAACTCACCCTGGAAGTACAAGAACTTGCTCAGATGGTGCTTAATACCAAGCCTGGAGATTCAAAAAATCCAACAAAGAAGGCGGGTACTATTCAACCATCAGCAGAAGTCTCCACAAAAGCCATTGACCTGGAAACTGGTGATCCTTCCAAGATAGTGGTTATCAGCGCTCACCTATCTGAAGAATAGGAACTCGCGCTCACAAAGTTCCTTAGAGCAAACAAACACATATTTGCTTGGAAACCAGCAGACATGCCTGGGGTCCCAAGGAACTTGGCTGAGCACAGATTAGAGTTAAAGGAAGGCTCTAGACCTATCAAGCGAAGATTACGCCGATTTTCACCAGAGAAGAAAGAGGCAATCAAAGAAGGAAATAGCTAAGCTACTACTGCGGCCGGATTCATCAGAGAAATCCTCCACCTCGAGTGGTTAGCTAACCCAGTCCTAGTCAAAAATAAGAACTCTGCTGAGTGGCGCATGTGTGTCGACTACACAGACCTCAACAGGCATTGTCCAAAGGATCCCTTCGGATTACCAAGGATAGACCAAATAGTTGATGCCACCACAGGCTCCACCTTACTCTCTTTTCTGGATTGCAACTCCGGGTACCATCAAATTTCCCTCAAAGAAGAAGACCAACCCAAGACATCGTTCATCACTCCTTTTGGAGCATACTGTTACAAAACTATGTCCTTTGGACTGAAGAACGCGGGGGCTACTTACCAACGCGCCATCCAAGATTGCCTGGGCGACCAGATTGGCCGCGATGCAGAAGCTTATGTTGATGATGTAGTCATAAAAACAAAGGATCCGACTACCCTGATATCAGACCTAGAGGAAACCTTCAACCGATTACGTGCGTATCAATGGAGACTCAATCCAACCAAATGCGTCTTCGGGGTACCCTCAGGACAGCTACTCGGATTCCTCATCAGTCATTGAGGCATCGAGGCTAGTCAAAAGCAGATCACAGCTATCATCAACATGAAGCCGCCTACCTCTGTCCGAGATGTTCAGAAACTCACTGGGTGCATGGCAGCGTTAAATCGATTTATCTCACATCTCGGAGAAAAGGGATTGCCTTTCTTCAAATTGCTCAAAGCCAGTGACAAATTTCAGTGGACGGAAGAAGCGGATAAATGCTTTCGAACCAACCTCAAGGCTATCTTACCAATTCACCCATCTGACGCCGCCGCGAGCACTAGAGAAACGCTGATGCTGTATATCGCAGTACGTCCACACACGATTGACTAGCAGAGCATCGGAGGGCGAGGTAACGACGACCAACGACACATTACAACACCCAACGACCACATGATTACATCAGCGAGTGGTACTATCTGCCTCGACGGTCCAGGTCACGCCAGTTGTCCCCCCCCACCACCCCCTTCCTCCTGCTTTCACTCTCACTCTCCTACCCAGAAGGCGAACCTACTTCGAAGTCATGAGATCACGGTAGTACGCATTTTCTTAGGCAGAAAATCCTCACAACAGTGATGCTACTGAAGGCTTTCAAGTGGGCCGTTGCATTAGGGGCACTACACACGATCACTCCGAGGGCAACCGACTATCACGTCTCAGGCTTTAGCTGATTTTGTCGATGAATGGACTGAAATACAGCAGACTAGCGACAACGCTATCTCCGTCCGATCATTGGAAGATGTATAAGAGGAGAGACTCCTAAAGCAACGGGAGGAGCAGGAGCCAGAGTCCTTCTTGTATCACACGCAAGGTGACAGCTTCACAAATACGTTCTGCAAATATTGTGGCCGGACTACCAACAAATGAAGCAGTATGAAGCCACTGCTCCCAAGGCTTAAAAAACAGTAGTCACTTTGGCATTCAAGCGGCTGTTAGTCTATGGTGATTCCTCTCATTGGTCATTACCAAGTTAATAACAGACTGGACTGCTACCAAGGAAACAATTGAACGCTATTGTGCTGAAGTACGTAAGCTGGCAAAAAACCTTTGCAGGACTGGAACTATCATAGTAACGGGATCTCAATGTAGGCAGCAGACTCCCTTGCAAAATTGGTTCAGACAGAGCACAAGTTCCTTGTGGTAACTTTCGTTACATGCAGTTATCAAGCCCCTACATCAAGAGAAGGAGGATTCGAGCCAGTGAAATCTCCGAAGCCCAGGTTCATCTCCCGGTAGCAGCCCGACTGGGACACGAGGTTTTCCATCGCTCTTCAAAGAAACAGCAAACTGACAAGCGACAAGAATACAGCCAGAGCAAGCACCCAGGCATAGCAACAACTACGTCTCGTCGGGGAGTAACAGCTTGTACCAGGACCGGAGCTTCAGATAAGCGGTCACTCATCAAGTGGTTACACCAGAAGAAGGCAGGAAATCTTGAAATGAGGAGCGCCACCCTAGGGTCCTGCGGAAATCGCGCAGCTGCAACAGGAGCCAGCTGAAGTCGGAAAAATCTTCACTGAGTCAGCGATACTACTAGGCCCTCAAGACAGTTAAAAGCAGCAGGAAGAATTAGTCCGCATTGACCTGATCATAGACAGTTCTGCCAAGCTGGACGAAGAAAATGTGTACCCGCCATGTGACACTGATATGATCCCGAGTCTAGGTCCATGGCCTTCTCATGATGGGGACTCGATTAATGGTGGGTACGTCGCAAGCTGCCCCAGGCCGGATTCGAGTCCATTCTACGTCGCAATTGCACCAAATTCACAAAGTGACTGATAATGCCCTTGGTCAAAGTTCAAATGCCAACCACAGGTCAGTCGTTAATGCAGAGCATTTCATAATTTGGAATGACGAACAAGGAACTACATAATGATAAGTGGGTCCCCCCTTTACGGACTAGGCGAGTCACGTCATGGGCGGGCTAGCGATGTGCGAATCAAGATAGAAACCGCCCATCGTAGCTCCCACAGTCCAATGGTCAGTTGAAAGAGCACACCATGCCCTGATTTTCTAGTCGGACTAAAACGAAGGCTACTTCGAACTCCTAAAAGATCAGTCGGCAGAAAGTGCGGTTGAAGAATTGCTAAGGTAATTAGGGGTCGTACAACAAGGAAGCGAGGGCAACAGGCCAAACACCTTTCTTTCTGGTACTATGCACTGAAGCAATCCTACCACTGACCTTAATCTGGAACTCCCCACGAACGGAGCACAGTACAACGGAGTGGCGAGCCCGTATTGAACACTAGGCGGTTAGAAGTCGAAAACTGGAGGAATCTGCGTTACCGACTAACGCAGTTTTTCAATACAGGAGACGTACCCTTACAAGGAGAGAGCGCTCTCGATAAGTGAAGCCGTCCATCACGCACCTTCGCCAAAAGTAGGAAACATGGTGTGAAGAAACAATCAACACCGTTGGACGTCACAAGCTCATGAGTTTCATGGGAAGGGTACTTACATTGTATATTAAGTAAAAACAAGGAACCCGGGTCGTTTGAGCTAGTCACCGAGAATGGATCGCCATGCCAAATTCATGGAATATTGAGCACTTGAAGACTTCCATATTGAATGGATACGGCTACAATACTGGACCCTCAGGGCAATTGTATTTTTTTTTCACTAGTCGGATATTAATAAAGTTTGAAGTTCATACGGACATAAGAAACTTTTTATATAGGCTATTTTCTACAGCTTCACACGATATTCCAAGCTCGAATAACCAGTCTCTTGCAATAGAGGCTTGCATCTGGACTAATAGTATCGTACTGACTGTCAGATAGATGGTTCACGGGTAACATCAACCTGAAGAGTTCAGAGACTCCATACAACTCTAAGGTTTGTGTAGGATGTACACATCGACATCAGCCTATAGCGAATATGAAATCCACCATAGTGCGACGAAACTAGTTCCTTATAAGTGTTCACATAACAAGGCAAGACAGTACTCACTTGTTCATGCCAGCACGTGTGCGACAGAGGCCACCCACCTTCCGAATCAAGATGCGACATCCTCAAGAGGATATGATACACCCAGAAGGAACCATGCTACGGTCTTCAAGAGCTAGCTTGATCATTGATATCCTGAAACAAGGGATACTAAGGGTAGCTCAGGCAAAGAACTAAGCTCTCTACCATACACGGTCAGAGAACGAGTCGACCAAAAAGACACAACTAAAGTGTTAGGGAGCACTCGGATAGACTCGTCTAATTAGACGCCTGGTCATACATCCACACAAATAAACTCAACCCATTGCCAAAGAAATTCGCTGCAATATGGAGTTGGACATACAATTCACAAGGTTCAAAAGTAACCGATATTTTTTATAATAATTGTTTTCAAGAGATACAAGCTGCAGAGACTGAGGAGTCTAGACTACTCTACAAGATCTAATATTTGTGAGTACTCCTCCACGGCGGTTTTCACCTCCTCTTGCATTGCCGCAAGGTTCTCGTCACCTTTGTCCTCTGGAAGGGTCATCAGAGCGGACAGGTCAAAGGACGGCAGATGCAGCCGCAGCGTCGCCATCAGACCCTGCACTATGGAGATCGACATATCCTTGATGTATTGCGCCAGTCGCCCAGGCGCAGCCTTCGCCCGTTCAATCAAAGACTCGTCGACTCCCGCCGGCCTCGGAATCATGTTGAGCAGGGGCTCGACAGCATGCTCCAAAGCCTTCAGGGACTCTACCGACTCCTTTGTAGATTTCAAAGCCTGCAGAAGGTCCCGGTCAGCACCCTCAACATCATTTGGCCTCTTGAAGAGTACTCTGCGCATTAGCAAATACCTCTTCAAGCTCCGCCTGCTTCCGATTGAAAGCGTTCTGCCACCCAGAAGCTAGCTTATTTGCATCTGCATACACAAATAGTCAGTCATCATGTCATCTGCCTAATATTATGGAGCAGAACGATATAGAAACTCCAAGTATACCTTCAAGCTGCTTTTTAGAAGTCTTCTTGAGCTCCTTCAGCTTCTGTTCCATGGCAGCGGACTTGGCTATCAGCCCAACCTCTCAGTTGTTAGCAGCATCACGCTCCGCTACCACTTCCTCGAGGTTGCCTTGGAGTTCATTAATACGACTATGCAGAACTTGAGTGGCTACCTTCTGGCTAATCTGGTCCTGGGCAATATAGTCCCGGAGCTCTTGGTTTTCACGAGACAGCTCCTAGCGGATCCGAGTGACTTGATCTCTAACCTTGAAGTCAAAGGACTACAATATAATAAAATTGTGAGTACTCGGATGAGTTTACAGTACAACAAGAAGAGATTGAGACTCTTACCTCAATAAATTGGTGAAGAGCTTCAAAGGGAGCCTTCACCTGGTCCTTCAGTTCCCTCAGCCGAGTAAGATCCTGATCATACCCGGATACGTCAAGCGTAGCTCCTTGGCGCGAGGACTCGGTGCATCTAAAGATCCTCCCTGCTGACAAGCTGAGCCTCTGCATGTATCCCCGTCAAGACCATGTCCAGGGTAGGCTCGTCCGGCTGTCGTGTATAAAAAACCAGTTACTCCACTCGGTCAAACTCCAACTGAGCGGGGAACGAAAATGGAGTACGGCCAACCAACCTGAGGCAATGGAGAGCATCCGTGTCAGGAGCAGCATCGGCCCGAGACTTGGACGGAGAAGAGCCAGGCTCGCATCTACCTGACTGAATGTTGGCGGCACGCTGGAATCATCCTTCGCCAGCGACTCTGACTCCTCTATCTCCGGCTGAGGATCAGGAACGGTGCTGTTTGCACCTGGTTTTGCCTTCCTGCAAGAAGACAAGTATACATGTCAGTATCAGAACTCTGTGTACGCTCTACAAAGCTGAAAACTTACTTTACAAGCTTCAAAGGCTTTGGTAGCTTCAAGAGCGGCTGTCCCAGAAGCGGGTCTGAAGTCGGAGGTTTCTTAGACACCACGTCGCTCGAAGTCCCTTGCGCCGTCCCAGCATCTGATATAGCAACATATATAAGATAAGAGCTTATCAACACTCAAAAGAGATACAAAGTACTCGGGTTTTCCCTTGCCAGGAGCACCCGGCTTACAGTGCTTTTCAGCCAATTCTTGTGATAAAAGAACTTTGCGACATGCACGGCGATTACCAGTGCGAGCCCTCTTGGGGATGGGTCCTCCGGCTTCCTGATGAGGAGTCGGCGATCTCTTCCGGCTACTTTCTGCTTCTGGGTCTATGAGCACGACATCGGAATCAGTCGAGTTTGTGTCAAGCCAATCCAAATTGGCAGGAGAGCTTGGTTTGTTTGGAAGGTCCTCACTTCGGAGAGGACCCTCACTTTCGGAGTGAGTCGCCACTTCTTAGTGACTTGCGCCATTCTATCAGTTCGCCAGAGGGAGCAATCATTGTTATCTACTTTCCTTCCCTGACCCTATAAAACAGAAGGATATCTAGTCAGGTCAGATGCATATATATTCAGAACCTCGATGACATGACAAGCTAAGTACTTACATGAGGAGGAGGATTAATGCGGAGAAGGACTCATCACTGGAGCAAGACGTTCACGGCTCTTTAAGCAGCCGTTTCACTCTCCAGAGGACTTCGCAGTCTGCCAATTGCTCAACAGCGTTGCGACCCGGTCGTTCTTACCAAGATATTGAACCCAAGTTGGCTCGCTGCTGAAGCTGGGTGGATGCACCGGGCAACAAAGTCTTGAACGACAGTGTATTCGGTCAGTCCATCGATTATCAAGCGTCTATCATAATGAGGAGGGGTTGGATAGCCCCTACTTCTTCAATTATGAGCTTCTCCTTCCATTCACGGCCTTCTGTGGTGGCCATCCATCATGACGACGAAGAGCTGGGGGTGGGTTACCCATATAAAACCACCAGCAACCCAGTCTTTTACTGACTCTGACAACTCAACAGCTATATACTGATTGGCTACTTCTATCTAACCTGGAGACTAGCCCCTCCGACTACTTCGGTATTAGCGTCACTAGGTAGACACTTAAACCAGAAAAAGTAGCGGAAAAGTAAAAGAGGGGCAAATTCCCAGGAAAGCCTCACAAAGATGGGCAAAGATTGCAATATGAAGAACTGCATTGGGAGTGATATGGTTCAGAGTCAAACCATAGTAATGCAGCAAGCCACGGAAGAAATCAGAAGCAGGAAGCCCCAATCCCTGCTCCACGAAAGATTGAACATCACGATCTCCGTGGTGTTGGGGCAGGAGCGCGATGATCATGGGTACCCTCCTTCCGTCAAGCGGTTGCGCCGGAGCAATCCTTGTTGCGCCAAGAATGCCAATTCCGCCAGAGTGGTATCCGGCTTCTTCCACGCCAAGACATCAGTTGGCGGGTTTGGATGCTTAGGCTTTCCGGTGATGGTGATCTTAGCATTTCTCTTCTCCGCTGCAGACTGCCTCTTGGGACCCATGTTGGTGACGAGAGATTTTCTGCGCATAAACTATGGAATTGGCTAAGGGATTTCTAGCTCTGAAGGCAATTGCTTGATGAAAGCGTGAGGAAAGCACAGGCCCGGTGGCGGCTTATTATGGATCTGTTTTGATAACCATTCGGCTTTCCTAAACGGCGTCATGGCAACGTCCGTAACCCTAACGGCTGGGAACACGTGTCAGACGGCGTTAGAGATAGAGAACATGAACAGTAAACAACAAAGTTTTCCTTCCGCAAGGCACATTTAGTACTCGGACAACAAGACAGAGGACTCAAAAAATATTCCAAGTACCCGGATCTTTATTATTATTACTCGGAATTACAACAGAGATGCATGGAAACATCTTGAGATACAACAACTTTCAATAGAAGACCAATCAAGGTGTAAAACGCAACTCTAGTGAATTCAAGGTACATAGCCTTGATGCTTATTGCACCAAGGACCGGGTTTCAGTGAGAGACGCAGTAAAGCAGACACAGAACCTTGGGTAGACCTATATTTTCAGGCATCCCAAGGTGGGTCTTGGTACCACCCCAGTACTCAAGGAACTCGGGGAAGACCATCACCCTCGCCGCCCTTTTGACAACCTGTGACTCCGAGGTTATCTACGAGTGGTAGTCACAGAGTTCTTTTAGGCGCACCTCTGTGTCCCTCTGCTCGCGACCACTTGGAAACCACCCTAACGAATGGTCCTTTCACAAGAGTTCTTCTAGGCACTTCATCTATTCTAAAGAAGGAAGAACACCCGGGAGCTCGATCATCTCAGTACTGCTATTACATACCCATGGAACTAATAAGAAGCTCTACACTCTCGAAAGATATGAGCTCTTTGCTTCCTAGGCAGGGTATATTATAGGCGGTTTCTTCTGGGTCTATAGACCAGGTTCATAACAAGAGTGACTGCTGGACCAATAATCAAACCAATGTACTGTGCTGCATGTGAAGCTCAGCATGGTAATAGAGCTGATTCTCACAGCACTTCAAGACGAAGACGACAAAGTTTGCAGTGCAGAAAATGACAAACATCATTATTGCACACAGTTGAAACAGTCACAGTCAATTATTGCTGACTTATGGTAGTTTTATTTAGTGGGAGGTGATATGGGATGTTTGTTTGAAAACATTAACCACCTGAAGCTGAAACTATTTTAACTCGGACGGTTTAAGCAACAGATTGGTGACATATTCCGACTCTCAAGACCTTCATGGATTACCTGATGGCTTCATTTAGAAGATCCCGAGAACCGACTACTATGATACTCGGAACTCATGCTTGGGGGTTGCAGGGTATAATCTATAAAGGAAATGTTTTTTCTTATTCAAGAATTACTTGGACAAGGCTCTAAAAAAAGATCCTCAAAGTTATTGTAAATAACAAGAGGCTCGGGGGCTACAACCATAGGGTGCCACTTTTTTAAAAAGTGCACGCCATGGAAAATTCTTTAGACTTCAGAGCACTTCAGGATTCTCAAGACATTACTCGGAGATTCTCAACGAAGAAACTGGAAGATAACGTCGTGAAGAAATGATGAAGAGCTCGGGGCTTGACGGACCAGGATGTCAGAGATATCATCAGTCGATGATTGCTCCGACTAATCCCGGAGAGGCACGAGAGATCTGAAGACTTGTTTACAAAGTTACTCGGTTTTGGACTCTCGTTTCTAAAATAGCCGAGTTGTAAAGGAAGTCTTGTAATTAGAATAGGACTCCTTTGATGTAACCGGTTAGGACTCGGTCTGTGCTAAGGCTCACCCGGATTATAAAGGGAGACGGGAGCAGGCCCAGACGATCGTCGAAACATTGAATCATAACAATACACAAGGCACACGCCGCACTGGACGTAAGGTATTACGCTATTTAGCGGCCTGAACCAGTATAAAAATCGCTGTCCTGTGTAATCGCCGAGTCCTACGAACACCGATCCCCACCGAACAAATCGTCTGAGATTACTCAAGACGAGTTGCCGGTTAACAAACACCGACAGTCGTCAAAGAAAAAAATGAAATCATGATGTGATGGAACAAAAGCACTCGCAATCATGTCTCAGATTGTGGAGTCTTTCAAGGTATGTGAAGACCTTGCCGACAGACAAACTGGAGTTATCTTTTTATTTATTTCATACCATGCATGTTTGCTTGAATCATCATATATTTCTATTGCTTTGTTTGGCTATGCCTACAAATTCATGCATATCATTCATTTATATTGATTATATTTCCTTTCCAAAACCATAACAACATGTTTGTTTAATTGCATTTATCCATCTCATTTTCATTTTTGCATAAAAATAAAAAAAGAAAAAAAGATCGTATGTTTCACCTTTATGCTCACATGTCCTTTTTGAATAAATCTTGTGTAGTCCTTCTTGTTTCCTTTTTCTATTATGTGTAGGCTTTGGTTTGGGATTACTTCGCGAGTATATCCCAAAGGCTTTTAATTAAGCATGGTGCTTAGGTTAAATCACCTTCTTAATCAAATAAGACATTGTGTCAAATTTCATTAATGAACTAAAATTACTTGTATAGAATTTGGATGTACATTGGACTAACCCCTGCCAGCAAAACTTCATAATTTCGATGGGTAAGTCATGAGTCATTCTTGGGACAAAGCAAGGATTGAGCAATGAAACAAACATGGAGAGAAAAGATCTACCATGCTTGACAAAGGAAGGGCAAATGAAATCTTCCAAATCCTTGTCTCTCGGATTGGAATCAATGGAGAAAGCCCTACTCGTTGGCTCTGAAAACCAAGAGGCCCTCGCCGATAGTAATTTGGTTTGTATCCGCATTTGATTCTCCATTGATCACATCTTTTTCCTTTTCATTTTGTTCTTCATTTTTAATTTTCAAGAAACCCAACTTCCTTTCCTGCATAAAAACTTTGAGAAAAGCTTTCACAAAGATTTGAGAGTTTTTGGCTACATGGTGGGGGTCGCCCGACCCCTCATTGCACCCATTCAGTGCATCTCTTGCATTTTTGTGACACAATCCTTATGGTGGGAGCATGGTGCAAGTTTGGAAGTGATAGGGGGTGGCAGCTTGGTCGGTCGACCACATATCCTTGCCATTTTTGTCACACTTCACCATGTGATCTTGTCTAGCTTAGGCTAGTTTTGCACTTAAATTGTGGGAGAATCAAGGGAGAGGGGGGTCGGCAGACCCTCCCTATGACTCCTCCAACATGTCTCCCATTGTGGCTATGAAAGAGCATGCTTGGTATCTCATTTTTAATTGCATCAATTCTCTAAATTTTCCTCTTGCTCTTGAGCCATCTCTCTCTCTCAAGTTTCAAGTGCTAGTTTCTCTTGAGTTTGTGAAAGGAAAAGAGAAAAGTATTTGGATTTAGTTTCCATTGAGATTGAATAGTTGACGAGCTCCGACTTTACGATCTTCTCCATGATTCACCAAGAATGTCTATGGAGGTTTCAAAACCGACAACATTGATGTGGGGCATCAACACGACCCACAAGAAGAACCACTCGGATGCTAACCGCTAACGTTAATCATCTTACTTCCAAGTTGTGTTTACTTTCTCCCTTGTTGCAAGAATCATGATATACTCAATAAGTGTGCAACAAGTGGCAAGAAAAAGTCCATCAAGATATATAAGAGTGTCTCACAAGGCTCACACATGGAGCATCAACTCATGACTTCAAGGTATGATGCTTAGGCTTAACCAAGAATGTTGCAAATGAAGGTTCTGCCATGTGCACTCACATGCATGTATGACCTGAACCCTCTACACAAGCCAGGTATGGATATGACTTTGAAAATGGATTAAGAATCTTTCTATCATGCTAAAACTGGACAACTTAATTATGAATATCACCACTCCATTGACATTTATAATCCTAATATATCTCACACTTTGTTGGGTGCTCATGATCTATGCCTACAAAGTTGTGTGAGCACCTTAAAAAATGATGAACTAATAATGTTTTATCCTTCCTAAAAACAATATGTGTCTTGCCTTTAGCTTGCATGATAAATCTATGACAAGATGTCTCCCATGAAATAGGCTCTTCGGAGCAGTCTTCCTTGTCTCTAGAGCTTCTTGTTCTCTATTCTTGCAAGTTATGCCTTTATGCTCTATGTACCTACACTTAGAAGGTTGACAATTTAAAGACACTTTATTCACACATGCTTAAAATGGACCAAACTAGTCTTTGTTTATGCTTCACCATGATTGTATAACCAAACAACCACTCCCATGTGAGAGGTATTGGTTGTATAAATCAGGGGACTAACCATTGACTTGGAGAGTGTAGAAAGGTGTTGAAGTGTTTCAAATGCAGGTATGGTGATAGAAGTAAGGCCATGGTGCAATCCAAGTCATAACATCAACACCATGTCACATTGAAAAGAGCAAGCTTAGGGGAGGAGCCTCTCCCCCACCAACTATGGCAACGCAAGAGCATTGACGAGAACAAGCTTGGGGGAGGAGCCCCTCCCCTACCAAGGTAAGTATTCTTAGCCCTTTAGTTTTGTTTTATTACAACTACAAAAAAATTGAATAAAATAATAAATAGACCTCTTGTTGATATTGCTTCGTGAACATCCCATTCTTCCTATCTTGAAAATGATGAATAGTTGTTATGCTCATCCTTCTAATGAAGCAACCAACCAATCTTAACAAACTTTCAGTAGCTCTGATGTAATAATTGTGCCTAAACTTAATAATGTTTCTGGTTCTGTGGTGTGTGCCACCAACAGAGCCCCTGCACTTGATGCTTTCTCTGTCTTAGTTTTCAGAACACCACAAAAGATAAGTTTGGGGCTCAATCGACCCTACTTAATCTTCTGGAGATTCTAAACCTACCAAGGTGATGCTCATTCCAAAGCAAGGTTGCACGTCAAATTTGGTCCTTAACGACCACATTTGACTGTCGCGCGACAACCCCATGAGCAAACCACCAAAAAAGCACTAATGCAGAAGGCGTCTTCGGAGGAGGGAACACACACAACAGGCACCAACGTGTCTAGAGGCTCCAAAGTGGGCTCGGCCGACCCCACTATGGACCTCTGGGCCCACCAGCCAGCCTCCACTACACTCTACACACATGCTAACTGGTTTGCAACATTCCTCTCTTGTTACATTTCTTTTATCATCTTCATGATTCATCTTGCAAAATGAAAACAAGAAGAGCCACATCAAAAAATAAAATTTGAAAAAGTGACATGGTTATGACATTTTAAAAGGTAGAAGCATCATAAAGTTTATTTGTTGCATATACTTATGCTTGTGGGAAACATATCTTGATAGGAAAATCATATTGACTAAGTTGTTTGAAAAATGTGATATAGTTCTTGGCTCATGATTCATACCTTTTCTAGTCAAGGTGCTTGGAGATTAATTTTTGAAAATGTCATAAAACCATAGTGTCACTTACTCCTCAATAGTGAGAAATTCCTACCAAAGCCATATGATGATCTTACATGTCCAAACCCTTCTAAATATGCTACTTGTTATGTGTTGTGAGTTTGGTCAAACCTTGTTGACCCTTGCTGAGTTAGAAATTTATCATGTTCTCAAGATCAAGATCACGTACACTCCAACTACATGCTACTCTAACACGGAAGTATGCAGAAACATGCCTTTCATTCCCACCAAATAAATACTCCAAAGTTCTATAGTGTGATCTCTCTCTAAAAGTCCATGCTAAAGAGACATGAGCTATGCAAAAAAAAAAGAAAAAAAGGGAAAAAACATGAATAATGGACTTGTGAAAGTCTAGTAAAAAATGAATGGGCAAAAGCCCATGCATTGAAAAAAGAGAAATAAAAAAAAAGATAGCCATGTCTCGTAATAATCACAAGTTAGAGAGAGAGATCATACTTGCTAAGGAGGCAATTAGAGTTATCATGATGTTCCACACACATGCACATCTTGATCTAGGAGTATGACATCTTTCTTCTTGGATCCTTCATTTAACTTTACAATATATACAATACAAGTAAGCTATCATGTTTATCCCTACCTGAGTTCCACATAAGCTTGCTAGAAGTAGGACATGATTTTAAAAAAAGTGATGTGTGTCGTGGTAAGGAATCATATTCCTTAGAGCGATTTGAGAGTACACTACAAAATTTTTGTCTTCAACTGCAACGCCGAAAAAAGTGTAGCAAAAGACCCAAAAATGGTAGCAATAGTAATTTTGCTACCAATTTTTTTGGTTAAATGTCGTTGCACTTGTAAGGGTAGCAATAGCATAATGCAACGACGTTACATTTTAGTTGCGGACACCACAGCCCCTCTATTACAACACTTTTGACGCTTTTGCATCACCTTGTGAGTGTTGTAACAAAAGCAATTGCAACCACTATGGGTGTGGTAATAGTATCAATTGCAACGAACTAGGCGCTGCTAGCGATACGTATGGCGCATGTAGTCGTGTAGCAACACAATGCAGTTGTAACGCAACACAGGTGTTGCAATCGTGGTTGTTGCTAGCAGAAGCAGAGAAAGCATTGCAATAGAGGTTCTCTGTTGCCACGTCGCCTAAATGGTTGCTATAGGTGGCTTAGATTATTGCAACGTCTCTTCAGGTTGGTTGCTACAGAGAGGTCGTATATTGCCACGTTTCTGAATGGTTGCTATAGATGGCATCGGCTATTGCCACGTTACTTAGGTTGGTTGCTATAGATAGGTCATCTATTGCCACGTTACTAACTAGCTGGTGATATAGGTAGATTCCTTATAGTGCCACCGTCATCTTTTTGTAGTTGCAAGAGATCGTTTCTCATTACCCGATTATCGTTTCTATTGCCACGACTAAATGTGGTGTTATATGTGCCATTATATATTGCAACACCAGATTAATATATTAATAATTCATGTTGCAGCACCTTTATGTGGTAGCTTAAATCAATAATCACAAAATCAAAATACATAATGAAGGAAGCATCGAATCCATTAAAACAAAATATAATTTGTTCATACAAAATCTTTAATGAAAACAACGAGTGTCAAACTAAATGAGAACACAAGTAGATAGCTTAACCCATAATAATGTGTCAAGCACAAACAACTGTTTGAACTCATCGAATCAAAAGACTAAATGTCTACGTAGCAGCGAAGATTCCCTTGATATGTATGTTGGCCATCGTCCCACCATTCGCATGCTCATTTTTAAACTCAAGATTCCTCTGAAAAAAATCATTGACATGCATTAGTTAACTGAGATAGTGGGTGGCACAAGCTAATTGAAACACTGAAGCAAAACATGAGCTTGTAGTACTGATTTTTGTGAGCTGCAGTACTATCAACCATGAACTTTGAAGGGACGCAAATATAAACATACATGCAGCTGTCTCCCAAGACATTTTGTGAGCACAAACACATCCATATATATTCTAATCAGCAAGAGGAAAACTAAGCCTGGACCATATTTAGGAGCAGAACAAAAGAATAGCTATGTACTTCTCCAAAAGGACTATATGTTCCTTTTTAATGCAAAGAGAGATAAAGGTTCACATAGTAACCTGTGTATTCTTTTGGACAATGCAGATCCTTTCCTAGCCGCAGTTTCCTTCAGTTGCTTGCTGTAGTATAAAAAGCACCCGAATTCGCTGGCGAATTACTTCTAGTCATGCGCCCTCTAGTGAGACGTTCTTCAGCTGCGGAATAAAGGGTTGTTGTTCTGGCTGCTGGCTTGTTTGGGGTAACCTGAAAATAAATGGTTGGTGGTAAAACTTACACCCCTTGAAACAAGAATATAAGAAGCATGTTACATTAAACATTCTTCAATTATCATCAAACTACCTATCTCATAGTGCATAATCATGTTCTTCCATTGTAGTTGTTACATTTTGTGTCCCCTCAATTGGTTGCAGCAGCAACAACATTTTCAGTTGACTCCACAAGGCTAGCCTGTATTTCAAATTGGGTTCAAGATCATGATTTTCAGTTCAATAAACTATGAGAACATAGATGTTGTTAATATTACCTTTGGTACTGAAGCTTGTTGTTGAGGCTTGCAAACATTAGCATAGCTTGCCTAAGTGCTTCTCTATCAGCCTCCCTTTCCTTGTTAATATGTTCAAGCTACGCCTTATGTCTTGCCTCTCGGCTTCCCTTTCAACTTCTTGAGCTTCTAGTCTATCTTGCAGCCGTCCAAACGATTCAATGAGGGCTTCCTCCTATTGGAATTTGCGCTGGGGTCCTTGATAGTAGCTCCTTCTAGTTGGGTACCTTGCAAGGTAATTGCGGATACATGGGTGTATGCGAGTCTCTGAGTGATGAGTGTTGTCAACTGGGATAATGCGCATGTTCTTTGGCTTGTGTTGTGCAGGGTGTCGAGCATGGAGACAGTGATCAGAGGCAAGGTGAAGTCAAGTAGAGACGTGCCGTGCCGATGGAACGAGAGTGGCGAAGGGCGGACGTGAGGCTGGGACTGAGGGACCGGGGGCCCGAGGATCAGATGTGGTGACTGGCAGCCTGGGACAGCGATGAGCGAAGACTTGCGGGCACGGGGTTGCTTGGGTCGAGGACCTGGGGACACGTGTCGGTGGACGGGGTGCACGGGCGGTGCATCCCCTCTACAGCTTCGGTTTGGTGGTAGAGCCAGGAAAAAACCATCGGGTGGACGGTTTCCAGGTTTGGGCCTTAAAACCTGGGCATGGATGGTTTCCGAGTTTGGGCACAAAACTCGGGCTGAGGACGGTTTCCAGGTTTGGGCCTCAAAACCTGGGTGCTGCGGGTCTGCTGAGTTTGGGCCACAAAACTCAGGCTTGGTGGGCTGGTTTCCCGGTTTGGGCCTCAAAACCGGGGGTTGGCTGTCAAGGCTGGTTTTCTGGTTTGGGCCACAAAACCGGGGGTGCGATGTCCAGGAAAAGGACGTGGAGCGGTGGCGGCACGTGGCGGCAATCGGGAGGTTGCGTCGAGGCAACGCTACGAGTTGTGCGGGCGTGGCCGTCGGATATACCTACCACCGAGTTGGTCCAGAATAACCTTAGGGTTTAGTTGGTTCGCTCTATAAGTAGATAGGGGTAGAGTAGGAATTAGGAATAGGTTAAGTAGGGGGAGACACCCTCCTCCCCAAACATCTCAGTTCATTTGCTCTTTGCACTTAGGGTTTCCTGCTCTCCCAGTCCCCTGCTGTAGCTAGCTGAGATCCGCAGAGAACCATACCTCTGTGTACTGGAGATTTTGAGAAAATGAGGCCATAACCTCACTGTTCTAGCGTGTGGTAGCCACACGGTTGCAATTCGTGGTTGTGATTCGCGTTTTTGTTCGTGTTCTTCGCGGAATCCTTTTTCTCCACGTTTTTCCTGTTGCTTGATCTCTTTGCTCGGTTCATCTTTCGCAAATCCGTTTGAACCAAGTTGTTCTAGATCGTGAGGCACTTCTTTCCACCGAAGGAATTCACCTCTAACCTCACGGTCTAGGAGATCGATCAATTTTAGTTTCGGGTCAAGTTTTTCTCCTTTCCCCGAATTTCTTATATTCATCGATTCGGAGATAGGTTCGAGCCATGATCTCTTAGAGATAGCTCACTATCTGCCTTGTGACTCCTCTCACCAAGTTTGATCCCTAGAGGATGGTTTTGGGTGAGATCGAGTCGAATCGGTGGACGAATAGGGTGCTATCGGGGTGACCGGACGCTTTCCTCGTGTTGACCGGACGCTGTCCTCGTGTTGACCGGACGCGTCCGGTGGTTGAATGTCGCTTGGCGATTTTCTCTGGCTGACCGGACGCCGGATCTCGGTACTGATTGGACTCGCTCGTTTTACTGTTCACCCGCCTTGGCTTGTGTGACCGGACACTCTGTGCTTCGACCGGACGCTCAAGGACAGAGAGTCCGGTCAGGAACAGTAAGGTTCCAGATTGGTTTTTGTGTGAACGGACGCGTCCGGTCCCTGCTGACCGGACGATGCCCAGAGTCCGGTCGTGACTGTTTTGCGCGTTTCGTGTTCGCGGTTGTTCGTTTGTTGTCGGATTTGGTTTCCGTCTCTTGCGTTGGTTTTCTAGAGTTATGTAGTGTCTCGCTATGCTTCTTGGAAGCATCCACCCTACATCTAGGGTCGTGGACATTAGCAAGCTCTAGGGTTTGTCTTTCGGGTGATTCTCGGGCAGTGGCTACTAGTTTCCGAAAGGAAATTTTGAAGCTCCCATTCACCCCCCCTCTGGTCGCTTTCTGGTTGCTTCTTGGTCCTTCAGTAACCATTAGCATGCATCTTGTTTGATTTGATTTTTCTCGTTTCCTTGTAGGTTGATTGGAAAATTTGGTTCTGCTCCAAGTCTGAGACGACATTTGTGTCAGGCCTTGACTCCAGCTCCATAATCTTCGTGGTTGCATTGTCATAACAAAGCAAAGACATTTAGTTAATTAAAACTTTAATTCTAAGCGAGGACAGTTGTTTCACTTAACAATCCCTAGATTCCTCGCTTGTCCATTGTCCATTTTATTGGTGGGTCATCACAAAAGCTCCATATCATTGGGCTCTTCACCAGTTAGTTGGTCCTCTAATTAGTCAAGAATGAAAAAAATTAGGCATATTTCATAATCTAGGGAAATGTAGAAGCTTTTATAAACTGTAAAGATTAGGAAGATATCCACCAGGAATTTAAAAACAAAAGATAACAGAAAATTTATTGCTGTTGAAAAAGTAAAGGAATCCAAGTTCTTCTTTTTTTGGCACACATTAGTTTTAGTACTTTTCAGCTTTCTGTATACAAGCATGCAAAAATTTTTTTGTAGTGGGCAGTAGGCTAAATATCTCTATCAAATACAAAAACTATAGGTTATAACAATATCATGTCATTGTCATTGGGGGGGCACAAGCACAAACCATAAAAAAATGCGTGAAGGAAAACTGTGTCATAATTTTTACCTTCTCATAGCTCAATTGAGAAAAAACCCTTTCATCCTGTAACATGGTGTACGTGTCGATTCTGCCGATTCTGAGAATTCTTATTGCTAATCCTCTGCACAGAACCAGCAATGATTTGATTTTTATAAAATCAGCAGTGCGGAAAACATAAACCTTGACATCAGAAGTGCAATTGACAAGTTTTTATAAAAATTGGGAACAAACCTGAAATCTTCGGTGCCAAAATACGACACCAGATAGTGCCACTCAACAATGTCTAATTCTTCTGGCCTATGTCTCATTCTCTCTTCGTAGGTGGTGTACGGCTTGTAGGTAGCACTAAATGTAGATCGCCATCCTTTGTAACCATCATTAGCCACCGTCCATATCTTGATTCTGTTCGCCTCGTTATCCTCAAGGTCCCACTTAGCCTGCTCAAGGTAAAGCCTAAATAAATTACTTCTTAAACAATAATTTGGTATTGAAATTTTGACATCCACATGGATAATAGAAGCTTACCAACACATCGTTGCTATTGCAATTTTGACATCCACATGGATATCTCTCCATGTTCTTACTCCGATGAGAGGTGCTCTTTTCCTTGTGAACAGTGCTATTTCATCAACAAATATCCGTTTGTTTGAACCTACAGGTCCTCCAAGCCTGAGAACTGGATGCTAAGCTTCTGAGATGCCTCCCTGGTTCTCTTGGTTGTTGTTGTCCATCCTTTCAAGTTACCTCTTGGCTTCCTCTTTTTGGAGTCTTGTCCCATTACCTACATCCGCGTGCACGCCTGCTCACTGCAGGCACAGTTCGATTCCTCGACTTGGTCTTTTTTTGTGCGGAAAGAAAAAAAATACCGCCCCTCCATCTCTCCATGTTTATGCTAGATACCCAGTTTATAATTTATAGATTAGATTGGCTGCTTATATAGCACATCAGTTTACTGTTTGCAAATCAGATTGGCTGTTGAAAATGGTGTTGTTTCTTTAATTAATTTTAAGTTATCTTAAAATGAATATTTGTAGTATCTAAGGACTAAGGCTAAAATGTAAAATGTAAACTGTTAAGATCTGCCTGTATGTCAGTGTACTAAATTTACGGCTATAAGATAGCTGAAGTTTTTGTTGAAGTTTTTTTTTTGTTATAACTGGTGAAGAGATTTATGTTCAAGGGAGGCTACCCAAAATGCTAAAGGTTGCATGTCATTTTGTGCACTATGACCTTGCCAGGAAAAGATAGTTGCTTGGGAGCTTTCCTGCAAAGAAGTCTTTTTCACGTGCCCTGTAATGTGTTATGACTGACTGCTTTTTTTAGTCTGAAGAAATTTGTACTATATCCTTTCGTTTTTTTGACAGAGAATGGCTACAAGTCTGCCCATCATATTAAAACCATGGATGCTAAACGCCTAGGAGCATAGTCTGGTAGAGTAGAGTATCCTGTTGGAAAGTTATGTTAATATACAATTGTTGGGACTGATTTAAGATACTTATGAACAACATAATCTATGCAGTGTGAAGGTTGCTCTCTTAGTGCATATTATTATTATGCGGTCTGAAAGGCTACTCTCACATTTATCGTTATGATATAATATATGATTGAAATATGCAGTTAGACAAGTTTTCTGTGTTGGTCTTGCTACTTTATGTTGGCATTGCTTCAGTTAGCGGTCTAGATAAATGCATCGGGTCTATTATTTTTGGCCACGCCATTGCCTCGGCTTGTGTTGGCCAAAGTTTTGATTAACCCTCTTTTCGTTAAAAAAAATATTGGTGCTACAGTTGAATCCTAAACCCTCTCAAGATTATATATCTAAAACCCTAAACCTGAGATGTTGAATCCAAAAATAGGAAGCCCAGAGGTGTTACCTATCATTGGTCTCATTGATTGGCAGGGAGCTCTCTTGTTGATTACCAAGTGCTGCTGTCGACCCGGACGAACGTGTTGCCCCAAAAAGCGACATGGTGGCGTTGGGTCTGTATGAACTTGCCGGCGCCGTCGCCGCCGGAGTTGTTGGCGTCCCGGACGAACGTGTTGCCCCGAAAAGGGACATGGTGGCGTTGGGTCGATCTGGATGAACTTGTCGGTGCCACCGCCGCCGCCGCTGGAGTTGTTGGCATCCCCGCTCCTGCAGGTGTGCGCATCGACGTCGAGGACGGAGGTGTTCCACTCGTTGGAGTTGTCGTCATGTTTGACTTGTCTTTGGTGGAATCCAAAAACCCTAACCGTGTGGAGCCAGCGACAATGAGAAAGCGCGTGTAGGGGCGGCGATGTGGTAGTCGCGAAATAAAGGGGGCGGCGTGGGGGGAAGAAACGGAGATGGGCGCGCGCGAGAGTTTTTTATGGGTCAGTTTCCTGCTAGTGCGCGGTGGCAAATAAATACAACCTTTAGCCATCTCCGGTGCTAGTGCACGAGATGTGTTTATTAGGAAAGATTTGATCGCAGGTATATTCATGTGAAAAAAACACGAAAAAAAAGCCAAATAAAAAACAGACCTGCATGAAGGGGACCAAGAAAAAACTGACACCTTTAGCGAAGAGAAGAATTTGAAGAGAAGAAAAAAAAATCCAAAAGAGAACTCGAACGATAAAACACATTTTGTGTTCCGGCCTATAGATAGCTAGAGTATGTTTTCTATTTAGATTACTCAAGGAAAATCTATTTAAATACGATTCCTAATTATTCATGTTATATTATATATATAAAACTGGAGAGTTATAAAAAGATAAACATTTACGGGATTAGTTAGGGAAAACCGTTTCTATTCCTGTTCAAAGGATTTTACCTCTATGCCATTATGAAAAATGGCCCCAACCTTGGGCTCCCTGAAAGATGAAAACGGACCGTTATATCATCGTCTATCTTCGTTTTTGCCCACATGCCACTCCGTCCGTTTTAGCTCTTTGCGGTGTTAAACAACGCAGAGAAAAGACACTAATGCCCTCAGTCCTACCAGCTATGTGAACTTGTTTGGTTACCTGTATGCCATCCAGAGGGGCAGTGTTTGGTCACTGCACGGTCAGGGCCGACCACGTGGTCCAGCTCGTCGTGGACACGAGCCTGCACGCCAAGGTGCAGCACGAGTCTGGCCAGCACCCACTCGATCAGCACGGCGACCGTGTCAGTTCCACGGAACACCATTTCCTGCGAAAAAGGATGTAACGTTCGCATGTCGTCAGAAACCGAGCCTTGCGAAGATGCCGACAGAGGTTACGCTAGGAGTGCGGCGGGTTCAGTTATGCAACACACCCAAAGGACGACGATCATGTAGAGTCCGTGAGCATGTCGTCGTCCGGCAGCGAGAGGAGGACGTCCGTGAAGTCCGCGACGGCGAAAGCTCGGAGCGGAGGTCGTTCCGGGCGCGGTGCTCGTCGATGATGCTGCCGGCGAAGCGGTTCACGAGAGGGACGAGGCGGTCGCACCGGGATCTGGTGCTCTGTTTGTCGAGGCGCGCGAGCCAGGGGGGTGGTCGGTCCAATTGAGCTCGCCCAGTATGTCGTAGCCTTCGTCCAGGAGGCCCCTCAGCTCGCACGTCTCCAGGCTCTCCTTGGCCGGGTCTAGCTCCAGGTCCGGCGGCCGAACACTGACCACATCACGTTGTGCAGGGACCCGCGGCGGACCTCGAAGCTGTCGCGCCCGGCCGAGGACGACGACAGTTTCTTCACGATGGCGACCATGTGGCGCGCGATGATATCGAAAAAAGATGGAAATTTTGCCTCTATATTATTAGGTAGAGATATAGAATAGAGATACTATGATATTTTATTATGATCGTCGTTGTGCCGCTGATCGGCGTCGTGCTGCTGATCATCGACGTCCAACACACGAGGCCAAGGTTAAAGTTTTCAAATGCATCTCTGAAACTTTATAATACCCTAAGCTGTCATTGATGAGTAGTTTTCAAATACATTGTTGAAATAAAGTCGTGGTGTTAGCAGGGGCACTAAACTAGTACCTATTAGCCGTCTGTTGAGATGTGCTAGACTAGTGGTAGAATTTAATTAGTTGGATAATAATTTGCCATCGCTCTGCGCGTATATATCCAAACAAAATAATTAATACACACACATTGAGTTGTCTCACGTACTCCCTCCATATAGGAAATAGAAGTCCTTTAGGACAGCGACACGGTCTCCAAAGCATAACTTTGACCACTTGTTCTTCAAAAATATTTATTGTAAAGTAGTATATGTATATTTTTATGAAAGTATTTTTCAAGACAAATTTATTTATATAATTTTTACATCTCTAAACTCAATAATTTTAAAGTTATTCATGATTTATATTCTCAATGTTTGACTCAAACCTTGTCCAAAAGGACTTCTATTTCCTATACGGAGGGAGTACACACACATTGCATTCTTCTGAAGGACCGAGAAAGCACTAGCAAGGCGACCAGAGGGGGGGTGAATGGGAGCTCAAAAATTTCTTTCGAAATTTTGGCCAAATGTCCCAAAACCGACCCCAGAAAGCTACGACCGAAACCGTGATGCCCATGACCCTTGGAAGAGGGTGGATGATACCTAGGATCACAGCGAGGCACCACAAAGTGATAGTGAACCAAACGGCAAAAGCACCAGAGCAAGTTTGTCCCCAAAAACCAAGTCCCGAACGTAGATAGACGGCTACGTTGAGAAATCCCTAAATACCTATGCTAACAAGTAGCAAAGATACCTAGAGAGGTTCCTTGATCAACTCTAGGGCCAAACGAGAAGTCCGGAAACCAAGCAAAGAAACCGGGAGAGCAAACGCACTAAAACTCAACAAGCAGCATGATCCCAGACTGTCCGCCGGTCCCGGACTGTCCGGCTCAACCGCGGACTGTCCGCGGGGGGATGGCGTACTGTCCGCCGGCCAAAATCCCGAAACAACACTGGTGCTGCAAGTCTCCTGAACGTTCCCGGACTGTCCGCAAACTTCAACCGCGGACTGTCCGCCGGTCAACCAAAAGCCAAACGGCCGAAGAACAGAGCCACTGGTCCGGCTCGTCCCCGACGCGCAGACTGTCCGCGCCCTGGGTGGCGGACTGTCGGCCAACACCCAGAGAGGGCAAATTCGGTCGCCACTTACACGGATCCTCCCAAAATCAAATCAAACCTCAATCCCACGTTCCCAAACTTGGAGAGGATGATCACGAGGTAGTTAGAAGACTATCCCCAAGAAATCATCCGCTCAAATCGATCCAATCACCGAGAAATCGAAAGGGGAGGAGTATGAACGAAAAAGCGCCACGAAAACGAAATCAACCTGATCTACTTGTTCGTGAGGAGCTAGATGAATTCCTTCGGTGGAAATGATCTCCTTTCAAAAACGAACAAGTTGATTCAAATGGATTTCACAAAGACGCAGTGGGGAGGGAGATCGAGTGACGGGAAAATCACGCAGAAACAAAGAACGCGAAGAACATGAACCAAAACGCGAATCAACAAATCGATCTGCAACCGTGTGGCTACCACACGCTACAATAGTGAGGTTACGGCCTCACTTCCTTAAAATTTCTAGTACACAGAGGTATGGTTCTCTACGGATCTCAGCTAGCTACAGCAGGGGATTGGGAGAGCAGGAAACCCTAGAAGCAAAGAGCAAATGACTGAGATAAAATGGGAGGAGGGTGTCTCCCTCTACTTATCCTAATTATAATTCCTACTCTACCCCACAACTAGTTACAGAGCGAACCAGCTAAACCCTACGGTTATTCTAGACCAACTCGTGGTAGGTGGTGATCCGACGGTCACGCCCGCACAACTCGTAGCGTCGCCTCGACGCAATATTCCGATTGCCGCCACGTGCCGCCCTCGCTCTGCACCCCCGGTTTTGTGGCCCAAACCGGGAAACCAGCCTTTCCAGCCAACCCCCGGTTTTGAGGCCCAAACCGGGAAACCAGCCTTCCAGCATTTGAGTTTCGAGGCCCAAACTCAACAACCCCGCAGCGCCCAGGTTTTGAGGTCCAAACCTGGAAACCGTCCTCAGCCCGAGTTTTGTGGCCAAACTAGGAAACCATCAGCACCCAGGTTTTGAGGCCCAAACCTGGAAACCGTCCACCCGATGGTTTTTCTCTGGCTCTACCACAAAACTGAAGCTGTAGAAGGGATGCACCGCCCGTGCACCCCGTCCACCGACACGTGTCCCCCAAGTCCTCAACCTAGGCAACACATGACCGCAAGTCTTCGCTCGTCGCTGTCCCAGGCTGTCAGCCACCACAGCTGATCCTCAGGCCACCGGTCCCTCAGTCCAAGCCTCACGTCCTCCCTTCGCCACTCTCGGTCCCTCGGCACGGCACGTCTCTACTTGACCTTCACCTTGCCCGCGATCACTGTATCCGTGCTCGACACCTGCACAACACAAGCCAAAGAACATGCGCATCATCCCAGTTGACAATCACTCATCACTCAGAGACTCGGCATACACCCATGTATCCGCAATCTCCCCCTTGATGAGTGCATTGTCAACTACCAACACAAATCATAATTGAAATAGAAGGAGGAAGAAGGAGAGAGGAGAACTTGAACAAATGACCCAAAAGCATAGCAAAGCCAAAGAAGGTCAAGTGGAAAGAGCAAGACAACTTGGTCCCCAAAGACATGGGCAATGGCTCAACACGACCAAGCAAAGCAAAGCTAGCCCTCAAGAAGAGGCAGAAAACGGGCTCAACACCGCTAGCAATAAAGCTCGATACCAACTGTTACCAGCTTAAGAAGAAGAGCTCGACACCAATTGAAAATCTGAAAGGCAAATGCTAGTCCCTCAAGAAAGAGGCAAAGGCTCAACACAACTAGCAAACCGCTCCAAACCAATTGAAAATGTCAAAAACTCATCACGAGCAAACTCCCCCTCGAATAGTGCACACAACCAGAAAACTTAAAATTATCCCCCTTAGTTGAACTCGGGAGACATATGATTTGCAATCTATCTCTCCCCCTTAGTTGAAAATGCACCATCAAGCAACAAAGCACCAAAAGCAATTTTCTCCCCCTTAGAAAATGCACCATCAAAAGTGCCAAACAAGAGAAGTTCTCCCCCTTCCAAAATGCATATGAGTCAAAATGCAAGTTAGCAGCTTCAGGAATATAGTCAAGAAAATGCAAAGATGCTCTATACAGTTATGATCTGATGATCCAATAACATTCCCAATATGCTAGCAAAGGCTCAAACTGATCACCATATACTAAATACGAACATATGAGCAAAAGAGCAGTTTTTAGCCAAAAGTATTCACCATCAAAATAGCATTGAACATGTATAGACAGGAATTCGAACAAGTGCTAAACATGTATACAAGGTGAACTACCCCTAGCAAAGTTCAATCATCATGCTGCAGAATGAAACATAGACTTGTGTTTTCAAATTTTAATCGGAGTTTCAGCGGTGAAATTTCACAAGTTCAGAATTCAGCATGTGACTGCGAGAGGTTGAAGGCTTGTCATTGCCTAACTTTTCAACCGAGCTAAGCCTATGCAAAAGCAATCAGAAGCTTAAAAACATCGGTTTCGGTCATACACTATACGGCTCAAGTTTAACCCAAAAGTGCAATGGGAAACAGTCTCGATACTGTGATGTGCTGACAAGCAATCCCATCTCGATCTTTCCAATTCACTTAACTTGGTTCAGATTTTAAACAGAAAATGAACATACCAAGCAAGTGAATGACTCAGAACTAGAGACATAGCAACCTAGCATAGATGAAAAGCACGAGTGAACTCAACACATCCTACACATGCTAGTTGCACATCTCAATGGTGAACATTTTCAGATTTTAAGTTCATTAAGCAGGTTCACCATTTCAAAAAATAGCTCAGCTCACAACATGTATCAGTGATCAGAAAGAGCATAAGCTACAAGCATCAACATAAAGCATCAGAGCATACTAAACAGAGCATAATCACATTCTAAAGAATATATACATGAAGCTCAGAATGTAATAGCGTATGCTGAAATGCAAAGGAAAACAAAGACAAAAGAGTCAGTCTATCATACAAGAACCAAAATATTTCCCCCATCTAAAAGGGGAAACACACACCAAGCTCACCTCTCAACCGATTAACGGTCGATTGGTCCAAAAGCTTGGTGAAAATATTAGCCAACTGATGATGAGTATCGACATGGCGAAGGTCGATATCACCCTTCTCATAGTGGTCTCGCAGAAAATGAAAGCGCACATCAATGGTTTGGTCTTTGAGTGAAGCACGGGGTTCTTAGCAACGCTAATAGCACTCGTGTTGTCACAAAGCAAAGGAACACGAGAAAAGCTCAGACAAAAATCACGCAAAGTGGCCATCATCCAGAGTAACTAGGAACAACAGCTAGCCGTAGCAACATACTCAGCCTCCATGGTAGACTGGGCGACACTAAACTGCTTGCGAGAATACCACGATACGAGAGAAGAACCAATAAACTGGCAAGTCCCAGAAGTGGACTTGCGCTCAATCCGGCAACCAGCAAAATCGGCATCGGAATAACCGCAAAGGGAGAGGTTGGAGGAAGCAGAATACCAAATCCCAAACTCAGGAGTGAAGGATAAGTACCTCATAATGCGCTTGACTGCCTGACGGTGAGAAGTGCGCGGCGAAGACTGAAAACGCGCGCAGAGACACACCGCGAACTGAATGTCCGAGCGTGTCGCCGTCAGGTACAGCAGCGACCCGATCATACTCCGGTACTCCTTCTGGTCCACTGCTTCACTCTCCTTGTCCGCATCCAGGGCCGTCGTGGTCGACATGGGTGTTGGAAGAGGCTTGGCCTCACCCATATCGAACTTCTTCAGAATGTCCCGAGTATACTTGCCCTGGTGCACGAACGTTCCCTCCCGAGACTGCTTGATTTGCAATCCGAGGAAAAACGTCAACTCGCCCATCATGCTCATCTCGAACTCCCTGCTCATAGTATCAGCAAACTTGGCAACCAAAGCGTGAGAAGAACCACCGAAAATGATATCATCCACGTAAATTTGGACCAAGAGTGTATCAGTGCCTTGCTTGAGGAGAAAGAGCGTTTTATCTACACATCCCATTTTAAAACCCTTAGCAAGCAAAAAGGTTTTCAACCTATCATACCAGGCTCTAGGGGCTTGTTTCAAACCATACAAAGCTTTGTGGAGTTTAAAAACATGGTTTGGAAACTTGGGATTTTCGAAACCGGGGGGTTGTCTAACATACACCTCCTCTTCTATGTAGCCGTTTAAGAAGGCACTCTTGACATCCATTTGAAAAAGTTTGAAACCTTTGCATGCAGCAAAAGCCAAGAGTATCCTAATTGCCTCCAAACGAGCTACAGGAGCAAAAGTCTCCTCATAGTCTATCCCCTCCTTCTGACTATATCCCTAGGCTACGAGTCTGGCCTTGTTTCTCACAACATGGCCATCTTCTCCCTGTTTGTTTTCGAAAATCCATTTTGTCCCAATTGGGTGACACTCAAAAGGTGGAGACACTAGAACCCAAACCCGATTTCTCTCAAAGTTCTCAAGCTCCTCATGCATGGCATTGACCCAATCTAGATCCGTCAAAGCGTGTCCAACATCCCGGGGTTCAAAATCAGCAACAAATGCAGAATGAGCAAAGTGAGAGATTTGCCTTGACCGGGTGACGCGTTCGTCGATGCCGCCGATCATCTGCTGAGGCGGGTGCTGGCGCTGAATGTGTCGTGGCGCCTCCCTTGCCGAAGTGACCTCCCCCTCAACAGCAGTTGGTGCCTCCTCGGGTACAAAGGGTACCGCTCGAGGTGGCGCATCCCACGGCCCCTAGGAAGAAGACGTGTCGGGGACGTGAGTCGTCGTAGAAGCCACTCCTTGCGGCACAGCAGGTGGAGGGGGTGTTGGATCATCAATACCTTCAGCACCCTCATCCTCGTCATCAAAAAGAGGCTCACCGACCTCGTGATCACCTGCACGCTCAAAACGAGAAGAAGGACAAATCATGGTCTCGTCGAAGGTGACATATGATGTCTCCATGACTCGGTTAGTGTCAAGGTTAAGTACACGATAAGCTCGAGTATGAGTGCCATAACCAAAAAACACACCGTCAGAAGAACGAGACTCAAACTTGTCCAAGTTGCCCTTTTTGAGTATAAACAATGGCAACTGAAAACTCGAAAAAAACTCACCTTGGGCAGTTTTCAAAACGCAACTCATAAGAGGTCTTTTTCAAGAAGGCTCGGAGAAAAATGCGATTGGAAATATAGCACGCAGTGTTCATAGCTTCGGCCCAATCCCAATATCACCTAGGAGTCCTATGCTCATCGAGCATCATCCTGGCCATCTCTACAAGGGTCCGATTCTTCCCTCTACAACACCATTTTGGCGGGTGTGTAGGGGGAAGAAAACTGATGCTCCAAACCAAAGAGTTACAAAACTTTTCAAAGTCTGAATTCTTGAATTCGGAACCATTATCACTCCTAATAGCTCGCATCGAGTTCAAGGGAACTCATTCTGAAGACGCAAAATCAGATTGCGAGCAAAGGAGAAAGTCTCAGTCTTCTCAACTAAAAAGAAGACCCACGAATATCTCGAAAAGTCATCAACAACAACAAGCACATACCACTTCCCCCCAACCGAGCTCACCCGAGCCGGACCAACAAGGTGCATGTGCAAAAGCTCTCCAGGGCGCTTGGTCATGACCTGAGTCACTGGATGGTGGGGAGCGGCAACATCTTCCCATGTCTACAAGAGTGGCAAACAAGATCCTTCTCTACATGCAACTTGGGCAATCCTCGGATTAGGCCAAGTGAACTAAGTCTTGCAAGCAAGTCAAAGCTCAAATGTCCAAGTCTCCTATGCCACTTCCAAAGATCAGAGGAGGAAGGTCCAGCCACAAGACAATGAGAAGTGCCAAAAGATTCCGAGAAATTCGCACGAAAGACTTTTCCAAAGGGCGAAATCAAACACACATGATTGCCCTGAGGATCCAAAATACGACTGAGATTTGGTTTAAAACGAATCTCATAGTCATCATCGAAAAGTTGCGAAACAGAAAGAAGGTTAAAATGCAAGTTAGAAACAAGAGCAACATTGCGCAACACAAAGTGCTCATTAACTCGCACCGACCCACGAGACAAAACCTTACCTTTGCTATTGTCGCCGAAAGTGATAAACTCCTTTCCGGCGACTCGACTAAGACTGGAGAACCACTTGGCGTTTCCGGTCATGTGCCTCGAGCAACCGGAATCCACCAACCAAACGTTCTCCAATCGTTTAACCTACATCAGTAAAAAGACATAGGGTGAGCATACGGTCCAACACTGGGGTTAGTGAAGTAGGAAGAATACCAGTGTTGGGCCGGCTGCTCAAAAGAACGGTTAGCAGAAAAACCATTCCTAGCGCACCTACGGAGGAAGCGATCACCACGTTTAGAAAAACGTGGTCCGCTAAGGGAGGAGCGTCCATCGCGATACTCAAAACGCGGTGGGGGAAAGCGCTCAACTACAAAGCCACTGCCACGGGTCCATAGCCCCACACTGCAGGCTCCCGCCGGGCACGTCCTCTCCTCTGCTGCCTAGGCCTAGGAACTTGAGGTTCTGGACCTCTGGGCCTAGCAGCTCTCCTAGGAGCTCTCCTCTGAACATTCGGCACATGTACATCATGGAAAGGATGGTACATGTCCGTGTTGTTCACCTCCTTTGCACGGCGCGCCTCTCTCTTGCGCCGAAAGCAAAACTCACTCAAGTGTCCATCTCTCCCACAGTGCTCACAGTGGTACCTCACCGCTCTCAAAGGGGGTTGTTGGTACTCACGGTAGTGGGTGTGGATCACTTTGCCCTTCTGTGGCATAAGCTCCTCCTGGATGGGTGGCATGGTGTCAAGCTTGTTATTGAGGTGGTTTGGTTTTGGAGCCCATGATTGTTTCTTTGGTGGAGCTCTCGGTGGTTCAACAAAGACCCCATCCATGGTGTTAGGCTTGAGAGGTTCTTTGGGTGGAAGCTTGGTAAGTTTGGGAGTAGTGGTGGAGTTGAGCTTCTCACATGGGTTTAGACCACTCAACTCTCCAATCTTCCCAAAAGCAGAAAGATCAACACCCGGAGCAAAACCTACACTAGGACCTCCAGCAGCTCGCTTAAATTGGGAGATCATCATCCCGAGCTGTGGTTCACCGCTAGACACCCATGACAAGATGGTCCGAAGGTATGTGTTTTCCTCCTCGGTTTGCATCTTGTCATGCTTCACATTAGCGATCTCCATCTCCAAACCTCACAAAGAACGCACCTAGCCACACATGTGCTACCTGAGTTGGCCTCTTCAAGAGACACAATCTTGGCATTCTTCTCTGCCAACTCAGATTGCAAGCCTGGACAGGTCTTGCACGCACCCAACAACAAGGGTCTAGCACGAAGCTCATCCACCTCTCCTACCAACACAGCATACTTGCTTCTCAAAGTGAGAAGGTCAGTCATGTGTGTGGTGCACATCTTGCACTCAACATCCTCAGAAACGACCACAGTGGACTTAGCAAACTCAAGCTCCCTCACCGTGTCCTCCCACTTCTGCCTAAACTCCTTGCGCTCTCTAGCGGCACGCCTAAGCAACTTATCCTGACTAAGCAAGGCGGCAGTAAGCTTCTCGACCTCAGCAGAAAGCTCGTCGTGGGTGAGAGATACCTGGGAGGTGTCGTCGTCGTCGTTTCGAGGGGTGTCCACCAGCTCGTCGTCGACCTCCTTGCCGAGGGCCATGGTGTAGAAGCCATCATCGTCGGCGAAGAAGCAGAGGTCGTTCAGCTTGTCCTCGATCCTCTTCTTCTTCTCGGACTCGTCGTCGCTTGAGCAAGCGGAGTCGTCATCCGAGCCGTCTATGTCGCTGAGTGTGGCGAAGAACGCACGCTGCTCAGCCTGGGCCTTCTCCAAGTACTTCTTGATATACTCCTTGTCAAAGCCGCCCCTCCTCTTGTGCCTTGCGGGGACGTACTTCTCCTTGCGCTTGCCAGAGTCGTACTTGTGCCCATGATCGCCTTCTCAGATGTGTTCTTCTTCTTGGGACAGTTGGCGATGAAGTGGTCAGGGTCGCCGCACTCAAAGCATCCTGAGCGTCCTCCTCCGCGGCGACGGTTCATGCGGTTGTTGTGAAACCGCGAGAACCAGTTGACAAGCAAAGCTAGCTCGTCATCCCCAAAAGACTCAAGCTGGTCCTCTGTGATAGAAAAGAGTGAAGAGAGTGCAAATCATCTAGAGGGGTTAGCAGAAGAGCCAGAAACCTAAGCCATCGATGGGCCAGAAGGATTTTCATAAGAAGCCCTCGCCATGGCGTCAATCTCACTGAACTTGAGCTTACTAAAGAGCTCGTCGCAAGTGAGGGTCTCATAGTTCGGTGATTCGATGATCGCCTGAAATTTGGAGTCCCACACCGACCGATCAAGAGTATGCAAAAGCTTCAAAGCTCTCTCATGATCGTCGAAAGGCAACAGCTCTTTGTTAGCCCTCATCCTGTTGACAATCACCTGAAAGCGAGCGAATAAACTTTCTATGCTCTCGCCAGGCATATGTCGAAAGTTCTCAAACTCTCGCTTGAACGACTCGTAGAGACGAGTTTTGACTTGAGAGGTTCCCTCATGGAAGCGCATGAGGGTAGCCCAAATCTCCCGAGCCGTAGCGAGGTGAGAAATGCGGTCAAACTCGGACATGCTCAAACAAGAGAAAAGAGCATTACGAGCTCGGCTATTGGCATCGTGCTCATCGATCTGAACTGAGAGACACGAGCAGCCAAGACCACGTAATCAGCAGAGTTGCAAATATCCCAAATGGAAGCACACCAACAACTACAAGGCCAATACATCGCTATCTTCCACATAAAACGGCACGGTTAACGCTGCTGATCCATGATTCTGGAAACGGCACCGATCTTAACCCGTAAAACGGCGGTTTGCCAACGCTGCGATCCATTGATGCCTCTGTGGATCTGGAACCGCTAAGGTGGAAGATCCTTAACCCGCTCCGATACCAATTGAGGACCGAGGAAAGCACTAGCAAGGCAACCAAGGGGGTGAATGGAGCTCAAAAATTCTTTCGAATTTTAGCCAAATGTCCCAAAACCGACACCAGAAAGGTACGACCGAAACCGTGATGCCCACGACCCTTGGAAGAGGGTGGATGATCCCTAGGATCACAGCGAGGCACCACAAAAGTGATAGTGAACCAAACGGCAAAAGCACCGGAGCAAGTTTGTCCCCAAAAATCAAGTCCCGAATGTAGATAGACGGCTACATTGAGAAATCCATAAATACCTATGCTAACAAGTAGCAAAGATACCTAGAGAGGTTCCTTGATCAACTCTAGGGCCAAACGAGAAGTCCGGAAACCAAGCAAAGAAACCGGGAGAGCAAACGCACTAAAACTCAATAAGCAGCAGGATCCCAGACTGTCCGCCGGTACGGTCCCGGACTGTCCGACTCAACCGCGGACTGTCCGCGGGGGGATGGCGGACTGTCCGCCGGCCAAAATCCCGAAACAACCCTGGTGCTGCAAGTCTCCTGAACGTTCCCGGACTGTCCGCGAACTTCAACCACGGACTGTCCGCCGGTCAACCAAAAGCCAAACGACCATAGAACAGAGCCACTGGTCCGGCTCGTCCCCAACGCGCAGACTGTCCGCGCCCTGGGTGGCGGACTGTCCGCCAACACCCAGAGAGGGCGAATTCGATCGCCACTTACACGGATCCTCCCAAAATCAAATCAAACCTCAATCCCACATTCCCAAACTTGGAGAGGATGATCACGAGGTAGTTAGAAGACTATCCCTAAGAAATCATCCGCTCAAATCGATCCAGTCACCGGTAAATCGAAAGGGGAGGAGTATGAACGAAAAAGCACCACGAAAACGAAATCAACCCGATCTACTTGTTCATGAGGAGCTAGATGAATTCCTTCGGTGGAAATGATCTCCTTTCAAAAACAAACAAGTTGATTCAAACGGATTTCACAAAGACGCAGTAGGGAGGGAGATTGAGTGACGGGAAAATCGCGGAGAAACGAAGAACGCGAAGAACACGAACCAAAACGCGAATCAACACATCGATCTGCAACCGTGTGGCTACCACACGCTACAACAGTGATGTTACGGCCTCACTTCCTCAAAATCTCCAGTACACAGAGGTATGGTTCTCTACGGATCTCAGCTAGCTACAGCAGGGGATTGGGGAGAGCAGAAACCCTAGAAGCAAAGAGCAAATGACTGAGATAAAATGGGAGGAGGGTGTCTCCCTCTACTTATCCTAATTCTAATTCCTACTCTACCCCTCAACTAGTTACAGAGCGAACTAGCTAAACCCTAGGGTTATTCTGGACCAACTTATGGTAGGTGGTGATCCGAGGGCCACGCCCGCATAACTCGTAGCGTCTCCTCGATGCAACCTTCCGATTGCCGCCACGTGCCGCCCTCGCTCTGCACCCCCGGTTTGTGGCCCAAACTGGGAAACCAGCCTTTCCAGCCAACCCCCGGTTTTGAGGCCCAAACCGGGAAACCAGCCTTCCAGCATCTGAGTTTTGAGGCCCAAACTCAGCAAACCCGCAGCGCCCAGGTTTTGAGGTCCAAACCTAGAAAACCGTCCTCAGCCCGAGTTTTGTGGCCAAACAGGAAACAATCAGCACCCAGGTTTTGAGGCCCAAACCTGGAAACCGTCCACCCGATGGTTTTTCTCTGGCTCTACCACCAAACCGAAGCTATAGAAGGATGCACCGCCCGTGCACCCTCCACCGACACGTGTCCCCAAGTCCTCGACTTAGGCAACACATGACCGCAAGTCTTCGCTCGTCGCTGTCCCAGGCTGTCAGCCACCACAGCTGATCCTCAGGCCACCGGTCCCTCAGTCCAAGCCTCACGTCCGCCCTTTGCCACTCTTGGTCCCTCGGCACGGCACGTCTCTACTTGACCTTCACCTTGCCCTCGATCAATGTATCCGTGCTCGACACATGCACAACACAAGCCAAAGAAAATGCGCATCATCCCAGTTGACAATCACTCATCACTCAGAGACTCGGCATACACCCATGTATCCGCATCTTCTATCCACGTTGCCCTTGATGGTCATATATGTGGATAATATATGCATTGCCCATTGGCTAATAATAATGTCCTTCAATTACGTCCAGAGTCCAGACGGACAGGACCTGGATCTCTGGCCGGTCTACTACGCATACATATACATACACGTCGTGCGTACAGGACAAGGGCTCAATCTCAATTGCAGGACGACGTTCGAGAATCGAGGCCGGTTCCGTCTCGGTAATGGGCCAGGCACTACCGCGCACACATATGGCCTCTATCTGGTATACGTGTGGCTCCACAAATCCACAATCGCATCTGCTACGCCCTACGGCACTCATACTGAAGACGGAACGCTGGAGCAGGAACACCGCAGTCGCCGACTCCGACACGCACACGCGCCAGACGCCAAGTTGTCACGCTTTGCCGTGGCGCCGCCTGCTGCTCGCTCGCCCACTTTGCGGCGACCGGCGAAGCGTCGAACTACCGCCTTTCGATGCCAACCCCCTATGCCCTGACGCCAAACAGCGAAACAAACCAGAGACTTGTAGTCTACAGTGAACGCCCGAAGCTAGAGAGCCTGTGATTCAGTGATATTGTAAGTCTTTTCTATAGCTATATGCCTATATTTTTCAACTATTTTTATTTCATTTGAATAATTTATATCGAGATTTTTCAACTATCTCCCGTTGCATACTCGCATCACATCTGCTACTGCTACGTACTACGGCCTCAAACAGGCGGAACACCGTGTCGCCGCCACGCTCCAAGTCAGCGCGCTTCGGCTCCGCTTGTCCGCCGCGACACCGCGCCTTCCCTGGCACAGAGCATTTTGTAAGATGGTTTGAAATTGAGGTATGTAGTATTATTTTATATTTTTAAATTCCACTTTATGGTCAGACTGACGTAGTAATTAGCCGGTAGATGTCTAACTTGATTTTTAAATTGCAGATAGCAAAACTATATGAGAAAGGGGAAGCTAGTAAACTGATGCATGCCCTTTCTCAAGGACCTGACCCCGAGCTCGTGTGTTGAATAGAGTGCACATCAATAATTGGCTATTTCGGACAGCTGCCATAGAGAAAAGCCTCGTGACACAAAAATTCTGGTGTCCTTGTGAAGGGTGATGATAGTACAGGCAACATGACCTGGTTATAGAGTCATTAGAAAATATAATCTCACTAGAATTCCCACAAGAAAAAAAAAGTTTATTGTTTCAGTGTGATTGGTATGATATGCCGGCTACCAGTACAGCAGAAGTAGAGGGTACACTAGGGATAAATTTGGTATTATCGACATTGCTACTTCCAGTTCAGATATTCAGATGAACTTACATTCTTGCTTCAAACGCTGAACCGGTGTTTTATATCCCTATCGTGAACAAGCCGGGATGGTCTAATGTTGTTTTGGTGACACCAAGAAATTTGTTTTCCATGCCAGACACAGGAAATGACGCCGATGCACTTGATGTGGGAATCCAAGAAATGAATGAATCAGGCCAAGGTCAAGAATTCTTAAGCTGGTCAAGACAAGATAGGGCAGACACAACTGGTTCTGCCGCCATTATTAATCAAGTGCGTAGCGAAGCAAATCCCGAACCTGTTGATGACTATATTGGTGATGATGATTCTGACGATGATGACACCTACATTGATGATGGGGGTTATTGCACCAGTCATGGAAGAAAATATAGAAGATGATTTCTTTGCTTGAAGACATTTTTTGTTGCACTATTGGTGGTGGAAAGGGTCACTTGTCCTTCATACGCATATGTCGCACTTATTTTTTTTCTTTTGAAGTGATGACATGGTTAGTTTGAACTGTTGCATGGAACCTTAATGTTCGTTATGCTAATGAATACTCTTGAGATAAATGTTTAAAGTATTGAAATAAAGAGGTAAGTGGAAAGTTTTGAAATAAAAATCATGATTGCCTAAGAGTAATCACTGGTCGGCAAATGTTTGGACAATGGCAAAGTTTTCATTAGCGTGGCACCAAGTGACCGATGGTGACATGGTCAGGCATTTACTATCGCTAACAAAGTGACCAACCACCCCGGTACAACTTCAAGTACTAATTGACATCCACGTGTACTTAACTAAAGTATCTTAACAGAACAACAGGACCTTAACAGAAAATTTAGACACCAGGCAAAGGACGGAGATGCCGAGAGGTGGTCCAGGGTTGGGCGTTATAACTCATAAGGTCTTCAATTCAATATTCAAACATAAAAACCTGCGTTACAACAAACACACCTACATGGCGCAGTGGTGGAGAAGGTTTTATCTGAACCAGAGCTCCATGGTTCAAATCCTGTGGGGAGCACTTTTTAATTCTAATATGCGTCCCCAATTCTTTTCTTTCCATACTCTTTTTAAGTTTTAAATTCGTTGCAATTATCAAAGTATATTGCAACAAAAAATAAGCATTGCACTTGAACACAATTTTCGCTTCGACCCCATAGATCTCGTTGCAATAAAATTTAGCACTTGCAACAATATCAAAGTATATTGCAACTACCAAAAAAGGTTGCAATTGACCCCCACTGTTGCTTCGCGTCCAAGAGTTCTCGTTGCATTAAGCATCTAGCATTTGCAACGCTTGTCAAATTTTATGCAACACAAAAAACGTAGCAATAGTCAAAACCAAATGCAACTAACGTAAATGTAGTTGCAATACTACCACACAATTGCAACCAAAATCAAGTCTACTGCAACCATTTTTCACCATTGCAATATCGTCCACCAAATGCAACAGACCTTTGCAACATCTTGAAAACCGTTGTATTAAAGGCATGTATCACAACCACTTTTTAGAATGGTTGTAATACAACGATCTCTGGCAACCAAATTTTCTACGTTGCAATTCTTCGGCGTTGCAGTAGACCAAAAATCTTGTAGTGGTACTATTTGAGGAGTAAGTTTGACCTATGTGCTTTCCTTTGAAAAGTTTATAAACACTCCAAGTACTAAGATGTGAGAATGGTAAGATGACTTTGCTTTTAGAATTTTTCCATTTTTCAACATCTAAAGGATATATGCTAGACAATGCCACATAACCCACTTGTATAAGGTATGTCTTGAATGAGACTCTATGGTTGCTATATATCTTGAAGATTGTTATGATTATGTCTACTTTTATCTCTAACCTTTACTTGAGGACGAGCAAAGACTTAAGCTTGGGGGATCTTGTTGATGGTATTATTATCATTGTTTTGCATTGACAAACCCGTCAACAAAGTGTCATCCTTGGAAGTAAATGAGCATAACATGAACTTATTTTATACAAATAACTTGGTTCCACATATACATGGACTTCTACAGCATGCAGGTGAAATATTAGAGGAAGTGGAACCAATGGAGGCACACACTAGAGTCGGCCGACCCTAGGGGGGTCGCCCGACCCCCCTATGGCCCCACTTGGACCTCACTCATGATAACAAGCCTCCATGATCCTCTCAACACACTCCCAAGAAACATCAACCATTGGATCAAAGTGTGTTTCCTCTGGACGGCTCAGAATGAAGGCACACGGATTGAATGGCCCACAAGGTGAAGCACTGACGTGACCAAGGGGTCCCACCACTTCATACCCACACTAGAGGAGGTGTAGAGGGCCCACAAGCAAGGGGGATGGCCCCACCCATCATAGGGGGGTCGGCCGACCCCCTCATGAACCTTGCTTGTGCACCACTCTACTCCTACACGTGCAAGAAGAAGGTCCCACACTTGGGGGGTGGCCCTACTAGTCATTGGGGGGTCGGCCGACCCCCCTTTGGTGACTAAAGGAACCCATTTCCACCCACCGACCTTGGTGCATGGAGGCATGCATCCAAGTGATCTTGGCCATCCAATTTATGGCGGTTTTCATCCAAGGAAGGAGAAGCTATGTCACACGGATCGCTGACGTGGCACATTGAGTGGTTCTCATTCATCCCGTAGGACTATAAATACCCCCTCACCCCTCTCATTCTAAACACACCACATGGAGTAGCTCTCCACTCTCTCTCAAGATGTAGTACTAGTAGTAGTGCTTGGAGTTAGAGTGAGTCTCTGGTCTTCAGCTCTAGTCTTCCGGGAGGTCTGGTATGGTTCTAGTATTCCTTTCTTTCCTTGTAAGACTTGAGTTATTTAATATAGTTATCTTCTCTACTTTGCCTTAGTGCTTTACTTTATTGCAACATGCTAGTTATGTTGTAGTGGTTGTTAGCATTATCATAGTTATGTGATAGTGAGATAAGGGTAGTATACCTTTGCGCTGGTTCACCGCCCCTAACCCGGTACACTAATCAGTTCCACCGGATGTCGGATTAGAGTAGTGAGATGTAGTGTAGACGTGGTGTCTAGACTATACGCTTTCCTGTGTCTACGGCTTACTCCACGGTTTGTTTGTGGTACCTAGTAGGGGTGACAGACCTATCTAGGCTTTGATTCCACCACGTGCAGGCAAGTTATTAAAACGTAGGTCTTCTTGTGCTAGGCGGCTTAGCACCCTTCTCATCCCTTTCTTTTGCTAAGTGGCTTAGTGACCCGAAGTGCAATTGTGTATGAACTTTGATCTTGCTTGATATACCTTGTCTTGCTAAGTTAGAACCATGCAAGTAGAGATAGATCTCTGGAAACCTTAGGCTCGCTCGTTGTTCTCCTCGCTCGCTAGACTACTCTTTTATCTTTGTGACCTCTCCTGTGTGTGTCACTGGTCTTATCATATATATCACTTACCCCCACTCTGGTTTAGTTGGTATATTGGTTAGTGGATACATGGTAGTTAGTTATCACATTCTTTAACCATTGCTTCCCTGTGGATAAATACGATACCCTGGAATACTCCTGGGTGAAATGCTACAATGGTATGTTCTGTGGGCTTGTGGAATTATCCAATAGACATAAGAAATACCAACAAACATTTCTAGCACCATTGCTAGGGATAGATTCAAACTCTATTCTTAGTAGCGTTGCTAAGAAGTGTCAACAATGGCCACAAGTACGACTCCGACAAACGCAAGGAGAAGTACATCCCTGCCAAGCACAAGCGGAGGGGCGGCTTCAACAAGGAGTACATCAAGGAGAAGTACTTGGAGAAGGCCCAGGCCGAGCAGCGTGCCTTCTTCGCCACGCTCAGCGACGTCGATGACTCGGATGACGACTCCGCTACATCAAGCAATGACGAGTCCGAGAAGAAGAAGATCGAGGACAAGCTGAACGTCCTCTATTTCTTCGCCGACAACGAGGGCTTCTGCACCATGGCCCTCGGCGATGATGTCAACAACGAGCTAGAGGAGATCCCTCGGAACGACGACGACGGCGACACCTCCCAGGTATCACAAACCCCTGATGAGCTCTCTGCTGAGGTTGATAAACTTACTGCCGCCCTCCTTAGTCAAGATAAGCTGCTTAGGCGTGCTGCTAGAGAGAGGAAGGAGTTTAGGCAGAAGTGGGAGGATGCGGTGAGGGAGCTTGAGTCTGTCAAGTCCACCGTTGTCATGACCGAGGAGGATGAGTGTGATATGTGGTCCAAGCACATGACTGACCTTCTCACTTTGAGGGGGAAGTATGTTGCTTTGGTTGGAGAGGTGTATGATCTTAGGGCTAGACCCATGTTGTTGGGTGCATGCAAGTCTTGTGCAGGCTTGCAATCCGAGTTGGCAGAGAAGAATGCCAAGATTGTGTCTCTTGAGAAGGCCAGCTCGAATAGCACTTGTGTGTCTAGATGCGCTTTGTGTGAGGGTTTGGAGATGGAGATTGAAAATGTGAAGCATGACAAGATGCAAACCGAGGAAGAAAACACATACCTTCGGACCATCTTATCATGGGTGTCTAGTGGTGAGCCGCAGCTTGGGATGATGATTGCCCAATTCAAACGTGTTGCTGGAGGTCCTGGTGTTGGTTTTGCTCAGGGTGTTGAGAGTGCTACATCTTTTGGGAAGGTTGGAGAGTTTAGTGGTGTTAAGCCAAGTGAGAGGCCCAACTCCACCACTACTCCTAAACTAACCAAGATTCCACCCAAAGAGCCTCTCAAGCCAAACACCAAGGATGGAGTGCTTGTGGAACCTCCAAGAGCTCCACCCAAGAAACAGACATGGACTCCAAAACCAAACCACCTCAGGAAGAAGTTAGACACTATGCCACAAATCCATGAGGAGCTCATGCCACAAAAGAACCAGGTGATCCACACCCACTACCGTGAGTACCAACAACCCCCTATGAGAGCGGTGAGGTACCATTGTGAGCACTGTGGGAGAGATGGACACTTGAGGGAGTTTTGCTTTCGGCGCAAGAGAGAGGAGATGAACAACTTGGACATGTACCATCCTTTGCATGATGTACATGCGCCGAAGGTTCAAAGGAGAGCTGCTAGGCCTAGAGGTCCAATGCCTCAAGGTCCTAGGCCGCAAAGAGGACGTGCCCGGCGGGATCCTGCTTTTGTAGGCTATGGACCCCGTGACGGTGGCTTTGTTGTTGAGCGTTACCCCCACCGCATTTTGAGTATCGCGATGGACGCTCTTCCCTTAGCGGACCACGTTTTCCTATACGTTGTGATCGCTTTCCCCGTAGGCATGCTAGGAATGGTTTTGCTACTAACCGTTCTTTTGAGCAGCCGGCCCAACACTGGTACACTTCCCATTTTACTAACCCCAATGTTGGACCGTATGCTCACCCTATGTCTTTTTATTGATGTAGGTAAAACGATTGGAGAACATTTGGTTGGTGGATTTCGGGTGCTCAAGGCATATGATCGGAAACGCCAAGTGGTTCTCCAGTCTTAGTCCAGTTGCCAGAAAGGAGTTTATCACCTTCGGCGACAATAGCAAAGGTAAAGTGTTGTCTCGTGGGTCGGTGCGAGTTAATAAGCACTTTGTGTTGCGTGATGTTGCTCTTGTTACTAACTTGCATTTTAACCATCTTTCTGTTTCACAACTCTTTGATGATGACTATGAGATTCATTTTAAGCCGAATCTCAGTCGTATTTTGGACCTCAGGGCAATCTTGTATGTTTGATTTTGCCCTTTGGGAAAGTCTTTCGTGCGAATTTCTCGGAGTCTTTTGGAATTTCTCATTGTCTTTTGGCTGGACCTTTCTCCTCTGATCTTTGGAAGTGGCATAGTTCACTTGTGCATGGAGAAGGATATTGTTTGCCATTCTTGTAGACATGGGAAAATGGTAGCCACTCCCCACCATCCGGTGAATCAAGTTATGACTGAGTGCCCTGGAGAGCTTTTGCATATGGACCTTGTCGGTCCGGCTCGGGTGAGCTCGGTTGGGCGGAAGTGGTATTTGCTTGTTGTTGTTGACGACTTTTCGAGATATTCGTGGGTTTTCTTTTTAGCTGAGAAAACTGAGACTTCACTTTTGTTTGCAATTTGATCTTGCGACTTTAGAACGAGTTCCCTAAGAACTCGATAAGAGCTATTCGTAGCGATAATGGTTCCGAGTTTAAGAACTCGGATTTTGAGAAGTTTTGTAACTCTTTGGGTTTAGAGCATCAGTTTTCTTCCCCCTACACACCGCCACAAAATGGTGTTGTAGAGAGGAAAAATCGGACCCTTGTAGAGATGGCCAGGACGATGCTCGATGAGCATAGGACTCCTAGGCGGTATTGGGCCGAGGCTATTAACACTGCATGCTACATTTCCAATCACATTTTTCTTCGTGCGTTCTTGAAGAAGACTTCTTATGAGTTGCAATTTGGGAAGCAACCCAAAGTGAGTTATTTTAGAGTTTTTGGTTCTCACTGTTTTATACTCAAGAAAGGCAATTTGTACAAGTTTGAGTCTCGTTCTTTTGATGGTATATTTTTGGGTTATGGTAATCATACTCATGCATATCTTGTACTTAACCTTGATACTAACCAAGTCATGGAGACATCCGATGTCACCTTCGACGAGACCATGCATTGTCCTTCTTCTAGATTTGAGCGTGCAGGTGATCACGAGGTTGGCGAACCTCATTTTGATGATGAGGAAGAAGGTGCTGAAGGGATTGATGATCCCGCACTTCCTCTACCTGTTGTGCCGATTGGGTCGACTTCGACCACGACTGCTCGTGGCCCTGACCCGTCTTCTTCCACTACATGGGGGTCGTGTGATCCACCACCACGGGCTGTACCACTTGTACCCGAGGAGGCACTAGGTATTGTTGAGGGGGAGGTTACTTCAGCAAGGGAGGTACCACAACACATTCAGCGCCATCACCCTCCTCAACAGATGATCGGCGACATCCACGAACGTGTCACTTGGTCAAGGTCACAACAAATCTCTCACTTTGCTCATTCTGCATTTGTTGCTGATTTTGAACCCCGAGATGTTGGACACGCTTTATCTGATCCGGACTGGGTTAATGCCATGCATGAGGAGTTAGAAAACTTTGAGAGAAATCGGGTTTGGGTTCTTGTTCCACCTCCTCCTGAGTGTCACCCTATTGGTACAAAATGGGTTTTCAAAAACAAACAAGGAGAGGATGGCCACATTGTGAGAAACAAGGCCAGACTTGTTGCCCAGGGGTATAGTCAGAAGGAGGGGATAGATTATGAGGAGACTTTTGCTCCTGTAGCTCGTTTGGACGCACTTAGGATCCTCTTGGCTTTTGCTGCATCCAAGGGTTTCAAACTTTTTCAAATGGATGTCAAGAGTGCCTTCCTAAACGGCTACATAGAAGAAGAAGTGTATGTGAAACAACCCCCGGTTTTGAAAATCCCATGTTTTTAAACTTCACAAAGCTTTGTATGGTTTGAAACAAGCCCCTAGAGCCTGGTATGATAGGTTGCATACCTTTTTGCTTGCTAAGGGTTTTAAAATGGGATGTGTAGATAAAACACTCTTTCTCCTCAAGCAAGGCAATGACACTCTCTTGGTTCAGATTTACGTGGATGATATCATTTTTGGTGGTTCTTCTCACGCCTTGGTTGCCAAGTTTGCAGATATTATGAGCAGGGAATATAAGATGAGCATGATGGGCGAGTTGACGTTTTTCCTCGGGTTGCAAATCAAGAAATCTCGAGAAGGGACGTTTGTGCACCAGGGCAAGTACACCAAGGACATATTGAAGAAGTTCGATATGGGTGAGGCCAAGCCTCTTCCAACACCCATGTCGACCATGACGACCCTGGATGTGGACAAGGATGGAGAAGCTGTGGACCAGAAGGAGTACCGGAGTATGATCGGATTGCTGCTGTACCTGACGGCGACACGCCCGGACATTCAGTTCGCGGTGTGCCTCTGCGCGCGCTTTCAGGCGTCGCCGCGCACTTCTTACGGTCAGGCGGTCAAGCGCAATATGAGGTACTTATGTTTCACACCTGAGTTTGGGATTTGGTATTCTGCTTGTTCCACCCTCTCCCTTTGCGGTTACTCGGATACTGATTTTGCTGGTTGTCGACTTGAGCGCAAGTCCACTTCTGGGACTTGTGATTTTTTGGGTTCTTCTCTTGTATCTTGGTCTTCTCGCAAGCAGTCTAGCGTCGCACAGTCTACCACAGAGGCTGAATATGTTGCTGCGGCTAGCTGCTGTTCTCAGTTGTTGTGGATGATGGCCACTTTGCGTGATTTTGGTCTGAGCTTTTCTCGAGTTCCATTGCTTTGTTATAGCACGAGTGCGATTAGCGTTGCTAAGAACCCCGTGCTGCATTCTAAGACCAAACACATTGATGTGCGCTTTCATTTCTTGCGAGACCACTATGAGAAGGGTGATATTGACCTTCACCATGTCGATACTCATCTTCAGTTGGCAGATATTTTCACCAAGCCTTTGGACCAATCAACCTTTGCTAGGTTGAGAGGTGAGCTTGGTGTGTGTTTCCCATTTTAGTTGGGGGAAACATTTTGGTTATTGTATCATAAACTGACTTCTTTTATTTTCTTCTTGTTTAGCTTTTGCATTTCATCATTTTTGCATTTTTATCTTCTCGAGCTTCATGTCTATAATCTGTAGAATGAATCTATGCTCTGATTAGTGTATGCTCTAATGATATATGATGATGCTTGTAGCTTAGGCTCTTTTTGATCACTAATACATGTTGTGAGCTGAGCTACTTTTCAGAACTATGAATATGTATAATTCAACATACAAATTGAAACATGCTCACCATTGAGTTTGGCAACTAGCATGTGTAGAAGGTGTTGAAGTCATTTGTGCTTTTCATAGATGCTAGGTCGCTATGTCTCTAGTTCTGAGTCCTTCACTTGCTTGGTGTGTTCATATTCTGTTAAAATTTGAACCAAGTCTAAGTGATTTGAAAAGATCGAAATGAGATTCCTTGACAGCACATCACGGTATCGAGACTGTTTCTCATTGCACATTGAGTCAAACTTGAGCCGTGTAGTGTAAGACCGAAACCGTTGCTTCAAGCTTCTGACACTACAAGGAACCTGTTAATCCATGATGAAAAATTTTCATCACGGATCAGCAAAAAACCGTCACTATGCAGGATCTATGATGGTTTCAGATATCGTCATGGATTGAGCGTCATGGATTAACCCCCGTGACGATTTACTGAAAACCATCACATATTAATAGAATCGGTGACGATCTTAGATCGTCACGGTAGAGCCCGAGGCCTAGTTAGCCCAGCCCAAGTCCATTTTCTGTGATGAAAAATAAACGTCATGGATGAGTTGCCACATCATCATAGACGCTTACATGGATGATGACGTGGACACTATCTCTGGCCATTTATTAATGGACCAAAATCAAGGGTAAGCCCATTTTTAGCCTGGATTCAGCCCAATTTTAGCTCATTTTCAGCCATTTTGGTAGCCCAATCATCGTCATACTGCACTTTTCAGCCAGTACTAGAGCACATACAACATAATTTTGTGACCAATTTTTTTTGCATTCCCGAATAGGTCGAATACATATTTACACACTGTTTGGTCAAATATATTTACATGTACAAACATGTACTCCCTCCGTCCCTAAATAAGTGTCGCCGTTGGTGTGCGTGCCACGTGTTTGACTCAATTTGTAGAAAATATATGCAATATTTATATCTCCAAATAATTTTGTTAAAAAACTAGATGTAAAGATCTTTCCGATGATACTAATTACTTAGCATAAATATTAATATATTTTAATATATAATTGCCGGTAACTTTTTCTCGGGAAGCGAGAACGACACTTATTTAGGGACGGAGGGAGTATGCCCATTTACACACAATGATGATAAAGAGATGTAGAACAATACTAACTTAGAAAATTAACATCGATACATTTGTCCCTCCATCTATGTAGCTGTTATGTCCTCTCCATCCAAGCAACAATTATGTCCCCTCTAACCTTGTAGCTATTATTTTCAATTGGTTTGGCACCTGTCCACGAGTTGTAACAAAATAGTAAGGGACAGTCCAATTAAAATACAGTAAACAGCTAGGTAACATGCACAATATAGATTACTGTAACAAGTGTCAAGAAGGTACAAAGGGCATTCCTAATAGGTATCCAACAATCACAGAAACATACATAAGTATTCAAATTGAAACTTCTGACCAGCCATTCCAATACACAAGACAGTATTCAAAATTATTAGTATCACAGAGTCGAGCAACCCATTTTTGCTAGTCTAATGAAATATAATCTCACAAACTCATCTTTTAGTTAACTAGAAAAATATGGCGTGCCTGGCTGCCCCCTACTATGAGCTACTAAAAACACTATTTTATCCCTATTAACGGTACAAGGATCTGGTTTGCTGCAGCAGTAGCACAAACAGTAATTGTAGGTGTGCTGTTACTGCCATCACTTTGAGAACTCAAGCACACAATTTGTATATGGTTTTCTAGATTTATAGTAGGTGTGCTGCTGCCGCCGCAACAAGCTTACATATTGTGGCAAGGACTACTGGTAACACAAACAAACAATACAGTAACTATATGTAAGGCATGCGCTCCATATTTGCATGTGCAATGAATAGATAGTTCAATAAGTCCAGAGGAACCAACACATGGAAAACAATAAAACAATAGAGCTTCATATAAACTAAAAATTGAAATATGAAATTTCACATGAATTAACTGAATAAACTTATATTATTCTACATTATATTGCTAGAGAAATTAAATGAGTGCTACAAGTCTGCAAGCTCTAAACTGAACCTCCAGCAATCTAGTATCAGTGACTGAACCTGTAAGGCAATTATGTCCTTTAATCTGAACCATCAAGTTGGAATAGTAAATTTCTATATATTGTATCAGTTCATCACACAAATGCAATTTACCAAGCAAAATGAGGGAGTCGGCTAATAGCTTTTCATTAGCTAGGGCATGAGTTGTTGGATAGTTCAAGCTCAGTCGCAAATTGTGGACTATAATCTGGATTGTTCGCATTAGCTCTATTTGATAAAAAAACGACATTAAGTATTGCAACAAGTGCCAAGAAGATATTTCTATCTGCAGACATGAGTGACTACCTCACATGCATGTACGATGAGTATATAGGATAGTATGAGCAGTCACAAAAAAAATAGGAAGTTCATGCAAGATACAGGCAAAATGAAATCAGAGATAAAGGCACGCTCTTAAAGAAATTGGACAGCAGAAAGCCAAAGATATGTGTCAACCTAAAAGATGCTTTTCAATGAACCTGCTAAATGTTTTTTCAGCAAAATTGTCAAATGTCATGCATTCAGAAAAATATTCGCAAAGACTTGTAGCTGTAATACACTAGCAGTGCTAGTCTAGCACTGTAATGTTGTCTCTACTTAACAAGTAATGATTAATTAGTACTACAAGAATTTCATAAATAACAGCCGGCAAGACAGTCATTTAATATGATCAAGAAAAAGAAAACAACAGTTAACCCCATCTAGGTAGTAATAATTTCCACAAAATATAAAACTCTATGAACAATTAAATCGGCTAGTTCTGCATATAAGAATGTGGCGCCAAGAGCAAATTATTAATTTGTCTTTATCAGTTACTACTTAATTTAATATGATTACAGGTTTTGATATACATATCCTAAAAGGCTGAAAAAGTTTAAGAATTCTACATTTCTATCTAAGACCATGGTCTATTAGTGTGGGTCCTCAATATTTTCATAGCTCTATTGCTTTAGCACTTTAGCCATTTAAATGCAGTTCATCTGCATCAACAGCTTGTGATATGTCACATAAATGCAAAATAGAATTTCACAGAGACAGATAGCATCTTACAGAGACAAACATAGTTACAACTATTCTGGGTCTTGCAAAAGGGTAAAAGTAAAAATGAATCACCACCAAAGGCTGCACATAAATCCTAAGTAATGAAGTAGAGGAACTAGGTAACTGCAACTAGAAATAATTTTTTCTGCATATTAAGTTTCAGACATATATGAAACACAAATAAGTTCTCCCCTTTACACTATTTTCATGAACTCAAAAAGGACTGCAATTGCAGACAATTTGGCAAGAACTAGCTACAACAGGTTCCTTCTTCTAAAGAGGGATTGATATTATTCTATTGTCCAATCCCCAATCACAAAACACTAATCAATGCACAAAACAAATGAAAGCAAAAGCACCAAGGAGCACTTACTTCTTTCGCATCACAGTAGGTACTACAGTGGAAGATGTTGTCACCTGCAGGTGGTGCTCGTTCACCTCTGTGCCGATCTCCTCCCCTGTCCGCTGCGCACCTCACGCGGTGTTTGGCCTCCTCTACGCGCTGCGTGCCAGAGTCCTCCGCGTCGAGGTCCAGATCCACTGAGTGCCGAGGTGGGGCACCACGCGTTGGCCTTCTTCGCACACGACGCGCTATCCTCGGCCTGCTCCGCGAGCAGCAAGGCGGCCTCTGCTCCGAGGGCCAAAGAGACCAAGGGCTGGGGCGGCATTTGGGGTGTGGGCGTCGCTAGCTGGCCTCCTCTGCGTGCCTGGCACCATCCTCGACCTCCTCTGAGCTAAGGACCAAATCCGTCGAGGCTGCATTGAGGGCGATGACTAGTTCAGACATGGTGGCGCTCTGGTCTGCTGTAGGGGGCGGCGGCTGGTTTGAGAGGCAGACATGGAGAGTAGGTTAGGTTTTGTGGCACTTATATACGCGAACAAGTATTGGGACTTTGGGCTGGATATCCACCACAATAGTTCATGTTTTATTACAGGAGTTGTACTAATTGGTGACGATCTCTAAATCCGTCACGACGAATTCGTCATAGATTAAGAGATTTCTTGTAGTGTGATTGCTTATGCATAGGCTTAGCTCGGTTGAAAAGTTAGGCAATGTCAAGTTTTCAACCTCTCGCAATCACATGCTGAATTTTTAAACTTGTGTAATCACCGCTGCAACTCTGATAAAATTTTGAAAGCACAAGTCTATGTTTCATTCTATAGCATGATTATTGAACTTAGCTAGGGGTAGTTCACCTTGTATACATGTTTAGCACTTGTGTAACTTCCTGTCTATACATGTTTGGTGCTATTTTGATGATGAAACCCTTTTTGAATGGCTTAAAACTGCTCACTTTGCTCATATGTTCATATTTCCTATTCTGTTATCAGTTTGAGCCTTTGCGAGCATTCATGCTTGTTATTGAATCATTGGATCAGCACTCTTTAGAGCATCTATTCTTTCTATTGACTATATACCTGAAGCTGCTAACCTGCATTTGTGACTCATATGCATTTTGCTTTGTTGTGTGCATTTTCAACTAAGGGGGATACATTTGACAAATCATGTCCCTAGTTGTGTGCACTATTGAAGGGGGATCTTGCTCATGTTTTATTTGACAAGTTTTGTTGGTCAATTGGTTCAGAGCGTTTTTCAACTGGTTTGGAGCGGTTCTGCTAGTTGTGTTGAGCCTTTGCCTCTTTCTGGAGGGACTAGCTTGCCTCTGTCTTTCTTGCTCTGAATATCTTGCTAGCGGTGTTGAGCCTGTTCTGCGCTTCTTGAGGGCTAGCTTTGCTTTGCTTGGTTGCGTTGAGCCGTTGCCCATGTCTTTGGGAACCAAGTTGTCTCGCTCCCATTCGACTTCTCTTGGCTTTGGTTTGCTTCTGGTCGATTGGTTGAGTTCACTTCCTTCTTCTCTCTTTCTTTCTACTCTATATGATTTGTGTTGGTAGTTGACAATGCACTCATCAAGGGGGAGATTGCGGATACATAGGTGTATGCCGGATCTTGAGATGATGAGTGATTGTCAACTGGTATGATGCGCATGTTGTTTGGCTTGTGTTGTGCAAGTGCCGAGCACAGAGATGGTGATCAAAGGCAAGATGAAGGTCAAGTAGAGACGTGCCGTGCCGATGGACCCGGAGCGGTGAAGGGCGGATGTGAGGCTTGGACTGACAGACCGGTGGCCTAAGGATCGTCCGTGGTGGCTGACAGCCTGGGACAGCGACAAGTGAAGACTTGCAGTTGGACGGGGTGCACGGGCGGTGCATCCCTCTACGGCGTCGGTTTGTTGGTTGAGCCACAGAAAAACCACCGAGTGAACGGTTTCCAGGTTTGAGCCTCAAAACCTGGGTGCGGCTAGTTTCCGAGATTGGGCCACAAAACTCGGGCTGAGGACGGTTTCCAGGTTTGGGCCTCAAAACCTGGGCGCTGGCGGGTTTCTGAGCTTGGGCCACAAAACACAGGCGATGGACGACAGGTTTCCCGGTTTCGGCCTCAAAACCGAAGGATGGCCCAGGTTTCCCGGTTTCGGCCTCAAAACAAGGGGGAGGTCCGTGAAAAGGACGAGCGGCGCAATGGTGGCACTTGGCGGCATCTGGTGAGGTCGCGTCGAGGCGAAGCTACCTGATGTGCAGACGTGGCCGTCAGATCAACATCAACCTTGAGTTGGTCAGGAATACCCTTTGGGTTAGCCTGCTCGCTCATTAGCTGTAAGGGTAGAAGGGGAATAATTGTATTAGGCTATATAAGGTGAGGCCACCCCTCCCTCCAGACCATCTCAGCCATTTGCTATTTTCATTCTAGGGTTCCTGCTCTCTCAATCCCTGCTGTAGCTACTGAGATCCACAGAGACGGTGAATCATACCTCTGTGTATTTGGATTTTGCGTAAACGGGACCGGATTCCCGTTGTCTCCTCGTGGGGACGATTTTTGGCTGGAATTCGTGGTTGTGATTTGCGTTCTTGAGTTGTTCTTCGCGTTCACCTTTTCTCCATGTTTTTCCCGTCGATCGATCTCACTCCACGTTGCTCCGTTTGGAAAATCGTTTGAAACAACTTGTTCTTTGTCGTGAGGGGATCATTTTGCACCGAAGGAATTCAACTCAATCCTCACGAACAAGTAGATCTATTAGTTTTTGCATTTGGATCGATTTTCTTCCCTTTGCCCCGAATTCCTTCGATTCACCGATTTGGAGTTAGGTTCGAGCCATGATCTCTTAGGAGTAGCTCACTAACATCCTTGTGACCTCTCAGATCGAGTCTTGGCCCTAGAGCTTTTGATTCGGAGGAGATCGGTTTGAATCGGCGAAGAAGAGCACTGCTGTCGGGGGCATCAGACGCTCGGCTCGGGGACATCAGACGCTGAGTTCATCACATCGGACGCTCAGACACCACGTGTCAAGAGTAGCGTTTTTCGAAGGAGCATCGGACGCTGGGCATCGGACGCTCCGATGAGCATCGGACGCGCCGGAGCTTGAGCATCGGACGCTGAGCTTTCACTATAATAGCGTCCGATGGTCATGCAGTAAGGTTCTAGAACTGCACATTTTGCATCGGACACGTCCGGTGCTTGGACATTGGACGCAGGCCAGCGTCCGATGCAGTAATCTCTGCACTATTTCATCCGCTGTTTGGTCGTCTGACTTCGAATTTGGTTTCCGGTTTTTGCGTTGGGTTTCTAGATTCGTGTAGTGTCCCGCTGTGCTTCTTGGAAACATTCACCCTACATCTAGGGTCGTGGACACTAACGAGCTCTAGGTTTGCACTTGGGGTTGATTCTTGGGACAGTGGCGATAAGTTTCTGAAAAGAAAATTAAAGCTCCCATTCACCCCCTCTCTAGTCGCCTTTGTGTAACACATTTGGTCCTTCATGGCTGAGCAAGTCACACATCGTAGCAAGAACTATGTCTTAGTTGGGGATAAGTTATATCGACGCGGCGCCTCATCAGGAGTCTTATTGAAGTGTATCTCTCCCGAAGAAGGCAAAGAAATTATGCTGGAGGTTCATTCCAGGTGTTGTGGCAATCATGCAGCGTCAAGGACACTGGACCAAAAAATCTTCAGGTCTGGGTACAATTGGCCCTCAGCCTTGAAAGATGTTGAAGACATAGTCCATCGCTGTCAAACATTTCAGTTCTTCGCCAAGCAACAACATGTTCCTGCCTATGAATTGATATGTATCCCTCCGTCATGGCCATTCTCATGTTGGGGGCTTGATATGGTGGGTCCTATAAAGTGTGCTCCAGGCGGATTCGAGTATATCTATGTGGCAATTGACAAATTCACCAAGTGGATTTGAGTACATGCCCTTGGTCAAGTTTAATGCATCCAAGTCAGTCCAATTCATGTAGAGCATCTTTCACCACTTTGGGATGCCACATCGAATCATCACTGACCTTGGTTCCCCTTTCACCGCTATCGAGTTCAGGCATGGGCAAGCGACTGAGGAATTAAGATAGACTACACATCAGTAGCTCACCCCGTAGTTCAATGGTCAAGTTGAACAAGCAAATGCCCTCATATTAGCTGGACTCAAGCCAAGATTATTTGATCTCCTAAAAGACCACAAAGGGAAGTGGTTGGAAGAATTACCAAAGGTAGTCTGGGGGCTACGGACACAGCGAAGCAGAGCGACAGGGCAGACCCCTTTCTTCCTGGTCTATGGCACTGAAGCAATCCTCCCAGCAGACTTAATATGGAATTCTCCAAGGACAGAGCAATATAACGAAGTGAAGGACCGAAAGTGCAAACACAAGGCGACCAGAGGGGGCGTGAATGGGAGCCTCAAATTTCTTTTCAGAAACTTTTAGCCTTTGTCTCGAACAAACCGACGCTGTAGAGGGGATGCACCGCCCGTGCACCCCGTCCACCGACACGTGTCCCCAGGTCCTCGACCCGAGCAACACCGTGCCCCGCAAGTCTTCGCTCGTCGCTGTCCCAGGCTGTCAGCCACCATAGCTGATCCTCAGGCCACCGGTCCCTCAGTCCAATCCTCACGTCTGTCCTTCACTGCTCCTGGTCCGTCGGCACGGCACGTCTCTACTTGACCTTCACCTTGCCTTCGATCACTGTCTCCGTGCTCGACACCTTCACAACACAAGCCAAAGAACATGCACATCAAACCAGTTGACAATCACTCATCACTCAAGATTCGGCATACATCCATGTATCCGCACGAAGGCAAAGCTGATGATACGAGGCGACTAGAGATTGACAGTGTCGAAGAAGCCTGACTAGCCGCTCTCTTTCAATCAGCAAGATATCTACAGGCGATGAGACGCTACCATGATAAAAACGTCCACCACCATACCTTCTAGGTTGGCAACATGGTCTTGAAGAAAATTCAGAACACAATTCAAACACCCTCAGCTGGCGCGCCAGGTAGGGGCTTTCGGCGATTCGACGACCAAGAGCCCGGTGAACCACGACAACATGTTCTCGGCGGGATCGTTTTTCGTTTTTGGCTCATGGACTTGCATCGCGGATGATCAAGGAAAGCTACATCGACAACTTCACACTGAATCAGAAGCACAAGCCATGCCAAAGATGAATGATCTCACCCAGAACCTAACAAATCTTGCAATCCAAGATCCGCAAGAATCCGGGGACCAACCAGAAGCACCCGACTCCTACTCGAACTCAATTTCTGAGAACGAAAAAGACTCGGAGATCAAACATAGCATCACCTTCGGACTGTGGAACTCGGCTTAAGACTTCCAAGACCTAATTGACACAAAATTCAAAGAGTATCAACAGATACCTTTGACCGGAGCTCAACAATGACACGTTTTCAGCTCTACCAAGGAGGGTAACATTGTCCATTGGCCAATACAGCCAGCTCCGGCTAGGCTGGTTGGCACAATCGACTAGCAACTCCCATATCAACATGGACACCAACTCCCCTTTGAGGAACTCGACACCTCAACAGAACTAATCTCCAGCACTTCTACTTTGGAGTCGGTTACGCCAGGATCGACAAACCAGGGCTACACCCGTGAAGTTTTCATGGCGGGGCATCAGTCATCTCTACGACCGCCAACCCCTCCAGATGTCTTCCAGGATGATGAAACTCTAAGTATGATAGCTGACAATGATCTAGAAGGACCCGGAGAAACCGAGTCAATAAAGGCTGAGAGAATTAGAAGGAATCAAGCTAAAGAAGCTCGCAGAAGGCGCGCAAATCACCGCAAGGAACCGGTAGACCGCTACAATGTACGACTCAAAGAATATAACACCCGGAGGCGCCTAGAAGAGGATGCAGAAAATCATGCTCGCGCCCAACGTGATCAGGAGCATCAATCACAAAACGATCACAAACGCCGACGAGCTGATTGCTCCCGCAACCTCGAGCCCGAGATTATGAGAGTCGCCGGTCACAAGGTTTTCCAGACACCCTACCAGAACATCATGGCCCTAGCAACAGAGATGGGAGCCAAGGACAACCGCACCCCTGAAGAAGAGCGATGATTGGTCATGCTTCAGACTACTGCGCTACAACTCCGGGGACAGAACCTTGAGTCTCTAGCTGATGAACAAGCGTCATCCCATCCAAGCCAGAGGCGACCTATTCAGGAGCGACTCGGTCGGGTTCCAGCAAGGAGTCATCTGGGCTACCGAGTACCTGATCAAGCTGAAGGAGGAGCCGAATCTTCGTACCGAGAAGTTGCAATTGCAGCATCTGATGCAGTCGACCGTTTCCCCTGCTTTTCCCAGAGGCTATGAGCAGTACCGTTTCCACGAAAATTCAAACCCGGGAACTACTCAAAGTACGATGGGAAGACAGAACCTAAACAGTGGCTCAGGCTGTACGCTCAAGCAGTGGAGTTAGCAAGAGGAAGCAACGACGTCAAAGCACTCTTTCTCCCAATGGCTTTAGAAACAATGCCACTTGCTTGGTTCGACAAGCTTAAGTCCGAGTCCATTGACTCCTGGGAACAACTCCATCGTATCTTCATAGAGAACTTTGCGGGTGTCCCCGAGAGATCAGATCCCCGGACTAAGCTCAGGACCTGCAAGCAACAGAAAAATGAGTCAATACGAGAATACTATAGGCGCTTCTCAGAGATCCGCTCCACACTATCTGACATTACAGACAGAGAAGTAATTGACCTTTTCGACAACGGAATTTGCGAAAGGTACAATTACAAGGACTTCATCAAACAGGACCCGACCACCGCTGATGAGTTTCACCGGGCAGTAAATTCAATGATGGCAACAGAGGAACGCACTCAGGAATGCTTTCCCGAGAGAAACACGCAGGGTGATCGAGGCAACAATCAAAGGGGCAACCAGGCTACCCAGCAAAACACCCGCAAGAGAACAGGGGACAACACTATTGCAGCCATGGAACCTCAGAAGAAGGGGAATAAGCCATCCACCTTTGACGACTTACTCAGCGGACCGTGCCCATTCCATCTGAAAGGAGGACATCAGGCTAAGCATTGTCGACAGCTCAAGGAGAGAGGCTTAAACTCCGACTTCAACAAAAACAAGAAAGACAAAGGGAATAAAGTGGTTGAAGACCCTCAGCAAGACGCCGGTGGTTTCCAACACCCGAAAGGGACTATAAACGTCATTTTCGGAGGAGTAACCACTAGCGACAGCAAGAGGCTCCAGAAGCTTTCCCTACGAGAGATCATGTCTACAGAACCAGCGACTCCTAGATACCTTGACTGGTCCGAGCATCCGATCAGCTTCTCCCGAGCGGACCAATGGACCAGCGTCTCCAATGTAGGGCACTACCCGCTAGTCCTGGATCCCACGGTCGCCGGGTTTACATTGAGCAGAGTACTCATCGACGGAGAGGCAGGACTCAACGTTATCTTCGCAAGCACCCTACGCAAAATGAACCTGGACCTCACAACTCAGCTAACACCATCAAGCGCCCCCTTTTACGGCATAGTACCCGGAAAGGCAGCTGTACCACTCGAAAGGATTATACGACCCGCCACTTTTGGAACACAGGCCAATTATCGGACTGAGTACATCAATTTCGAGGTAGCCGACTTCGAATCATCGTATCACGCCATATTTGGACGACCAGCCATCGCCAAGTTTATGGTAGTACCTCACTACCCATACCTTCTCCTGAAGATGTCCGGTCCTAAAGGAATCCTAACTTTCAGAGGTGACTTGAAGCGATCATTTGATTGTGACACAGAGGCTGTCCAAATTGCTGAAAAAGCTCAACTCACCCGGGAGTTACAAGAACTCGCTCAGATGGTGCATAATACCAAGCCTGGAGATTCAGAAATCCCAACCAAGAAGACGGGTACTATCCAACCATCGACAGAAGTCTTTACAAAAAGCATCGACCTGGAAACCGGTGATCCCTCCAAGACGACAATTATCAGTGGTCATCTATCCGAAGAATAGGAATTCGCGCTCACCAAGTTCCTTAGAGCAAACAAAGATATATTTTCTTGGAAACCGGTTGACATGCCAGGAGTCCCAAGGAACTTGGTTGAGCACAAACTGGAATTAAAAGAAGGGTCTAGACCTATCAAGCAAAGACTACGACTATTCTCGCTAGAGAAGAAGGAGGCAATCAAGAAAGAGATAGCTAAACTACTCGCGGCCGGATTCATCAGAGAAATCCTTCACCCCGAGTGGCTAGCCAACCCAGTACTAGTCAAAAAGAAGAACGCTGCCGAGTGGCGAATGTGTGTTGACTACACAGACCTCAACAAACAATGTCCAAAGGATCCTTTCGGATTACTGAGGATAGATCAAATAGTTGATGCCACCGCAGGCTCTGCTCTATTATCTTTTCTGGATTGCTACTCCGGGTACCACCAGATCGCTCTCAAAGAAGAAGATCAACCCAAAACATCGTTTATAACTCCCTTTGGCGCCTACTGTTATAAAACCATGTCCTTTGGGTTGAAGAATGCAGGGGCCACCTATCAACGAGCTATCCAAGATTGCTTGGGCGATCAAATTGGCCGAAATGCAGAAGCTTACGTCGATGATGTGGTCATAAAGACAAAGGATCCGACTACTCTCATACCAGACTTGGAGGAAACCTTCAACCGACTGTGCGCATACCAATGGAGACTCAATCCCAGAAAGTGCGTTTTCGGAGTACCCTCAGGTCAGTTACTCGGATTTCTTGTTAGCCATCGCGGCATCGAGGCCAGTCAAAAGCAGATCACAGCTATCATCAACATGAAGCCACCAACCTCAGTCAGAGACGTCCAAAAGCTCACCGGGTGCATGGCCGCGTTAAATCGATTTATCTCACGGCTGGGAGAAAAGGGACTCCCTTTCTTCAAATTACTAAAGGCTGGCGATAAATTTTAGTGGACGGAAGAAGCGGACAGGGCCTTTGAACAACTCAAAGGCTACCTTACCAACTCACCTATACTGACACCACCAGAACCTAAGGAGCCGATGATGCTTTACATTGCAGCTACCACACACGTTGTAAGCACAGCGATCGTAGTGGAGCGCAAGGACGACAAGCACATCTACCACACCCAGCGGCCAGTATACTACATCAGCGAGGTACTCTCCTACTCAAAAGTCAGGTACCCACAGGTACAGAAATTACTCTATGCTCTACTCATATATTCAAGAAAGCTACGACATTACTTTGAAGACCATGAGATCACAATTGTTATGGATTTTATTTTGGGAGAAATCCTTCACAATCGTGATGCTACCGGAAGAATCTCCAAGTGGGCAGTTGAATTGGGGGCACTCAACATCAAGTTCACTCCCAGGAAAGCAATCAAGTCACAGGCTCTAGCCGATTTCATCGCCGAGTGGACAGAAATACAACAGATCCAAGACAACGCTATTCCCGATCATTGGAAGATGTACTTCGGTGGGTCCCTAAAACTCGGAGGAGCAGGAGCCGGAGTACTACTTGTGTCACCCGCTAGAGAGCAGCTCAAAGACGTTCTGCAGATATTGTGGCCTGCTACCAACAATGAAGCAGAATATGAAGCGCTACTCCACGGGCTCAAGCTAGCAGTCTCATTGGGCATCAAGCGACTCCTAGTCTACGGCGACTCTTCTGTGGTAATTCACCAAGTCAACAAAGACTGGGATTGTACCAAGGAAACAATGAATGCCTATTGCGCGGAAGTCCGTAAGCTGGAAAAACACTTTTCCGGGCTGGAACTCATTCATATTACCCGAGATCTGAATGTAGCAGCAGATGTCCTAGCCAAATTGGGTTCCGACAGAGCTCTGGTTCCCAGTGGTACCTTTGTTCATGAGTTATCCAAGACGTCAATTCAAGAGAAGGAAGAGGTTGACCCAGCACCATCTGCTCAGGTTCTAGCTCGAGCACCCCACTGGACACAAGTTTTCATCGACTACTTCAAAGAGCATAAACTACCATGTGACAAAACAGCTGCAAAGCAAGTCACCAGACGTAGCAAAAACTATGTTCTAGTCGGGGACCGGCTATATCGATGCGGAGCTTCGTCAGGAGTGCTCCTCAAGTGCATCTCACCAGAAGCGGGCAGAGAAATCCTAAATGAAGTCCACTCCGGGTGCTGTGGCAACCATGCAGCATCAAGGACACTAGTCAGAAAAATCTTCAGATCAGGGTACTATTGGCCCTCAGCCTTGAAAGATGCAGAAGACCTAATCCGTCGCTGTCAGTCATGCTAGTTCTTTGCCAAGCAGCAACATGTACCTGCACATGAATTGATCTGTATTCCTCCATCCTGGCCTTTCTCATGCTGGGGACTCGACATGGTGGGTCCTCTTAAGCGTGCTCCAGGCGGATTCGAGTACATCTACGTCGCAATCGACAAATTCACCAAATGGATTGAGTACATTCCATTGGTCAAGTTCAACGCATCTAAGTCAGTACAATTCATGCAGAGCATCTTTCACCATTTTGGGATGCCACATAGAATTATCACCGACCTCGGGTCCCCTTTTACGGCTATTGAGTTCAAGTCATGGGCCAGCGACTGTGGAATCAAGATAGATTACGCATCAATAGCCCATCCACAATCCAACGGTCAAGTTGAACGAGCAAATGCCCTAATTCTTGCTGGATTACAACCAAGGCTATTTGACCTTTTAAAAGATCATGGCGGAAAGTGGGTCGAAGAGCTGCCTAAGGTAGTCTTGGGGCTACGGACACAACAAAGTCGGGCAACAGGCCAAACTCCTTTTTTATTGGTATATGGCACTGAAGCAATACTCCCGGCTGACTTAATCTAGTGCTCCCCACGAACAGAGCAGTACAATGAAGGCGAAGCTGATGATATCAGGCGGCTAGAAGTCGACAGTCTTGAAGAAGCCCGATTAACCGCACTCTTTCAGTCAGCAAGATACCTTCAAGGGATGAGGCACTACTATAACAAGAACGTCCATCACCGCACCTTCCAAGTAGGCGATCTGTCCTAAAGAAAATTCAGAATACCACAGGGCGCCACAAGCTCATGAGTCCATGGGAAGGACCCTACATAGTATCCAAAGTAACAAGACCCAGGCCATTCGAGCTAGTTACGGAGGATGGTTCTCCGTTGCCAAATTCATGGAATATTGAGCATCTGAAGAAATTCCATACCTAAGGACTACGCTAGAAATCTAACAAAGGGCAAATGTACTTACTACACAGATATAAATAAAGTTTGAAGTTCATCAACAACAAGAGCTTTATTCTCTTATTACACTTCATTATGACTATTTAGTCACATGAAGCCTATCAGTCATACAATAAGCTTTAGCTATTGTATCCCACCGACTAATATATAATATTACTCGGATGGATTGGTTCAACGGCAATCATACTCGAGTTACGAGCTCCGAGCTCAATACAACTCCAATGATGGTATGGCTTAATACCCGGCTATCAACCTATAGTGAATATGGTATCTACCATAGTAGATACTAGTTCCTATAAGGTGTAACAAGGGGAGTAGTACCCACCCCATTACAACTTAATCGGACAGAGGTCCTCCCATTTTCGCACTCAAGTTGCGAGTACCAAGAGGATACGATTCACCCTGAAGGAACCATTGTCACGGTCCTTCAAGAGGTGCTTGATCAAAATTATCCCTTGAACAAGGGTACTAAGAGTAGTACTCGGGCAAGACTAAGTTCTCTACATGATCGTTATAAGACTACTAGAGAAACGAAGTCACATGACCCAAACCCAAGTGCTAGAGAGCACCCGGATAGACTCTTCTAATAAGACGCCTGGTCATACATCCACATCAAACAGAAACAACCCATTGACAAGAAATTTCTTGCAATGACGAGTTGATTATATACGAAATTCACAAAGATTCAAAAGTAACTAATACTTTGATTCTTTATATTTGATAATAATTGTTTCTAGGGAATACAAGCGGTGGTTAAACGATCAAGGAGGCTAAACTACTCTACAAGATCTAAAATCTGTGAGTACTCCTCCGCCGCGGTCTTCACCACCTCTTGCATTGCCGCAAGATCCTCATCGCCTTTGCCTTCAGGAAGCGTCATAAGAGATGACAAGTCGAAGGACGGCAGATGTAGCCGCAGCGTCGCCATCAGACCCTGCACAACTGAAGTCGACATATCTTTGATATACTGAGCCAGCCGTCCAGGTGTAGCTTTGGCCCGATCAATCAAAGATTCCTTGACTCCTTCAGGGCATGGAATCATATCCAAGATTGGCTCGATGGCACGCTCCAACGCCTTCAAGGAAGCCTGTGAAGACTCGAGGGCCTCCCGCGACTCCTTCGTCGATTTCAATGCCTGCAGGAGGTCCCGATCAGCACCTTCACGCATCAATTTGGCTTCTTGAAGAGTACTTTGTGCATTAGCATATACCTCTTCAAGTTCTGCCTCCTTCCGGTTGAAAGCATTTTGCCACCCGGAAGCCAGCTTGTTTGCATCTGAAGACACAGCAATCGGTTAACGTGTCATCAGTTGGCAAGGAGCGGAAGACTGGGAGCAGTATTTTCAACTTACCATCCAGTTGCTTCTTGGAGGTTTTCTTCAGCTCCTTCATCTTCTGCTCCAAGGAGGCATCTTTGGCTATCAGCGCAACCTCCCGGTTATTGGCAGCGTCGCGCTCAGCTACTACAGTCTTAAGACTACCTTGCAGCTCATTGATGCGATTGTGCAGGAGCTGGGTGGCCACTTTCTGGCTAATTTGGTCTTGGGCGATGTCATCTCGAAGCTCTTGATTCTCACGAGACATCTCCTGACGGATCCGACTGATCTGGTCCTTGACCTTTACATCAAAACCCTACACAAAAACATTACCGTCAGTACTCAAATGAGATTGTAACATTTGAAGAGGATGTCAAAAGATTTACCTCAACAAACTGTTGAAAGGCTTCGACAGTTGCCCTCACTTGCTCGCTTAACTCCTTCAGCTGGGTGAGATCCTGGTCATACCCCATGACATCGAGCGTCGCTCCTTGACGCGAGGACTCGGGGGCACTCATGGACCCTCCCGGTGGAACAGTGGATGCCTCAGCATTGACGTCGGCTAGGACCATCTCCAGGGTTGGCTCGTCCGGCTGTCGAGTGCGGAAAAACCACTCATTCATTACACTGTCAAATTCCAACTGAGCAGGAGAACGGAAGATCGAATATGGCACATGTTGACGTTTGTTAGTGCAAATAAGAATATGAAAGATTCCGCAAGCGCACAGAACATCATTGTAGCATTTTACCGGGAGTATTCCAGGATCGTTATTTATATTTTTCCACAGGGAAGCGAGGGTTAAGAATCTGATAACTCGCTATCATCCATCTACTAACTCAGAGTACTAATTAGACTGAAGCAGGAGTAAATGATAAATAATATGATAATGAATGAAAGCACAATAAAGAGAATTTAATGATAAATGTATAGATAACTATAGTGGGAGGACAACGGGAGAGATCAAGGTTCCTATGCACTTCTCTATTACTTGGGTTCTAAGGTAACAAAGATGAAAAGATATAGCAGTCATATAATAACACTTCGGGACATCAGAACACCAACCACAGAAAGGGATGAGAAGGGGGTTTGGGAAGCTCTGACTACGGTCCTACGAACATCAACCCGAATGTGGTGGAATACGTCGGCCATCAGGGCTGTCACCACCTGGGGCTACCACAACTATCCGTGGGGTTGAGCGCAACCTCAGGTAACCTATAGACTAAACACCAAGTCTAATCTATCGATTACCACTCTAATTATGGCCTATAACTAGAGCACTCGATACGAGCGGAGATCCTATGCTAGAACATAACAACTATACCAATCATAATATTAAAGGCATCAAGTAAATAGAGAAGATAAATATATTAAAGCATAAGTCTTACAAAGAAAAGATACAAAGACATACCAAAACTCTGAAGACTCCTCCGGAACCGGAGTGCAGCTCCACTCTCCCTAACTCCCGACTAGAGCTAAGCTATTACATTGGAAAATCTAAACCTAATTACATAGAGAAGAAAGGTCATCCATTCGAGGGATGCCTCTACAACTCCATGATGATGGTGTGTTGCCTCAGGGGGGTCCTGAGTTTATTATATAGGGGCTTCTGGCCTCCCCTCCACCTTGGTCAAGCGATCTGGTACTAAATCCTTCGTCATAAGCACTTGGGCCTAAATGGGCCAAAATGTGTTGGAGAGGTCGGTTGGAGTGCGTCACGCGAAGGGGGGGGGGCGAGATTGGGCCCTGTACATGACCGACCGGCCCAGGAGGGAGACCGACCTGTCTGTCTCTATGACCGGTGGGCCCTGCCTTCCGTGGGTCGCCTTCTCGTGCCTTCTGGAATGTTCTAGAATGTTCTAGAATCTTCCAAGTCGTATCCATCGAGGACTCTTGCTCCGGGACTCCAAATATAGCAAATCATATATACGTTTCGATCGTCTCGACAAGCTCTTCGCAATGGTGTGCTCTGTTTCATCACTTGAGATACTTTTATATGGTAAAAACATGGATGTCCTACAAAACAAGTGAGAGCACCAAAACTAGTGGAACTTGTTAGTTTCAAACCCTATAACTATGCTTTGTGATTCATTTAGTGTCATTTCATACAATAGTTGATGGTTAATTATGAGCATTAGTGAGTGTCAACAAGTTCCCGCAAGCTTACCCTTTGCTAGTCCCTTAGCAAGGTCAAACTCAATAGTGGATCAGGAGTTGCTGCAATATCTACACTTCTAACAAGTACACATGCATTCAAACAAAAGTTCTCGTTTGGATTAGAAAAAAGATATCATATTATTTATCACGGGCTTAGTACTTTACCTTGAATCTTGAGTAATTGAAAGATAGAACGATCAAATCAAGCACTATGTCTCTAGTTCTTTCACTTCACCATTATCCTGGAGTTTTTATGAATTTTCAAAAAAGTTCAAAAACAAATGTTCCAAATTAAACAATGGATCCAAAGATAAAGTCAACCACACCATTGAATCGAGAACTGCATGTGTATGGAAAATGGAGGCGGATGCTCTTTTGAATATATCACTCTCTTTTGTCTATTAGAGACACATGGCTATCAGGCTAATTCTACTGCCGGGCACGTGCCCATTTTTTCTGATATTCATTTTTTTGATCATTTTTTCGAGGTTCCGGACACTTATCCCTTTTATTTCCTCGAGATCTTTCTTGTTGAGGTTTCAGACACTTGTCCCTTTTTATTTCCTCAGATTTTTTTCTCCTTTTTTTCTTTTTTTTTCAATAGCCACATGCTTCCAACAAACTTTTGAGAGGATAGGAATAGATAATCATGAGCATTTATGCGGAAGATGGATGAAATGTGTAAGTGATCTCAATTCAATAGTATGATAACTTCTCATAGGGTCAACAAAGCTTAATTTAACTCAGTGCAATTATTGGTCATATTAATATTGGAAACTCTCCGGAACTCTAGTGTTGTTTAGAACAATATAACAGTAGCTCAGATCATCACATATCATATCTGTCAATTACCTAGACTCTAGATCAAGCATTTGCTACCCATATATTTGATTTCATTTTAAAGCATCATTAATTTTTTTAAACATAGGAGAACTCATGCTTAAAGGCTAGGTACTAGAAAGAAATACAATATGCGGATACATGGGTGTATGCCGAGTCTCGAGTGATGAGTGATTGTCAACGGTTTTGATCGCATGTTCTTTGGCTTGTGTTGTGCAGGTGTCGAGCACGGAGACAGTGATCGAAGGCAAGGTGAAGGTCAAGTAGAGACGTGTGTTGACACCTAGGGTGGCACGCAGAAGAAACCGCAAGCGCACGGCTATCAGTTGTAGCTTTTCACCTCAGAGTATTCCGGGGTATCGAATCCATGAGGAACACGAAGTGATTTTGAGAAAAACTAGGGGGGTAAGGATATCTAGGATAGTTGAAGGGAACAGGCACTATCTACTGGGGTAGATCCTAGTTCTATTAGACTTCTAGTGATTTAAGTTCTTTACTAGTGTACTATGGGAGTACTAGCCTTTACCACTGACTTAGGTTGAACGCACTGTTAAACTAGACCAACTACGTGGTGGAATTCGAGGCGCACAGGGCTGTCACCACCTGCTTGCTACCACAGCTATCCGGGGGCCTAGCCGTATTCACTGGCAATATATAGCCTAAGTACCACACTTAATCTAATACTACTACTACTAGCCCTGTACTAGAACTAGAGCACTTGAAAGTAATATCAAGCAATGAAACAAACACACAAGTACTGAAAGTAAATACTGGAAGATAGAATAAGATACTAAGTTACCAAAGTTGAAGCGCAGAGCAGAGAGAAGCAGGGGTCTCCGACAACTCCGGAGCTCTCCAGACTTCTACTCTTCTCCTCTCCAGCTCCTCTTCTAGTGAGGCACTCACACTCTCTCTAATCTCTCTAACATAGCAAGTGTGCTACTCTAACCAAATGGTGAGGAATGAAGTGAGGCTCTCCGAATGAGAGCTCAAGGGGGCCTATTTATAGTGCTAGGGAGCTAGGGGGGTACTTATAGAGTGAGTGGGGAGTCGGTTAGGGTTTACGGGGTGGCGCCCGCCACCAAACCCTGGCGCCCGCCACCTCTCAGCCGTCCATCGCAACCGCCATTCATCCAATGGTCTTCATTTGCTCTCCTAAGTGGGTTTGAGGGCCGGTTAGGGTTTAGACACATGTCCAAAGCCCACTATCCAGGTGATACTCTTCTTAGCCCTTGGATCAAACCGGCTTAGTGTGCAATGGCCAGGATTTGAGCTTGAGGTGACTCCCACGGATCGATGACGTGGCTTGGGCCAGTTTTGGCACGAGTGACCTGGCGGCCGCCAGGAATAAGTGGCGCCCGCCACCTTACTCAGGCCCAAATGGGCCAGAGTGGCTTGACATTGCTCCTGGTGCTCTTATTTGGCCCAAATTCCATTATTTCCTGCATTAAGATAAGAAACTATGCAGATGTGGAAATAGGTTAGTTATAAACCAAATCTTCTACTTTTTATGTTGTTTTACCTTGGTTTTGGGTGAAATGTTGATGGTGAAATGATGCTTTAAGCACCGTCAACAAGCTCCCCCACACTAACCTCTTGCTCGTCCCGAGCAAGCATGGACTTAAGAAATGAAACAATTTTATTGAACTAAGCATTCACACAAGATGTTCAACTACCTATACTCATGTTAGCAACCTTTCCAAGTGGCTAATAAATCATACCTATGGCGGTTGAGAGATAGAATAGCTTGCAAATAAGAGAAACACACTTTCCTCTTTTACATACCTTGGGGTTTCAGGATATTTTTCAAAATGAAAACCATGGTTCATTGAATCTCTCTTTAACTCTCTAGGCACTCATGGTGTATATCCTAACTTTATGGCAAAAAAAATGCCAGAGTCTATCCTATGGCTTATGTGGAGTTTATAGGGAAAGGAAGGAATGTAAGGCACTTCTATCTCTCTTTTATTGCTAAGTCAAGTTTAGGATCATGGGAGAGTATAGTCATGCACTAACTCAACTCCTTTGTTCTTTTTCTTTTTGAATCTCTTTTCTTCCCAAGGATCATGGCTATATGCATCTCTCTCTCTCTCTGTTTTTTTGAATACTTGGACACTTGTCCTTTTTAGAGCATTTGCTCTCTCTCTTTTTTTTGAATACTTGGACACTTGTCCTTTTTAGAGCATTTGCCCTCTCTCTCTTTTTTTAGATACTTTATAGCCATGTTCTGAGAAAATTTATACAATTCTTTTAGAACAAAATTTTGGAGGAGAACTACATGAGTATACTCTCAGTGTGAGAGTTCTCTCAAAAAGGCATGGTTTGCCTTGGCTTTTAGAGCATGACTAAACTCTTCTTCCTAGATCAACTATTCTTGACAAAGCTCAAAGATTGATTTAGAAGGCTTTATGGGCTGTTTTCCTATACTCTAATATTTTGGCTCTGGTAGGTGGATAGGAAAGAAAGATCATGAACCATGGTAATTTTGGTTTTCAAAATAAAAACTCCCAAGGTTGTAGCAGAGTACTAATGCAATTTCAATTACTACTTCTATATCTTATCAAACAACAACCTAGGTTGACTTCCCTATCAAAATGAGTAGGCTACTACACATGAATAAAAGGTAGAATAACATGTCGTGTAAACACTCAATTCAAAAGAAATTGTTTCAGCATTTTTTTTATTTCCTAGCTGCATTTTTAGTTCAAACCGAGACATCCAGTGATCCAAATTGTACAGAATTTAAAACATAGGTTTAGGGGTTCACTGCGAGTGTTTCGGTGCAGAGTGGCCTGGCGGCCGCCAGTAATAAGTGGCGGCCGCCATGGGCTTTGGCCCATGCGGCTTGCAAACAGCGTGGTAGTTACCTTGCTAAGTTCAGGTTACAACTTTGAACATTTTTGTCACGTTTTAGAGAGGTATTTAGATAGGGGATTTCCCCCACACTAGAAGTTTTGGTACTTTTTATTTTTAAAAAATGAACAAACTTGATGAAGGGAAAAATAATAAGGGTGTCTTTTTATTCATTAGATAAAGATTCCTAAACAAGAGTTCTAAATTGAAAATTAAACAATCTAAAATTTGAATCAAGCAAAATTAAACTTAAACTAAATCAAACTAAAAATCTAACTAGACACCCCTAATCTAATCTAATGGAGGAGCCTCGTAGAGATCCTCAAAGCCCGTCTCTTTGAAGAGACGCTTGATCTTCGAGGTGCAGCCCTTGCGGAGGATGGTGAACCGATCCTCCATGTCCATTCGCCAGAGGGCTATCTCTGCGACTTGATCCTCCAATGCGCTCTTCTCCTTGCGCAGCTTCTTCACCTCGGTGGCGAGTTTTTCGAGGGTTAACCCCTCCTCACCACCGTTGTGCTCCATCTCATCGGGGACTCCTGCCGGCGATGGGTTGAGACGGCGGCGCACGGATGGCTCGGAGAGCGACCCATTGGAGTCATGAGTGTTCGCCTCATGCTCGCGCAGCCTCTTCTCAGAATGCCCATCGGGCATCCTCACGCCATACACCTCTAGCTTAGCCCTCTTAGGATTGGGACTGTAGCTCCGGGTGCGGCTATCCGAGCCAAAGCTGACCCGGGATTTCGCCCTTGATGGAGTGGGCTTTTCATCACCCCTGGCCTTAACGGTCGGAGACTTCCTCGGGGTGATCTCCCCCGTGGTTGGCCTGGTGGGCGTCCTCAATTTCTTCTCTGGTGGCGCCACTAGAGGAGGATGAAGACGGATTGGAGACGAGGCCAGGGGGCGTTTCACCCCTGGCGGCCGCCCAGCAGGGGTGGCGCCCGTCACTGGACTGGTGGCTGGTGCCTTCCCTGCACTCTCCGGTGGTGTCCCCTTGACATAAGTGCCGTCTGGCAGCACCATTGCCAAAGGAGGCACGTCAAGTACCTCCATGTCGTCGTCGATCAAAGATCGGATGATGGCTTTGGTGGAGGACGAGATGGATCCTTGGGGGTTATAGGACTCGGATTTCCATGGAGACGACATGGTTTTGGAGGAGGCTTGGCTAGGCTTCGTGAATAGATGGAGGGAGAAGAAAGAGTTCTTCTTTTAAGAAGGGGGAGAAATGGAGGGATAAGCCTTAGATGAACAAACATGTCCTCATCTCTTCCTTCTTTCACTCTTCCCGAGCTTGGGATTAGTTGCCATGTGGAGAGGGGCTTCTAAACCACCACCTAGAGCAGCGGGCGCCAGGGTTTGGTGGCGGCCGCCACTCCTCCTTCAACGGGCATCGAGCGGGAGAAGGTAAGCCTCCTAAAATTCAAAGTTCTGAAGTCGAAATGGCTTGGTTGGGCCTAAAGAGGTCTTTCTCGGGGTTTTGGATGGACTAGGTGTATGAAAAGGACAAGGGGTAAATTGGGTCCATCCATTAATTGTCATGGGCTTGAGCTACTTCAAAGTTAATTATATCAATTTTGTTCAGCTCATTTTTATCAAAGTCATAGAATATTTTTAATCTTTGTCCATTGACTTTGAAGATTTTCCCATCGTCACTTTCCAATGTGACGGCTCCATGGGAAGAGGTTGCAACAACCTTGAAAGGTCCTTCCCATTTTCTTCGAAGTTTACCATGTCCGAAAAGTCGAACACGGGAGTTAAAGAGTAAAACTTTATCTCCTACTTAGAACTCTTTCTTTTTGATCCGTTTATCATGCCATCTCTTAGTCTTCTCTTTATAGAGCATGACACTATGATAGGCTTTCTCTCGCCATTCTTCTAGTTCAGAAATTTGCATCTTCCTATTTTGGCCAGCTTGGTCAAGGTCCATGTTCCATTTCTTAATGGCCCAATGAGCTTTGAACTCAAGTTCAACAGGAAGATGACAAGTTTTCCCATAAACTAGTTGGTATGGGGACATTCCAATCGGGGTCTTATAGGCGGTCCGATAGGCCCACAGAGCTTTGGGTAACATATGTTTCCATCCCTTTCCCATTTCTTCTACCATCTTTTGCAAGATATTCTTTATTTGTTTATTGGACGTTTCGGCCTGTCCACTTGTTTGGGGGTGGTATGCAGTGGCTACATTATGTTGGACTCCTTGACTAGCTAAGAAATGTCGGAAGCTCTTATCTATGAAATGAGGGCCTCCGTCACTAATAACTAGTCTAGGAACTCCAAAACGAGGAAAGATGTTCTCTTGGAACATTTTCTTCGAATGTTTAGCATCTGCCGCTCGACAGGGTATAGCTTCTACCCATTTCAAGACATAATCCACAGCCACTAGAATGTACTCGGCGTCATAGGATTTAGGAAAGGGGCCCATGAAGTCTATACCCCAAACATCAAACAACTCAACTTGGAGATTGTTCACGAGAGGCATAGCATCTCGGGCATTTATTTTACCATGCTTTTGGCAACGAGGACAACGTCTCACATAATTCTTTGTGTCCTCGTACATTGATGGCCAATAAAAACCACTTTGCCATATTTTAGCATGTGTCCGAAAAGCTCCATAGTGTCCTCCATATTCAGCGGAGTGACATCTATCTATGATTTTTGTTGCTTCTTCTATGGGGACACATTTTCTCAAGAGTCCATCTGCACAGACCTTGTAGAGATATGGTTCATCCCATAGGTGCGTTCTGCTTTGATATAGCAGTTTCTTTTTATTCTCCCCCGGCAGGACATAGCCGGTGACTATAAAATTCACGATGTTTGCATACCAAGGGTTGGTATATGTGATTTTTAAAAGGGTATCATCGCAAAGAAAGTCATTTATTGGGAGATTGTCTGAATTATTGTCTTGTAGTCTAGACAAGTGATCAGCTACTGAATTCTCTACTCCTTTCTTGTCTCTTATTTCCAAGTCAAATTCTTGAAGGAGTAGGATGCAGCGGATCAACCTTGGCTTAGCATCTTTCTTAGTGAAGAGATATTTTAGAGCAGAGTGATCGGTATAAACAATCACCTTAGCTCCCACTAGGTAAGATCTAAACTTGTCTATGGCAAAGACTACGTCCAAAAGTTCCTTTTCTGTTGTTGCATAGTTTAGCTGGGGGCCAGTCATGGTCTTACTAGCATAAGAAATAGCATAATCCTTCTTATCTTTAGTTTGACCAAGGACGTCCCCCACAACATAATCACTAGCATCACACATGATTTCGAACGGCAAATTCCAATCTGGGGGTTGGATGATTGGTGCCGAAGTTAGAGCCTTTTTCAAAATATTGAAAGCTTGTAGACAATCCTCGTCAAATTTGAACGGGACGTCTTTTGCTAACAGGCTCGTTAAGGGTCTAGCGACCTGTGAGAAATCCTTAATAAACCTTCTATAAAAGCCGGCGTGGCCCAAGAAGCTTCGGATCTCTCTCACATTAGTGGGTGGTGGCAATTGTTCAATTATATTGATTTTGGCTTTATCCACTTCTATCCCACGTTCTGAAATTCGATGGCCTAGGACAATTCCTTCCCGTACCATGAAGTGACACTTTTCCCAGTTAAGAATTAGGTCCTTCTCTTCACAGCGTTGGAGGACTTTGTCTAAATTGGTTAGGCAATCGTCAAAGGTTTTCCCATAGACCGAGAAGTCGTCCATGAATACCTCCATGATTTGTTCAATCATGTCGGAAAAGATGGACATCATACACCGTTGGAAAGATGCCGGCGCATTGCAAAGTCCAAAGGACATGCGTCTATAGGCATAAGTCGTCCATGAATACCTCCATGATTTGTTCAATCATGTGGTCTTACTTTGGTCATATGGATGGATTGGGATTTGGTGATAACCAGAATATCCATCCAGGAAGCAAAAGAAGGAATGGTTTGCCAATCTCTCTAGCATCTCATCTATAAAAGGAAGTGGGAAATGGTCTTTCTTTGTGGCTTTATTCAGCTTCCTATAGTCTATACACATCCTCCATCCAGTGACAATACGTTGAGGGATTAACTCATTTTTCTCATTCTTAATGACTGTCATACCTCCTTTCTTGGGAACTACTTGTACGGGACTTACCCATTCACTATAAGCAACTGGATAAATAATTCCCGCGTGCAAGAGTTTCAGAACCTCCTTTTTCACGACTTCACGCATAGCGTTATTAAGTTGTCTTTGGGGCTCTCTTGAAGAGGGTATCTCAGGATCGAGAGGGATACGATGGGTGCAGAGATTTGGAATAATTCCCTTCAAATCTTGAAGTGAATAGCCAAAGACAGATTGGTGTTTTTCTAAGACAAGGGTTAACCTACGGACTTCCTCTTCAGATAGCTTACTACTAATGATTACGGGAGTCTCAGGGTCTTTGTTTAGAAAAATGTATCTCAGGCCTTCAGGCAAAGGTTTTAGCTCTGTGGAAGGTCGAGATGGCTTTTCCGATTCGTCTAAGCGAAACGGTTCATCTGTCTCGGCTTCTTCTTCAACAAAGAACTCAGAATCTTCTTCAAAATCAGGCTGAGCCAACTCATAAAGGGTAGAGGTTCTAGCTTGATCGAGAAGATCTGGTTCTGGTGGTTGTTCGGCAATAGAATTTAATGCACGAACGAAAGGTACTGAGTACTCTTTTCCACTGATTTGAGCATTAAAGTGCTCTTGACATGGTCCTTGCAAAGCAAGTATGGACCAAGGTTGTCCTAAGAAGACGTCAAAAAGGACTACATCGAAAATGTAGAAATCTAAGACCATGTCCGCTCCATCTACTTGGATGGGGACCATCTTTAGGATTCCTTCACTTTCCAAGATGTCACCATTTGGGTCTCTTAAACACCATTTAGTTGGATGTCGTTGAAGGTCGGGGAATGTTCTGGATACGTAATTACTAGCAAGAACATTAATTCCCACGACAGGGTCGTAAAAGGCAAAGGCCCTTTCTCCCCTAGTTCGACAATCTATTACGCTAGGTACTTTATCTATGCGAGGGATGTTTTCTGATACTTCGGCTTCCATTGTCCATTCATGACTCATGACAGCTGAAAGTTCCAAAAGACGCTCTCGGCTATAGATTCCATCAGAAGACTCAGGAAGTGGTTTGTCGGATGGGAGAGCTTGAACGGAGTAGTTCATAGCATTTCCGCAATCCTCAAACACATCATCCTCTATCTCGCCCAAAAATTCCGGAAGAATTTCTCTCCCAGATGTGGACGGAATAGGCTCCGCTAAGTCCAGCGAGCTAGACTCGGGCTCTTCTTGTTGTTCTACGGTCAAAACTTGGGTTTCTACGACTTCTTCCTCAGGGATTTCATCGGAAACTCTAGTATAAGGAGTATTCTCGAGAATTCTATCAAGAACCTCCTTTCCACCTCGTGGAGAAAGATGAAGAAACGCTCCACCTGACGAATGATCAAGGTGAAGAGTGCTCTCTTTCTCTAGACCGACATAAAAATGCTGAAGGAGCACTGGATCAGGTATGGCTAAATCGGGTCCCGAATTGATTAAACCAATAAAATGGTCCCAAGCCTCCCCTAAGGTCTCCTTATCATTTTGTCTAAAGGTCATCACTTCTACTCGTAGTTGTACCACTCGGTGGATAGGGAAATACCTCAAGATAAACTTGGTCCGTAAAGTTCCCCAGGATCCTTTGGACAATGCCTGTTGAGGTCTGTGTAGTCGACACACATGCGCCACTCAGCAGAGTTCTTCTTCTTAACTAGCACTGGATTAGCTAACCACTCGGGGTGGAGGATTTCTCTGATGAATCCGTCCGCGAGTAGCTTAGCTATTTCCTTCTTGATTGCCTCTTTCTTCTCTGGTGAAAATCGTCGTAATCTTTGCTTGATAGGTCTAGAGCCTTCCCTTAACTCTAATCTGTGCTCAGCCAAGTTCCTTGGGACCCCCGGCATGTCTGCTGGTTTTCAAGCAAATATGTCCTTGTTTGCTCTAATGAACTTGGTGAGCGCGAGTTCCTATTCTTCAGATAGTTGAGCACTGATAACCGCTGTCTTAGAAGGATCACCGGTTTCCAGGTCAATGGCTTTTGTGGAGACTTCTGCTGATGGTTGAATAGTACCCGCCTTCTTTGTTGGGATTTCTGAATCTCCAGGCTTGGTATTAAGCACCATCTGAGCAAGTTCTTGTACTTCCAGGGTGAGTTGAGCTTTTTTAGCGATTTGGACAGCCTCTGTGTCGCAATCAAATGACCGCTTCAAGTCACCTCTGAAGGTTAAGATTCCTTTGGGAGCCGGCATCTTCAATAAGAGGTACGGGTAATGGGGTACTGCCATGAACTTGGCAATAGCGGGTCGCCCAAATATGGCGTGATACGATGATTCAAAGTCGGCTACCTAAAAACTGATGTACTCCGTTCTATAATTGATCGGAGTTCCAAAAGTGACGGGTAGTATAATCCTTCCGAGTGGTACAACCGCTTTTCTGGGTACTATGCCGTAGAAAGGAGCGGTTGATGGAGTGAGCTGGGTTGCGAGATCTAGATTCATCTTTCATAGGTTGCTTGCAAAGATAACATTGAGTCCTGCTCCGCCATCGATGAGTACCCTACCAAGTGTATATCCGGCGACCGTGGGGTCCAAAACTAGCGGGTAATGGCCTGCATTGGAAACGCTGGTCCATTGATCTGCTCTGGAGAAATTAATCGGATATTCGGACCAGTCGAGATATTTGGGTGTCGCTGGTTCGGTGGACATGATCTCTTGCAGAGAAAGCTTTTGAAGCCTCTTGTTGTCGCTGGTAGTTACTCCCCCAAAGATGACATTAACAGTTCCTTTGGGGTGCTGAAAGCCACCGTCGTCCTATTGAGGATCCTCAGCTGTCTTCTTGCCTTTGTCCTTCTTATTTTTGTTGAAGTCGGGGTTCAAGCCTCGCTCCTTGAGCTGTCGGCAGTGCCTTGCTTGATGTCCACTTTTCAGATGGAAGGGGCAGGGCCCGTCGAGTAAGTCATCAAAGGTGATTGGCTTGTTTCCCTACCAAGTGTATATCCGGCGACCGTGGGGTCCATGACAATCAGGGCGCCGTCTGTTAAGATCATCCTGGGAGTGATTCTCTTCAGTGCGAGCTTGACGCTCTGCCTCTACTTCCAGACGGCTCCGGGTGTTGTACTCTTCTAGTCTTGCATTGTAGCGATCTACAGCTTCCCTGCGGTGAGTTGCTCGCCTTCTGCGGGCCTCCTTGGCTCTATTCCTTCGGATTCTTTCAGCTTTCAAGGACTCGGTTTCTGCGGGTCCTTCCGGCTCATTGTCAGAGATCATACTCAGAGTTTCATCGTCTTGATAGACATCTGGAGGGGTTGGTGGTCATAGGGATGACTGATGCCCCGCCATGAAGACTTCACGAGTGTAACCCTGGTTTGATGATCCCAGTGTTACAGATTCCAAAGTAGAAGTGCTGGAGATTAGTTCCATTGTGGAGTCGTGTTCCTCAAAAGGGAGCTGATGTCCGTGCTGATATGGAAGTTGTTGGTCAATTGTGCCAACCAGCCTAGCCGGGGTAGGCTGAATTGGCCAATGGACAATGCTACCCTCCTTAGTAAAGCTGAAAACGAGCCCTTGCTGAGCTCCCGTCAAAGGTATCTACTGATACTCTTTGAATCTTGCACTGATCAGGTTCTGGAAGTTTTTAGCAGGGTTCGGCAGCCCAAAGGTGATACCATAGCTGGCATCCGAGTCCTTTGCTTCAGACTTTGAGTTGGAGTAGGAGTCGGGTGTTTCTGCATGGTAACCAGGGTTCTGCGGGTCTTGGATTGCTAGATTTGTAAAGCTCTGGGTTAGATCCTCTGTTTTTGGCGTGGCTTGCAACTTTGATTCGGTGTCGAGCTAGCTGTGCAGTTGTCCTTGATCATCCGCGATGCAAGTCCATGAGCCAAAAATGAAAATTGACCCCGCCGAGAACATGTTGTCGCGGTTCGCCGGGCTCTTGGTCGTCGAATCGCCGAAAGCCCCTACCTGGCGCGCCAGCTGTCGGTGTTTGTTAACTGGCAACTCATCTTGAGGGATCTCAAACGATTTGTTCAGTGGGGATCGGCGTTCGTAGGACTCGGCGAGTACACAGGGACAACGATTTATACTGGTTCATGCCGCTAAATAATGTAATACCTTACGTCCAGTGCGGCGTGTGGCTTGTGTATTGTTATGATTCAATCTTCGATCATCTGGGGCCTGCGCCCGGCTCCCCTTATATATCCGGGTGAGCCTTAGCACAGACCGAGTCCTAACCGGTTACATCAAAGGAGTCCTATTCTAATTACAAGACTTCCTTTTACAACTCGGCTAAGTTAGAAACGAGAGTCCTAAACCGAGTACACTTCGTAACAAGTCTTCGGATCTCTCGTGCCGTCCGGGATTAGTCAGAGTAATCATCAATTGATGATATCTCTGACATCCTGGTCCGTCAGCCATGTTTTAGCTGCTCTCGTCAAAGTGAACGGAAACAGCTTCCACTTGACAGTGTCAGGTGAAATGCCCGAAATGTTCAAGCATGCACAGACTTGCTCAAACTCACGTAGATGTATGTAGGGATTTTCTGATCCCGTAAACATGCTCTCCCGAACTTTATTAATAAAGTCAGGGCGCAATTCATAACTATCGGCATATATAGGTTGTGATGATAAATGTGGCTCTAATCGCGAACTCTTAGGAGCTGCAAATTGTAAGATAGATTGATTCTCCATGCGGAGAGGATAAAGATGATCCTAACTCTAGTCTCAAAAATCAACTACCGTTCCCCGGCAACGGCGCCAGAAAAGCTTGTTGACACCTGGGGTGGCACGCAGAAGAAACCGCAAGTGCACGGCTGTCAGTTGTAGCTTTTCACCTCAGAGTATTTCGGGGTATCGAATCCACGAGGAACGCAAAGTGATTTTGAGAAAAACTAGGGGGGTAAGGATATCTAGGATAGTTGAAGGGAACGGGCACTATCTACTGGGGTAGATCCTAGTTCTATTATACTTCTAGTGTTTTAAGTTCTTTACTAGTGTACTGTGGGTGTACTAGCCTTTACCACTGACTTAGGTTGAACGCTAGCACAACGAGCCCTAGTGTTAAACTAGACCAACTACGTGGTGGAATTCAAGGCGCACAGGGCTGTCACCAACTGCTTGCTACCACAGCTATCCGGGGGCCTAGCTGTATTCACTAGCAATATATAGCCTAAGTACCACACTTAATCTAATACTACTACTACTAGCCCTGTACTAGAACTAGAGCACTTGAAAGTAATATCAAGCAATGAAACAAACACACAAGTACTGAAAGTAAATACTGGAAGATAGAATAAGATACTAAGTTACCAAAGTTGAAGCGCAGAGCAGAGAGAAGCAGGGGTCTCCGACAACTCCGGAGCTCTCCAGACTTCTACTCTTCTCCTCTCCAGCTCCTCTTCTAGTGAGGCACTCACACTCTCTCTAATCTCTCTAACATAGCAAGTGTGCTACTCTAACCAAATGGTGAGGAATGAAGTGAGGCTCTCCGAATGAGAGCTCAAGGGGGCCTATTTATAGTGCTAGGGAGCTAGGGGGGTACTTATAGAGTGAGTGGGGAGTCGGTTAGGGTTTAGGGGGTGGCGCCCGCCACCAAACCCTGGCGCCCGCCACCTCTCAGCCGTCCATCGCAACCGCCATTCATCCAATGGTCTTCATTTGCTCTCCTAAGTGGGTTTGAGGGCCGGTTAGGGTTTAGACACATGTCCAAAGCCCACTATCCAGGTGATACTCTTCTTAGCCCTTGGATCAAACCGGCTTAGTGTGCAATGGCCAGGATTTGAGCTTGAGGTGACTCCCACGGATCGATGACGTGGCTTGGGCCAGTTTTGGCACGAGTGACCTGGCGGCCGCCAGGAATAAGTGGCGCCCGCCACCTTACTCAGGCCCAAATGGGCCAGAGTGGCTTGACATTGCTCCTGGTGCTCTTATTTGGCCCAAATTCCATTATTTCCTGCATTAAGATAAGAAACTATGCAGATGTGGAAATAGGTTAGTTATAAACCAAATCTTCTACTTTTTATGTTGTTTTACCTTGGTTTTGGGTGAAATGTTGATGGTGAAATGATGCTTTAAGCACCGTCAACAACGTGTCGTGCCGATGGACCGAGAGTGGCGAAGGGCGGATGTGAGGCTTGGACTGAGGGACCGGTGGCCTGAGGATCAGCTGTGGTGGCTGACAGCCTGGGACAGCGACGAGCGAAGACTTGCGGGCCATGGTGTTGCTCGGGTCGAGGACCTGGGGACACGTGTCGGTGGACGGGGTGCACGGGTGGTGCATCCCCTCTACAGCTTCGATTTGGTGGTAGAGCCAGAGAAAAACCATCGGGTGGACGGTTTCCAGGTTTAGGCCACAAAACCTGGGTGTGCTGCGGGTTTGCCGAGTTTGGGCCACAAAACTTGGACTGAGGACGGTTTCCAGGTTTGGGCCTTAAAACCTGGGCACTGGTGGGTTTCCTGGTTTCGGCCTCAAAACCAGGGGATGGACTTGGAGGCTGGTTTTCCGGTTTGGGCCTCAAAACCGGGGGTTGGCGTGAAAGCCTGGTTTCCCAGTTTCGGCCACAAAACCAGGGGTGCATGTGACACCCGATTGTCAAGCACTGCATTAGGAATTGCATTTAGCTGCTAAAATGCATAAGCAATGCATTGCATCATTTCATATGCATGACAGTGCTTTTTGCTTTTGCTTATTTAATTGGATTTTGAATTCTATTGGACTTGACTATTTAACATGGATTTCTATCTTGGCAAATAAATTTACAAAATGAAGAATGTTGAGTATAACACTTTTTATATTGACATGTTGATCTAGTTCAAAGTGGTTTGATAACTAAAAATTTGAAAAAAAAATGATTTATGGCTCAAAATTGGCTTTAGTTCGGTGGAGTTTGAGAAAATGCTTTTCAGCAAAAGAGTGTTATATGAAAGTTGTAGGGAAAATTATTTTGAGAAACTTTTATTTTTGGGTCAAAGCCTAGTTTGGAGTTTTTGAAACTATTTTTGAATGGTCAAAGTTTGAAAAGTTTTTGGAAAAAGAAAAAGGAAAAAAACCCTTCTCTTCCGCGCCCTCGCTTTCGGCCCAACCAGCCTTTCGGCCCAGCCCCGCACCGCGCCGGCCCACGCTCGCCCGCACGCCCGCGCCTCGCTCGCGCATGCGCGCGCGCCCGCCCGCGCACGACGCGCCGGTCGCCCTGACCGCGGCCGCGCCGTACGCCGACCAAGCCGCCGCGTGGCCGCCCTTCTCTGCACCAAATCCCCCTCGCCCACTCCTCGCTCGATTCTTCTCCACCCGATCAAGCCACAATAGCGCGCGGCCACTCCTCGCTCGCCTCGCTCGCCGCGCCCACGCCACCGCCTGCACTCGCCTCGCTCGCCGCGACGCCGTGGCCCCCACCACGACCGGCTGCTCCTCCGCTCCGGCGAGCAAAACCCGAGCGCCTCCCTTCGCTCCCTCACTCGCTCACTCATTTGCACTCGCTCGCCTGCCTTCTCTCCCTCTCCTCTCTCGCGAACGCGCCGAACAATCCCGCCGCCGTTCGACACCGCCACTCGCCCTCGCCGTTCCCACCTCCCTAGAGCCTCTCGGCTCGATTCCTCGGACGAACCATCCCACCTACACCTCAGACACCCGGTGCTCACGCTAGCACCACCTCCCGAGCCTCACCAATGTCAGAACCCGAGCAGCTCCGCTGCCGGTGCCATTGAGGCCGCCCGGAGCTCGAAGCCGTTCTCCCCCGACCAAAGCTCCGCCGCCTCCCTCCTTCACCGACAAGCTTCATCAGGCCAAGCACGGTGAGAACACACCTCCGCAAGGTCTCTACCGCCCTCTAGCCTCCCACTCTTCCCCGACCGAGCACCATGGACGCCGCCATGGCCGCACACGTGGTCAAGCTCCACCGGCCGAACCAACCCCTCTAGTAGCCTTCCTAGGGTTCACGTAAGCTATCGCCCCCGTTAATTTGGCCGGCGACCGCCGGAAACGGCGTAGCCGTGCGTCACCGCCACTGCCGTCTGCCATCGCTCGCCACCGGTAAGCTACGGCCATGCACTAGCCCAACCATCACCACAACTTGGTCCGCCTCGTCATGGGGAACACGCCGAGCACCACCTCACCGCCGGCGACCTCACCGCCGGCGAGAACCGTGCGGTCAAACCCACTCCCCTGTTTTCTCTCCCTGACTGATGGGTCCTGTTGACCAACGGGTCCCACGCGTCAGCCGCTCACGGTCTATGGACTGGGTCTGGGCGAGTTGGGCCGGTGTTTTCAAATGTTTTTCCTTTTTGTTTTAATTTCTAGAAAAGCTTGTTATTTTTGTGTAGCACGATTTAAAAGTCCAAATGAGGTGCTTTTAGTTTTGGTAGCTTGCTCATGAGTAGAGGTATCATGGAAAAATATGAAAGTATTTTTGGTGAAAGTTTGTATTACTATTTTTAATTAATCTAGTTTATGTGCTTTTGTTAGGATAAATGGATTTTTATGTTTTCTGGTCGAGTTAATTCGTGGTAAAATTTGTGTAGGTTTCTTATCATGTTAAGTACCTGTGAAACATATGTGAAGCACTGTTTGTGTAGAAAAAGTGTCGGTTAAGGTTTAAAGTCCTTTTTAGTAGTTTTCTTGGAAAAAGTGTTAAGGTGCTTTATATGTAGAAATAAAATGTGGGAAAAATTGTGAAGTCTCTGTATGTGATGTTCCAGTTAGGAAAAATGTTAACAATAGGTTGTTATATAGAAAAATGAGAAGTTGCAGTACATATTTGATTTTCTATGGTTTTCTTAGGAAATTCATGTAGAAAATAATATAATATTTCTATTCTTGGAACTTCCTTGATAAATATGAAATGGGAAATAGAACCTGGGAAAAATATAAAAATGGGCATGTCACCCTTTTCCAGCAGGGTTGTAGTTCAAATGGTGTATTTATGAACAAACTTGTTTATTTTGTGTAGGTTTATGTGTGTTTGCTTTGGCAGGAAATTTTCTACAGTAGAGTGGTTATGAATAGGTAAAGCTAGGAAAAATGTGAAACCTGCTGTTTGACACTTTTCATGTGGGAAGTTAGTTCAAAGCACCCTTGTGAGCATTTTGTTTCATCTTTTTGTACCTGCTATTCTGTATTTTATCTCTTGCTGGAATTCGGGCAGTAAAGTCCAGTTAGCATCAGTTACCTTCTGGATTTTTTGTGGAATTTTTTGAGTTCATAAAAATGTACTTGCAGTTCAAACTTGAGTTTCTTCAATTTAATAAATAAGAAATAGTGGAAATAATGGTTTTGTTTTATGTAGTATTTAAGTGTTTTTCCTCAATGTCAAAAGTGGTTCAACAAGTTGGCTTTGTTGGTTTGCAAGGAATATCTGCATTCATATCACCACGTCTTACACCCCGCATTGGTTTTTAATTATTATTCACCGCATGCAATAGGATCGACAGTCCCGGAGCCCGACCAGGAGCCGGAAGCAAACGATGAGCAGGAGATCCCAGAGCTGCCCAGGACCGAGGAAGCCGACCCCGCGCCGGAAGCTAACCTGCCTGAGTGCCCCGCTCACGAGGCCTCAGCCTTTTCCCAAGGCAAGCCCCGGAGCATCCTAAGTCTCCCAGCTGTTAAAATTATTTAATTGAGTATTTTATATTGTGATGCATTAGCTATAGGAGTTGATTGAATCCGACCTGCTGCATTACCCTTCCTTGAATATCGTTTATACCTGCCTTGTTATCCAGTTCCTTATTTATAATATAGAATTGCTTAGTTGCTTAATAAAAGTGGTAGTTAAGGATGTTTCCGCAATACCCCTAGTGGGTAATTACCGGATCACGGTTGGCTATATTTGCTGTCGTGGAAAAGAACCTAAGTAGTAATGAAATACGATCAACTAGAAGGCAAGGCACAAGTTTGGAAACTTGGGGCAGTCCGTCCGTTGGATCGTGTAGGTTTGTATCGATGTTGGCCCTCGTTCATTTTTGAACGCGCCCTTTTACTTAGGGATATGTCGGTGCCGTAATCATCGACCCCAAAGCTGGTTAGAAGCTGTTCGGGCCTGTCTCAACCCGTGTATGGAAACACGATCTGCCTTGGAACGGCCATCGTATAGTTCCAATTAGGTGGTCCGTGCTGTGAACCGCGACGATTACCACCACGAACAAGCATCGAGCGGTTACCCAATGCATGGACCCGACGGGGAAAGTGTGGGTTGGTATTAAAGGTCTTTTACCAGCTGGTTTGGAATTCGATTCGAGTCGCCGTCTCCCCCGGTTAGTTGGAAACTATGGCGAGCTTCACCATGATACAACTCCATGTGATGTTTTAAAGGTTCAACTAAAATTTGATAAGCAACTGGATATGGTTATATTATTGCTTGTTAGACTCAAGTGTGTGTAATAGTTCAGGTGCAAACCTAGATTAAGAGGTAGGTTTTAAACTGACAGCTCATCAACATAATTGAATATTCCTTCTCTCAAATTTTGAGCTTTTCGCAATTAAATGATCCCAGCTCCACCAAAAGCCTTGCATACCATTGGTGTCTTTATTTTCAGTTGGACGGGTAAGTCTAGCTGAGTACATTCCCGTACTCAGGGTTTATCCCGTTGTTACAGATGGCCAGGTGTACTATGGCTATTGTAAGCACTGCCTCTACCCAGTGGAGGGTGATGAGGAGTAGGCCCAAGGCAGGGTAGTCCAGAAGCTTTCCCTTCTCTTTTGCTGGACTGAGACTCCTAGTGGCACACTATCTGAAAAAGGAGGAGTGAGTTGTGTTGAGTTAAGTTATCAAACAATGTTTTATTTGGACCACATGTGTGGTGGTCATGTTTCAAAACTTATTTAAGCTTCCGCACTTGAAACTCAGTATTGTAATAACTCTGTTCGAATTTCGCACTCTGATGTTTAAATTCGGTTTTGTTTAACTGTGATATCTCCTTTCGAATGCAATACTTGAACGATGCGATCCTGTATGTTGTACGATGTTGAAATCCTTCGAGATTTCCGGACTACTGGGGTTATATGGATTCAAGTATGAGTTGATGTCAGATGGATTAGACTAAGACGGTACTTGAGCTCTTATAATCAGGACGGTTCCGTGACAGCGCAGAGTGAGGGTGGCACGTGGCGGCAATCGGGAGGTTGCGTCAAGGCAACGCTACGAGTTGTGCAGGCGTGGCCGTCGGATCACTATCTACCTTGAGTTGGTCTAGAATAACCGTAGGGTTTAGCTGGTTCGCTCTGTAATTAGAGAGGGGTAGAGTAGAAATTAGAATTAGGATAAGTGGAGGGAGACACCCTCCTCCCAATTCATCTCAGTCATTTTCTCTTTTGCTTCTAGGGTTTCCTGTTTTCTCTATCCTCTACTGTAGCGAACCTGAGATCCACAGAGAAGAGAACAATACCTCTGTGCCCATGAGATTTGGAGGAAGTGAGACCGTAATCTCACTATTGTAGCGTGTGGTAGCCACACAGTTGCAAATTCGTGGTTGTGATTCGCGTTTTGTTCGTGTTCTTCGCGGATTGCTTTTCTCCACGTTTTTCCTGTCGATCGATCTCTTTGCTTGGTACGTCTTTTTCAAATCCGTTTGAACCAAGTTGTTCTAGATCGTGAGGCACTACTTTCCACCGAAGGAATTCTTCCCTAACCTCACGGCCTAGTAGATTGGTTGATTTTCATTTTGGATCGGTTTTGCTCCTTTAGTCCCGATTTCTCCCAAACCATCAATTTGGAGTTAGATGCGAGCCATGATTCGCATGGGATAGCTCACTAACCTCCTTGAAACTCCTCATACTAAGTCTAAGCCTTAGAGCTTTTGATTCGGAGGAGATCGAGTGGATTTCGCGGAAGAACAGTGCAATATCGGGACCATCGGATGCTGTGTTCTTAAGCATCAGACGCTGAGTCTTTTCCATCGGAGCGTCCGGTTCCACATGTCATCTGACAGAGCTCTTTAAGGAGCATCGGACGCTGACCATCGGAGCGTCCGTTGCCATCGGACGCGCCGGGGGTCGAGCATCGGACGCTAGGCTTGCACTGTAGTAGCATCCGATGCTGGTCCAGTAAGGTTCCAGAAGTGTCCTATTTGCATCGGACGCGTCCGTTGCTTTGACATCGGACGCTGCCAGCGTCCGATGCTGCTGATTTCGCGCAGTTTCATCCGCTGTTCGTTCGTTCATTGTCGGTCTTGATTTTCGGCTTTTGCGTTGGGTTTCTAGAGTCGTATAGTGTCTCGCTGTGCTTCTTGGAAGCATCCACCCTATCTCTAGGGTTGTGGACACTTACGAGGTCTAGGGTTTGCTCTTGGAGTTGATTTTCGGGACAGTGGCGACAAGTTTCCAAAAGGAAAATTTGAAGCTCCCATTCACCCCCCCTCTGGTCGCTTTCTGGTAGCATTCTCGATCCTTCAATTGGCATCAGACCAGGTTAAGGATCTTTCACCTTAGCCGGTTCCAGATCCACAGAAGGCGACATGGATCGCGGCGTGGGCAAACCGCCGTTCTTTGATGGGTCAAACTATGCGTATTGGAAGATACGCATGTCGGCCTATCTCCAGAGCATGGGCCCTTCTGTTTGGGAGATTTGCAACAAGGCCGATTACGTTGTCTTGGCTGCTCGTGTCTCTCAGCTTCAGATAGATGAGCACGATGCCAATAGCCGGGCGCGTAACACTCTTTTCTCCTGTTTGAGCATGTCCGAGTTTGATCGCGTTTCTCACCTCCCCACGGCTCGTGAGATCTGGGAGACCCTAATGCGTTTCCATGAGGGAACCACTCAAGTCAAATCCCGTCTCTATGAGTCGCACAAGCGGGAATATGAGAACTTTCGTCACATGCCTGGCGAGAGCATAGAAAGTTTATTCGCTCGCTTTCAGGTCATTGTCAACAAGATGAGAGCGAACAAGGAGCTGTTGCCTTTCGACGATCATGTGAGAGCTTTGAAGCTTTTGCATACTCTCGATCGTTCGGTGTGGGACTCAAAGGTCCAGGCGATCATCGAATCGTCGATCTATGAGACCCTCACTAGTGATGAGCTCTTTAGTAAGCTCAAGTCTAGTGAGATTGACGCCATGTCGATGGCTTCTTATGAAAATCCTTCTGGCCCGACTAAGGCTCTGGTTTCTGGCTCTTCTGCTAACTCCTCTGGAGGATTTGCACTTTCTTCTCTCTTTTCTGTCACAGAGGAGCAGTTGGAGTTTTTGGGAGACGACGAGTTGGCTTTGCTTGCCAACCAGTTCTCGCGGTTCCACAACAACTGCATGAATCATCGCCGCGGAGGAGGACGCTCAGGATGCTTTGAGTGCGGCGACACCGACCACTTCATCGCCAACTGTCCCAAGAAGAAAAAGCAATCTGGGAAGGGCGATCATGGGCACAAGTACGACATCGGAAAGCGCAAGGAGAAGTATGTCCCCATGAAGCACAAGCGGAGGGGCGGCTTTGACAAGGAGTACATCAAGAAGAAGTACTCCCAAGCTTACCAAGCTTCCACCTAAAGAGCCTCTCAAGCCTAACACCAAGGATGGAGTGTTTGAAGAATCTTCACGAGCTCCACCCAAGAACCAGCAATGGGCTCCCAAACCCAACCACCTGAAAAACAAGCTGGACAGAATGACACCTATTCAGGAGGAGCTTATGCCACAGAAGGGCAAAGTGATCCAAACCCACAACCGTGAGTACCAACAACCCCCTATGAGAGCGGTGAGGTACCATTGTGAGTACTGTGGGAGAGATGGACACTTAGGTGAGTTCTGCTTTTGGCGCAAGATAGAGGAACGCCGAGCCAGGGAGATGAACAATGCGGACATGTACCATCCTTTCCATGATGTACATGTGCCGAATGTTCAGAGGAGAGCTCTGAGGAGAGCTGCTAGGCCTAGAGGTGCAGTACCTCAAGGTCCTAGGCGTCAGGGAGGTGTTGCTCGATGGGGTCCTGACTTTGCAGGATACGAACCCCGTGGCGGAGGCTTTGTTGAGCGTTTTCCCTCACTGCGTTTTGACTATCACGATGGACGCTCCTTCCTTAGCGGACCACATTTTCCTCAGTGTGGTGATCGCTTTCCCCGTGGTAGTGGATTTGTAGTTGAGCGCTTTCCCCCACCGCGTTTTGAGTATCGCGATGGACGCTCCTCCCTTAGCGGACCACGTTTTTCTAAACGTGGTGATCGCTTCCTCCGTAGGTGCGCTAGGAATGGTTTTTCTGCTAACCGTTCTTTTGAGCAGCCGGCCCAACACTGGTATTCTTCCTACTTCACTAACCCCAGTGTTGGACCGTATGCTCACCCTATGTCTTTTTATTGATGTAGTTAAAACGATTGGAGAACGTTTGGTTGGTGGATTCCGGTTCCTCGAGGCACATGACCGGAAACGCGAAGTGGTTCTCCAGTCTTAGTCCTGTTGCCGGAAAGGAGTTTATCACCTTCGGCGACAATAGCAAAGGTAAAGTATTGTCTCGTGGGTCGATGCGATTTAATGAGCACTTTGTGTTGCGCGATGTTGCTCTTGTTTCTAACTTGCATTTAAACCTTCTTTCTGTTTCGCAACTCTTTGATGATGACTATGAGATTCGTTTTAAGCCGAATCTCAGTCGTATTTTGGATCCTCAGGGCAATCTTGTTTGTGGGATTTCGCCCTTTGGAAAAGTCTTTCGTGCGGATTTTTGGGAATCGTTTGGAATTTCTCGTTGTCTTTTGGCTGGACCTTCCTCCTCTGATCTTTGGAAGTGGCATAGGAGACTCGGTCACTTGAGCTTCGACTTGCTTGCAAGACTTAGTTCACTTGGCTTAATCCGAGGATTGCCCAAGTTGTCCATGGAGAAGGATCTTGTTTGCCATTCTTGTAGACATGGGAAGATGGTAGCCGCTCCCCACCATCCAGTGACTCAGGTCATGACTAAGCGCCCTGGAGAGCTTTTGCACATGGACCTTGTTCGTCCGGCTCGGGTGAGCTCAGTTGGAGGGGAAGTGATATGTGCTTGTTGTTGTCGACAACTTCTCGAGATATTCGTGGGTTTTCTTTTTAGCTGAGAAAACTGAGACTTTCTCTTTTGCTCGCGATCTGATTTTGCGTCTTCAGAATGAGTTCCCTTTGAACTCAATGCGAGCTATTAGAAGTGACAATGGTTTCGAATTCAAGAATTCGGATTTTGAGAAGTTTTGTAACTCTTTGGGTTTAGAGCATCAGTTTTCTTCTCCCTACACACCGCCTCAAAATGGTGTTGTAGAAAGGAAGAATCGGACCCTTGTAGAGATGGCCAGGACGATGCTCGATGAGCATAGGACTCCTAGGCGATATTGGGCCGAAGCTATGAGCACTGCTTGCTACATTTCCAATCGCATTTTTCTCCGAGCTTTCTTGAAAAAGACTTCTTATGAGTTGCGTTTTGGAAAACTGCCCAAAGTGAGTTATTTTAGAGTTTTCGGTTGTCATTGTTTTATACTCAAAAAGGGCAACTTGGACAAATTTGAGTCTCGTTCTTCTGACGGTGTATTTTTGGGTTATGGCACTCACAGTCGAGCTTATCGTGTACTTAACCTTGATACTAACCGAGTCATGGACACATCCGATGTCACCTTCGACGAGACCATGGTTTGTCCTTCTCGTTTTGAGAGTGCAGGTGATCATGAGGTCGGTGAGCCTCTTTTTGATGATGAGGACGAGGATGCTGAAGACATGGGTGACCCATCATCACCTCCACCTGTTTTGCCGCAAAGAGCGGCTTCTACTACGACTCATGGCCTCGACACTTCTTCTTCTTGGGGGCCGTGGGATCCGCCACCCCGAGCAGTACCTTTTGTACCCGGGGAGGCACTAGCTGCTGTTGAGGGGGAGATCACTTCTGCTCGGGAGGCGCCACGACACATTCAACGCCAACACCCGCCTCAACAGATGATCGGCGGCATTGACGAACGTGTCACTCGGTCCAGGTCACAGCATATATCTCACTTTGCTCATTTTGCATTTGTTGCTGATTTTGAACCCCGAGATGTTGGACACGCTTTGACGGATCCAGATTGGGTCAATGCCATGCATGAGGAGTTAGAGAATTTTGAGCGAAATCGGGTTTGGGTTTTGGTTCCACCTCCTCTAGACTATAATCCTATTGGGACAAAATGGGTTTTCAAAAACAAACAAGGAGAGGATGGCCACATTGTGAGGAACAAGGCCAGACTTGTAGCAAAGGGTTATAGTCAGAAGGAGGGGATAGACTATGAGGAGACTTTTGCTCCTGTAGCTCGTTTGGAGGCTATTAGGATACTCTTGGCTTTTGCAGCATCCAAAGGTTTTAAACTTTTTCAAATGGATGTTAAGAGTGCCTTCTTAAACGGCTACATATAAGAAGAGGTGTATGTTGAGCAACCCCCCGGTTTTGAAAATCCCAAGTTTCCAAACCATGTTTTTAAACTCCACAAAGCTTTGTATGGTTTGAAACAAGCCTCTAGAGCCTGGTATGATAGATTGAAAACTTTTCTGCTAGCTAAGGGTTTTAAAATGGGATGTGTGGATAAAACGCTTTTTCTCCTCAAGCAAGGCAACGACACTGTCTTGGTCCAGATTTACGTGGATGATATCATTTTCTGTGGTTCTTCTCACGCCTTGGCTGCCAAGTTTGCAGATTTAATGAGCAGGGAGTTCGAGATGAGCATGATGGGCGAGTTGACTTTCTTTCTCGGGTTGCAAATTAAGCAATCCCGAGAAGGGTCGTTTGTGCACCAGGGCAAGTACACCAAAGACTTGCTGAAGAGGTTCGATATGGGTGAGGCCAAGCCTCTTCCAACACCCATGTCGACCACGACGGCCCTGGATGCGGACGAGGATAGAGAAGTTGTGGACCAGAAGGAGTACCGAAGCATGATCGGGTCGCTGCTCTACCTGACGACGACTTGCCCGGACATCCAGTTCGCAGTGTGTCTGTGTGCGCGCTTTTAGGCGTCGCCGCGCACTTCTCACCGTCAGGCGGTCAAACGCATTTTCAGGTACCTTCGTTTCACACCTGAGTTTGAGATTTGGTATTCAGCTTCCTCCACCCTCTCCCTTTGCGGTTATTCCGATGCCGATTTTGCTGGTTGCCGAATTGAGCGCAAGTCCACTTCTGGGACTTGCCAGTTTATTGGTCCTTCTCTTGTATCTTGGTCTTCTCGCAAGCAGTCTAGTGTCGCTCAGTCTACCACAGAGGCGGAATATGTTGCTACGGCTAGCTGCTGTTCTCAGTTGCTTTGGATGATGGCCACTTTGCGTGATTTTGGTCTGAGCTTTTCTCGCGTGCCTTTGCTTTGTGACAGCACGAGTGCTATTAGCGTTGCTAAGAACCCCGTGCTGCATTCGAAGACCAAACACATTGATGTGCGCTTTCATTTTCTGCGAGATCATTTTGAGCAGGGTGATATCGACTTTCGCCATGTCGATACTCATCATCAGTTGGATGATATTTTCACCAAGCCTTTGGACCAATCAACCTTTAATCGGTTGAGAGGTGAGCTTGGTGTGCGCTTCCCCTTTTAGATGGGAGAAATATTTTGGTTTGTGTACTATAGACTGACTCTTTTTCGTTTGTCGTTGTTTCCTTTTGCTTTTCAGCATACGCTATTACATTCTGAGCTTCATGTATATAATCTTTAGAATAGAATTATGCTCTGTTTAGTATGCTCCGATGCTTATGATGATGCTATGTAGCTTATGCTCTTTCTGATCACTGATACATGTTGTGAACTGAGCTATTTGGCATGGTGAACTTGCTTAAAGAACTTAAAATCTAAAAATGTTCACCATTGAGATATGCAACTAGCATGTGTAGGATGTGTTGAATTCACTCATGCTTTTCATATATGCTAGGTTGCTATGTCTCTAATTCTGAGTCTTTCACTTGCTTGGTATGTTCATATTCTGTTTAAAATTTTGAACCACGTACTAAGTAAATTGAAAAAGATCGAGATGGGATTCCTTGTCAACACATCACGGTATCGAGACTGTTTCTCATTGCGCATTTGAGTTAAACTTGAGCCGTGTAGTGTATGACCGAAACCGATGTTTCAAGCTTCTGATTGCTTTTGCATAGGCTTAGCTCGGTTGAAAAGTTAGGCAATGACAAGCTTTTCACCTCTTGCAATCATATGCTAATATTTGAACTTGTGAAATTTCACCGCTGCAACTCCGATTAAAACTTGAATTCACAAGTGTATGTTTCATTCGTTAAGCATGATGATTGAACTTTGCTAGGGGTAGTTCACCTTGTATACATGCTTAGCACTTGCCTGAGTTCCTGTCTATACATGTGTAGTGCTATTTTGATGGTGAATACCTTTTTGGCTTAAAACTGCTCACTGTGCTCACTTGTTCATATTTCGTATTTGGTGATCAGTTTGAGCCTTTGCTAACTAGGTGAGATGTTGTTGAGTCATCGAATCAGAACTTTGTAGAGCATCTTTGCATTCTCTTGACTATATTCCTGAAGCTGCTAACTTGCATTTTGACTCATATGCATTTTGGAAGGGAAGAAATTTGCTTGTTGGCACTTTTGATGGTGCATTTTCTAAGGGGGAGAACTTCTACTCGATGGTGTTTTGTTGCTTGATGGTGCATTTTCATCTAAGGGGGAGAGATTGCAAATCACATGCGTCTGGAGTTCAACTAAGGGGGATAAATTTTTTTCAAAATCATGTGCTTTCCGAGTTGAACTAAGGGGGAGTTTGCTCGTGTTGAGTTTTTGACATTTCCAATTGGATCGGAGCGGTTTGCTAGTTGTGTTGAGCCTTTGCCTCTCTCTTGAGGGACTAGCATTTGCCTTTCAGATTTTCAATTGGTGTCGAGCTCTTCTTCTTAAGCTGGTAACAGTTGGTATCGAGTTTTTCTGCTAGCGGTGTTGGGCCTGTTCTACCTCTTCTTGAGGGCTAGCTTTGCTTTGCTTGGTTGCGTTGGGGACCAAGTTGTTTTGCTCCTTCCACTTGACCTTCTTCGGCTTTGCTATGCTTTTGGGTCATTTGGTCGAGTTCTTTTTTCTTCTTTTCTTCTTCTACTTCATTATGATTTGTGTGAGTAGTTGACAATGCACTCATCAAGGGGAGATTGCGGATACATGGGTGTATGCCGAGTCTCGAGTGATGAGTGACTGTCAACGGGTTTGATCGCATGTTCTTTGGCTTGTGTTGTGCAGGCGTCGAGCACGGAGACAGTGATCGAAGGCAAGGTGAAGGTCAAGTAGAGACGTGCTGTGCCGATGGACCGAGAGTGGCGAAGGGCGAACGTGAGGCTTGGACTGAGGGACCGGTGGCCTGAGGATTAGCTGTGGTGGTTGACAGCCTGGGACAGCGACGAGCGGAGACTTGCGGGGCATGGTGTTGCTCGGGTCGAGGACCTGGGGACACGTGTCGGTGGACGGGGTGCACGGGTGGTGCATCCCCTCTATAGCTTCGGTTTGGTGGTAGAGCTAGAGAAAATCCATCGGGTGTACGGTTTCTAGGTTTAGGCCACAAAACCTGGGTGTGCTGCGGGTTTGCCGAGTTTGGGCCAAAAAACTCGGGCTGAGGACAGTTTCCAGGTTTGGGCCTCAAAACCGGGGGATGGACTTGGAGGCTGGTTTCCCGGTTTGGGCCTCAAAACCGGGGGTTGGCGTGAAAGACTGGTTTCGTGGTTTCGGCCACAAAACCGGGGGTGCAGAGCGAGGGTGGCACGTGGCGGCAATCGGGAGGTTGCGTCAAGGCAACGCTACGAGTAGTGCGGGCGTGGCCGTCGGATCACCATCTACCTTGAGTTGGTCCATAATAAACCTAGGGTTTAGCTGGTTCGCTCTATAATTAGAGAGGGGTAGAGTAGGAATTAGAATTAGGATAAGTAGAGGGAGACACCCTCCTCCCAATCCATCTCAGTCATTTGCTCTTTTGCTTCTAGGGTTTCCTGTTTTCTCTATCCTCTGCTGTAGCGAACCTGAGATCCACAGAGAAGAGAACAATACCTCTGTGCCAACGAGATTTTGAGGAAGTGAGACCGTAATCTCACTATTGTAGCGTGTGGTAGCCACACGGTTGCAAATTCGTGGTTGTGATTCGCGTTTTGTTCGTGTTCTTCGCGGATTGCTTTTCTCCACGTTTTTCCCGTCGATCGATCTCTTTGCTTGGTATGTCTTTTTCAAATCCGTTTGAACCAAGTTGTTCTAGATCGTGAGGCACTACTTTCCACCGAAGGAATTCTTCCCTAACCTCATGGCCTAGTAGATCGATTGATTTTCGTTTTGGATCGGTTTTGCTCCTTTAGTCCTGATTTCTTCAAATCCATCGATTTGGAGTTAGATGCGAGCCCTGATTCCCATGGGATAGCACACTAACCTCCATGAAACTCCTCATACTAAGTCTAAGCCTTAGAGCTTTTGATTCGGAGGAGATTGAGTGGATTTTGTGGAAGAACAGTGCAGTATCGGGACCATCGGACGTTGTGTTCTTGAGCATCGGACGTTGAGTATTTTCCATCGGAGCGTCCGGTGCCACGTGTCATCTGACAGAGCTCTTTAAGGAGCATCAGACGCCGACCATCGGACCCTTCGTTGCCATCGGACGTGCAGGGGGTCGAGCATCGGACGCTAGGGTTGCACTGTAGCAGCGTCCGATGCTGGTCCAGTAAGGTTCCAGAAGTGTCCTGTTTGCATCGGACGCGTCCGTTGCTTTGACATCGGACGCTGCCGGCGTCTGATGCTGCTGAGTTCGCAGTTTCGTCCGCTGTTCGTTTGTTCGTTGTCGGTCTTGATTTCTGGCTTTTGCGTTGGGTTTCAAGAGTCGTATAGTGCCTCGCTGTGCTTTTTGGAAGCATCCACCCTATCTCTAGGGTCGTGGACATTTACGAGGTCTAGGGTTTGCTCTTGGGGTTGATTTTCGGGACAGTGGCGACAAGTTTCCGAAAGGAAAATTTGAAGCTCCCATTCACCCCCCCCTCTGGTCGCTTTCTGGTAGCATTCTCGGTCCTTCACAATAGAGCAACTATTCATCATTTCCATTTTAAGAAATTAGAGAGAGAGTTTTTCATATTTGACATGCTTTATTATTTAATCCATCACACACTATAACCTAAAAAACATTAAGATGGTAGTACGACATACCTGAATCACGAAGATAACGGGGGTGCACCTCCCCCAAGCTCGATGTTGTTGTAATAGTGTTGAGCCTTCATGTGCTCAAATATTTTTGTTCTTTTTCTTTTTAAGGGTGAGCCTTCATGTGCTCACATTTTTTTCTATTTTGAATTTATTTATAGAAAGAAAACTTAAGAGGATATATACTTACCTGAATATACGAGGGTGCTTTCCCCCAAGCTGAATGTTGACGTAGTCGTTCGATCTTGTAATGTAGCAGACTGGCAGTGAAAATGTTCTTCCTCTATCAGAGCATTGATTGATGTTGATGGTTGTTGAAATAGTGCTCCAACAGTGGATGGAACATCCACTTGCTCATCAGCTTTTCTTGGTCATTCAATCCTTTGAAACTCAAATAGACAACAAAACTTGTGGAATAGATTAAGCATTAGTGGTTGGCCACTCAAGCCTTAGTTGTCTAGAGTTTCAGTAAGATCTCATTCTCAATTTTTTTATATTTTTTTATAGTTTTTATGATGCAAAAAATGCAATATAATGAATGCATATTTATTTTTATTTCTATGCCACCACGGTGAATATTTCATGTGGGTTTTTACACATCACAGAATTATTCACATGAGACTTTAGGTTTTATGATGCAGTGCAATAAGTAAAATATTTTTATTTTCTTGTTTATGTAATGCTGATGCAGAGAAGTAAATATGCTATGGAGAGTGATGATGGAAAGTAAATATGCAAAATGGAAATTAATGCAGAAAAGATAAATATGGATAACTATCGATTTACCTTTCGGCGAGGGTTCAATGTTTTAAGTCCTCTGAACAGGACTTCTCACCATGTTCATTCCCGAGGTGCATCATTTGATTCTGATATATAGACCATGATAACTACATCTCTTGATATGGTGTCACTCATGTTCTTCGTTCGCCCAGCAATTTGAAGTGAAACATTGATTGTGGAAGCTGGTAGCATCTTGCTCAGTGTGCATGTTCTTGTAGATCCAGGACCTTCACTCTATAGAATTTGGGAGTTGACTAACCCCTCCATGTTTTGCTCAAGAGTGTGTCCTCCTCATAAAGACAAGGTAGAGATCAAAAGTGCATGGGTTCTGTTGGTGGAAAAACACCAACAAAACCAAAAGTTTTTGTTTATTTCTCTCTAACCTTAGGCACATTGAACAAGATGAACTTGTTGTTTATGTGTTCTATTTAATCTTAACATGAGTGATAGGATCAAAAGATGAGCATGAAAGTAGCATCTTAAAAATATTTAACAGATCATATTACTTAACCCAAGGAAGGATAATCTATGTATAGTGTGTCGATCTTTTCATGATTGGATCTTCCAAAGGTTAGATGCATAACATTTTAGATCATTTAGTTAAGATAATGAGATTCAAGAGAGTAAAGCTAAGAACAAAGAGTAAAGGACTGAACATGTTGAGTTGATTAGGTTGGATCGAGTGAGGTGCAACTTAAACATGTTTGGTTCTTTATTTATGTGCATACCAGAAACAAGAAGAAGCTTTTAAAGTGATGGTCACTTACCTTGAGATGTTACCTTTATCATTGAAGAGTGATGGTGTCAAATCACCTTGTGGAAGCTTCTCTTGTTTAGCTGGTTGTTGTTCATGACTAGTTTGTCTTCTCTTGCCAATCTCACAGTGGGCCAGCTGAGTCTTGTTCTTAACAGGTCCAGACGATGGAGACTTTGTCAACTATTCTCTTGATTTTTAGGCTCGGGTTATCTCTCCATCTTTGAATTCTTGCAGTGCAGTGGCTTCATCCTTCATGATGTAATGTTCAATTTCTGGCAGTTGGTTCTTCCTTTATCGGTTGAGTCAACGTCTTCTCTTGGTTTTCTTCGGCTGCTCATAAGTGGTGTAGTTGTTTATGAAGCAGCAATCCTTTTGATCGAAGATCCAAAAGTGGATGTCTCTAGGTCCGACATAGATGACACATTGGTGGTGTTCAAGAACGATCTTCCAAGAATGAGTGATGGATCATATTCTTCTGCTTAGCGGGGGCAGCATCTAGTGACTTGTACTAATCAAAGTGGTGAGTAGGAGGTCAAAGTGTATTGAAGCTGGATTTCTCCTTCCTACCCTTGATCATGAAACAGATCTAGACAACAGAATTGTGTCTCCCCCAAGCTGGCTTGTGAAGTAGGTGGATGCCCAAATTTATTCAACAACATGTTCATGAGTTGAAATTGTAGACCTTGTTGTTGTTGAAGTCGTACCTCCTCGTCCCCCAAACTAGCTCTTGTGTTGCAATGATTAGAAGTGAGGTGAACTTCCACTGCTTGTCTTCATAGGGAACCACCAACAAACTTCCTTCGGACGACACATAGGTGTTATAATGTAGTGGTATAACGTCACCTTGATATTTGTTGTTGGTGTCGGTGTTGATGTCTTCGACAATGATGAGCGTAGGCATAGATTGTCCCATACGGGGTGAGTTGCATCCTGCTCGTCATCGGTGTCCTAGCTTAAGCCTTCATAGCTTGGTTGTCTTCGACATCACTAGTGACTTGTCTGGTGACGAGTTTTGTCTATCCATGGGTTGGATTTTAGATCTCTAAGATTCACACCGTGAACAAGCAAACCTCATCTCCTACAAAATTTTAGTGGACATATACCCAAAGGATTGCACTGAATTTGAAACATGGGTTGTTATCCACAACTTATGTGTTATTCATCCATGCTAATGAAAAGATGATTTTAAGATTACTTTAGCATAGACTAGCATTTTATATGTTGGCTGCATTTTAACATGGTTCAAGGGAAAAGATAACTTGCAGTAGAAGATAGACTTAAATAAACTTTAATACTCACAATTCTTTCATCAAGGATGAATGAGTTGAGTCTTCATTATGCAGTTCACCGTATGCCTTGCTTCATCTCTGATGTGAATTCATCTCAGGACTTTCCCAAAGTGTATTTAGAGTTCTCTGCAGGGGTTAGTCCAACAAAATATCCAATGTCTACACAAGCTAATTTCAGATCAATAATCAAACCAAACTCCGTGTCTAATTTGATTAAGGTAGACTATTTAACCTAAGCACAACGCTTAATTTAAAAAGCCTATGAAAGTACCCTATAGAAGTACCTTCAAACCAAAACATTTTATGGCAAACATAGGTAGAGTGAGAGCATAATAGAGATTTATTCAAATAGAGATGACAGAGTATGATCACAGTGAGGAGAATATTTTTTTCCTTTTTTTATTAATATATTTTTTTCGTTTAGATGACATGAATGCATGCAGGGAACTAAACATGATGAGGATTTGATAAAAGAAAACCTAAACTAAATGGAGTGGATACAAGGATGATTCAATGTAAACATGCAGTGGAATGCAAGAAATTAAAAAGATAACTACTCATAAAGTTTAAAGTCCATGAGCAAGACTATCTTACCTTGATCATACTTACCATGACTCACAACTGGGATTTGTGATTGGCGCAGCGTAAATATCCGTCCCATGGGATGAGAGTTGAATTCTTGTGACGACGACCTTTTCTCCAATCTACACATGGTTAGAATAAATAATATATATATATGTATACACAAACCTGTGACATGGCAGGGTTCCACAATTAATGATGGATCTTGAATGTTCAGGCACTCTGGGTTCTTCATTCTTGTGGAAGCTCGACATAAGGTCGAAACGGCGTCTGATGTCCTGTCTATTCCACACTCAACAGAACAAGGGGTAATCCTACTAAAGCTAGTGGTACACTAAATTAGCAGACATCAAGATCATTATCAAAAATCTTTACACCAATTGCTTCCCCGGCAACGGCGCCAAAAATGCTTGTTGACGTTTGTTAGTGCAAATAAGAATATGAAAGATTCCGCAAGCGCACAGAACATCATTGTAGCATTTTACCAGGAGTATTCCAGGATCGTTATTTATATTTTACCACAGGGAAGCAAGGGTTAAGAATCTGATAACTCGCTATCATCCATCTATTAACTCAGAGTACTAATTAGACTGAAGCAGGAGTAAATGATAAATAATATGATAATGAATGAAAGCACAATAAAGAGAATTTAATGATAAATGTATAGATAACTGTAGTGGGAGGACAACGGGAGAGATCAAGGTTCCTATGCACTTCTCTATTACTTGGGTTCTAAGGTAACAAAGATGAAAAGATATAGCAGTCATATAATTACACTTCGGGACATCAGAACACCAACCACAGAAAGGGATGAGAAGGGGGTTTGGGAAGCTCTGACTACGGTCCTACGAACATCAACCCGAACGTGGTGGAATACGTCGGCCATCAGGGCTGTCACCACCTGGGGCTACCACAACTATCCGTGGGGTTGAGCGCAACCTCAGGTAACCTATAGACTAAACACCAATTCTAATCTATCGATTACTACTCTAATTATGGCCTATAACTAGAGCACTCAATACGAGCGGAGATCCTATGCTAGAACATAACAACTATACTAATCATAATATTAAAGGCATAAAGTAAATAGAGAAGATAAATATATTAAAGCATAAGTCTTACAAAGAAAAGATACAAAGACATACCAAAACTCTGAAGACTCCTCCGGAACCGGAGCGCAGCTCCGCTCTCCCTAACTCCCGACTAGAGCTAAGCTATTACATTGGAAAATCTAAACCTAATTACATAGAGAAGAAAGGTCATCCATTCGAGGGAGGCCTCTACAACTCCATGATGATGGTGTGTTGCCTCAGGGGGGTCCTGGGTTTATTATATACGGGCTCCTGGCCTCCCCTCCACCTTGGGCAAGCGATGTGGTACTAAATCCTTCGTCATATGCACTTGGGCCTAAATGGGCCAAAACGTGTTGGAGAGGTCGGTTGGAGTGCGTCACGCGAAGGGAGGCGAGATTGGGCCCTGTACATGACCGACCGGCCCAGGAGGGAGACCGATCGGTCTGTCTCTATGACAGGTGGGCCCCGCCTTCCGTGGGTCGCCTTCTCGTGCCTTCTGGAATGTTCTGGAATGTTCTAGAATCTTCCAAGTTGTATCCATCGAGGACTCTCGCTCCAGGACTCCAAATATAGCAAATCATATATCCGTTTCGATCGTCTCGACAAGCTCTTCGCAATGGTGTGCTCTGTTTCATCACTTGAGATACTTTTATATGGTAAAAACATGGATGTCCTACAAAACAAGTGAGAGCACCAAAACTAGTGGAACTTGTTAGTTTCAAACCCTATAACTATGCTTTGTGATTCATTTAGTGTCATTTCATGCAATAGTTGACGGTTAATTATGAGCATTAGTGAGCGTCAACAGCACACCAACCTGAGGCAAAGGGATAATATCCACTTCAGGTGCTACATCCGCCTAGGGACCCGACATAGAGGAGCCGGGCAGAGAATCTACCTGACTATAGACAGGAAGGGCTCCGGTTTCTTCTTTGTCCACCGTCTCTGACTCCTCTACCGCCCGGGTCTCAGGGACTGCATCTGAGGTTGCTGCAGCCGACTTCATTTTCCTACAATAGATGAGTATCTATATTAAGTACTAGACATGCGAGCACTCTACAAGTAAAATTTTGTGACTTACTTTACGAGCTTCAATGGCCGCGGCAACTTCAAGAGAGGTTTCTTCAGTAGCGGGTCTGGAGCCGGAGCCTCTTTAGTGACCACACTGCTTGAAGTCCCTTGGGTTGTTTCAATATCTGGTACAAAGACATATATAAGACAAGGGTTTATTAAAATCCAAACACAAAAGGAGTACAAAGTACTTGGGTTTCCCCTTACTAGGAGCACCCATATTACAGTGCTTTTCAGCCAATGCTAGTGACAAAAGTACTTTTTGACAAGCACGGCGCCTACCAGTGCGAGCCTTCTTCGGGACAGATTCCCCGGCTTCTTGAAGTGGAGTCGGTGACCTCTTCCGGCTACTCTCAGCTTTCGGGTCTATGTGCATGACATCAGAGTCAGTTGATTCGGTGTCAAGCCAATCAAGGTCATCAGGAGAGCTTGGGTGGTTTGGAAGGTCCTCACTTCGGATTGGACCTCCTAGAATTATGCCTCCACCTTCTTCAGTCGTCGGAGGCAGGGGCGCACAATCATTGTTATCCCTCCCCTGGCCCTATAAAGAAGAAAAATCAGTCAAGTCAGAATGATATCTACTAAGAATCTTAAAGACAAGTCAAGACAACTTTTCACCTAAGGAGGCGGGTTGATGGCAGAGAATGTCGTCATCACCGGAACAAGGTGTTCATGGCTCTTGAGCAGTCGGTTCACCCTCCTCAGGATCTCATGATCAGGCAGTTGTTCGGCGTCATGATGACCCGGGTCCTTCGTACCCAGGTACTCAAAGCCAAAGTTGGCTCGCTGTTGAAGAGGATGGATGCGGCGTGCGACGAAGTCTTGGACGATGGTGTACCCGTTCAATCTGCCAAGTTTCAACTCATCTATCATATCAATGAAGGGTTGGACAGCCTCTACCTCAACGGCGGTAATCTTGTCCTTCCATTCCCGGCACTTCCGTGGAGGCCATCCATCATGGCGGCGAAGGGCCGGTGGAGGGTTGGCCATATAAAACCACCCGGCAGCCCAATCTCAGACCGAATCTGATAGCTCCATAGTAATGTACTGCGTGGCTACCTCTAGCCTAAGCTGGATGCTATCCCCTCCAACTACCTCAACGCTAGCGTCACTAGGTTGGCACTTCACCCAGAAGAAGTAGCGGAAGAGAGTAAGGGACGGGCAGATACCCAGAAAAGCTTCACACAGATGGGTAAAGATAGCAATATGGAAGCAGGCATTGGGAGTGATAGGGTTGAGAGTCAAACCATAGTAATGGAGCAATCCTCGCAAGAAGTCTGATGCTGGAAGCCCCAATCCCCGCTCCACGAAAGATTTTAACATGTCTATCTCCGTGGTGTTGGGGGCGGGGGCACGATGATCAGTCGGTACCCTCCACCCATCCAATGGCTGTGCTCGGAGCAGTCCTTGTTGTGCCAAGTAAGCAAGCTCCGTTCGCCTGGTATCTGGCATCCTCCATGCCAAGACATCAATGGGCGGACACGGATGGCGCGGCATCCCAGTAGTGGTGATCCTGGCCTTCTTCTTCTCCGCAGCGGTTTGCTTCTTGGGACCCATGTTGGTGACAAGAGATTTTTTGCGCATCAACTGAGGATTGGCTAGGGGATTTCTAACTCTGAAAGCAATGGCTTGATGAAAGCGTGAGGAAAACACAGGCCCGATGGCGGCTTATTATAGATCTGTTTTGGCAACCGTTCATCTTTTCCAGACGGCGTTATGAAACCTTTCAAAACCCTAACGGCTGGGAGAACGTTTCGGACAGCGTCAGCAATAGTGAACAGGCATACTGCGGATACATGGGTGTATGCCGGGTCTCTGAGTGATGAGTGATTGTCAACTGGGATGATGCGCATGTTCTTTGGCTTGTGTTGTGCAGGTGTCGAGCACGGAGACAGTGATCAGAGGCAAGGTGAAGGTCAAGTAGAGACGTGCTGTGCCGATGGACCGAGAGTGGCGAAGGGCGGACATGAGGCTTGGACTGAGGGACCGGTGGCCCGAGGATCAGCTGTGGTGGCTGGCAGCCTGGGACAGCGACGAGCGAAGACTTGCGGTCATGTGTTGCCTAAGTCGTGGACTTGGGGACACGTGTCGGTGGACGGGGTGCACGGGCGGTGCATCCCCTCTACGGCGTCGGTTTGGTGGTAGAGCCAGAGAAAAACCATCGGGTGGACGGTTTCCAGGTTTGGGCCTCAAAACCTGGGTGCTGAGGGTTTCCGAGTTTGGCCACAAAACTCGGGCTGAGGACGGTTTCTAGGTTTGGGCCTCAAAACCTGGGCGCTGCGGGTTTGCTGAGTTTGGGCCTCAAAACTCAGATGCTGGTGGGCTGGTTTCCCGGTTTGGGCCTCAAAACCAGGGGTTGGCTGTGAAGGCTGGTTTCCCGGTTTGGGCCTCAAAACCGGGGGTGCGACGTCCAGGAAAAGGACGCAGAGCGGTGGCGGCACATGGCGGCAATCGGGAGGTTGCGTCGAGGCAACGCTACGAGTTGTGCGGGCGTGGCCGTCGGATCTACCTACCACCGAGTTGGTCTAGAATAATCTTAGGGTTTAGCTGGTTCGCTCTGTAAATAGAGAGGGGTAGAATAGGAATAGAGTAGGAATTAGGAATAGGTTAAGTAGGGGGAGACACCCTCCTCCCCAACTATCTCAGTTCATTTGCTCTTTGCACTTAGGGTTTCCTGCTCTCCCAATCCCCTGCTGTAGCTAGCTGAGATCCGCAGAGAACCATACCTTTGTGTACTGGAGATTTTGAGGAAGTGAGGCCGTATCCTCACTGTTGTAGCGTGTGCTAGCCACACGGTTGCAGATCGATGTGTTGATTCGCGTTTTGTTCATGTTCTTCGCGTTCTTCGTTTCTCCACGATTTTCCCGTCACTCGATCTCTCTCCCTACTGCGTCTTTGCGAAATCCGTTTGAATCAACTTGTTCGTATTTGAAAGGAGATCATTTCCACCGAAGGAATTTATCTAACTCCTTACGAACAAGTAGATCAGGTTGATTTCGTTTTCGTGGTGCTTTTTCGTTCATCCTCCTCCCCTTTTGATTTCCCGGTGTTTGAGTTGATTTGAGCAGATGATTTCTTGGGGATAGTCTCCTAACTACTCCGTGATCATCCTCTCCAAGTTTGGGAACGTGGGATTTTGGATTGAATCGATTTGGAGAAGATTTGGGTGAAGGGCGACCAAAATCGCCCTCACTGGGAGTTGGCGGACAGTCTGCCATCCCAGTCGCGGACAGTCTGCGCGTCGGGGATGAGCTGGACGAGTGGCCCTGTTCTTCGGCTGTTTAGCTTTTGCTTGACCGGCGGACAGTCCGCCGTTGAAGTTTGCGGACAGTCCGGGAAGGGTCCAGGGAACTTGCAGCAGCACTGTTGTTTTGCGTTTTCTGCCGGCGGACAGTTCGCCAGTGAACCGCGGACAGTCCGGCCTTGGGCGGACAGTCCGGGACTCTAGGTCCGGACAGTCCGGGATTTGGCTGAACTTCCGGTTTTGTGCATTTGCTCTCCCGACTTCCTCATTTGGTTTTCGGACTTCTCGTTTGGCCTTGTAGTTGACCAAGGAACCTCTCTAGGTATCTTTGCTACTTGTTAGGATCAGTATTTGGAGATTTCTCGACGTAGTCATCTATCTACGTTCGAGACTTGGTTTTTGAGGGTCAAACTTGTTCGAGTTCTTTTGCCGTTTGGTTTGCAATCGCCTTGTGGTGCCTCGCTGTGATCCTAGGGATCATCCACCCTCTTCCAAGGGTCGTGGGCATCACGTTCTCGGTCGTAGCTCTTAGGGGTTGATTTTGGGACAATCGGCCAAAGTTTCAAAAGAAAGTTTTGAGCTCCCATTCACCCCCCCCTCTGGTCGCCTTGCTAGTGCTTTCTCGGTCCTTCACATACAACAAACAGACAAGCTTCCTTCTTTCACAAGACACATTTAGTACTCGGAGAATAAGACAGAGGACTCGGAAAACATTCCAAGTACCCGGATCTTATTTATTATTACTCGGAATTACAAGAGATACATGGCAACATCTTGAGATACAGCAATTACCAGCACAAGTACAATCAGGATGTAAAATGCTACTCTAGTGTAATCAAGGTACAGAGTCTTGATGCCTAATGCACCAAGGACCCGGTTCAGTGAGACGCAGTAAAGCAGACACAGAACCTTGGGTAGACACTATCTTTTCAGTGCATCCCAAGGTGGACCTCCGGCACCACCCCAGTACTCAAGGAACTCGGGGGGGAAGACCATCACCCTCGCCGCCTTTTGACAACCTATGATTCCGAGGTTATCTATGAGTGGTAGTCACAAGAGTTCTTCTAGGCGCACCTCTGTATCCCTCTACTCGCGACCACTTGGAAACCACCCTGGCAGATGGTCCCTTCACAAGAGTTCTTCTGGACACCTTACCTATCTTATAGAAGGGAGATACCCGGGGGCTCGGCCATGTCCACTAATGCTCCTATAATACTCATGGAACTAGAGGAAGTCATAAACTTAAAAGGATATGAGTTCTTCGCTTCCCAGGCAGGGTATTTATAGGCGGATTCCTCTTGGTCTATGGACTTTGTCTATGGATAAAAAGTGACTGAAGGATCAAATAATTCAACCGATGCACTGTAGCACATGTGAAGCCTGACATTGATGATGTACTTGATTCCCATGCGCACTTCAAGAGAAAGACGACAAACTTTGCAGTTGCAGAACACGACAAAAATCTTTAATATGTACAGCTGGAACAGTCATTGGTCAATTATTGTTGTTTCCACAGTAATTTTTATTTAGTGGGGGGTGATAAGGGATGTTTGTTGAAAACATTACCCACCTGAAGCTGAACATTTATTACTTAGATGGAATACGCAACACACCTGTGACTGGTTTTGGTTTTTCAAGACCTTTATGGATTACTCGGTCATATATTTGGAAGACCCCAAGAACCGACTACTAACTACTCGGAACTTAGGCTCGGGGGCTATAGGGTATATACCATAAAGGAAATGTTTTTTCTTACCTGAGGTTTACTCGAAAAAGGCTCAAAAGATCCTCAAAGCTATTATAAATAACAAGAGGCTCGGGGGCTACACCCAATGGGTGCACTTTTTCGAGAAAAAGTGCACGCCATGGAAGTTTTTTACCTACGGAGCACTTCAAGATTTCTCAAGACATTACTCGGAGATTCTCAAAAAGAAACCATAAGATAACGTTCTGAGGAAATGATGAAGAGCTCGGGGGCCTGACGGACCAGGATGTCAGAGATATCATCAGAAGATGGTTACTCCGACTAATCCCGGACGTTGCGAGAGATCCGAAGACTTGATACGAAGCGTATTTGGATTAGGACTCTTATTGTAACCTAGTTGAGATCTTAAAGGAAGTCTTGTAATTAGAATAGGACTCCTCTGATGTAATCGACTAGGACTCGGTCTGCGCTATGCTTCACCCAGATATATAAGGGGAAGCAGGTGCGGGATCCTATCATCTATCTTGAATCATACACAAGGCACACGCCGCACTGGACGTAAGGTATTACGCTATTTAGCGGCCTGAACCAATATAAATCGCTGTCCCTGTGTACTCGCCGGGTCCTACGAACGCCGATCCCCACCGAACAAACCGTCTGAGATTACTCAAGACGAGTTGCCGGTTAACAAACACCGACAACCATAGGATGCCACAAGCTTATGAGCCCCTGGGAGGGACCATATATAGTTTCCAAAGTAACAAGACCCGGGTCGTTCGAGCTAGTCACAGAAGATGGCAATCAAGTGCCAAATTCATGGAATATTGACCACTTGAAAAGATTCTACGCCTAAGGGCTAAGCTACAGACATGATCTGGGCAATTTATAATTCTCTATATTATATTAATAAAGATTGGTCTTCCACGCAAAAGCAGAGTATGACGAGTCTTCTTTCTTGACAGTTATGTTTATCACGACAATTAGTCGGATAAAACAAACCGTCCATAAATTTAATTTATAGAGGGCATACAATAGGTCTTGGCCATTGCACATTGCTACTCTTAGCATCACCGACTAATACTAAGTATTACTCGGATGAACTTCCACTCGGCAAACATTATGTTGTACCTAAGTTACGAGCTTTGAGCTCACACAACTCTTCCCGGTTAGTACGAAATTAAAAACCCGGCTACCAACCTATAGAGAATGCAATTTCTTAAAGAGAAGGTATTGGTTCCTATAAGGCATGACATGGCGGGTAATCCCCACTTTGTCACAAACCATCGGACAAGAGAATGCTCCGATTCCGCACTCAAGCTGCGGCCACCAAGAGGATTTGATCCACCCTACAGGATCCTTTGTATTGGTCCTTAGATGTGCTTGATCACGTAAATCCCTTAAAATAGGGTACTAAGAGTAGTACTCGGGCAGACTAAGTTTTCTTTAAACCCATTGAGGAAAAAGAAAAAACTAAGTCACACGACCCAACCCAAAGTGCCAGAGGAGCACTCTGATAGACTCGTCCAAAGAGAAGCCTGGTCATACATCCACCATAAGGGCATAAGTAGACCCATTGATAAGAAAATTCTTGCAATGATGAGTCGAAAATATAAGTATCATATGAACCCGACAAACAAACACAAAAGTAATTTCACTTTGTTTCTATAATAGTCGGAGTTTCCTTTTTACAGGGAATACAGAATTCAGTCAAAGACTACAAGAGACTACTACTCGACAAGTTCTAATAACTGAGAGTACTCTTCTACTATAGTCTTGACTTCTTCCTGCACTACTGCATGGTCATCTTTTCTCTTCCCCGCCGGTAGCCTCATGATAGAGGTCAGATCAAAATACGGGAGATTAAGCCCTAAGGTGGCAAGAAGTCCACTCACCACTGAAGTAGCCATATCCTTTATATATTGGGTAAGCCGCCCGGGTGTGGCCTTAGCCTGATCAAGCAAGGACTCCTGAACTCCTTTAGGGCGCGGTACCCTCGATAGCTTGCTCCAATGCCTTCAGAGACTCCTAGGAAGTCTTCAGAGACTCTTGGGAATCCTTTAGTTACGCCTGGACCGCTTCTAGAGCTTACTGCCATTCCTTTGTCGACTTCAAAGCCCACAGGAGGTCCCGGTCAGCACCTTCACGAATCAATTTGGCTTCTTGAAGGGTATTTTGGGCATTAGCAAATACCCCTTCAAGCTCATCTTGTTTGCAATTGAAAGCATTCTGCCATCTTGCTGACAGATTCTGAGCCTCTGCAGAATTTAGAACAAGACACAGATGAGTATTATGACTTCAGAAGACAAGATGGAGGATATGACGAAATTTTTCCAACTAACCTTTCAGATGCTTCTAGGTAGTCTTTGCAGCCTCTCTGAATTTTTGTTCTGCGGTAGTATGCTTGGCTATCAGATCGACCTCTCGTTGATTACGTGTGTCTCATTCAACAACCACAATCTTCAGCTTCGGTTGCAGCTCATTGATGTGGTTGTTCAAGACTTGAGTAACCACCTTCTGACTTATTTGCTCCTGGGCTATGTACTCTCGAATAGCTCCTGGCGGATCCGAGTGACCTGCTCAGTAACTTTCATGTCAAAACTTTGCAAAAGAAAACTTTAGTACCCATGTTTACATCAGATTTTGTGCCGAGAAAGATTACTATTGTGTGAACATAAACAACCGGTTTATTAAGGAAAAAGATCGGCCTGGAAGTATAAAAAGCTTGTGTGAGTCAAAGGTAACCCGAAAGCTTCAGGTGGACCAGCACAACGGGCTTCGAAGATGTGTCAGACTCGACCAAGGAGTTCAAGTTCAGGTCGTCTTTTATTTTTCCTTTTTCGTAATTTACTCGTGTTAGGGCAGGAGTCGACCGGGTTATAAATAGCTAGAAACCCGGATTTTTTTAAGGATCCCCAATCAATCAAACACAACCGGCCCTCGGCCAAAAACCTAGGAGTAGGAGTAAAGTAGATCTCGGCGAGACCTTCAATCAGGCAGGGCTGTATCGGCATCGACCGACCTCCGGTTTGCTTCTAAGTTTCACCAATGGCTTGTGTCATCGTGTAATAAGGCTGCATTGGCATCGACCAACCTCTTGTTAAACTATGGCATGGCTAGTTATTAGTCTAAGCTTGTCTTTTGTAAGACTGTCTTGACTCTGATCAATCTCTTACTTTAGTCGATCTTGAATAGTTATCGGCTCTATTGGTTTGGCAAGCTAATAGATTCATTAAGTTATCGATGTTGTTTCATGTTTTAATCTGTTTATTTACGTTTCAAACAACATCTTGCCCAATCAAGATTGACAAAGTATCCTGCGCCTAAAGAATGCTTAGTATCGGCTGTTCTGAAGTCCACACGCTCGTAACAGGGAAAATAGTCGATATAAGCCTCTCATCGGCTATTTTGCCAATCTTGGTTGTTACATGTTGTGCGTTCGAGATATTCGATAAAACCGTGATCTGGTTCAAGAGCAGATAGATTTGATCTAGCATGTCTATTACGGTTGTATTTCCGAACCCCACTGATATATATGATAGATTAAGTCTGTTTATCTTAGATTAAATCACGTTTTTATTGGGTAGTTCTTGTTCGTGTCTCATGGACCCTGTATCGGCTGAAATAGCCGATCCAGTTATGCTCTCTTCATAATATGTTCTTTTAAGTGGTTTGGAATCAATGGATCTACTTTATGCACGAGACGTAATCTAGCTTGACCATCATCAAGGCTGCATGGAGACACCCCACTGTTGATGTTTAAGTTATTTTATCAATCTATTTGTTATTATGGCTGCATGGAGACACCCCACTGTTAACGAATAGAACTCCTCGTGCATTTAGTCGATACATTGGCTTCATACCGTTTGAACGTACATATAGATTTTTATCTATCAATGTCCCTTAAGCTTATCGGCTGTCTGTTTATTATAAATATTTATCTCATACATGTTATAGCTGTTATGCTTCATATCTTTTTTCATCATTTTACATACAATCTCATGGGAGTTGACTTTGTAGTCAATATCATAAAGACAAATGGTTATATCAAAGCCGCATAATTTGGAACTGTTTGGTACCAAACCGGCAGGTTCCATGATTTGATGATCTTTTTTCTTCTCCTTGTCAATTACAGGTCAAATTGACTGGCACGCCTGAAGTCTATTCTGCTGAGAATCGGCACCACTGCTTGCTGAAGGTCCTGGAGGTCAGGACTCACTCTGTACCCCTCTGAGGACCGCGTTCTGAGTGTGTTGGCGCACCCGACCAAGATTTTGTGTCAACAACCCGGAACAATCAAACAAATCCAACAGGGACAAAGTTTGTAACACCCCTGGTGTTAAGCAACCCTAAATGCATAACTTGACATCTCATGAGCATAAAGCATCATCACTTGTTTCATTCTTTTTGTAAAGTGTCATTTCATGTGATAGTTTTTACTGTTGTGCATGGTGTGATGCTTGTTTGACTTGTTTTTGGAGTGGTTGAGTTACTAAGTAGCTTAACTTTGTTGAGGAGTCAAAATGAAGATAGGTTTATGTTGGTCACTTTGGCTAACCAAGCCTCTAAGCCTAGTTGCCTTAATAGAGCCCTAGGAGTCCTTTTATTTGACTAACTAGGACCTCCTTGATAGAAGCTTTGCATGGCTATGGGCCCTTAACCAAAACTGTGTAGATTTTAGAGTAGAACAAAAGTTGTTTTAGGACCAACTCATGAAAATGGGTTTAACAAGGTGTTTTTTGACCCACAAGGCAGAAATGGGAGAGTTTAGACTTGGAAAATTTCCTAAGTCTTTAAACTGTCGAAACAGTTTCGTCTAGCGATCTTTGGAGCTTTCTTGAGCAAAATCTAGGCCGAACCAAAGCTTGATCCTATAACCAAAGTTGTAGCCAGCATATAGCTCTAACCAAAGGAGCAAACGGTGTATCATTTCATTGAGTAATTAGTGAGTTAATCGCGTTTGAATTTCGGTCGTCAGTCGGCCAGGGCTTAACTGAATCGCCCGATTTAGTTTGAATCGGCGAGTTCAGTGGCCGACCGTGTGGCGTGCCGCGGCCGGCCGAGCCAGCGCCCGCGCGTGACGTGGCGAGCACAAGGCCGCCAGCTCGCCCTCGCGCAGCCAGAGCCGCCTCACTCCCTCCACTTTGCCTCCTCTCTGCTCCCGTCGGCGCTCGGGTGGAAAGGGGGGAAAACAGAGCGCTCGCCGCCGTTCGCCGCCGTCCCACCGCCTCACTTCAAGCCCGACCACCAACAAAGCTTCGCCTTGAGCCTCCGCACCTCTTGGTGTCCTTAGCGCCCCATAGAATGCCCTAGGCGAGCCCCGAGACGAGCTCCCGCCATGGCCGCCATGACCGCCGAGCTCGGTTCGCCATGGCCGACCTCCTTCCCGTGGGTTTCGTGTTGTCCTAGCCCCCGTTCGAGGGTCAGTGAGGTCCGCGGAAGTAGAAGGGGGAGTTGGTTTAGCCGTTTAGGGTTTGGTGACTGCGGTACGCCGCCGTTCGCCGCTCGCCATGGTCGCCGGAGTGGCATGGCCGTGGTCTCGGGTGCTCAGAGCAGGAACCCTGGCTTCTGGGCCTCGGGTTAGGGTTATGAGGGTCACCGGAGTAGAAATCGGGGGATGGTTGGCCTCGGAGTGGCCGGAGTCGGCCGGCGTAGCAAAGCCGCGCCGCCATGTCCGCCATTCTCGACGGCGAGCTTCGTCCGTCGCAATGCCGGGCTGGTGGGTAGCATAGATCGGTGCGGAAGAAGGAGAGGAGTAGAATGGTGGTGGTGGTTTCGCCGGAGGGGTCGCCGTCGGCGAGCTTCGCCACGGTCAACGACCTCCCCTGTTCTCTGTGTGTGACAAGTGGGGCCGGGTTGACTCGGGGGCCCGCTGTTCAGTGGCTTGGGTGGAGTAGTGTGGGTGCGTGTAGCAGTTTAGGCCGAAAAGGTTTTTCAGGGTTTTGTTTAAATAGTTTTCAGAAATGCTTTTGTAGTTTGTTTAATTGATATCTTGAGTTCTGTAGATGCAAAAAGGTGAAATAAGTTTTATTAAGTTTGTTCTGATGAGTTCTATGCATGAAAAATATGATATGTCCAGTTTGTGATAAATTTATGTGCAGTTGTATTTAATTTATGTTTAGGCTGAAATCTTGTTAAATGCATAATAAACTGTGTATTGCTCAAAAAAATGTGATTCTTATTTTGTTAGGTTTGTATTGATGAATAGTTTCTGGGAAAATTATAATATGTTGTTGTTCTGTGAAATATTTTGGCAGTAGCAAGTAAAATGATTAAATGTTGTTTTCTTGTATAATTTGTGGTAATTTAAATCTAAAGAATTTGAGCCTGAGAATTTTGTATACTCCTCTTGTGCTAAGAAGTTCAGTAGAAAAATGGGAAATTTGTTGTTTGACACTTTTTGCTAGAGTATGTAGTTCAAAGCACCTTTTCATGGTAATATTTGTCTTTTTCATAGAGAGTAGAGTTTAAGTCCAAATGGCTTGAAATTTGGATAGGAGACTAGATTGCATGCTGTCAACCTCCAGTAATTTTTGTAGATTTTTCTGAAATTGTTATCTGAGGGTTGCTGTTCTAGGCTAAATAAAATGATTAAATGGTAGCAAGTAGTTAAGTGATAATAGGATGATGTTGACTACCTTTTTGAAGAAAATGAAATAGATGACATGTGCTTATCTCCTGAGTTATCTTGTTCCATGTTGCATCCCCAATGCATCCCTTGTGCATTCATTTTTATTCACACGTGTTATGCATCATACAGGATCGGTACTGGAGGCCCAGAACCTGCAGCCGCCGGAGGAGCCGTGCCCGGAGGAAACCCAGGACGAGAGGACCGAAGAAGGAGACGTCGAAGACTTACCTGAGTGCTGTGATCATCGACCCTCCGACTTCGAAAGAGGCAAGCCCCAAAGCATCCCACTCCTATGGTTTGCAAATGAATTACGAAATTAACTTGATATGTTTGTTGCATTAAGTTATAGGAGTTGATTGATACCGTTGGTGCATTACTTACTTATCCTTGTCCACCTACAATTATTATGTTGATATCCCTGTTAAGTCTAGGCCGTTATATGCTTAGTCTGCTTAGACCGGTACAAGTCGGGTGATTTCCTGTCTCCCGCGCATAGGTGGATACTGATCATGACTAGCCTGGTGCTATGATTGAAATAACCATTTGATAATTAATTTGAGACCGAGCGAGACGTAGGAGTAGCAGGACATGGGTTCTATGTGCTAGTAGTCTCCCGTCTGTGTCGATTAGGACCCGAAGAAGGCACACCTCAGTCATTTTGAACGCGTCAATCACTTAACGGAGCAGGTGCGGGTACCTCCCATGAAGCCGAGTAAGGTTATTCGAGCCGGTGACGGAGATGTTGACGCCTAACACCCAGGGCCTTATATGTACCGTGGGCAACTATTCTGAGCAACCGGGCATGGTCCGTGGACAGGCAGGGCCTGATTGACCTGGCATGACCGTGGGTAGTTATAGCTTGAGCGACCTAGCATTGAGATAACCCTCGGTGTAAAAGGGCCCATGACCGTCCCGCCCGTTGTGTTCTCGAATCTCCTGACTGGTAGCTTACGACTACCGTAGCCGGATGTGCCGGGCGAGTGTGAGACATTTTATCCCCAGCTGGGTAGGAATCGGTTATAATCGCCATCGCTCCTAGACAATGAGTAACTTGACTGGGCATGTGTTACCGTAGTAACTTATGGAACTAAAGATGGTTATGGTACTAAATCTGAAAGGCTATTGATGAATTAGTCACTCTTGCTTGAATAAGTAGTCAAGTGCTTGCTCTAGATCAGGTGCAAATCTAGTTAATCAGGTTGATTACATAAAACTGACTGCTAATACTCTAATGATGACTATTTAATAATGAAAATGCTTTTATGCAAAAGGTAAGCATAGCCAACCCAGATACAGCCTTGCATACTCCTTGGTGTCACCTTATTTCTGGTTTACGATGGGTAAGTCTAGCTGAGTACCTTCTCATACTCAGAGTTTTATCCCTTGTTGTTGCAAATGGACAGTGCTTCTATGGCTACTGTGAGAACTACCTGTATCCAGTTGTGGGTGATGAATAGACCGTGGGCATGGTCATCTCTTATCCTCTCCTGATGCTTTTGTGGACTGATCAGACAATGGCATCGTATTGTGAACTATGAACTTATGTTTTAAAACTATGTTGCTTCCGCTTTGAATTCCAAACTATGATTTGTAATAATTGTTGAACTCTGATGTATTTGAACTATGTGCGAACTGAATGTACCTTGTGGACATGTACGCTAATCTATTACGATCTTGGCTAAAGTGGAATGTTTGAAATCCTTCGAGATTTCCGGACTACCGGGTTTCTACGAGCTTAAGTACCTGTCAATATCTGTGAAAACGGGGGTTCGGTGCTTAATCTGGTATAAATTGGTCGGTTCTGTCACAAAGTTTTACCTCAATAAAGTCTTTGAGCGCCAGAGCCGGCGCCACGACTTGTTCACCCAGCTCCATTAGTCGAACAAGATCCGGGTTGTACCCCACGACTTCAAGTCTTGAACTTTGACGCGAGGACCCGGGGACATCTCTGGAATCTTTCGACAGAAGGGTTGAGGCTCCAATCTCTCCCTCAACACTGGTACCAGACTTAACAATCTCTAAAGAAGGTTCTCCAGGCTGTCGGGTACGAAAGAAACAATCGTTGATTACCCGGTCAAGTTCCAATTGTGCGAGAGAACGGAAGATAGAGTATGGAGCACCAACCTGAGGAAGTGGATGATTATCTACTTGAGGACTCTTCTCAACAAGATCATAAGTCGGAGTGGGATCCGGCTCGGTATTCACCTGGCTACTGGTAGGAGGGACGACCGATTCCCCCTCCTTCTGTGCCTCCGACTCCCCCTCCTTCTGTGACTTGGCCGCATCATCCAGCGGAGCCTCAACATTTTTCACAGTCCTCCAAACAAGTGCACATAGTTACTATCAACAATCAACATTATGATACATAATATAAGGATTATGATTTCACAGATATGACTTACTTAGCCAGTTTCAAGGACATGGGGAGCTTAAAGCTCCGCTTCTTCGGTTGCTGCTCCGAGAGGGCAGTTTCCTCCGTAGCCGCACCACCCGCAGAAGATCCCTGGGCAGTCTCTGCATCTATATCAAACAAAGATATAAGATAGAGGGACACAAATACAACTTCAAGAAATAGCTAACTAGCACGTGGCTTCCCTTACCAGGAGCACCCGGGTTGCAATGTTTTTTAGCCAATAGTTTTGATGAAAGAATTTTTCGACAAGCACGGTGATTACCGGTGCGAGCCTTCTTAGGGATGGTTTCTTCAGCTTCACTGAGTGGACTTGGAGAACGTTTCCGGCTACTCTCGGCACTGGGATCTAGGATCACAACATCAGAGTCAGTTGATTCTAAACTGGATCCACCAAGGTCATCAACAGAGTCCGACTCACTATGAAGATCCTCGCTCCGGAGAGGACCCTCATGAATGATTCCTCCCCCTTCTTCATTAGCTGAGGGAAAAGGAGGGCAATCGTTGTTGTTGCGTCTTGATCCTGCCAATATGGAAGGAAGAAAACTAATATTCAGTCAACAAGATGCTTAAAGACAGGTACTTAAAATATGGGTATTAAGTAATGTCGGTGTTCGGAACCCGGGAGTCTACACCAACGAGCGAATTTATGTGTGCGTGCTCCCTAATCTGGATGGTGATGCAAGAAGAACACAACGATTTATCCTAGTTCGGGCAAGAGAAGGCCCTACGTCCAGCGGGGGGAGAGAGTTTGTATTATCTTGCACCAAAGTGCTTGTACAGGGGCGAATACAAGCGTGAGAGAGAACAGGGGGTGTGAAGAGCGATGCTAGAACTAGATAACTGAGCTATTTAGTTTTAGGCTATAGTGGTGTGTTGGGAAGTTGGAGAGCTTGACTGAGTGTGCGCTATGTGTGACTGTCGTAGGTGATGATGTTGGCGATGACGTCACCGATCATGTCGGTGCTGCTGTAGCGACGTGCTTGGCCCTGTAGCGACGTGGCCAGTGATGCCGGTGAAGGACGACGCCCATATGCAGGCGTGCGTGGGGACGTCGCATCGGGAGTTGTTGGGGCGCGGACCGGTCCTAGCGGAGTCATGCTCAAGGGTGTGGTTGAGGCGGTCGAGGCTTCCATGATCATGGTCGAGCCCTAGGCGAGCAGGGTCGAGCTCCAGAGAATGCGGGAAATGCGTTGACAATTGGACCTCAAGGGGGTGTCTGGTGTGGAACAGTGCGTGACATGGCGTAACAGCGTCGTACGAGTCGCCCCCTTTCCCGGGCATGGGTGGTTAGAGTTGGATTTAACTAGGGTACGACCTGCTATGACTCGCGCTGTAGCCATTTGACTTAGACGGGAGTAGGTAGAGTGCATTTAATGCTTCTAAAGTCGTACTTGGGTTATCCGAGGAGTACCCGAGGCGCGCTCGAGGGGTATGAGGTGGTCGAGGCTCGTGTGGACAGGGTCGAGCCCCAGAAGTTGCGGGAAAGGTGTTGACGAATCATGCCTCGAGGGAGCGCCTGACGAGGCACAGTGCGTGACATGGAGCAACTGCGCTGCACGTCGTGCTTGTTTCCCGAGTATGGGCGGTTAAAGTTGGATTTAACTGGGGTACGACCCGCTGTGGTGCTCGCTGTAGTCATGTGACTTAGACGGGAGCAGGTGGAGCACATTTAATAGTCGTGGGGTCGTACAGGAGTTAGGTATCTGAGGAGTTGCGTGGCGTGGCGGTCAAGGCCTTCTTCATTCGCTCGGAGGGGTTCCGTGATCGAGGGGGGTGTGATGAGGAGGTCGAGGCCTGCCCTAGGAGTGCTCGATGGAGGTCCTTCGAGGGGTACTCGAGGTGTGTTAAAGGACGCGTGCGGGGAGGCGGTCGAGGCCTGCCTCGTTCGCTTAGGAAGTTCCATAAGCGAGGTGTTCCCTAAGCGGACTTGGCGTGGTCGCGAGAAGGTTTCCTCAAGGGTGTGTAGGCTGCATCGCTGAGTTCCATTCGTGGGCCGACCCAGTACGTTTCGGTACTGGGGCTGGTTTGGGTGTTGAGGTTGAGAGAGTGACATTGGATTTTGCCGAGGTTTAGTTTTTCGTAATCGAGGTTTTGGGGTAGCCCTTTTCAGTGTACCCGACAGTAGCTCCCGAGCCCCAGCCCGAGTGCTAGCACTCGAGCTGGGGATCACAAATAAGGGCGCAGGGTGTTTCGAAGCTTTTCTGCAAGGGACGCGAGAGCGTTCTCCACGGGGGTAGCTCCCGAACCCCAGTTCTGCGGATACATGGGTGTATGCCGAGTCTCTGAGTGACGAGTCATTGTCAACTGGGATAATGTGCATGTTCTTTGGCTTGTGTTGTGCAGGTGTCGAGCACGGATACAGTGATCAAATGCAAGGTGAAGGTCAAGTAGAGATGTGTCGTGCCGATGGACCGAGAGTGGCAGGGCGGACGTGAGGCTTGGACCGAGGAACCGGTGGCCTGAGGATCAGCTGTGGTGGCTGACAGCCTGGGACATCGACGAGCGAAGACTTGCGGGTGGACGGGGTGCATGGGCGGTGCAACCCTTCTACGGCTCGGTTTGGTGGTTGAGCCACAGAAAAACCACCGAGTGGACGGTTTCCAGGTTTGGGCCTCAAAACCTGGGCGCTGATGGTTTCCGAGTTTGGGCCACAAAACTCGGGCTAAGGACGGTTTCCAGGTTTGGGCCTCAAAACCTGGGTGCTGCGGGTTTGCTGAGTTTGGGCCACAAAACTCAGGCGATGGTCAGCTGGTTTCCCGGTTTGGGCCTCAAAACCGGGGGTTGGCTGTGAAGGCTGGTTTCCCGGTTTCGGCCACAAAACCGGGGGTGCGACGTCTGGGAAAAGGACAAGCAGAGCGGTGGCGGCACGTGGCGGCAATCGGTGAGGTTGCGTCGAGGCAATGCTACCAGTTGTGCGGGCGTGGCCGTCGGATCACCACCTACCACGAGTTGGTCCAGAATAACCCTAGGGTTTAGCTAGTTCGCTCTGTAATTAGTTAGGGGTAGAGTGGGAATTAGAATTAGGATAAGTAGGGGGAGACACCCACTTCCCCATCTATCTCAGTCATTTGCTCTTTGCTTCTAGGGTTTCCTGCTCTCCGAATCCCCTACTGTAGCTACTGAGATCCGCAGAGAATCATACCTCTGTGTACTGGAGATTTTGTGGAAGTGAGACCATAATCTCACTTTTGTAGCATGTGGTAGCCAAACGGTTGCAGATCGATGACTTGATTCGCGTTTTGTTCGTGTTCTTCGCATTCTTCGTTTCTCCGCGATTTTTCCATCACTCGATCTCCCTCTCTACTGCGTCTTTGCGAAATCTGTTCGAATCAACTTGTTCTTTATAGTGAGGAGATCATTTCCACCGAAGGAATTCATCCAACTCCTCACGAACAAGTAGATCGGGTTGATTTCGTTTTCATGGCGCTTTTTCGTTCATACTCCTCCCCTTTCGATTTCCTGGTGATTGAATCGATTTGAGCGGATGATTTCTTGGGGATAGTCTCCCAACTACCTCGTGATCATCTTCTCCAAGTTTGGGAACGTGGGATTTTGATTTGGATTGGATTTCAGAAGTTTTGGGAGAAGCGCGTTTGAAATCGCCCTCCCTGAGTGACCGCGGACAGTCCGCGCGTCGGGCATCGACCGAACAGTGGTCGCGCGGCGCGGCTTTGTTTGCCTCGGGTGACCGGCGGACAGTCCGCCGTTGATAGGCGCGGACAGTCCGGGCCCGAGCAGAGGACTTTCAGCAACTATGCTGTTTTGGTGTTTTGACCGGCGGACAGTCCGACATTCCCTTGCAGACAGTCCGCGGTAGGGACGGACAGTCTGGGACCCCAGGGCCGGACAGTCCGGGATTCGGCTGTTTGTTGCGGTTTAGTGCGTTTGCTCTCCCGGCTTCTCCGCTTGGTTTCCAGACTTCTCGTTTGGTTCTAGAGTTCACCTAGGAACCTCTCTAGGTATCTTTGCTACTTGTTAGCATCGGTATTTGGGGATTTCCCAACGTAGCCCTCAATCTACGTTTGGGACCCGGTTTCTAGAGTCAAACTTGCTCTGGTGCTTTCGGCGTTTGACTTGCTATCTTCTTGTGGTGCCTCGCTGTGATCCTAGGGATCATCCACCCTCTTCCAAGGGTCGTGGGCATCACGGTTTCGATCGAAGCTCTTGTGGTTGATTTTGGGGACAAAAGGCCAAAGTTTCGAAAGAGATTTTTGAGCTCCCATTCACCCCCCTGGTCGCCTTGCTATTGCTTTCTCGGTCCTTCAATTGGTATCGGAGCAGGTTAAGGATCTTCCACCTTAGCCGGTTCTAGATCCATAGAAGGCGACATGGATCGCGGCGTGGGCTAACCACCGTTTTTCGATGGGACGAACTATGCGTATTGGAAGATACGCATGTCGGCCTATCTGCAGAGTATTGGTGCTTCCATTTGGGATATTTGTAACTCTGCCGATTACGTGGTCTTGGCTGCTCGTCTTACTCAGCGTCAGATCAATGAGCACGATGCCAATAGTCGAGCTCGTAATGCTCTTTTCTCCTGTTTGAGCATGTCCGAGTTTGATCGCGTTTCTCACCTCGCTACGGCTCGGGAGATTTGGGCTACCCTCATGCGTTTCCATGAGGGAACCACTCAAGTCAAAACCCGTCTCTACGAGTCGTTCAAGCGAGAGTATGAGAACTTTCGACATATGTCTGGCGAGAGCATAGAAAGTTTATTTGCTCGCTTTCAGGTGATTGTCAATAGGATGAGGGCTAACAAGGAGTTGTTGCCTTTCGACGATCATGAGAGAGCTTTGAAGCTTTTGCACACTCTTGATCGGTCGGTGTGGGACTCCAAAGTTCAGGCGATCATCGAATCGCCTAACTATGAGACCCTCACTTGCGACGAGCTCTTCAGTAAACTCAAGTCCAGTGAGATTGACGCCATGGCGAGGGCTTCTTATGAAAATCCTTCTGGCCCGTCAATGGCTTTGATTTCTGGCTCTTCTGCTAACCCCTCTGGAGGCTTTGCACTCTCTTCTCTTCTTTCTGTTACAGAGGAGCAGCTGGAGTTCATGGGTGATGACGAGCTAGCATTGCTCGCCAACCGGTTCTCGCGGTTCCACAACAACCGCATGAACCGTCGCCGCGGAGGAGGACGCTCGGGATGTTTCGAGTGCGGCGACCCTACCACTTCATCACCAATTGCCCGAAGAAGAACAAGCAGACCTTCGGCAAGGCGGATCATGGGCACAAGTATGACTCTGGCAAGCGCAAGGAGAAGTACGTCCCCGCGAAGCACAAGCGGAAGGGCGGCTTCGACAAGGAGTACATCAAGACGAAGTACTTGGAGAAGGCCCAGGCTGAGCAGCGTGCGTTTTTTGCCACGCTCAGCGATGTCAATGACTTGGATGACGACTCCGCTTCCTCAAGCGACGATGAGTCCGAGAAGAAGAAGAGGATCGAGGACAAGCTGAACGGCCTCTGCTTCTTCGCCGACGACGAGGGCTTCTGCACCATGGCCCTCGGCAAGGAGGTCGACGGCGAGTTGGAGGACACTCCTCGGAACGACGACGATGACGACACCTCCCAGGTATCTCCGACCACCGACGAGCTTTCTGCTGAGGTCGAGAAGCTTACTACCGCGCTCCTTAGTCAGGATAAGTTGCTTAGGCATGCCGCTAGAGAGCGCAAGGAGTTTAGGCAGAAGTGGGAGGATACGGTGAAGGAACTTGAATCTGTCAAGTCCACCGTAGTTGTTACTGATGAGGAGGAGTGTGAGATGTGCACCACACACATGACTGACCTTCTCACTTTAAGAAGCAAGTATGTTGTGTTGGTAGGAGAGGTGGATGAGCTGAAGGCTAGATCCTCGCTGTTGGATGCGTGCAAGTCCTGTGCGGGCTTGCAATCTGAGTTGGCAGAGAAGAATGCCAAGATCATGTCTCTTGAAGAGGCCAACTCGGGTAGCACATGTGTGGCTAGGTGTGTTCTTTGTGAGGGTTTGGAGATGGAGATTGCGAACGTGAAGCATGACAAGATGCAAACCGAGGAGGAAAACACATACTTTCGGACCATCTTGTCATGGGTGTCTAGTGGTGAGCCACAGCTCGAGATGGTGATCTCCCAATTCAAGCGAGTTGCTGGAGGTCCAGGTGTAGGTTTTGCTCTGGGTGTTGATGTTTCGTCTTTTAGGAAGATTGGAGAGTCGAGTGGTCTTAACCCATGTGAGAAGCCCAACTCCACCACTACTCCCAAGCTTACCAAGATTCCACCCAAAGAGCCTCTCAAGCCGAACACCAAGGATGGGGTCTTTGTTGAACCTCCGAGAGCTCCACCCTAGAAACAATCATGGGCTCCCAAACCAAACCACCTCAAGAACAAGCTGGACACCATGCCACCCATTCAGGAGGAGCTTATGCCACAGAAGGGCAAAGTGATCCATACCCACTACCGTGAGTACCAACAACCCCCTATGAGGGCGGTGAGGTACCATTGTGAGCACTGTGGGAGAGATGGACACTTGAGTGAGTTTTGCTTTCGGCGCAAGAGAGAGGCGTGCCGTGCAAAGGAGATGAACAACACGGACATGTACCATCCTTTCATCTTGTGATTAAAGGACCAAGGTCAGATTCTCAATGGTTTGAAAGTTGTAGTTCAAGGGTAAATTTTAGGGTTTAAGCAAATTTGATTTATTTCAAATTCTATGCAGAATCTGTGTTAACTTTATATACCAAAGTTGTTCCATTCATTAGTATCTACAACTTTGTTTTAAGGGCCATGCCCAGATTCAGCTTGGATTTTAGTCTTTATCATAGAGCCACTATAAGGACTTATTCTCATGAACCATATAACCCTATTGGTCTATCTTCACTATTGGTTAGAGCAAAAGTTGACCCGACAAATAGTGCCTTAGTTGCCCCAAGTTTATTTCCAAGAATTCATTTTAGAATTAGCCAAAGTTTCTTAAGTATGGTTTTGGGATTGTTATTTCATGTGACACACATTACACACTCATACAACACACATAATTAAACATGGGAAATCATCACACATGATATGCTTACATGCCATGACACTAGATGATTATGCATATTATTCGCCATACTTAGAGTCTTTAATTAACTCTTAACACCGGGCGTGTTACAGCTCCTCCCCCCTTAAAGAAATCTCTTTCGGAGATTTTAGAAGCACCTAAAGTCTGAGGTTAAGTAATGGAAAAGGAATTGTGTCAAGAAGGTTTACAGACAAGGAGTTCACAAAGCAGTTGGGGTTGGTTTTCGAATCACAACCGTGGGCAAAACATAGTTTCAACAAGGTAGTGGATATTTGGGAGGCATGAAGGAGGATTATCAAGAGAGAGAGTGTACATTAGTCGTGGGCTATAATGGATCATGACTGTTGACCTCGATACCAGCGCGCGCCCAGCGGAAACTTGTGTAGGCCGTCACACATGATTCTTCGGGTTCCGTCGCGGCACCGTGGTCACGATCATGGCACCACAATAGAGCACAACTTCTGTAACTCTCATCTCGTATTGAGGAAATTATAACCAAATCTTGGGTTGGTTATAATTACAAGGATTTAAAGAAAATTACATGGAATATGGTTCTGAACTCTGTTTTGGGAATCAAAAACGAAAGCACATTAATAGTGATCTAGAAAGAATCACGATCAACGACCTGGATATTAGCGAGCGCCCAACAGTAACACCATATGCGTCCATAGGTGACCCCAGGTTTCGACGCCTTTATCCAGTCCACGGACCATGGTTCCTTCATAGGACACAATCTCAGTAACTTCCGACCACCATTCGTTGTTTTCACAGTATCAAACAAATAGCACGTGTCAATTTAAGGTTTGACATGCACATCAAAGAGGAATCAAGGAGGTTACCGTGATTCTGATTTTATGTAGTGGAATATATAAGGATATCCAAAGTTCTCAGGGATCAGAACTTAGAAAAGGGGTAACAGAATCTAGAGACGGATTTCTATTAGGGGATCATAGCTGCTCTCAGAATTAGGGGAGAAAGTTTAGAACATTGTTTTATTATTATGCACGATATGATGTATGCTCGCCCTATACGACCTCTCACTGTTAGGAGTTTTCTACCTCCATTATGTTAGTTAGATATAGGGCTATACTTAATACATTAGCTTTCCCGGTGTCTACTGTTGGAGTCACTAGTAGCTCCACAAGGTTCTTCAACAAGAAATGGAGGACAGAGCATTTTTAGTTTGTTACTTTCAAAAACTTTTAGATTAAGAAATCATTTTGAAGTTTTTCAAAAGTAATGTTGTAACTATTCCCCTCCGAGGAGGATCCTGCTCCGATACCATTCTTGTGGCAGAACCTCCCGGCAAAGTGGCCCACCTGCACACATCATCATCTCCCAGAGCTCTGATGACCATGCACGCGTACCACTTTACTGGAAAGATCCGTCGGGTGTCCCCGAGAGAACCCCGAATTATCCACGAGTTACAGCATCATCCTCACTACGAGTGAAATAACCACAACATTACAACAGTTGATACAAAAATTAACATCGGAGAGCGGAAGCAAGGTAAGATAAAATTTTACAAAGCATGAATAAGTTACATTTCAAATAATCTTTACTTGGACTGCGGAAGGAGAGCAGCACTATAGAGCCTGACTTAGGTAGAGCACCTAAGTCGAAGAGAGAACCACCAGATCATATCGAGCCCACGGACATGATCCAGAAAGACACCACAAGCTAAAACCTACAACAGGGGATTAACAAACCCTGAGTACATGAAGGTACTCAACAAGACTTACCCGACTAAGAAAAAGACTCCAAGGGCATGCTGGCTTAAGGGATGTAGTGGGGCTAGCAGAAGAGAAGAGCTTTGCAGAAAAGCATTCTACTAGTTCATCCTATTTTCAAGTTTTAGCGGTGCCTTAAGTTATTAAGCAGTATCCACTTTGCACCTATCTAAGTCAAACACTTGTTTAAGCATCACATCTCATGATAAACTTTTCTTGCCATCATCTTCACTTGATTAAACTACGCTGAAGGTGCGAGGACGAGTCTCCTTTTCTCGTGGAGCAAACGACGATTCGAACCGCTTGATCTACCCAGCTGGGGCTTCCTTATCACACGACATATGCAAGACCGAACTTGCATATATCAACCTTCCCGTGGATCCGCTCAAACCGGACCGGAGCCGCGCCACCCGGGAGTACAGTACACCACCGCCCTACCTCGGCCTTGCTGAGTCCGTCCAACAGGGGACCGAGCAGGGTGGGTACACGCTACTCCCGCCATCTCTCCACTCCCAGTGCGCGGGTGCGCCGTTCCAGTAAGAGCATAGCCATAGTAGGGCTTACCGTAGCATGTGACCAGTACTAACAAATAGTTCTCGATCCAACGGGCCAACAGCGGACGGGTCCTAGGCGACACAGACGGAAACACTACACCAGGACTCCATTCCTGTGCAAGTTACCCGCCCGGTCTCAGTTTAAATATCATCATATTGGGGTTCTCACGACCCATAGACAGAGTCGAAGAGAGAAAAGGTAAAACCTATATCTCGCGAACGATGAAACCATCGATCGACTTCTACCGAGGTCTAAGCATTGCTAAGCATTTGGAATCGTCTTATCACTACTGATAGGATATTATCAGGGAATTATCTGGAAATCAAGGTATTCATGCAGCAACGGTTTCATTCAACTCCTACTTACTTAATGCACATTCCACAAGACCTACAGTGTAATAAAGTATTTGTAAAACAGAGAGTGGGCGTATGCACCGGGGCTTGCCTGTGTTGCAGAGAAGACTAGGATCTCCGAAAGATCCACAGATGTTAGTTCCTTATTGATTTGAAGTCGAATCCTCGCGAAGAAGCTTGTGCGACGAAGTTGATCAACTGGACCACATCGATCTGAAGCTTGCTCAACGCAACCTTTCGAAGCTTGCTCAACACGACCATCGACTCTCTCGTATGAACTACACGTATACAATGATGCATGCTTTAGTATGATGCAATGCATGCTAAGGTGCAGGACAAACAAATGCATAACAAAAGTTAACACAGGATAAGAAAGGTCGAGTACAACTCTCCTTCGCAGTAGAGTTGCAAACCAAAACTTAATTATTTATTAACCATTTTTACAGTTGTTGAAGCAGACTATTCTAGTTCACCCTAAGCAAGGATAAGGTTATACTAACTCTTCTGAAAGTTCATTAAGTTAGCTATCACTTCATTTTTATCATCTTTAAGTGATTCTAGAGTTAACTAAGTCAAACAATACAATGAAACACTGCAGTCCAGATTTTGGGCAGATTTGCACAATCAACTTGATTTATCCATAACTAGAGTTCCAGACCTCCAAAAATAGTGATTGAGGACAATTTGGAAAGCTTATATAAATGTCTACAAACTTGTTATTAACATCGAAGGTTGATTCTAAACTTAACAAGATCAAACAGTGCAAAGAAGAAGTTCTGTCCAGAATTTAGACAGCTTCCAACACTGCACAAAGAACAGCCATATCTGGAGTTTCAAAATATTTTAAACTATGAACCTAGACTTTTCGGAAAGCTTTTCTAATTACCTACACTTTTGTTATTATGAACTTGAGTTGATTCTACAACAATTTAGGTCAAACAACTTGGGCAAACATCTCTGTCCAGATTCTGGACAGATTTGATCATCCAACTTCAAACAGCTCTAACTGGAGTTCTAGATCATCACAAGATATGATCCTTAACAATTTAGAAAGCTTAAGAAGTTTACTACAACTTTCATATTATAGTTAACAATTGATTCCCAAGTGAAGTAACCTAAACAGATCACCTTCTCAGATTCGTCCAGAGAATAAAACAGATTCAATCTGGTAACTTAGAAAATCTATAACTCCTAATCTAAGAGTTCTAAAATCATGAAATTCTTGGACAAGCTAGAAATGGAAGTTAGCTTCAACTTTGCTGTACAAATGATTTGCAGAAAACATAATCTTGCTCATGAAAACAGTCCCTCAAGGAGAACTGGTCCAGCAGCCATACCAATATGGGTGCAAGATCAAGTGCATTATTTGATTCACTTCACAACTAAATATGACTCATCCCAAATTTGAAATACAAACAATCAATTAAAGGATCATTAGAGTGGTAAAGGTTAACCTTACCAAGGCTAACTCTAACTTCTTACTAATTACCTTGATAAAATGAACAATTAATAATTAAGTGATTAAAGCTTAAGTTTTATTTAAGCGATTAAGTGGCTTAAGATTTACACTCAACAAAGACCATTAGGGTGTTTGAGCTGATCATCAGAGCACAACCATGTATTAGTCTTAACTAAAATTAGCAAAGGATAATTAGTTGTTTATGGCTTCATTAGTTATTCTCTATTATTTAATTAATTATATACAATAGGGTTAATTTAAAGTTTGTCAAAATGAGCCCAAACTTTTTGTGATGGTGTGTTACAGCAAATAAAGGTTACAAAACAAATTTGAGAATTTTTGGATTATTATATTAATCTACAGCAATTATTTAAGTTCTACACATTATTTAATTGATTAAATAAGCTTAAATGAAGAATTAAATTTATTTCCACCAAAGGTGCTCAAAATTTTTGTGAAGCTTAGTTATATGATACAAACAGTGGAAAAAATAGTTTCATGATTTTTGGATAATAAAATAAGCCTATAAAAATTATTCAAAGTGCATTTATTAATTAAATGACCTATTTAAAGCACCATCAAACTTTATCCAAACACCAAGTTTCATATTTTTCCTGTGTAGAGCACCTCATCAGGAACACAACAAAATTTGTTTCACAATTTTTGGAGCTGTATTTATTTACCTATGCCTTTATCTATTTTCAGCACATTTAGGCAATTTCCGAAAATAGGAAAAAGGCAAAACCCTAATGCTTACTAGGCCGAAACCGGCCCAACGTCACTGACGGACGGGAATCCGAGGGTCAGGCTTCGGCCTCGGCCTCGGTCTCGGCCTTGACCGCGGCGCGGGGCGTGAACTCGAGGCTCGGCCTCGGGCGGGACGCGAACTCGAGGCTCGGCCTCGGGCGGGACGCGAAATCGAGGCTCGGCCTCGGGCGAGACGCGAACTCGAGGCTCGGGGTTCACCAGGACTTGCGGACCGCGGGGTGGCGCTCCCGGCGGCGCTGACCGTGCGCTGCGGCGTTGACCGCCGGCCCAACTCGCCGGCGGCGAGGCCACGGGCTCATCCGAGGCTACCTACGTGTTCGGCTCGGCCTCGCGATCACACCCAAGGTCTCGGTCGGGCTAGGGGGTGAATGCAGACGGAGCTAGCTTCGGCTACGAGAATGGCGGCTCGGTTCCGCCGTTCCCGACGCTCGCCAGCGTTCTAGCCAAACCAAGGCGGTCGAGGCTACACGAACGCGAGTATTGGCATCAGAGGCCTCACCTAGGGTTGGTGCTCGCGTTGGATAGGTCGGAGGTGCTCGGGGAGATGAAGGTCGACCGTGGCGGCGAAGATGGCGGCAGACCGGGATTCAGCTTGGATTTTAGTCTTTATCATAGAGCCACTATAAGGACTTATTCTCATGAACCATATAACCCTATTGGTCTATCTTCACTATTGGTTAGAGCAAAAGTTGACCCGACAAATAGTGCCTTAGTTGCCCCAAGTTTATTTCCAAGAATTCATTTTAGAATTAGCCAAAGTTTCTTAAGTATGGTTTTGGGATTGTTATTTCATGTGACACACATTACACACTCATACAACACACATAATTAAACATGGGAAATCATCACACATGATATGCTTACATGCCATGACACTAGATGATTATGCATATTATTCGCCATACTTAGAGTCTTTAATTAACTCTTAACACCGGGGGTGTTACACTCTTCTCTTAGCAGACCACGTTTTCCTCAACGTGGTGATCGCTCTTCGCGTAGGCGTGCTAGGAATGGTTTTTCTGCTAACCGTTCTTTTGAGCAGCCGGCCCAACACTGGTATTCTCGCTATTTCACTAACCCCAGTGTTGGACCGTATGCTCACCCTATGTCTTTTTATTGATGTCGGTAAAACGATTGCAGAACGTTTGGTTGGTGGATTCCGGTTGCTCGAGGCACATGACCGGAAACGCCAAGTGGTTTTCCAGTCTTAGTCCGGTCGCCGGAAAGGAGTTTATCACCTTCGGCGACAATAGCAAAGGTAGAGTGTTGTCTCGCGGGTCGGTGCGAGTTAATGAGCACTTTGTGTTGCGCAATGTTGCTCTTGTTTCTAACTTGCATTTTAACCTTCTTTCTATTTCGCAACTCTTTGATGACGACTATGAGATTCGTTTTAAGCCGAATCTCAGTCATATTTTGGATCCTCAGGGCAATCTTGTTTGTGGGATTTTGCCCTTTGGGAAAGTGTTTCGTGCGAATTTCTCGGAGTCATTTGGAGTTTCTCGTTGCCTTTTGGCTGGACCTTCCTCCTCTGATCTTTGGAAGTGGCATAGGAGACTAGGACATTTGAGCTTCGACTTGCTTGCAAGACTTAGTTCACTTGGCCTAATCCGAGGATTGCCCAAGTTATCCATGGAGAAGGATCTTGTTTGCCATTCTTGTAGACATGGGAAGATGGTTGCCGCTCCCCACCATCCAGTGACTCAGGTCATGACCAAGCGCCCTGGAGAGCTTCTGCACATGGACCTTGTTGGTCTGGCTCGGGTGAGCTTGGTTGGGGGGAAGTGGTATGGGCTTGTTGTTGTTGATGACTTTTCCAGATATTCGTGGGTTTTCTTTTTAGCTAAGAAAACTGAGACTTTCTCTTTTGCTCGCAATCTGATTTTGCATCTTCAGAATGATTTCCCTTTGAACTCAATGCGAGCTATTAGAAGTGATATGGTTCCGAGTTCAAAAACTCGGATTTTGAGAAGTATTGTAACTCCTTGGGTTTAGAGCATCAGTTTTCTTCTCCCTACACACCGCCTTAGAATGGTGTTGTAGAAAGGAAGAATCAGACCCTTGTCGAGATGGCCAGGACGATGCTCGATGAGCACAGGACTCCTAGGCGATATTGGGCCGAAGCTATGAGCTCTACATGCTACATTTCCAATCGCATTTTTCTCCGAGCTTTCGTGAAAAAGACTTCTTATGAGTTGCATTTTGGAAAACTGCCCAAAGTGAGTTATTTTAGAGTTTTCGGTTGCCATTGTTTTATACTAAAAAGGGCAACTTGGAAAAATTTGAGTCTCGTTCTTCTGACGGTGTATTTTTGGGTTATGGCACTCACACTCGAGCTTATCGTGTACTTAACCTTGATACTAACTGAGTCATGGAGACATCTGATGTCACCTTCGACGAGACCATGGTTTGTCCTTCTTCTCGTTTTGAGCGTGCAGGTGATCATGAGGTTGGCGAACCTTTTTTTGATGTTGAGGAAGAAGGTGCAGAACGGATGGATGACCCAGCACCTCCTCCACCTGTTGTGCCGCAAAGAGCGGCTTCTACTACGATTCACGGCCCCGATCCCTCTTCTTCGACTTGGGGGCCGTGGGATCGACCACCTCGAGCGGTACCTTTTGTACCCGAGGAGGCACCAGCTGCTGTTGAGGGGGAGGCTACTTCAGCTCGGGAGGTGCCACGCCACATTCAGCGCCAACACCCGCCTCAACAGATGATCGGCAGCATCGGCGAACGGGTCACTCGGTCAAGGTCACAACAAATCTCTCACTTTGCTCATTCTGCATTTGTTGCTGATTTTGAACCCCGAGATGTTGGACACGCTTTGACGGATCCAGATTGGGTCAATGCCATGCATGAGGAGCTTGAGAACTTTGAGAGAAATCGGGTTTGGGTTCTTGTTCCTCTTCGTCCTGAGTGTCATCCTATTTGGACAAAATGGGTTTTCAAAAACAAACAAGGAGAAGATGGCCATGTTTTGAGAAACAAGGCCAGACTTGGAGCCTAGGGGTATAGTCAGAAGGAGGGGACAGACTATGAGGAGACTTTCGCTCCTGTAGCTCGTTTGGAGGCGATTAGGATACTCTTGGCTTTTGCTGCATCCAAAGGGTTCAAACTTTTTCAAATGGATGTCAAGAGTGCCTTCTTAAACGGCTACATAGAAGAGGAGGTGTATGTGAAACAACCCCCCGGTTTCGAAAATCCCAAGTTTCCAAAACATGTTTTTAAACTTCACAAAGCTTTGTATGGTTTGAAACAAGCCCCTAGAGCCTCGTATGATAGGTTGAAAACTTTTTTGCTTGCTAAGGGTTTTAAAATGGGATGTGTGGATAAAACGCTCTTTCTCCTCAAGCAAGGCAGTGACACTCTCTTGGTCCAGATTTACGTAGATGATATCATTTTCGGTGGTTCCTCTCACGCTTTGGTTGCCAAGTTTGTAGATACTTTGAGCAGGAAGTTTGAGATGAGCATGATGGGCGAGTTGACGTTTTTCCTCGGATTGCAAATCAAGCAATCTCGAGAGGGAACGTTTGTGCACCAGGGTAAGTATACCAAGGATATCCTGAAGTATATGGGTGAGGCCAAGCCTCTTCCAACACCCATGTCGACCACGAAGGCCCTGGATGCGAACAAGGAGGGAGAAGCAGTGGACCAGAAGGAATACCGGAGTATGATCGGGTCGCTGCTGTATTTGACGGCGACATGCCCGGACATTCAGTTCGCGGAGTGTCTTTGCGCGCGATTTCAGTCGTCGCCGCGCACCTCTCACCGTCAGGCGGTCAAGTGCATTATGAGGTACTTATGTGTGACAGAACCGACCAATTTATAAGAGCACAAGTGCAAAAACCTCTGCCGAAGCAGCTGAATTAGCACACTTGAGCCCATATAAACCCGGTAGTCCGGAAATCTCGAAGGATTTCAAACATTTCAACATTCAGCCAAGATCGCATGGTCAAGCAAATACAAATCATGTCCACGGAGCATTGCAACGGAAATAATATTACAATAGAGTTCACAAATAATGATACAAGTTGAGTTTCATTTAATTTAGAAGAAACAACATAGCTTTGAGATGAATATCATAACATAAGTTGAAATACTTTGCTAGCTCGAGTGACACCCTCCAACAACAGCATAAGAGAAGAAGTATGGAACTGCCGAGCCCACCAGCACTGGCCATCACCTTTCGGCAGGCCTAACCTTCACCTGCAACAAGGTGGGATAAACCCTGAGTACTCGAATGTACTCAGCTAGACTTACCCGTCATAAACCAGAAATAAAGTGACATCAAGGAGTATGCAAGGCTGTATCTGGGGTTGGCCATACTTACCTTTTTGCATAAAAGCATTTTATTATTAAATAATCATCATTACAGTATTAGGAGTCAATTTTATGTAATCAACCTGATTAACTAGATTTGCACCTGGTCTAGAGCAATCACTTGGCTAATTAATCAAGCAAGAGTGACTATTTCATCAATAGCCTTTCAGATTCAGTACCATAACAATCTTTAATTCCATAAGTTACTACGGTAACACATGCCTAGTCAAGTTACTCACTGTCCAGGAGTAATGGCGATTATAATCGATTCCTACCTAGCTGGGGATAAAAATGTCGCACAATCGCCCGATCACACCTTGCCAGGCAGCTGTCGGCGACCACTTTAGGAAATTCAAGAACACAACGCGCGGGACGGTCATGGGCCCTTCTACACCGGGGGTTATCTCAATGTCAGGTCGCTCAAGCTATAATTGCCCACGGTCATGCCAGGTCAATCAGGCCCCGCCTGTCCACAGACCATGCCAGGTTGCTCAAAATAGTTGCCCATGATACATATAAGGCCCTGGATGTTAGGCGTCAACATCTCCATCACCGGCTCGAATAACCTTACTCGGCTTTACGGAAGGTACCCGCACCTGCTCGGTTAAGTGATTGACGCGTTCAAAATGACTGAGGTGTGCCTTCGTCGGGTCCTAATCGACACAGACGGGAGACTACTAGCACACAGAACCCATGTCCTGCAGCTCCTACATCTCGCCCGGTCTCAGTTTAATTATCACATGGTTATCTCCATGATAGCACCAGGCTAGTCATGATTAGTATCCACCTATATGCGGGAGATAGGAAATCACCTGACTTTTACCGGTATAAGCAGGGCTAAGCATATAATCGAGCCTAGACCTAACAGGGATATTAAGATAATAATTACTGGTGGTCAAGGATAAGTAAGTAATGCATCAACGGTATCAATCAACTCCTATAACTTAATGCAACAATCATTATATTGACTCTATTGCATTTATAAAAAAATGGTAGGAGACTTAGAATGCTCCGGGGCTTGCCTGGGAAACAACACTTAAGCTAGTGTTAGTTGGCATCACTTCGGGAATATCACCGCTCCAGGAACTTGTGGTTCACCATCACCATCATCTCCGGGCGACCACCAAACCATCATCCTGTGGTCTGGCTCCATCACGACGTCCTTCGCTTGACGTTCTTCCATCTAGCGAACCTAGATATGAGATGCACAATGCATATGCATGAATGCTCCCGAAGTAATATATTGATCACACAACACAAAATTCATGTAAACAACTAAGATAACTTAGCACACACCAAAGCACACAACAACCAACAAGTTATGCACACTTTAAATTGATCACTAAGTTCACCTAATCAACTTAAGCCAAGTTAAGCAATCAAACACAAACACTCAGATTTGGACAGCAGGACAGCAGTCCACTTTTTTAACTGTAACTCAAGCTACAGATCTTCAAACAAGGTGAGATAAGGCTTTATGGAAAGCTAACTCAATTGTCTACAACTTTATTATTCACCATAAGAGCAAATTCAAAGGTTATCTAACTCAAAAATAGATAATAATGCAACTCTATCCAACTGTTGGACAGCAGGACTGACAGAGCTTCAGAAAAGCATAACTCAAGATACAAATATCACATGAGCATGCAATTAGACATTCTAGCAAGATTACAAGATTATATAAATCTTTCTTATTGTTAGCTCAAGGTGAATCAATCATTAACAAGGTCAAACAACATGATTAGTGCAGCTCTGTCCACACTTGGACAGAACTAGCCACACATCAACAACAGTAAATTAGGACAACCATAACCAAAGATCTATAATACTTGGGAACTTACCCATAGACTCTTTAGAAAGATTATTAAGTTGTCTACAAAACATCTATAATCATCTCGAGATGATTCACAAGTTAACAAGGGCTAATTAGTGTAATTAGGCACCTCGGTCCAGACTTTAGACAGATTTGCCCACCTGCACTAAAACAACTATAACTCAAGTTATATATATCCAGTGAACATGAGCTAAGACAATTTAGAAAGCTTATGAAAAGCACTATAACGCTTTTATAAGCACCTAAGCATGAATCACAAGTTAACTATGTGAAACAAGCCCATTATTCAGATCTGGACAGAATGTAGGCAAAACTTGACAGCAATCTTACAACAGCCATATCTCTTAAACTATTAAGCCTATGGCTTTGCAATTTGGTGACAAGATAGATTAAGATGTTATCTACAACTTTTGTATAGAGCACACCCACAGAAAATATCATTTAAATTACGAACTAACCACCACAACAGAAACTGGACTTGCAGCCATTTCAGCAAAACTGGGCATACACCCAGCGGTTAAGTAATTAAATCACAACTAGAGCTACACAACTCTAAATGACACATAGCAAGACATTTTGGAAAGCTTATGAAATTTCCTACAAATCATCTTTAAACATCTTAGCACGATTTGCAAGTTAACATGGTCAAACTAATGCATTCCTCAAATCTGGTCCAAAGATTTCTTAGAACACCTATTTCTGAACTAAACTTTGAACAACCATAACTCATGATCCATTTCAGCAAAAACCATGAAACTTTAACACAAGCTAGATATGTAAGTTATCTATGACTTTGTTATAGACAAGTTTCACAGCAAACACACTTTACAAGGGGTAACTATTTAAGCCCTATAAACTGTCTAGAACATCATGAAATGAATAATAGAGAGATGATAATTCTAAAACTCTATGCTTTGCATAACAACTGACCATAATAAAATTATCCAAGCTATAACAACATCATAGGAAGGCAGTGGAACCACCTTTTCTATTTTTACATGCAAACATTTGCCACAATTCATTTTAATCCATTTAATAAGCTGAAAGAAAGATAAATTCATAACTAATTCATACATGCACCAAATATTCTGAAATTTTTATCATAGCACACACATCACATAAGAAGCCTACAATAAAAATTTCACAGCAAACTAAGCAAAACAATAGCAGATATCATTTTCTTCCTATTTAAACCTATTTAACACAAATCAATCATCACAGCAGAAACTTTGCACTAACATAGATCACTTTATGCATTCACTGGACAGACATTTTCACAAGGATTCCAAAAAGTCCACATATGCAATTTTTGGACAAACACACAATTTACCACACATTTTACAACTTATACTCAGATTTGCTAATTAATTAAAAACGTGAATAAAAACACATTTTGCATCTAGGACCCTGGATCTGCACAAGTCAATTAAGGAGCAATTAGTAAATCTAATGAGTCATACAACATTGCACAAAAACCCAATGAAAAGCTTCAGCTTCGCTAGATGGTCCTCACCATGGATTTCACGGAAGAAATCGACGGAGAACCACGGGAAGGCCGGTTCCGGGAGGGAGATGGCCGGGCTAGGGTTTGGGGTTGCTGGTTGCTGGAGAGGGCGTCGGCCTGCGGCCCTCAGCTGCTGCCGCTCAGTAGGCAAGGGCGCTGCCAGGAGGAGCGCGACCTTTGGCCTCGCGCAGCCGGGAGCGGCACCGGCGGGGTCACGGCTCCGGGCTGGCGCAGTGAAGAGGAGAATGGGGCAGGGGCCACCAGGGAGGAGGAGGACAAGGACGCTGCCCTGTTGCAGCTGCTCACCGGCATACCGTCATAGACGACGAGGAGGAGAAGAGCCATGGCTGGTTCTGCTCTGGAATGGGGAGGAGCAGAGGAAGGAGAGGTCGGGCTCGCTCTCCCCCTTTTTTTGGCGTGAAGGGGAGAAGGGGGAGAAGACCACGGGCTCGCCCCTTTTATTCACGCAAGAGCTCAGCATTTTTGTTTTAGAATTTCTTTCTAAAAATGGCTAAGTTTCCGGAAACTTTCGGTCAAACTCCAAAATTGCGAACACTGCTCAAACGGACTCCGATTTTGACGAAACTAATTTTGTTGTCGCCGTCTCACCGAATACTTCGACTTCCGTTAAAGGCACTTGGTCAGATTCCCAATGGTTTGCCCGGTAACGATCGTTGACGGCAGCTTCGCGGTGACCGAAATTCCAATTTCGCGGTACAGACTTAACCAATTTCCGGAACCTGAAAACTGCACTGTACTCTATCTTGCGAGCTCATTTTCACCATTTTTGTCACCGATCCAGGTCTCGGCCATAAAACAAAATTTGTTCCTCTCGATCTATGCTAAAACTTTCATTTAGGGCGCACTGAGATGCGAACATCCGGAAATACCGTTCAACGCCGGTCAAAGCAATCGCCCGGTAGGGTCTGAATTAGGGTTTCTCATCAGTCGGGACATTTTCTGGCCATCTGCTCAACACGGAACTTTCATAACTTTTGACCGTGAGTTCATATATAGCTGATTGGGCATAGCTGCAACACTTGGTTGAACCCGAATGATTTTCTTCCGTTAATCAGTCAGTACCGGCAAAGCTGCGACTCGTCATTTCATGTGACTTTTTGATTCCAAACTTCACGAAACTTTTTCACCAGCTACTATAGACAGGAACAGAGGTGGGTCACATGAAAAATCCATGTTTAGCATAAATCCTGAATATTCATAAATTAGCAGTTGTCATTAACTGGCTCTGTTAATTAATTCCCGAATGAATCAAACTGAGGTTCTGCCTCTAAGATTAATCCTGACACTTCTGTCATCAATGACTAACCTTGAATTTAGTTCTTCATGGTCACTTGATATACCAGGTCTGTGCACAATTGACTGCTTAACTAACGGTGAACACCTGGGGTGTTACATTATGCTTCACTCCTGAGTTTGGGATTTGGAATTCTGCTTCCTCCACCATTTCCCTTTGTGGTTATTTCGATGCCGATTTTGCTGGTTGCCGCATTGAGCGCAAGTCCACTTCTGGGACTTGCCAGTTTTTTGGTTCTTCTCTTGTATGGTGGTCTTCTCGCAAGCAGTCTAGTGTCGCCCAGTCTACCACGGAGGCTGAGTATGTTGTTGCGGCTAGCTGCTGTTCCCAGTTGCTTTGGATGATGGCCACTTTGCGTGATTTTGGTCTGAGCTTTTCTCGCGTTCCCTTGCTTTGTGACAGCACGAGTGCTATTAGCGTTGCTAAGAACCCCGTGCTGCACTCTAAGACCAAACACATTGATGTGCGCTTTCATTTTCTGCGAGACCACTATGAGAAGGGTGATATCGACCTTCGCCATGTCGATACTCATCATCAGTTGGCTGATATTTTCACCAAGCCTTTGGACCAATCAACTTTTGCTAGGTTGAGAGGTGAGCTTGGTTTGTGTTTCCCCTTTTAGATGGGGGAAACATGTTGATTCTTGTATTATAAACTGACTTTGAGTTTTTCAGTTGGTTTCATCATGCATCTTTGCAGTTCATCTTGCATATTTACATTCAGAGCTTCATGTATATAATCCTTAGAATGTAACTATGCTCTGTATAGTATTTGCTCCGATGCTTTATGATGATGCTGTAGCTTATGCTCTTTCTGATCACTGATACATGTTGGGAGCTATTTTATGAATGGTGAATTTGCTTAATGAACATAAAACTTGAAAATGTTCACCATTGAGATATGCAACTAGCATGTGTAGAATGTGTTGAAATCACTTGTGCTTTCCATATATGCTAGGTTGCTATGTCTCTAGTGTTGAGTCATTCACTTGTTTGGTATGTTCATATTCTGCCTTAAAATCTGAACCAAGTTAAGTGAATTGGAAAGATCGAGATGGGATTGCTTGTCAGCACATCACAGTTTTGAGACTGTTTCTCATTGCACTTTGAGTTAAACTTGAGCTGTGTAGTGTTTGACCGAAACTGTTGCTTTAAGCTTCTGATTGCTTCTGCATAGGCTTCGCATAGTTGAAAAGTTAGGCAATGACAAGCTTTCAACCTCTCGCAATCACATGCTGAAATTTAAACTTGTGTAATTTAACCGCTGCAACTCCGATAAAATTTGGATACACAAGTCTATGTTTCATTCTATAGCATGATGATTGAACTGTGCTAGGGGTAGTTCACCTTGTATACATGTTTAGCACTTGTCTGATTTCCTGTCTATACATGTTTTCTGCTATTTTGATGGTGAATACCATTTTGGCTGAAAACTGCTCATTTTGCTCTCATGTTCATATTTCGTATTTAGTGATCAGTTTGAGCCTTTGCTAGCTTCTTAGGGATGTTGTTGAGTCATCGGATTAGAACTGTGTAGAGCATCCTTGCACTCTCTTGATTATATTCCTGAAGCTGCTAACTTGCATTTTAACTCATATGCATTTTTGGAGGGAGATATTCTGTCAAGGGGGAGAACCTTGAGTGCTTGTGCACATTTGCTTGCTGGTGCATTTTCAACTAAGGGGGAGAAAATATTGACAAATCATGTGAGCTCCCTGGGTTGTGTGCACTAGTTGAGGGGGAGTTTGCTAGTTGTGTTGACCCTTTGCCTCTTTCTTGAGGGACTAGCAAACATTTTTCATTTCTTCATTGAGGGACTAGCAAACATTTTCATTTCTTCAATTGGTATCAAACTCTTTTGATTTTGAGTTGGTAACAGTTGGTATCGAGCTGCTTTGCTAGCGGTGTTGAGCTCGTTCTGTCTCTTCTTGAGGGCTAGCTCTGTTTTGCTTGAATTTCAGTTGATCTTTCAATTGGTATCAAGTTTTCTTGCTACCGGTGTTGAGCCTGTTCTACCTCTTCTTGAGGGCTAGCTTTGCTTTGCTTGGTTGCGTCGAGCCGTTGCCCATGTCTTTGGGAACCAAGTTGTTTTGCTCTTTCCACTTGACCTTCTTCGGCTTTGCTATGCTTTTGGGTCATTTGGTCGAGTTCTCCCTCCTTCTTCCTTCCTTCCTCTATTTTCATTATGATTTGTGTTGGTAGTTGACAATGCACTCATCAAGGGGGAGATTGCGGATACATGGGTGTATGTCGAGTCTCTGAGTGATGAGTGATTGTCAACTGGGATAATGCGCATGTTCTTTGGCTTGTGTTGTGCAGGTGTCGAGCACGGATACAGTGATCAAAGGCAAGGTGAAGGTCAAGTAGAGACGTGCCGTGCCGATGGACCGAGAGTGGCGAAGGGCGGACGTGAGGCTTGGACTGAGGGACCGGTGGCCTGAGGATCAGCTGTGGTGGCTGATAGCCTGGGACATCGACGAGCGAAGACTTGCGGGTGGACGGGGTGCACGGGTGGTGCATCCCTTCTACGGCTCGGTTTGGTGGTTGAGCCACAGAAAAACCACTGAGTGGATGGTTTCCAGGTTTGGGCCTCAAAACCTGGGCGCTGATGGTTTCCGAGTTTGGGCCACAAAACTCGGGCTGAGGACGGTTTCCAGGTTTGGGCCTCCAAACCAGGGTGTTGCGGGTTTGCTGAGTTTGGGCCACAAAACTCAGGCGATGGTCAGCTGGTTTCCCGGTTTGGGCCTCAAAACCGGGAGTTGGCTGTGAAGGCTGGTTTCCCGGTTTGGGACACAAAACCGGGGGTGCGACGTCCGGGAAAAGGACAAGCAGAGCGGTGGCAGCACGTGGCGGCAATCGGTGAGGTTGCGTCGAGGCAACGCTACCAGTTGTGCGGGCGTGGCCGTCGGATCACCACCTACCACGAGTTGGTCCAGAATAACCCTAGGGTTTAGCTGGCTCGCTCTGTAATTAGTTAGGGGTAGAGTGGGAATTAGAATTAGGATAAGTAGGGGGAGACACCCACCTCCTCATCTATCTCAGTCATTTGCTCTTTGCTTCTAGGGTTTCTTGCTCTCCCAATCCCCTGTTGTAGCTACTGAGATCCGCAGAGAATCATACCTCTGTGTACTGGAGATTTTGAGGAAGTGAGACCATAATCTCACTGTTGTAGCGTGTGGTAGCCACACGGTTGTAGATCGATGACTTGATTCACGTTTTGTTCGTGTTCTTCACGTTCTTCGTTTCTCCATGATTTTCCAGTCACTCGATCTCCCTCTCTACTACGTCTTTGCGAAATCCGTTTGAATCAACTTGTTGTTTATAGTGAGGAGATCATTTCCACCGAAGGAATTCATCTAACTCCTCACGAACATGTAGATCGGGTTGATTTCGTTTTCGTGGCGCTTTTTCGTTCATACTCCTCCCCTTTTGATTTCCCGGTGATTGAATCGATTTGAGCGGATGATTTCTTGGGGATAGTCTCCCAACTACCTCGTGATCATCTTCTCCAAGTTTGGGAACGTGGGATTTTGATTTGGATTGGATTTGGGAAGTTTTGGGAGAAGGGCGTTTGAAATTGCCCTCCCTGAGTGACCGCGAACAGTCCGCCACTCAGGGCGCGGATAGTCCGCGCGTCGGGCTTCGACCGAGCAGTGGTAGCGCAGCTCGGCTGTGTTTGCCTCAGGTGACCGTCAGACAGTCCGCCGTTGACAGGCGCGGACAGTCCGGGCCCGAGCAGAGGACTTTCAGCAACTATGCTATTTTGGTGTTTTGACCGGCGGACAGTCCGCGGTAGGGGCGGACAGTCCGGGACCCCAGGGCCGGACAGTCCGGGATTCGGCTGTATGTTGCGGTTTAGTGCGTTTGCTCTCCCGGCTTCTCCGCTTGGTTTACGACATCTCGTTTGGTTCTAGAGTTCACCTAGGAACCTCTCTATGTATCTTTGCTACTTGTTAGCATCGGTATTTGGGGATTTCCCGACGTAGCCCTCAATTTTAACACCCCTGGTGTTAAGCAACCCTAAATGCATAACTTGACATCTCATAAGCATAAAGCATCATCATCTCATGTTACATTCTTTTGGTAAAGTGTCATTTCATGTGTTGGCTTGTAATGTTATGCTTGGTGTGATGCTTGTTTGACTTGCTTTTGGAGTGTGTGAGTCCCCTAAGTAGTTGAACCTTTTTGAGGAGTCCAAATGAAGCTAGGTTTGTGTTGGTAATTTTTGGCTAACCAAGTCACTAACCCTAGATGCCTTAATAGAGCCCCAGGAGTCCTTTTGTTTGACTAACCAAGACCTCCTTGATAGAAGCTTTGCATGGCAGTGGGCCCTTAACCAAAAGTGTGTAGAATTTAGAGTAGAACAAATGTTGTTTTAGGACCAACTCATGAAAATGAGTTTAACAAGGTGTTTTAGGACCCACAAGGCAGAAATGGGAGAGATTAGACTTAGAAAATTTCCTAAGTCCTTAACTGGCGAAACAGTTTCGCTGAGCGATCTTTGGAGATTTTCTGAGAGCAATCTAGGCTGAACGTGTGGCAGAACCGCCCGGCAATGTGGCCCACCCGCACACGTCACCGTCTCCCCGAGCTCTAATGACTGTGCACATGTACCACATTACAGGAAAGATCTGTCGGGTGTCCCCGAGAGAACCCCGAATTATCCACGAACCACAGGACCATCATCATGAAGGTTGGAATAATTACAACATTACAACATTTGTTACAATATACCATCGGAGTGCGGAAGTAAGAGATATAAACTTTACAAAACCATGAACAAGTTACTTTTTACATAAACATAACTGGTATTGCGGAAGTAGAATAGTATTACGGAACCACACTTAGGCGGAGTACCTAAGTTGGAGAAGAAGAACAACCAGATCACGTTAAGCCCACTGACATGATCATGATCAACATCACCTATTAGAAACCTGCAACAGGGGTTAACAAACCCTGAGTACGGTCGATACTCAGCAAGACTTACCCGTCAACAGAAAAGACTTCAGGTTCATGCTGGTTTGGGTAGGCTCAACAGAATTTTTCATTTGCATAAAAGCTTACTAAGTAAACCTAGACCCAAATTTTACTTATACATTTAAGTATATAGCAAGAATTAAAGGTGACTATTCATGAAAGATCATCTTCATTCTTTCTTAAACCAGTTCCATTTTTATTCTACCGTGCAGGTCGAAAGATTGAGTCTCCTTAACCGAGGAGCACGACGATTCGAACCGATTCAACCAGATCTGGGAGTTTTCCACGATCATACGATATATGTAGACCCGTGTTCACACATATACCAACCCCAACCTCGGATCCTCCAAACAAGACCGGGTCCGCGCCACCCGAGAGTACTCGTACACCTCCAATCCGGGACTTCGACCCACGAGGGTAGCTAGTACTCCCGCCATCTCTCCACTCCCAGTGTGCGATTAGCCGTTCTCATTTAAGAATCACCAAGGCAGGGCTTACCGTAGCATATGATCGGTACTTCACAGTTTCTCAATCTAGCAGGCCAACAACGGTTACCCTAAACCGACACATTCGGGTCACCCTACACCAACCCGAGGTTCGATGTATGTGCCCGTCCGGTCTTTAACCATCATTCTTTCTCGTTATCATTCCAAAACGATAAGTATCGAAAACATTTATCAAAGCTTTATAAAGCAAGGCTAAGCATTTCTATCAGTGGCCTAAAACAGGTATCAAGGAATGATATATCGATAACAAGGTTGGTCATGCATCAGTAGGTTTAAAGCATTTATTTGATAAACATTTTATGCATCAGGTTATCGAAAGTAAGTGTAATTGTAAATCCAAGGAAAGGGTTAAATGAACCGGGGCTTGCCTTCGTTGCAGGGAAGATAGGATCTAAGAATGATCCACAAAGGTTAGTTCCTTCAACTAGAAGTTAAGTCTTCTCGACGAAGCTTGTCCAACAAGGATCTCCTTCCGAGGCTTGTTTGATAAGGGTGATCACCAAAGCTTGATCAACACGACTCAAACACTCTCGGATACTACACGTAGATAAATGATGTATGCTTAGCATGATGCTATAGGATGCATGTTAAGGTGCAGGACAATTATAACAAAAGATTAAACAAGCTTAAGGAAAGTCGAGTACAACTTTCCTTCGCGGTAAAGTTGCAAACCAACAAAACCAACTTGCAACTTACTAACTAGAGTTTCTAGCTACACACACAACTTCCATCAAGCACCTTTAGGAAGATAACTAAGGATGGCTAAAGTTTATTAAAACATCACTCAAGCCGTAGGATCACAAGATGAGAGGTGTCCCATGGTCTTCAAACAATAACTCAAAGTCACACAAGATGTAAAACCTACTGCCCAGACTTTGGACAGATTACACCACCTATACTAATCAAGCCATAAACAGAGCTCCTAACCTCCAAAAGGAATGATCCTAGACAATTTGAAACGCTTATCAAATTGTCTACAAACTTGTTATTATCACCTAGGTTTGGTTCTATAGGCAACTAGGTCAATTAACTTGGATAAACATTGCTGTCCAGAGCTAGGACAGATTTGCTGATCCAACTTCCCACACCCATAACTGGAGCTCTGGGTCATCAAAAAGGATGATCCTTAACAATCTAGAAAGCTTATGAAAAACTCTAAAACTTTCCTATTATACTTAACATATGATTTCCTAGATAAAGGACTTATACTGCTCATCTACTCAGATCTGTCCAAAAGGTAGGGCAGATCTGTTCTGCTGATTTATAAAATCTATATCTCCTAATCTAGCAGGCCTAAAATCATGAAATTTTAGGACAAGCTAGAGACAGAAGTTAACTACAACTTTTGTATACAACTCATTTACAGAAAACATAAATTTATCCAAGAAACAGTCCCTCAAAGAGGACTGGTCCAGCAACTATACCAACAAAAAGCATTAAAACTTAAAGACATTATTTAAACTATAACAAGTCAACCATGATTAACCAAAGCATGAAATATAACCTTTGAACAAAAGATGACTGAATATACCAAGGTTAACCATATCTTCTTATGAACAAAAAGTTACCTAATTATTTAAATAAAACCCTTTTAATCATTTCTTTATTAACAAGGCATAAGAAAAAGAGTTAAATTGAAACTTGTCAAAATGAGCCCAAACTTTTTGAGATGATTCATAATATAATATAACAGTATCAAAATGAATATCCCAAATTTTGGACAAACATAAAAAACCTGTAGAATTAAATCAAACTATAAACATTTAAATGATTAAATAAAGCATAGAAATAAGAATAAAATTTATTTTCTCCAACAGAGCTCAAAATTTTTGTGAAGATATATTTTCAGCTCAAAACAGCTACAAAAATAGTTTCATGATTTTTGGACCTTTAAGTAGGCCTACAAAAATCATCAAAGATCTTTTATTAATTAAAAGCCATATTTAAAACAGTTTCAAAATTTGTTCAAAACTCAAGTTTCACATTTTTCTTAAATATTAGGCAACTTGATAAAGCTTCACAAAAATTTTCACAATTTTTGGAGCTTCCTACAAAAGGATATCAAAAAGACAAAACACAACACTAAACAAACCAAACTGAAAAAGAAAAACGTTTCACCTTTCCTTACTGGGCTCGGCCCATCTTCGGCCCACGGCCACTGACAGCCGGGCCCTAGGTGACAGCGTCCTCTTTCTCCGCTTCGTGCCGAGGCCAGCGGGCTCTTCTCCGTCTCGCCCGAGGCCAGCCGATTCGCCTCGCGCCGAGGCGAGCGGGTTCTCCTCCGACTCGCCCGAGGCCAACAGATCTCCGCCTCGTCCGAGGCCTTCTCCGCCTCGCCCGAGGCCTTCTCCGCCTCGCGCCGAGGCCTTCTCTGCCTCGCCCGAGGCCTGCAGCCGAAGGCTTTGACCGAACGCGCACCCACGTTGACCGGCCTCCAAACCACATCACCGGCGAGATCTCCGGCGACGGCGAGGCCTCCCACGTCCTCACCTGGATCTCGCGCATCGATTCCACTCTTTTCCCCGGCCTCGTACTCACTCGACTCCGAGCGGACGACGGCCTTGGCGGGCCGGCCATGCCGACACAACGGCGATGCCGTGCTCCGGCCGCTAGGGCTCGGTAGCGACCTAGCCGAGGGGAGATTCAAACACAGGAGCTTGCAGGGATCTCGCTGCGCACTCCACGCTCACTTGGGAAGGCTCGGACCAAGGTAGACCATGGTGTCAACCATGGCGGCGTCCGCGCTGGTGGCAAGCCACACGGACTACCTACGCCAAAGCGGTAGAGACTCAACCGAGGGTGGTTTCCTACTTCCGGATGTACAACGATCATGTTGCGCACCCGACTCTGCTCAGGGACGACTTTGAGAGACTCGGACCATGCTGGCGGCCATGGCGGTACCTGCGCTGATGGCAAGCCACACGGACTGAGTACGGCGGGCCGGTAGAAGCCAAGCTATGGAGCGTAACACAACCAGGAACCTCTGGCGACCGCGATGCTCACCTTGCCTTGACCCGAGGAACTCTGGACCAAGGTTGGCGACGGCGGCGGCAAAGGCGGAGCTTGCACCGGCGGCGACCGTCGCGGACTGCTCAAACCCGAACGGTAGAGACCTCAGGAGCGAACCGATCGTGACCTACAACACCAGACGAAGCTAAAGCACCACTTGATTCAACCGGAGAAACTCTGGTTGGTCGTGACCAAGACCAGGGTACCTGTGGCGGCTTTCCGGCCGGAGATGAAGAAGAAGACTGTGACGGCGGTGATTGCAAGCTCTTGGGCTCGGGTTAGCTAGCTTAGGAGAAGCAGAGGATCTTGGCGGAGCTACTGGGAAGATGGAGAGTATGGGGACGCAACGACAAAGACGCAAGAGCTCGTTGGCTTTTTATCGGAAAACAGAGCAAAGAAGGGAGGATGTGGCGGATGCTGGGGAAGTAAGCACGGAGAGGTTTCCAGAGCTCGCCATCGCACGGGCAAAGCAGGCGGCAAGCAGCTGCATGGCCTGGACACGCGGAGACGGACCGAGGTGCCCGAGCTACGGCGGCGGCGACGCGGCGGCCAGGGACAGAGCACATGCTCGGTTCCTTATCCCCCTCTCTAAGGTTACTGTAGCACCGAAACTTTCCCCCTTTGCATTTTCTCTAGATAACTGTACTACACAGCAAAAACTCTCAAAACAAAAGATGCTCCAAAATTTGTGTTCTACAAGTTTGCTTAAAGAACCAAAGCCAAATTCGGCCTGGATTTTGAAATAGAGTTCAAAATCAAATTTGGACCAAACTGAATTCAAAATTACTTTTGAAATTTGAACTACACTTCAAGATTTGTCAAAATATGAAAAGTAGAGCTTGAAGAGATGTACAACTTTGCTTTAAAACACCTGAACTGATTTCAACTGGAAAAAGGTCAATTTGATCAAAACAGTTCAAATTGCCTTCAAAAGGGAATTTGAAAAGGGGACAAAATTAGGGTTTTGCAATAAAAGCAAAATTACTTTTGATTTTACATGGACACTTGAAAAATGGTCCATGTATAAAAGGTTCATTTTGAAATTATCTACAACTTTGATGTCAACCTCAAACTCAGATTTCAAATAATTTTGAAATGCAAGTTTAAAAATCAAAAGGAGACCATTTCTAGGTTTTGAGTAAATTCAAAATTACTTTAAAACTTTCTGAACAAATTTCAAATTTCACCAATATAAAAGTTGTTCCTTAACAAAAATAGAGCAACTTTGCTTTTGGTCATACATCCAAAATATGCAAAACTTTGAAATTACACAAAAGGGGATAAAACTAGGTTTTAGAAATTGATTTTCCAATTGAAACCAAATCAAACTTGTTTTACAAATTACTTCGGATTTTCTTTAATAACTCGAAAATCTACCTTAATAAAAGTTGTTTATTTTAAACCACTCTACAACTTTTATTAAAGAACCAAAGTCTAATTCTTTTTAGTTTTTGAAATCTAGTTTTGGGGTCAAATTCAGGGTTGGAAAGATTCCAAATTTATTCAAAATTTTGTACAGAAACTTTAAAAACTTTGAATACCAAAGTTGTCCCTCTCAACAAGAGCTACAACTTTGCTTTTTAAATCATTTTGAAATTTGACATACTTTTTGAGTTATAGAGAAGGGAACAAAAAGAGCATAGAAAAATTTAGGTTTTCTACTCACACTTATCATTTCATGTGACATCTAACCACATCACTTATCAACGCATCACACAAGATCATGCAACACTCAAGCAAAACATATGAAGCATCACATTTGTACTTAAAAGATGAAATGCTTTATACCATGATGCCAGATGATCATGCATACTAAACATATAAATTAGGATTTTAATTAGTGCTTAACACCAGGGGTGTTATAGAACCAGAGCTTGATCTTGTAACCAAAGTTGTAGTCGGCATGTAGCTCTACTCAATGGAACAAGTGGTTTAGCGTTTCATCGAGTGGATTAGGAGATAATCGCGTCCAAAATCCGGCCGTCAGTCGGCCATCAGCGCCTGAACCCGACGATTCAGTTTGAATCGGCCGTGGTCATGGCCGACCGCGCCAGAACCTGGCCGCCGCGTGGCGCCCGACGCCCGGCCGCGCCAGCGTTCGCGCGCGGCGTGGCGAGCTCAAGTCGCCAGCTCGCCCCCGCACTGACCCAGAGCCGTCCACTTCCCTCCGTTCTGTCTCTCTCGCTTGCGCCGGCGCTCGGGCGGAAAAGGGGGGAAAAGCAAGCGCCGCCGCCGTTCACCGCCGTTCGGCCGCCTCGCTGCAAGCCCAACCACCCACAAAGCTTCGCCGTGAGCCCCTGCACCTCTTGCTACCCTTAGCGCCCCGTAGGAAACCATAGGCAAGCCCCGAGATGAGCTGTCGCCATGGCCGCCATGACCGCCGAGCTCGGTTCGCCATGGCCGGCCTCCTTCCCGTGGTTTCATGTCGCCCTAGCTCACGTTCGAGGGTCAGTGAGGTTCGTGGAAGAGGTAGAAGGTGACAGTTTGGCTGGTTAGGGTTTGGTGACCGCGGTACGCTGCGTCCGCCGTGTCCGCCATGGCCGGCGAGCTCGGTCCGCCGTGGCCAACCCCCTTTCCGTGCCCGTCCGTTTGTCCTACTAGCGTTCGCGAGTCGCCTTGAACGGTAGAAGACGTTGGTGGTGTTGGTTGAGCCGATTAGGGTTTCATAGCGACGGTACGCCGCCGTCCGCCGCTCGCCATGGTTGCCAGAGTCGGCATGGCCGTGGTCACTGTTGACGCTCACTAAGTGTCATATTCATAGCATCAACAAGGTCATATAACACAACACAAGAGCCTAAAATCAACCAAAACCCTTTTATAAACTAACGATTTCCACTTGTCCTTGAGTTTTATTTGAATGTAGGAAATTGCAGGGTTTTTGAGCAAAATGACCAAATGGACCCACCAGGAAGCAAGCCCACTTGCTAGGGCTCACTTTGGGCCAAAGAGGGGTGGCGCCCGCCACCCATAGCTGGCGGCCGCCAGGGGGAGAAGCCCAAACTCCCCCCTGCCACGTCACTGATCCAGGGGAAGCACCCCACACTCATTTGCAGCCGTTGCTCACGTAAGTCGGTTCATCCAAGGGCTAAGAAGCAGCGTCACATGGATCATGGCCTCATTGCCCATGTGACGGTTATTGGACAACCCTAACCGACTTGGAGGACCTCCTGGATGCCGTTGATGAAAAGGAAGTGGATCCATGGGCCAGGGGGGTGGCGGCCGCCACCTAGGGCTGGCGCCCGCCACCACACTCACCCCCCTGACCTAACCCTAGGTCCCTTAGGCTATAAATAGGACCCCCCGAGCTCATTTGTACTCAAATCTCATCTCATTAGTCCCACTCTCTTATAAGCGAAGCTCTGGTGAAGGAACACTCTAGTTGAGAGACTTAGAGTGAGAGCGAGAGTGTAGAAGAGAAGAGCTGGAGTTGTAATAGAGGATCTACCAAGTCTTTGGTATAATTCCAAGTCTTTTCTCATTTATCTTAGTGTTCTTCTACTTTCAGCATTTACTTTAAGTTCTTTACTTATTTTTCTTGTTGAGTGCTTTCGATCATAGATAACTTAGTATTTAGCTTATATCTAGTTTGGGTTCTTCGCTGAGTAATCAGTGCTCTAGTTTTGGACGCAAGATTAGTGTAGTATATATTAGTGTAAGCGCGGTGCTTAGACTAGTTATACATTAGTTTGTGGCTAGCCCCCCGGATAGCTGTGGTAGCAAAAAGGTGGTGACAGCCCTGGGAGCCTTGAATTCCACCACGTAGTTGGGTTTGTTCTTAAATCATAAACCTCATTGTGCACATCTGAGGTAAATAGTCCAGAGGGTGTGTTCGGTTCGAAGAACTAGATAAACTCTTTATTGCTAAGTTAGTTGTGATCGTAAGTGTGTAGGAAAACATTAATCTGTTCATCGGCCAGACCCCGCCGATTTAGTTTAGCAGTAGTTAGTCTTTCTTTCTTACTTTTTAGTAGTAGTAGAAACCAACCCCCATTCATACATCACAATCAACCCTGCTAGAATCACTAGTTGTTCATAGCAGTCCTAGTGTTAGTTCTGCCATAGTAGCTTCCCTGTGGAAATAAATACGTTACTCGGTTACTCCCGGGTGAAGTGCTACAATAGACTTATTCTGTGCGCTTGCGGAACCTACCAATAGTCATACGAATTGTTAGTTATACTTCTTACAATGAGAAGTACCAACAAATATTTCTGGCGCTGTTGCCGGGGATAGATTCATAGTCTACTCCCAGTGACGACGTTAGCAAGAGTCAACAAGCATTTCTGGCACCGTTGCCGGGCAAGCATTTCGCTAGAATTAATTCTTTGTGATTTCTATTGAATTAACCCCTGTAGTTCTAGCGGGTATATATTGTTCGTTGTTTGTGATCGTTCAAGTAGTCATGGCCGGATTCAATCTTCCGAGCGACTATCAAGAAGATCCTAAGGCCATTCTTAGAAGAGCGAGAGCTAATCTCACTCCTCCGAGGAAGAACCTGGAGCTTCGTGAGAGGAGTTCGTCAAGACAAGAATCCCAGTCAAAAGCGACTGATGAACCAAGCTGCTCCAACGATCAATCAACATCGACGTCGACCAAAACACTCTGTGAGTATTCCATGCCTACTCTTGCTCACATTCCAGTTTTACCTTCTACTAGTAATGTAGATTTTGAGCTTAAACCTCATCTAATATGAATGGCTCAAGCTATTGCATTTAATAGCAAACCTTCCGAGGATGCCAATGCTCACCTCCAGAATTTTCTGGAGATATGTAGTACAATTTCTGTGCAAGGAGTTTCGCAGGATGCCATCAGACTTCGTCTTTTTCCATTTTCATTAGTGGAAAAAGCGAAGCAGTGGTTCCTCTTCAACTCTTGACACCTGCTGACTTGGGTGAGATGCGCGGATCAATTCCTCAACAAGTTCTACCCGATAAGTCGGACTATTCTTGTCCGTAGCAAGATTTCCAACTTTGGACAGGGAGACGAAGAAACAATCACTGATGCTTGGGAGAGACTACAAGAGTATGTTAAATACTGTCCTCACCATGGTATGCAAGACTGGTACTTGATCCAGAGCTTCTACAATGGACTCCAGCAAGAATCTTGACAACACATTGATGCTGCCGCCGGAGGTGCATACCTCTCTCTCACTGTAGAGAAGGCAACCAAATTGATCGAGACAATGGTGGCGAATCAAGGATGGACAGAAAAACGTGCTAGAGGTATGTCTGAAATTAAGCAAGCTGATTCTGTTACCCTGCAAACTTTGGTAAAATTGCTAGAGCAAAGGACAAATGAGAAGAGAGATCGTGCCGCAAAGGAGTACTACGCCAAGCAAAGAGCCGCTTCGTCAAATGAAGGTCAAGCAGAAATTAAGAAAGAGGATGCCAAATCCCTTCTTAATAATGGTGGCTACGCAGAACCTCCAATTCCAATAATCCAACAATGGAATAATAAAGGTATGCCTCAAACCTCCGTATTCAATTCTCCTATTGGAAAATTAGTTTCTAATCAAGGTAGGATTAATGATAGCATAAATAGTACATTAATTGAACATGATAAAATGTGAGAAGGAATTTATGCTAAACTAAAAGATTTTTCTGAAGCATTTAAGGAACAGATTAATTTTAATAAGAGATTAGGGCAAAAAGTAGATAACATTAAATCTCAAATTAAATACTATGAGGAGGTAAAAGCTGTAACCACGAGAGGTGGTAAATCCACTCATGATACACCTCATCCTAATTCAGTTCCTAGTAGTAATACTGCTGCAAAGAAAAATATTGTTAATGTTGAAGAAGACGAAGAAGAGGAGACCCCAGCTGAACCTTCATCCAAGGTACGAACTGCTCCTCATGAATTCTATGATACACATGTATTACCTTTTCCAGATCGAAACAAAAATCCGACGGAAGACGACCAATTCAAGAAGTTCGTCGAGGTAATTCAAAAATTATATATACATGTGCCATTTATTGACGCTATGCAGGTTCCAACTTATGCAAAATATTTGAGACACATGCTCGATAAGAAGAAACCAATTCCAAGTAGGGATGTGGTTAAATTGACCGAAGATTGCAGTGCGGTCATTTTAAACCAACTCCCAAAAAAGAAGGACCCAGGAAACCCAACGATCGCATGTTCAATTGGAGAGTAGCACCTCGAGCATGCACTCTGTGATCTGGGAGCAAGCGTCAGCGTCATGCCCAAGGTAATATATGATAAATTAAATCATCATACCTTGTCCCCTACTTCTATGTGCTTGCAGCTAGCCGATCAATCGCTCCGATATCCCGCGGGAATAGCAGAGAATATTCCGGTGAAAATCCGAAATCTCTTTGTCCCGGTGGATTTCGTGGTTCTGGATATTAATCCTGACCACCGGACGCCATTGATCTTGGGACGGCCATTTCTGAGCACTGCAAAAGCCACCATTGATGTTGGAGTTGGAGAAATTCAGCTCCACATTAGTGGAAAGGAGGAGAAATTCGAGTTCACACCGCGACCAGAGAAACACCCGTCGTCAAAGTTCGTCGGTGCCGACATTCCACCACAACCACCATGAAAGCGACACTAATCGGGAATCCAAAGCGACTAACCAAGGTAAGCTAGGCTAAGGTAAGTCTTTATCCCCCATTTAAATTTTCAATTTTACTTAAGCAATTTAATTTTCGGCAAAGTAGATGCTTAGTAGGGTGATTAGGTGGCTCCTAGGGGGCTTAGGGCAGCCATAGGGGTGGCGCCCGCCACCCTTGGGTGCACTAGGGAGCACTAGCCAATCTCTAGACTATTACACCTACCTCCTAGACCCAAATAACACCAAGGGAGACCCATGGCTTTGCTCATTTCAATGCAATCACTCACTCCCATGTCTCCCACTCTTCACTCCACCTTTTGGACACATCTCCACCCAAAAATTCTGGTGCACATGTGATGGAGAGTGACAAGGAGAGCACTAGGAGAAAGGAGGGGTGAGTTGGAATGAAATTTCAGCCGAGAGGGTTGCGCCTGCCACATTTTCCTGGCGCCCGCCACCTCTATTTCCACATTTCGGTACAAAACTACTCCCGAGTAAGTTTCCCACCATCCTTGGTATAAAGTATGACCAGGATGAAGAAGTGGTCTTTGAAATTTTCAGCCCACTTGCCCCATTGAGGAGGTTGCACTCTTTTCTGATGCGAACCCGCTAGGGTTTTTGCCCGATCTTTCGATGAGAAGCGGGGGATAACTTCGATTTGGACTGAAATGACGTTCACTACCCGACTACAACCATCCAAGGATGCTGCGCCTTAGCAATCGATACACCAATTCCAGCGGTTGCTCGCGATCTTGTGGATGCACGACCAACCAAACCACTAGGGTTATTCCTGCAAGCAATCGAAGAACAAGCAAGAACAAGTAGAACAAGCACTCTATTGCAAAATAAGAGATGAAGGTTCAAATCTGATACACATGAAGGTGGGGTTCCGAAATCAAGTAGAACGGATGGTCTAGTCGACACAAACGTCTACCAGGAAGTAGCAATGGCTAAACTTACATCTAAACAAAACCCAATCTGTTTGTGGCGGCTCTAAAGACATATAAGAGGATAGGAAGACGACCATAAGGGTCTTGGGGTCGTGCTACAACCCTAGGATAGCCCCCTATTGGACTCAACTTGATACATGGGCCATCGGACCAAAATAGGGTGATGCAGCACCGTAAACAGAAAAGGTCTCGACAATAAAACAACGACTGCGCCTGACTCAGACGTGATATGGACTTGAGATTGGATCCGTTGGAAAGTAGAGTTTATAAGCTTTCCATGAAGTACTAGAACGTCCCAATTGGACTCCATATGATGCCGTGGTGACCAGATCAAGTTGGGTCTTTTCTGCAGTCCGAATCCAACTCTCAGATCGTGTTGGACTTGGACTCTTTATTTTCTTGAGCTAGAACCAACGTGGTAGTCTGATGGAGAACGTTAAGAACACTTGGACATGGTCCCCAATCAACTTCATTGATCTTCCAAACTTTCCTTATGCAATCAAACCTTCCCTTCATCCATGCAAGTAATTCTGAAAAAGACAATATACACATTTTATGGTGCAGCACCAATTCATCAAATGTATCAATAATAAGTCTCATATAGAATGGTTGCACCTTTGGTTTAGAAGTGGATAAGATGGTCATATTTGAACCGGTGATGCCCTCATCATTCTCCCCTTCTTGTCTGCAAGTCGTCCTCGACTTGCTCCAATGGCATACAAATGTGCTTACTTTGATATCGGAATACCGAAGGACGACCATATTGCATGGCCACAACAAACAATACTCCCCTTCTTCAGGATGGCCCTGTTGCATATAAGAAAAACTAGGGATACTTTGTTGGACATTATTAGTGTTAGTGCATCCCTTGATTTGATCATGGTATTGTAGCTCCAAAGTAGATTTCATATTAGAGCAAATATAAACTTTATGCACCAAATAATTTCCTTTGCTATCATATTTGCCAATTGCATAAAGTGAACATTGAATAAAGCTTGGCAAAACAGATTTCATAGATATATCATTCTCCAAACTATTCAGGTCACAAAGAAAATCAAATTCGATATAACCTAAGCAATTTAAAGATGATATGATATTCAGCTCCTCTTTCTCACTAGCAATGCGACAAACTCTCCTTACTTTAGCATGCATGTCGTTAAGAATAGAATTATCATGTCCAAGCACTAGTCGTGTTGTAGATATAAGTGAAGCATGGTCATACTCACATGGAGTGATTGCAGCATCATATGTGTTGCTTTTCTCGCTCTCCTCTGACATGGTGGGTGTTGCACAAAAAGTCTTTTCCAACTTTTGTAGTGGGTGTAGCTGCTCAAATGGCTCAATGCATTCAATAGTATTGCTCTCATCCTCCTGCAAAATGTTATGGACAGCAAGGGGAAAAAGAGGGTGCTCTATCTCTAGTCGTGGTGATGAAGTTAGAGAAGAAGTATCACACAACTCTTCTTTGTCACAAGGTACAACAAGCAAATCATGTTGTGACAAAGGCATATCATCAACAAGTTCCACTATATTTTGCTCCCTTTCAACATTTAATGTAGATAATTGCTGGCTATAATGTGTCATACCATTCTTGCAAGTATTCAAAGATGAAAGAATCTGATTTTCAACTTTACAAGCAAGACAAAACAAGCAAGATATATGATTATATGTTTCACTGATGAGCAAAGTTTGAATTTCGGAATTGAGCCCTTTCATGAACCTACTCATAATATCTTCCATGCATTCATCCAGGCCACCAAACAGGATACAAATTTTAAAATCATGATAGTATTGTCTCACGGTCCTACTACCCTGTTTTAATTCCTCTAGTTTGGTAAGCAAGTAATCAGCATAATATGCAGGAACATATACACCTCTAAAATGCATTTTGAAGTCTTTCCATGTTTGCGGAACAATGTCATGCCTACAAAGATATTTCCATTCATACAAAGCATCCTTAGTTAAAGCATTAGAGGCAGCAAAAACCATTTGTTTCTCTGACAAATCATACTCAACAAATTCCTTATCTACAGCTAGCTCCCATTCAATATATGCATGGGGATCGTAGTTTCCTTCAAAGTAAGGTATTGCAGATTTTATTGTATCAAGTAAAACATTGCAAACCTCATGAGTGCCAAGCTTGTTACCATCCATTTGTTGAGCAAATTGCGAATACACAACCTGAGTAAGGCCATGCTTATTTTCCATGTGAATCCCTGCCATGATTAGAAGAAAACCAAAAACATCCACAATAATATCTATGCTCCAATCAACTACTAGGATGTGGTTGTTGTAAATATAATTCTCTCACTCTCAACCTGTTCAAACGAGCTCTTACCAATTCTTACCAAGCCAAACAAGAGGTGGCAGCAACCAACAAGTTGGAAACCCTGGAAAAAGTGTATCGGTGCCACAGCAACAATTCCTTTCAAGTTGTAGTTGGATATGTGGAGCTGTAGGAAGGCTGAAATTAATGTGCAAGGAAGTACTAGCACCACATTAGTCACAAAGCAAGTTGAGAAATCGTTCAACGGTGGTACCGTGCTGGTCCTAGGCTAGACCGTGCTAGAGACGCGAGCCTAGACACAAACAAAGTCACGGTACAATAGGAAACAAAAAAGAACAAGAACAGCAAGTTATCACTCCCTTTTTCTCTTCCTCCTCACTTTTTTTGCCTCTTTCTCTTTCTTTTTTCTTTTCTTTTCTTTCTGATTTTTCTTCTTCTTTTCTTTTACTTTGCACAACTAGAACAAATCTGAATTTTGACAAATCAGATTTTAAAAGAAACGACTTACAATCTATTTTTCTTTCTTTTCAGGTAGTAACAAGAATAGAGCTAGCAACTCAGATTTTTAAATGTGCCCAAAACAGATTTGCTAGTGTTAAAAAAAGCAGGGATAGATATGTGCAGCAAAGATGGTGATTACAACGGAGATGTATATGCTGTAGTGGATATTAATATGGTGGTGGTGATGGCAGCGGAGATGGGTATGATTGACAATGACCGAAACGTGACGAGAACTCGAAACTCTAAAAGTCTAACCCTAAGACCAGCAACTTGACTCAACCGATGTAAACCAAACTCAATAAGCCCTAACTAAGAAGTACCAGCAAAGGCTCAAAAAGATTTATAGGATTATGGAAAAACTAATCTACTATTTTTTGGCTTTTTTGGACTATAGGAAAAATAAAACAGCGAAGGATTGGAAATCTCTCACCGATAAACCTTGCTCTGAATACCAATTGATGCGAACCCGCTAGGGTTTTTGCCCGATCTTTCGATGAGAAGCGGGGGATAACTTCGATTTGGACTGAAATGACGTTCACTACCCGACTACAACCATCCAAGGATGCTGCGCCTTAGCAATCGATACACCAATTCCAGCGGTTGCTCGCGATCTTGTGGATGCACGACCAACCAAACCACTAGGGTTATTCCTGCAAGCAATCGAAGAACAAGCAAGAACAAGTAGAACAAGCACTCTATTGCAAAATAAGAGATGAAGGTTCAAATCTGATACACATGAAGGTGGGGTTCCGAAATCAAGTAGAACGGATGGTCTAGTCGACACAAACGTCTACCAGGAAGTAGCAATGGCTAAACTTACATCTAAACAAAACCCAATCTGTTTGTGGCGGCTCTAAAGACATATAAGAGGATAGGAAGACGACCATAAGGGTCTTGGGGTCGTGCTACAACCCTAGGATAGCCCCCTATTGGACTCAACTTGATACATGGGCCATCGGACCAAAATAGGGTGATGCAGCACCGTAAACAGAAAAGGTCTCGACAATAAAACAACGACTGCGCCTGACTCAGACGTGATATGGACTTGAGATTGGATCCGTTGGAAAGTAGAGTTTATAAGCTTTCCATGAAGTACTAGAACGTCCCAATTGGACTCCATATGATGCCGTGGTGACCAGATCAAGTTGGGTCTTTTCTGCAGTCCGAATCCAACTCTCAGATCGTGTTGGACTTGGACTCTTTATTTTCTTGAGCTAGAACCAACGTGGTAGTCTGATGGAGAACGTTAAGAACACTTGGACATGGTCCCCAATCAACTTCATTGATCTTCCAAACTTTCCTTATGCAATCAAACCTTCCCTTCATCCATGCAAGTAATTCTGAAAAAGACAATATACACATTTTATGGTGCAGCACCAATTCATCAAATGTATCAATAATAAGTCTCATATAGAATGGTTGCACCTTTGGTTTAGAAGTGGATAAGATGGTCATATTTGAACCGGTGATGCCCTCATCATTTTCACTTTGCACCGAACCTACCACTTTATTCCCAACTTGGAATTTCAGTGGACATTACGAGGGAAACCTCATGTGTCGGTTGCAGACAAATTTGGGCAAGGTGGGGTGGCGCCCGCCACTTTTTACTGGCACCCACCAGCAGGGTGAGGCTTTCAGCCTCCCCCTTCCATCCTCAGCCTATAAATACTACCCACACCCCATGCAAGTTCTCACAACTCACTCAAAACACAAAAACATCAGCCATCTTGAGCACTAGCAAAGAAGTCATGGGCCCTCTCAAGAACTTCTTCACCGGAAAGAAGAAGAAGAGTAAGGGTGAGGGAAGTTTGTCGAGAGCAAACACCCACATTCGCTTTGCTGGGAGTGATGAGGAGAGCGCCGGGTGGGGTACTCCATCCACCAACGAAATGTCGGTGGATCGGAACTCTCCGTTCACACACCAGACCGGACCGACCATCCGCATCCTGAACTCCGTCAATGATATCATCTGGCAGAGTGATCAAGAGCGGCAGGCCCGGAACATCCTCAGTGAGAGGGAGTTCGTTCACACTCGCCGCATCGACGACGACTTGCTACGTCGCACTGGTATGGACAGTGAGTTTCTCTATTTTTCTCAAACCTTAGGATGGGAAGATGCATGGATGGTTAATGAGGAGGGAATCCTTCCTATCACAATGGAATTTCTAGCTACCATGCAATTGTCTGCCACTCACATAACATTCCGGCTTCTTAATGAAGAGCACACTCTTTCGTAGGAGCAGTTTAGCAAGCACTTAAATTTTGATGATTCATGCCTGCTAAACCTAGAATCTGCTTGTACGGGTTTTAATAGAAATGATTTTTGGAAAAGCATTGCTGGGAACAGAGACCCAGGCTTGCCCCGTACAAGTAATATCCATAACCCCTTGCTCAGGTTCTTCCACAAATACATTAGTATCACACTCTTTCCAAGACCTGACTTGAGACCAATTAAAAAGCCCGAAATGCTGCTGTTTTATGCTCTAGTTAACCACATAAAAGTATCACCCGCCAAGGCCATGGCGGACTACTGGTATAAATTTAATCAACGCACTGTAAATATTGAAATGACATCTTGGATAACTAGACTAGCTTCTAACATGGGTCTGCTGAACACCGCAATATACTCCTACATTCCTAGTGACCGAGACCTTTTGACCATAGAGCATTTCTCGCAAGGACACCTCTTGCGTGAGAACCAGGAGACCGGTGAGATTCACATGATCTACCAAGATTATGTGAATAAAATCGCTCTTCCTGATATGTCACTTTGGTTGGTGAATGCACCAACATTACTTTTGGCCCTGGAAACCGAGGCAGAGCAAAACCGCAGGTTGGCCTGAGAGAACATCATGCAGGTTCCCAGGAGGAGGACGCGAGCGCAGACCCGTGCAGCAGAAGAGGCTGCAAGAGCCGCAGCAGCGGCACAGGAGTTTGACCCTTTCCATGCAGGACATTATGAAGGAGCAACACACTTTGGTCATTTGACACCCCTTGGCTTGCACGAAGCAGGAGGGTCGAATTGGCAACAACCGCAACAGCCGCGGTGGGAATACGGACAGGAGGCGTCCTTTCACTCATCCCAGTTGGGGAGTTCAACCCATTCATTGGGAGGATCCACTCGGTACACTGGCCGTGGTGATGAGCTCGTCCATAGGGAAATCTCGCCGCAGGCCGCTCGCCATTCGTCCTTTCATCAGGACGAGTGCATGCGCGACATGTGATATCTTCAGCACCAAATGAGTGGACTCACCATGGATTCTGCCGATATCCGCCAGGACTTGAACAACTTGAACCAAGATTTTCAGGAATTCCGCTAGGAAACTGGTGGAGAACTGGGTAATATTTCTTCTCTCCTGCAGCAGAACTGGGAGGACATGTACCGTCGTCAAGGATTGATGTAACCCAACCACGCCAAAAGCCAGCTTGGGGGAGGACCCCCGTCATCGAGGTAAGTATCACTACCATCTTTATTTCTGTCAGTTTTATTTTTATTTTCAGTAATTTAAATTTGAGTTTTATCTTAGTTAATTTGCAGTTAAAAAACAAAATTTTATATAATTATTAGTAATAAATAAATAGCAATAAATGAAACGCTCTCATCGTAAGTCTTTCTAAATAAAAATGTATGCCATGCATTAGAGTTATCATGGGAGAACGTATGCTAGAACTAAACTTGAGACATGAGCTTTAGACTAAGTAAAGGGGAAGTAAGTTTCTACTTTGACTTGAGCAAGTCAAGTTTGTGGAGTAATTATTTTGAAAAATTTAGAAAACTTGCTCTAATTACTTCTGTGGCAAAGAAAGTCCTACCAAAGCCAAATAATTTTTACTCTAGAGTAGGAGCTTCCACCTGCTGCATGTTAGTGTTGAGCTAGTTAGACTTTTGTTGATAGTCATGGTAGAGAAACTTGTCATATCTTTAGACCAAGGAATTCACTTGCACCCACCTATATAGTGCTATTCTTACACTGAGAATACTCACACAACATGCCTTTATTTCCATTCATTGTTAGGAATACTTCATGACAAAATATCATGCTCCATAAAGTCTCAGGGACATGGCTATAATCATTAAAAAAAAGAGAAAGAGCAAGTGCTCTAGAAAGAAGGGAATATTCAAAAGAGCAAGTGCTCTAGAAAGAAAGTTCAAAAGAGCAAGTGCTCTAGAAAGAAGAGAATATCCAAAAGAGCAAATGCTCTCATTCATAGCCATGATCCCACAAATGAGATAAAGAGGAGAAGTGCCATGAAAGTTGTAGCCACAATAAATACCACACACTTGCACATTCCTGGTCTGAACCTATGACTTGTTGCTCCTTTGCTCCATTTGTCTAACTTGGCAAAATTATGCTAGCATTGCATGCTCACTTTTATCCTACCCATTAAACCACACATAAAGTCTTAGTGAGAGGATAATTCTTCCATTTCCACATACAAATATGAGTGATCAAGTGAGCCACAGAAGTTACTAAGCTTGCTTCTTTTGAACAAAACTTGCAAAAACTCCACATGTCTTCATTAGCAAAATAGGCAAGGGAAAGACAAAAATTCTTTCTTGCTGGTCTTTTGTTCTAATCTTGAGTGCAGGGAAGGCTACCAATTCCATGATGATGAAAATAATATGGGCATACACAACAAAAACACAGAGTTTCCAAGATTATTTGAAGTCCATACTTGCTCGAGGACGAGCAAGAGGTAAGCTTGGGGGGGCTTGTTGACGCTCACTAAGTGTCATATTCTTAGCATCAACAAGGTCATATAACACAACACAAGAGCCTAAACTCAACCAAAAACCTTTTATAATCTAACGATTTCCACTTGTCCTTGAGTTTTATTTGAATGTAGGAAATTGCAGGGTTTTTGAGCAAAATGACCAAATGGACCCACCAGGAAGCAAGCCCACTTGCCTGGGCTCACTTTGGGCCAAAGAGGGGTGGCGCCCGCCACCCCTAGCTGGCGGCCGCCAGGGGGGAGAAGCCCAAACTCCCCCCTGCCACGTCACTGATCCAGGGGAAGCACCCCACACTCATTTGCAGCCGTTGCTCACCTAAGTCTGTTCATCCAAGGGCTATGAAGCAGCGTCACATGGATCATGGCCTAATTGCCCATGTGACAGTTATTGGACAACCCTAACCGACTTGGAGGACATCCTGGATGTCGTTGATGAAGAGGAAGTGGATCCAAGGGCCAGGGGGGTGGCGGCCGCCACCTAGGGCTGGCGCCCGCCACCACACTCACCCCCCTGACCTAACCCTAGGTCCCTTAGGCTATAAATAGGACCCCCCGAGTTCATTTGTACTCAGACCTCACCTCATTAGTCCCACTCTCTTGTAAGCGAAGCTCTGGTGAAGGAACACTCTAGTTGAGCGACATAGAGTGAGAGCGAGAGTGTAGAAGAGAAGAGCTGGAGTTGTAATACAGGATCTTCCAAGTCTCTGGTATAATTCCAAGTATTTTCTCATTTATCTTAGTGTTCTTCTACTTTTAGCATTTACTTTAAGTTATTTACTTATTGTTCTTGTTGAGTGCTTTCGATCATAGATAACTTAGTGTTTAGCTTATATCTAGTTTGGGTTCTTCGCTGAGTAATCAGTGCTCTAGTTTTGGACGCAAGATTAGACTAGTATATTTTAGTGTAAGCGCGGTGCTTAGACTAGTTATACCTTAGTTTGTGGCTAGCCCCCCGGATAGCTGTGGTAGCAAACAGGTGGTGACAGCCTTGGGAGCCTTGAATTCCACCACGTAGTTGGGTTAGTTCTTAAATCATAAACCTCGTTGTGCACGTCTGAGGTAAATAGTCGAAAGGGTGTGTACGGTTCGAAGAACTAGATAAACTCTTTATTGCTAAGTTTGTTGTGATCGTAAGTGTGTAGGAAAACATTAATCTTTTCATCGGCCAGACCCCGCCGATTTAGTTTAGTAGTAGTTAGTCTTTCTTTCTTTCTTTTTAGTATTAGTAGAAACCAACCCCCATTCATACATCTCGATCAACCCCTGCTAGAATCACTATTTGTTCATAGCAGTCCTAGTGTTAGTTCTGCCATAGTAGCTTCCCTGTGGAAATAAATACGATACTCGGTTACTCCCGGGTGAAGTGCTACAATAGACTTATTCTGTGCGCTTGCGAAACCTACCAATAATCATACGAATAGTTAGTTATACTTCTTACATTGAGAAGTACCAACAAACCTTTCTGGCGCCGTTGCCCGGGATAGATTCATAGTCTCCTGCCACTGACGACGTTAGCAAGAGTCAACAGTCGCGGATGCTCGGAGTGAGAACCCTGGCTCCTGAGCCTCGGGGTAGGGTTGTGAAGGTCGCCGGAGTAGGAATCGGGAGTTAGTTTAGCTCGGGATGGCCGGAGCCTGCCGGCATAGCGTGTCCGCGCCGCCGTGTCCGCCATGGTCGACGGCGAGCTCGATCCGAGCATACGCTAGGCCTGTGTGTGGTATCACCGGGTGCGGAAGGAGGAGAGGAGTAGAGCGGTGGTGTCCGTTTCGCCGGGGAGGTCGCCGCCGGCGAGCTTCGCCGCGGTCAACCCTTCCCCTGCTTCTGTGTGGCTGGTAGGTGGGGTCGGTTTGACCCGGGGTCCCGCCAGTCAGTGGCTCGGGTCCCGACTGTCAGTGTCTTGGGTGTAATAGTTTGTGTACGTGTAGCAGTTTTGAGTGAAGAGTTTTTCAGGTTTTGTTTTAATAGTTTTCAGAAATGCTTATGTGGCTTGTTTAATTCATATCTTGAGTTCTGTAAATGCTAAAAAGGTGAAATAAGTTTTGTTAAGTTTGTTGTGATGAGTTCTATTGATGAAAAATATAATATGTCCAGTTTGTGATAAATTTATGTATAGTTATATTTAATTCATGTTTAGGCTGAAATCTTGTTAAATGCATAGTAATCTGTGTATTGCTCAGAAAAATGTGATTCTTGTTTTGTTAGGTTTGTATTGATGAATAGTTTCTGGGAAAAATGTAATATGATGTTATTCAGTGGAATATTTTGGCAGTAGCAATTAAAGTGATGAAATGTTGTTTTCTTATTTAATTTGTAGTAATTAAAATATGAGGAATATGAACCTGAGAATTTTTATACACTGCTCTTATGCTGAGAAGTTTAGTAGAAAAATGGGAAATCTGCTGTTTGACACTTTTTGTTAGGGTGGGTAGTTCAAAGCACCTTTTCATGGTAGAATTTGTCTTTTTCATACAAGATGAAGTTTAAGTCCAAATGAGTTGAGATTTGGACAGAGAACTAGATTATGTGTTGTTAACTTCCAATAATTTCTGTAGATTTTTCTGAAGCTGTCTAGGATGGGTTTCTGTTATAGGCTTGATTAAATGGATTTATTTCAACAAGTAATTAAAGGAGAATGAATTAATTAAGTAAAGTGCTTGCTGTGGTAGTTGTAAATCCTAACCAACTAATTAGGTAGGTTAATTGTTTGGTTGGATGTTAAGGTCTTTTTTAATCCCTAGTTTAATGTTGACTACCTTGTTGAAGAAAATGAAGTAGATGACATGTGCTTATCTCATGAGTTATCTTGTTCCATGTTGCATCCCAATGCATCCCATGTGCATTCATATTACTTATTACAGGGTCGGTAGTGGAAGTCCAGAACCCGCCACCGGAGGAGCCGTGTCCGGAGGAGACCCAGGACGAGAGGATCGAAGAAGGAGACGTCGAGGACCTGCCTGAGTGCCGCGACCATCGACCCTCCGACTTTGAACGAGGCATGCCCCGGAGCATTCCACTCCTACGGTTTGCAAATGCAATTACAAAATTAACCTGATATGTTTGTTGCATTAGGTTATAGGAGTTGAGTGATACCGTTGATGCATTACTTACTTATCCTTGTCCACCTGCAATTGCTATATTGATATCCCTGTTAGGTCTAGGCTCGTTTATGCTTAGCCCTGCTTAGAACGGTAAAAGTCGGGTGATTTTCTGTCTCCCGCATATAGGTGGATACTGATCATGACTATCCTCGTGCTATCGTGGAATATAACCATGTGATAATTAATTTGAGACTAGGCGGGATGTAGGAGCAGCAGGACATGGGTCCTGTGTGCTAGTAGTCTCCCGTCTGTGTCGATTAGGACCCGACGAAGGCACACCTCAGTCATTTTGAACGCGTCAATCACTTAACGGAGTAGGTCGGAGTACCTCCCGTGAAGCCGAGTAGGGCTATTCGAGTCGGTGATGGAGATGTTGACGCCTAACACCCAGGGCCTTATATGTACCGTGGGCAACTATTCTGAGCAACCTGGCATGGTCCGTGGACAGGAGGGGCCTGATTGACCTGGCATGACCGTGGGCAGTTATAGCTTGAGCGACCTGGCATTGAGATAACCCCCGGTGTAGAAGGGCCCATGACCGTCCCGCATGTTGTGTTGTCGAATTTCCAGAAGTGGTCGCCGACGGCAGCCTGGCAAGGTGTGATCGGGCGAGTGTGCGACATCTTTGTCCCGAGCTGGGTAGGAATCAATTATAATCGCCATCGCTCCTGGTTAGTGAGTAACTTGATTGGGCATGTGTTACCGTAGTAACTTATGGAACTAAAGATGGTTATGGTGTTTAATCTGAAAGGCTATTGATGAAATAGTCACTCTTGCTTGATTAAGTAGTCAAGTGCTTGCTCTAGATCAGGTGCAAATCTAGTATAATCAGGTTGATTATATAAAGTTGACTGCTAATACTCTAATGATGATTATTTAATAATGAAAATGCTTTTATGCAAAAGGTAAGTATGGCCAAACCTAGATACAGCCTTGCATACTCCTTGGTGTCGTTTATTTCTGGTTTATGACGGGTAAGTGTAGCTGAGCACCTTCTCGTACTCAGGGTTCTATTCCCTTGTTGTTGCAGATGGGCAATGCTTCTTCGGCTATTGCGAGAACTGTCTGTATCCCGTCGAGGGTGGTGACTAGACCTTGGGCATGGTCAACTCTTATTCTCTCCTGATGCTTTTGTGGACTGATCAGGCAATGGCACCGTATTGTGAACTGAGAACTTATGTTTAAAACTATGTTGCTTCCACTTTCGAAATTCGAACTATGGTTTGTAATAACTGTTGAACTCCGATGTATTTGAATTATGTGTGAACTGAATGTACCTTGTGGACATGTACGCTAATCTATTACGATCTTGGCTATTGTTGAATGATTGAAATCCTTCGAGATTTCCAGACTACCGGGTTTGTACGAGCTTAAGTACCTATAATCTTTGTGAAAGCGGGGATTCGGTGCTTAATCTGGTATAAATTGGTCTGTTCTGCCACAACAATCTACGTTTGGGACCCGGTTTCTAGAGTCAAACTTGCTCTGGTGCTTTCGGCGTTTGACTTGCTATCGTCTTGTGGTGCCTCGCTGTGATCCTAGGGATCATCCACCCTTTTCCAAGGGTCGTGGGCATCAGGGTTTCGATCGATGCTCTTGGGGTTGATTTTTGGGACAAAAGGCCAATGTTTCGAAAGAGATTTTTGAGCTCCCATTCACCCCCCCTCTGGTCGCCTGGCTATTGCTTTCTCGGTCCTTCAGGTTCGAGTGCTGGCACTCGAGTCGGGGGTTAGAAATCAAGGGAGAAGGGTGACTCATCACTTTTCCGTGGGGTACACACGAGCATTCCCCGCGAGGGTGCGAGGTGAGAAGGGTCGTACTACCCTCGAGTGGGCAATTCTTGACATCCTCGGTGAGCTGGTAGCGAGGGAATCCAAGTGAGAGCTCGTGCCCCATTCAATAGGGGCCAACTAGTGGCCTGGAGGCGGTCTCGTTGTAGCAAGACGCGCGGTTGCCCGGATACCGGCTCCATTCGATAGGAGCTAGCGGCTCGATGCCTCTCTTTGAAGAGATTTCGTGGCTATTCATTTGTCTTGCCTTGGATACACGTGAAGGGGTCCCGAGAGTTCGTTCTCGAGCTAGGCTTCGAGTAAGCTCCTCTTGTGTGTCCCTGACTCGGTTACTTGAGGCCGACAGTTCGAACCTTTCGAGGGTCAGCCTTCGCTACCTCGAGATTTTTGTATGGTCCAGGGCCTGTTTTTACTTCTCATGGAAGGATCCTTCGTGAAGACGATTCCGTCTATTGGGCGTGTCTTTTTAGGCGAGCACTGTTGCGAAGCGGCGATCGTGGCGGGCCCATGCAATGGAAAGAAATGGAGGGGGCGACGCGTGTACCTGTTGCGTGCTTCCTGGAGCGGTTAGGTGAACGCATTAAATGTGGGGCGTTGCCTTTTTTCTCACGCCATCGAATCTGCCCGTTGCGCCCTTGCCTCTATAAATACGAGGGGTGAGGTGAACTGTTCCCCTTCTCTGCTTTCTGCCTTCCTGCCGCCGCCACAGAGAGCTCGTGCACCCGTTTTGCCTGCGAAGGAGAGAGAGAGAGAGAGAGAGAGAGATTGGAAATCTTCCTGGCCGCCCATCCGCCGAGCAGATCCGCGCCATAGCGATGGCGACCGTGATGCCTGCCGATGAGTGGCATCCGTCGATGGTGACGGTGGAGAAGCTACAGGAGTTGGTTGATGCGGGGCTACTCCGCCCCGTCACTTCTCAAGAGAAGGCAGAGTGGATGTCACCGCCGCAGCCGATTCGGGAGCCGAACCCGCCGTCGGGCTACGTTGTTAGCTTTTTGAAGTTTCACCGGCTGGGGCTCGGGTCGCCCTGAGCCGGTTCATGCGGGCGCTCCTCCATCACTATGGTGTCGAGCTCCGCAACCTCTCCCCCAACACGATCTCCCAGGCCGCCATCTTCGCTGCGGTCTATGAAGGATACCTGGGGATGGAGCCGCACTAGGAGCTGTGGCTCCATCTCTTCAGCGGGGGGCACTTCAACGCCCCCGGGGGTAAAGGTGTGTGGAAGGTTGTCCGTGCCAGCTGTCTGAACTTCTCGTTGAAGACCAGCAAGTCGGAGGTGCCACGTGAGTACACCCCTACTGTGCTGATAACTAATCACGCTCATTGGGACACTGTTGGTATTTCTTAGCGTAAGCAGAAAAGTCCGCAAGTGCACGGAAGTACCGCTGTAGCATGTCACCTAGAAGTATTCAGGGTATCTGAAGGACCGAAAGTGTTAGCAGAAAGCGACCAAAGGGGGGGTGAATGGGAGCTTTAAACTTCTTTTCAGAAACTTATCGCTACTGTCCCAAAAATCAACCCCAAGAGCAAAGCCGATAAGCGTGATGTCCACGACCCAAGAGAATGGGTGGATGTTCCCTAGGAACACAGCGGGACACCACAGAAACTTCCCAACCTAAGTTCATGCAAGTCAACAAAGTGACAGGATGAACTTTGGGTAACCTCAACCTCCCCTGAGCAACGCGAGGGGGATTCAGGCTATTTTGTAAAGTGGGAAGCCCAAATTCAGTTGAGCACGGAGTCGAGAATCCAACGCAAAAAGCGGATCTCAAATCAAAAGTCAGACGAACGAACTGCGGATGAAATAGTGCTGAAACAACAGCAACGGACGCTGCCTGCGTCCGATGTCGAAGCACCGGACGTGTCCGATGCGAAATGAACTGTTCTGGGACCTCACTGCATAGACATCGGACGCTGCTACAGTGAAACTCTACCGTCCGATGCTTGACCTCCGGACGCGTCCGATGACAACGGAGCGTCCGATGGTCAGCGTCCGATGCTCCTTAAAAAACTCTATCAGATGACACGTGGCAGATGAGCGTCCGGTGATAAGAACTCAGCGTCTGATGCCCCTGACCGGAGCGTCTGATGCCCCCGAAACTGCACAGTTCTTCCGTGGATTCAACCCGATCTCCTCCGAATCAAAAGCTCTAAGGCTTAGACTTGGTATGAGGAGTTTCAAGGAGGTTAGTGAGCTACCCATAAGAGATCATGGCTCGAACCTAACTCCAAATCGGTGAATCGGAAGAATTCAGGGCAAAGGGGATAAAAACCGATTCGAAACAAAAATCGATCGATCTACTAGCTCGTGAGGTTAGAAGTGAATTCCTTCGGTGGAAAGATGTGCCTCACGATCTAGAACAACTCAGTTCAAACGAAATCGAAAATCATTCCTTGGATTGGGAGAACGGAGCAAATCACCGAGAGAACGAAAAGTAAAATGCAAAGAACACAACTCAAAACGCGAATCGATCTCGATTTCCAGCCGAAACTTCTCCACACGAGGAGACAACGAGATTACGGTCTCGTTTCCTCAAAACGCAAATACATAGAGGTATGATTCACCGTCTCTGCGGATCTTAGTAGCTACAGCAGGGATGTGGGAGAGCAGGAAACCCTAAGTGAAAGTAGCAAATGGCTGAGATACGATGGGAGGTGGGTGTCTCCCCCTACTTATCCTAATTCTAGTTCCCACTCTACCCCAACTAATTACAGAGCGAACCAGCTAAACCCTAAGGTTATTCTGTACCAACTCGAAGTAGATGCTGATCTGACGGCCATGCCCGCACAATAGGTAGCTTCGCCTCGACGCGACCTCACCGATTGCCGCCACGTGCCGCCACCGCTCTGCTCGTCCTTTTCACGGACCTCGCCCCCGGTTTTGAGGCCGAAACTGGGAAACCTGTCTTCACGACCAACCCCCGGTTTTGAGGCCCAAACCGGGAAACCCGCCGTCCATCGCCTGAGTTTTGTGGCCCAAACTCAGAAACCTGTCGGCGCCCAGGTTTTGAGGCCCAAACCTGGAAACCGTCCTCAGCCTGAGTTTTGTGGCCCAAACTCGTAAACCGGCCGTACCCAGGTTTTGTGGCCCAAACCTGGAAACCATCCACTGGTGGTTTTTCTGTGACTCAACCACCAAACCGACGTTGTAGAGAGGATGCACCACCCTTGCACCTCGTCCACCAACACATGTCCCCAGGTCCTCGACCCGAGCAACACTGTGCCCCGCAAGTCTCCGCTCGTCGCTGTCTCAGGCTGCCAACCATCACAGCTGATCCTCAGGCCACCAGTCCCTCAGTCCAAGCCTCACGTCCGCCCTTCACCGCTCCCGGTCCATCGGCACGACACGTCTCTACTTGACCTTAACCTTGCCTTCGATCACTGTCTCCGTGCTCGACACCTGCACAACACAAGCCAAAGAACATGCGCATCAAACCAGTTGACAATCACTCATCACTCTAGATCCGGCATACACCCATGTATCCGCAATCTCCCCCTTGATGAGTGCATTGTCAACTACCAACACAAATCATAATGAAGGTAGAAGAAGGAAGAAGAAGGAGAAGTAGAGAACTCGTCCAAATGACCCAAAAGCATAACAAAGCCAGAAGAAGGTCAAGTGAAAGAGCAAAACAACTTGGTCCCCAAAGAAATGGGCAACGGTTCGACGCAACCATGCAAAGCAAAGCTAGCCCTCAAGAAGAGGTAGAAAAGGATCAACACCGCTAGCAGAAAAACTCGATACCAATTGAAATACCAATTCAAATTCAAGCAAAATAGAGCTAGCCCTCAAGAAGAGGCAGAGCGGGCTCAACACCGCTAGCGAGAAAGCTCGATACCAACTGAAAAGCAAAAGAGCTCGATACCAAGTGAAGAGCATATAGGCAAAGTCGCTAGTCCCTCAAGAAAGAGGCAAAGCCTCAAAAGACTAGATACCAAAAATGCTTCGAACCAATTGGAAAAAATGCCCCAAACCAAACGAGCAAACTCTCCCTTCAATAGTGCACATAACTAGGACCATGATTTGTCAAATTGCTCCCCCTTAGTTGATAATGCACTATCAAGCAAATTTCTCCCTTCAAATGCACATGAGTCAAAAATGCAAGTTAGTAGCTTCAGGAATATACTTGATAGAATGAAAGGATGCTCTACAGAGTGCTGAACCGATGACTCAACAAAAGGCATTCATGCCAGCAAAGGCTCAAACGGATCACTAAATACGAAATATGAACATATGAGCAAAGTGAGCAGTTTTACCCATTCAGAAAAGGATGTTCACCACAAAAATTAGCACTGAACATGTATAGACAGGAAGTCAAACAAGTGCTAACCATGTATACAAGGTGAACTACCCCTAGCAAAGTTCAATCATCATGCTATAGAAAGAAACATAGACATGTGTTTTCAGATTTTATCGGAGTTGCAGCGGTGAAATTTCACAAGTTTAAATTCAGCATGTGATTGCGAGAGGTTGAAAACTTGTCATTGCCTAACTTTTCAACCGAGCTAAGCCTATGCATATGCAATCAGAAGCTTAAAGCAACGGTTTCGGTCATACACTATACGGCTCAAGTTTAACTCAACGTGAAATGAGAAACAGTCTCGATACCATTATGTGCTGACAAGCAATCCCATCTCGATCTTTTCAATTCGCTTAAAACTTGGTTCAATTTTTATGACAGAATATGAACATACCAAGCAAGTGAATGACTCAGTACTAGAGACATAGCAACCTAGCATATATGAAAAGGACAAGTGATTTCAACACATTCTACACATGCTAGTTGCCAATCTCAAAGGTGAACAGTTGCAAATTTTAAGTTCATTGAGCATATTCACCATATACAAAATAGCTCAGCTCACAACATGTATTAGTGATCAGAAAGAGCATAAGCTACAAGCATCATCACATAGCATCGGAGCATACTAGATAGAGCATAGATTCATTCTAAGGACTATAGTCATGAAGCTCAGAAAGTAAAGATGCATGAAGAAATGCAAAGACTAATCTACCAGAAACATAAACAAAACGAAAGAAAAAGAGTCAGTCTATGATACAATAGACAAAATGTTTCCCCCATCTAAAAGGGGAAACACACACCAAGCTCACCTCTCAACCTAACAAAGGTTGATTGGTCCAAAGGCTTGGTAAAAATATCTGCCAACTGATGATGAGTATCGACATGGCGAAGGTCAATATCACCCTTCTCATAGTGGTCTCGCGAGAAATGAAAGCGCACATCAATGTGTTTGGTCTTAGAATGCAGCACAGGGTTCTTAGCAACGCTAATTGCACTCGTGCTGTCACAAAGCAAAGGAACTCGGGAAAAGCTCAGACCAAAATCACGCAAAGTGGACATCATCCAAAGAAATTGAGAACAGTAGCTAGCCGCAGCAACATACTCAGTCTTTGTGGTAGACTGGGCGACACTAGACTGCTTGCGAGAAGACCAAGATACAAGAGAAGAACCAATAAACTGACAAGTCCCAGAAGTGGATTTGCGATCAAGTCGGCTACTAGCAAAGTCGGCATCAGAACAACCGCAAAGGGAGAGGGTGGAGGAAGCAGAATACCAAATCCCAAACTCTGGTGTGAAGCATAAGTACCTCATAATGCGCTTGACCGCCTGACGGTGAGAGGTGCGCGGCTGTTGGTAGTTCTTAGCTTCACTAAAGATAGAGCTAGGGAACTATCCCCGGTAACGGCCTAGGAATGCTTGTTGGCACTTGCTAACGTTGTTACTAGGAGTAGACTATGGAGTCTATCCCCGGCAACGGCGTCAAAAGTGCTTGAAGCAAGACCGGTCACTATACCTAAAGGAGTGGAGCTAAAGCAGCTATCTAATAATGCCAAGCGGGGTTGTCAATCCCGACACTAGTAGGAGCTAGCTAGAGAGAATGCAATCTACCAGGAGGAGATTCTGCAAGCGCACAGAACTATCATAGTAGCACTTCGCCTGGGAGTACCAGGTGTCGATTTATTTGATCCCAAGGGAAGGCTAGGGTGGTGTATGAGTTGAGTCAAGGAGGGGATGAGAGTCGAAGAAAAGAGAAAAAGGGAAAAGGGGAGAAGAGAGCAGATGAAAGGCTAGAAAGAATATATGGGTGGCTAGGTAAGGATGATATGGATGGCTAAGGTAAGGTGGATAGATAGGAGGATAAAGGGAATAGGATAACTAAGGGTAACTAAGATAACTAACTACTTACTACTAACTACTTCTAGATAACTACAAAGCAAGATAACTACGAAGCAAGATAGTTATGAAGCAGGGCAGGCAAAAGACAACAAAGCAACTAAGTTGAGTATAGTTTTATTCCTATCTTGTCAAGTATCGAGGCGTACTAGCCTTTACCACTTACTTAGGTTGAATGCTAGCACAACGAGCCTTACTGTTAAACTGGGCCAACTACGTGGTGGAATTCAAGGCGCACAGGGCTATCACCACCTGCTTGCTAGCACAGCTATCCGGGGGTCCAGCCGTATCTGAAGGTAAGTCTATAACTAAGCACGACGCTTAATTATATTCTAACTATCTCTACCCTAAATAGAGACACCCTTGCAGACGTCAGAGCAAACACTTGACTTAATAAGATAAACACTAAACTAACTAAGCAACTTATTGGCAAAGATCAAACACTAAGCTCACTAGAGATTAACTACTATGGCTAAGTGAATTGAACTGTAGGATAGCTAGGCACTCAAGCAATCAATCAAGTATACCACTCAATACTGATAAGTAGAATAAAGTAATACTTGAAATTATGAACTAGAATATAGTAAGTGCTTGAGTAACAAGAGCAAAACCTGAACTGGAGATGAAGGAAGACTCTTCCCAGCTCTAGGACCGATCACTCGCACGCCTCTACTCTTGAGCTAAGCCTTGAGCAGCGCTTCCGCGAGGGCAAGAATGCCTTGCTCTACTAGCTACCTACTTTCCTAAGCTCTCTGAGCTTCTAACCTAACTCTCACTTGCTTCTCATGCTTTGCTTGGGATGGTACTTGGTGTGTGATGGTACCAATGAAGAGGTGCCTCCAGGGGGGTATTTATAGCCCAAATGAGTGAGGGGGGTTCTTATAGTGGGCAGCCAACCGACCTAGGGTTAGGTCAGGTGGCGGACGCCACCCCCTACTGGCGGCCGCCAGCTCCCTGGCCGTTGGATGAACCGCCTCTGCTTCAACGACATCCAGGTGGTTGTCCAAGGTGGTTTGGAGGTCGATTGCATGTCCTAGCAACCGACATTCAGCCTTGATCCACGCCACTCCTCCCTGAGCCGTTCGAAGTCACTGACCTAGTGACCAAGGGCTAGGATTTGGCCTTTGGGAGGTCACACGGATCGGTGACGTGGCAGGGGGTGACACTTGGGCCAACCCAAGTGGCGGGCGCCACTTAGAGGTGGTGGGCGCCACCTAGGGGTGGCGGGCGCCACCCCCCTTAGGCTCATTTGGGCCCTGCTGAGTGGGCTTGGCCTCTGGTGGGTCCATATGTCCAAATTTGGTTCAAATCCTGCATTCAAATAGAATTCTATGGACATGTGGAATTTGGTTAGTTTGAAACCTATTTGACTACATTTCATGCCTTTTTGATGGACTTTAGGGTCAAATGTTGATGGTAAAACAGGTGTTTAAGGACCGTCAACAAGCTCCCCCAAGCAAACCTGTTGCTCGTCCTCGAGCAACAATGCGGTTTAAGCATTGAGCATGAAATGGATAGCAACTTAAGATGTCTGCAAGTGCATATTGTATAGTGAGAAATAACTTAGCATATATCATTAATCATAGCAATGTGGAGCTTATAGCTTTTCACTTCAAACATGCAAGAGTGAAATAAAGTAGTAGATAGGAAACTTTTATCTTGCTTAGGTTTGACTAGGATTCTGTCTGGAGGTTTTTCAAGGTTTTCAAAAGATAACAACTTGCTTAAGTCCTCCAAGATTCACTCAATCACTCAATGGTGTTTAAATCCTCACTTAGGCCAAAATGTAGCCTCTCCTATTTCTAAGGAATGATATGTGGAGTTATAGGTAGGCTAAGAACCATGAGCAAATTGCCTGATGTTTATTGCTAAGCTAGACACTCAGATCATAAGGAGCAGTAAATCATAAAAATTGATCAAGATGTGCATGTGTGGTTATGTGGGAGTGTATAGAGAAATTTATGGATACATGACTACTGGAGAACAGGCCTTTAGCCCCGGCCCATTTTGGCCTTTAGCCCCGGGCATGGAGCCGGGGCTAAGGAATCGGGACTAAAGGCCCCGGGGCTAAGGAATCGGGACTAAGGGCCCCGGGGTTAAAGGGGGGACCTTTAGCCCCGGATGGTAATACCAACCGGGACTAAAGAGGTCTCCAGCCGAGCCACGGTGGCTGGCTTCTTTAGTCCCGGTTGGTATTACCAACCGGGGCTAAAGAGGCCGCTGCTTTTTTCTTTTTTCTTTTTCTTTTCTTTTCAATTGGTTATTGTTTTTGGTTTTACAATTACATTACGTTTTGTAATACGTATTCTTCGCTGCTAATATATTCCATTAGGCCGGTTTCAAATACGTATTCTTCGCTGCTAATAAATATATATATAAACACATAAAATTTACAATTACACACAAATGAAATATGAAACTATATACATATATATTATAGAGCTATCTATACATATGTACATAAAATATACAACATTATCCATCATGCATCCTTAACTTGATATTTACAACACAAATATTGTCCTGACTTAGAGGTCATACAAGTGTTCATCTTGGTTTGGCTTCATTGGTTCGTCTTTGTTAAACCAATACTCGGTGCCAGACTTAAGGACATGGTCATTAAGGAAGCCCGCGATGGTCTCTTGAATTGCTTTGAGGCGGACCTTATCCATCACCTGGTTCTTCAACCATGTCTCCTTCAATTTGGATTAAAAGAAAAAGAAAGTATTAACATACATAATATTTATGTAAAAGCAACAAAAAATGAAATAAATTTATTTACATGTTACGTACTTGCTGACTCTGTAGAGTTCTTTTTTCATACACCATTGCCTAGCCAACAAATATAGTTGCTCATCAATATTGTTATCACCTAGACATTCTTTTCGAAACCAAGTGCTAAAAGTATTCATGTGCTCACGTGTAATCCAAACTTCATTCTTCCCAGGAAATTGGGATCGTAGGAACTCCTTGTGTAGCTCGATATATGGATCCACCACTGATGAGTTTTGAAGAACTGTGTAGTGCGCTTTATTGAAATAATCGTTCCCCGTACCGATATATGTTTTCTTCCCTAGTGTCCCCTTTCCACACAGCCTCCCCTCGTGTCTTGATTCAGGAACACCAATCGGGTCAAGGTCAGGAATAAAGTCAACACCGAACTCTATGACCTCCTCTGTCCCATAGCCCTTGGCGATGCTTCCTTCTGGCCGAGCACGTTGGTGAACATATTTTTCAGTACTCCCATGAAACTATCGAAGAGGAACATGTTGTGTAGGAACACAGGACCGAGAATATGAATCTCCTTGACCAGGTGAACTAGGAGGTGTGTCATGATATTAAAGAAGGATGGAGGGAACACCAACTCAAAGCTCACAAGACATTGAACCACATCATTCTGTAGAGTAGCTAGTTCTAATGGATTAATTGCCTTCTGTGAAATTGCATTGAGGAATGCACATAGCTTCACAGTGGCCAGACGTACATGTGGAGGTAGAATTCCTCTTAAAGCAACCGGAAGCAATTGCGTCATAAGCACGTGGCAGTCATGCGACTTTAAGTTTAGGAATTTCTTCTCTTGCATATTTATTATTCCCTTTATATTGGAGGAGAATCCAGATGGGACCTTGATGCTGTTTAGGCATTCAAACATGATTTCCTTCTCTTCATTGCTAAGAGTGTTGCTAGCAGGTCTTAAGTAATGGCGTCCATCATCCGTCTTCTCTGGATGTAGGTTGTCTCATTCTTTCATGCGCTGCAACTCTTGTCGTGCTTCAAGTGTATCCTTAGACTTCCCATACACACCCATGAATCCTAGAAGGTTGACACAAAGATTCTTTGTCAGGTGCATCACGTCGATCGCGTGGCGGACCTCTAGTACATGCCAATAGGGTAGCTCCCAAAATATTGACTTCTTCTTCCACATGGGTGCGTGTCCCGTAGCGTCTTTCGGAATAGGTTGACTGCCCGACCCCTTTCCAAAGACAACTTTCACATCCTTGATCATCTCAAGTACATCTTCCCCAGTTCTGTTGCGAGGCTTGCTCCGGTGGTCCGTCTCACCTTTAAAATGCTTGCCTTTCTTTCTAACCTGGTGATTCATAGAAAGAAATCGATGATGCCCAAGGTACACTACCTTTCTACATTTTTTCAAATATACACTATCCATGTCATCAAAACAATGTGTGCATGCATTATATCCCTTGTTTGACAAGATTACTTAGAGCAGGCCAATCATTGATTGTTACGAACAACAATGCTCGTAGGTCAAAGTGTTCCTGTTTGTAATCATCCCACACACGTACACATGATTTACTCCATAAAAGTAGGAGTTCCTCATCTAATGGCCTCAGGTATACATCGATATCGTTGCCAGGCTGCCTCGGGCCTTGGATGAGCACTGGCATCATAATGAACTTCCGCTTCAAGCATAACCACGGAGGAAGGTTGTACATACATAGAGTAACAGGCCACGTGCTATGACTACTGCTCTGTTCCCCAAAAGGATTCATCCCGTCTGTACTTAAACCAAACCTTAAGTTTCTAGCGTCTTTTCCAAATTCCGGGAATTCTCTGTCTATTGCTCTCCACTGGGACCCATCTACAGGGTGTCTCGACATGTTGTCTACCTTACGGTCTTCTTTGTGCCATCACACCAACTTTGCATGGTCCTTGTTTCTGAACAGACATTTCAGGCGTGGTATTATAGGAGCGTACCACATAACCTTGGCAGGGATTTTCTTTCGGGGACGTTCTTCACCCTCAACATCGCCAGGGTCATCTCGCCTGATCTTATATCGTGACGCTTTACATACAGGGCATTCATCCAAATTCTCGTACTCCTTACCACGGTACAGGATGCAGTCATTAGGGCATGCATGTATCTTCTGGATTTCTAAACCCAAACGACAGACGACTTGTTTTGCTTCGTACGTAGTGCCGGGTAATTCGTTAGGCTTCGGAAGCATCTTTTGTTTTATAATCTTCAATAATTGTCCAAATGCCTTGTCAGATACACCATTTTGTGCCTTCCATTGTAGCAACTCAAGTGTTGTACCCAACTTTTTTTGTCCATCTGCAGCAGACGGATATAGTAATTTCCTTTGATCCTCTAGCATACAGTCAAACTTAGCCTTCTCCTTTTCACTTTCGCAATCTCTTTGTGCATCACGAATGACATCACCAAGAGCATCATCTTCAGCGAGTGTGTCTTCTGCACTTGCCTTTTCTTCACCTTCCCCCATTGCAGTATCACCAAAGTCACAGTATTGAGCAATAATGCCATCGTCAGGGTCCGATTGTTCGTCTTCACCTTCTTCCATCATAACCCCAGTTTCTCCATGCTTCGTCCAACAACTATAGTTTGGCATCAAACCCGACTTGAACAAGTGTGAGTGAAGACTCCTTGAGCTAGAATATTCCTTCGAATTATTACAAAGGGCACATGGGCAGCACATAAAACCATTCCACTTGTTTGCCTCGGCCACTCTTAAAAAATAATGCACGCCATCAATGAACTCTTTTGAGCGACGATCGGCATTGTACATCCAGTGACGTGTCATCGTCTGCATTATATGACATATCACATAATTATATCTCTCATTCTTATAAACAAATGAAATTATAAAATGACTGGCATGAAATTTAGTAAGAATCACTGGTGGCATAAAAGTAGTAGCAGTTGAACTTGTCTAATTAATTATTACATCAAGATAACAGTGCAGCCTAATCCACTTGGCCACAACCAAAGCAACTAACAACACCTGCACATTTTTCCCACATCACAGTCCAACAAGATGGACTGCCTGCCACTCCAACCTGATAGGAAGGTAAGGTAGGGGTAGGTGCAGTAGGAATTGAGTTGATTCTTGAGTTGAAAGCCTCTAGAGCTGCAGAAGCTTCCTCAAAAGACTTGTACTTTTTATGCACAGCTCCTTTAACTTTGAGGACATACTGACTGCACTCGGCCCAGCTGGTGTAAATACCTGGCTTGGTGCCTTCGAAAACAACATACCAAGTAGGCATCCTTATGCATTTTGTAAACTAAAGTATTATATATTTCTAATTTCTGTAAACAAATAATTTAACTGATCTCTATTTCTCCAAAATAATAAAATAAACTAATTAAACTGGTCACATTTTGTAAACTAAAGTATTATATATTTCTAATTTCTACAAACAAATGATTTAACTCATCTCTATTTCTCAAAAAAAAACTAATTAAACCGGTCACATTTTGTAAACCAAAGTATTATATATTTCTATTTTTTGTCAACAAATGATTTAAATGATCTCTATTTCTCTAAAAGATTAAAATAAACTAATTAAACGGTCATATTTTGTTTTTAGAGTAATAATTTGAACTATCAAGTCAATGAACTCAAAATAGCTAGAAAAATAAAAAACTTAAGCTAGTAACCTTTCAAGGAGTCGATGGCGATGTAGATGTGATGAAATAAATCAATCGCTGGAGATGTGTTAACAAACAAAAATCACCGGAGAAGAGAGCAAACAAGCAAGCAAGTGACTGAGTGAAGAAAAATGAAGACAGGAGCTCGGGCACGGCTGGAGGTGGAAGAACAGTTCAAATATAGGGAGGGACATTTAGCCCCGGTCCTTATTCCCAGCCGGGGCTAAATGTTGGCATTTAGCCCCGGCTGGGTACACCAACCGGTACAAAACCTTTTAGTCACGGTTGGTGTTACCAACCGGGGCTAAAGATGCCTACATTTAGCCCCGGCTGGATACACCAACCGCGGCAAAACCTTTAGCCCCGGTTGGTGTTAGCAACCGGGTCTAAAGGCCGGTCTTTAGCCCCGGTTGGTAACACCAACCGGGACTAAAGGCCCCTCTGACAATTGAGCCGTTGGGCTGGGGAACTTTAGCCCCGGTTGGTGTTACCAACCGGGGCTAAAGACCTTTCTAGTCCCGGGCGCAAATTTTTCCGTGACTAAAGCTGATTTTGCAAATCGTTCAAAGGCCTGTTCTCTAGTAGTGCATAGTGAGTAGACAAAAGATGTGTCCTCACATTTTCTTAGGACATAGTCCTCTTTTGAGCTACTTTGCTCACTTTTTTTTTCAGGACATAGTCCTTTCTTGAGCTACTTTGCTCATTTTTCTCTCTCTCTTTTAGCTCTAGATTTCCCCAGACATCTATAGGAAAGGATTTTTTTGAAATGAGTAGGGAAAGGGAGAGAAATGCTTATTCCCAGTGTAGGAATAGCATAAGGCTAGCAATGGGATGTTTGGCAGGGTACTGCATATCTCCGGTGTAGAGAATAAGCAATTTATTTGGTGGTTGCAAACTTCCAAAGTGGAAAGTAGGCAAATTATGGTGGGTGTGCGTGAATCTTGATTCAAAAGATATGATAAGCTTCTCTACTAAGATCTATGAGATCTAACAAAGCTCAACACAAACAAAGCTCTTTGTAGTTTTGACTAATGACTAACAAATATTTGGCTGGTGGTGGGATGAGATAAAATCTAGGAGGAACTTTTAGCATGGTTTTCATAATTTTTAAAAGAAATCCTCCAGATTAGGTCCTAGTTTCACCTTAGCAAGTTTAAAGAATTACTCCATTTCTTACTAACTTTATTCACTAAGCATGATTTCAGTTAAAGCATGTGCAACCCACAAAAGCTACAACTTAGATAAGACTAGTTATTCAAACTGTAACAATAGCATTTGCATGACATATTTCAAATCTTATTCAGGTTTCAACTTGTTTAAGCAGATTTTCTCAATTTTACTCATGGAGTGGTTATTTAGGCAAGCATGTGACATTCAAAAGATATAGAATTTAAGAACTGAATGTAAAGTGTAGGCTTGAAACATACCTTATCAGAGCGGGAGTCTCCCCCAAGCTAGCTTCTTGCTTGGTGAAAGATCTTCTTCGTCTCAGTCGGAGCTCTTGTTCTCATTTTATTAAAAAGGGAAACTATCTAATGTTGTGAAAAGGGAAACAATCCTATTTTGATATTTTATTGTTCTAACTAAGTTAACATATACCTATGCATAAAACTAATGATAACTGATTTTTTTAGTTTCATGCATGACATATGTTATTTATTCGAAAAAAGGGAAAATTGAAGGGAAAAATTTAAAATAAAACCATACCTTAGGTCCATGGAATTTCATCCTTATCGGGTGGATCTTCTTCCTTGGGCACTTCTTCTCTTAGTACTCCATCAAGTTCTTCTTCTTTTGGCACCCCTCCCATGATATGTGAATCACACAACTCAGGAGGTGGTTCTTTCTTTCTGCTCCACCTTGTTCTTGGGCGTCTCTTTTTGGTACGAACGGGTTTTGCTTCCTGCATGTTAGCGGCATATGTGGGGCCTCGGGAGAAAGAGAATATTTCCATCCTCCCTCCTAATGTCATTTGAATTTTACCACTTCCCACATATATGCAGGCATCAACAGTGTTCAAGAAGGGTCTACCTAAGATTAGAGGTACATCTTTCCTATTTCCCATATCTAGTATTATGAAATCAGTAGGAACATAGGAACCTCTAATATGAACAGGTAAATCATTAACTATTCCTTCTACATAACAAGTGGATTGATCAGCTAGCACAACACAGGCAGATGTGGATGTCATGGGTGGAAAGAACGAGTTTTCATAGAAATCTTTAGATAAAATGTTGACACTCGATCCTAAATCACACATGACATTTTTAAAGACTTCACCAAAGATTGAGTATCTAATTATGGCACTACCAGGATCACCCTTTTTAACAGTCATGGTTTGATCTTCATAATAGTTAAAATATTTTATTTCAACCATATTAGCAGTTTCCATGTCAGGTTTAGCAGGAATTTTGCCAGATTCAAAAGATGGTATGATAGCAGCAAGTCAAGCTAATTGGGTTTCTAATATCTTATTAAAGCTAAGTTGATTTTTCAGAGCAGATGAGAAATCTTCCAATTTAACATTTATTTTCTCAAGGATTTTATCATTCGCCATTAATCTCTCTTTCAAGAAATCAGTAGTTTTACCTTGTGTGTAAACTAAATTCTTCAAGAATGAGAAATCATCAGAATTATGAAAATTAGAGCGAGGGAATGAATTGTTACCTTGAGAATTGGAGTGCTGATTCCATCCTTGATTCTGTTGACGGAAACCGTTACTGTTGTTGATGAAGTTCAAATCTTCATGCAGCTCGGAGCAGTGGCTCCCAGAATGTCCGGTTTCTCCACAGACTTCACAAGTCATGTAGGATTCCAGAGATTGGACACTCTCTTGTTTGTTCATCTACTCACAGCTGTCCAGCTTCTTTGCCAGTAGGTTCATCTTGGCCACGATCATGTCGGCCTCCTTAAGGGAATGTATACCTCGTTTACGGGGCTCTAGTATTTTGTCATTCCATCCTTGGTTTGACACCATCTTCTCTATGAGAGCCTTAGCATCTGCAACATTTAGAGAAAAGAATGCACCGCTGGCGGCGGCTTCCAAATGGCTTCTAGAGAGAGGGGTTAGGCCATGGTAGATGTTCTGGATCAATAGCCAGTCCTCCATACCATGGTGCGGACAAGCAGCGACGTACTCTTGCAACCTCTCCCAAGCTTCGGGAATAGATTCCTCGACTTGTTGCGTAAAGCTGGAGATTTTGTTGCGAAGAGCATTTGTCTTGCCCATCGGAAAGAATTTAGCGAGAAAAGCATTGGAACACTTGTCCCATGTGTCTACAGCGTTGCGATCGGTATAGAACCATTGCTTCGCTTTCCTAGCAAAGAGAAAGGAAAGAGACGAAGACGGATGACTTCTTGGGTTATCCCCTTAATGGTGAAGGTGCCGCAAATCTCCAAGAATTGTTGGAGGTGAGCATTGGCATCCTCATGAGCCTTGCCACAGAACGGGCTAGCTTGGACCATCGTGATCAGAGCCGGTTTCAACTCAAAATTGAGGTTGGCATCGATCACGTCTGGTCCTATCGCTACATTAGCGGCAGAAGGAGCAGAAAATTCACGAATGGTCTTGTTGGCCATCGTGAAGATAGAACGAGATAAGAAAGAAAGAAGTTGAAGAAGATGAAGGAAAAAGATAAGAAGAACTAAGGAAAGAAAGAATGGGGTAAGATGGGATTCACTAAGCGGAAGTTTAAGCGAAGATAAATTCGACACGGACTCAACCGATAAACCGATTGCCTTCCCCGGCAACGGCGCCAGAAATGCTTGTTGGTAGTTCTTAGCTTCACTAAAGATAGAGCTAGGCAACTATCCCCGGTAACGGCCCAGGAATGCTTGTTGGCACTTGCTAACGTTGTTACTAGGAGTAGACTATGGAGTCTATCCCCGGCAACGGCGTCAGAAGTGCTTGAAGCAAGACCAGTCACTATACCTAAAGCAGTGGAGCTAAAGCAGCTATCTACTAATGCCAAGCGGGGTTGTCAATCCCAACACTAGTAGGAGCTAGCTAGAGAGAATGCAATCTACCAGGAGGAGATTCTGCAAGCGCACAGAACTATCGTAGTAGCACTTCGCCTGGGAGTAACAGGTGTCGATTTATTTGATCCCAAGGGAAGGCTATGGTGGTGTATGAGTTGAGTCAAGGAGGGGATGAGAGTCGAAGAAAAGAGAAAAGGGAAAAGGGGAGAAAAGAGGAGATGAAATGCTAGAAAGAATATATGGGTGGCTAGGTAAGGATGATATGGATGGCTAAGGTAAGGTGGATAGATAGGAGGATAAAGGGAATAAGATAACTAAGGGTAACTAAGATAACTAACTACTTACTACTAACTACTTCTAGATAACTACAAAGCAAGATAACTACGAAGCAAGATAGTTATGAAGCAGGGCAGGCAAAAGACAACAAAGCAACTAAGTTGAGTATAGTTTTGTTCCTATCTTGTCAAGTATCGAGGCGTACTAGCCTTTACCACTTACTTAGGTTTAACGCTAGCACAACGAGCCTTACTGTTAAACTGGGCCAACTACGTGGTGGAATTCAAGGCGCACAGGGTTGTCACCACCTGCTTGCTACCACTGCTATCCGGGGGTCCAGCCGTATCTGAAGGTAAGTCTATAACTAAGCACCACGCTTAATTATATTCTAACTATCTCTACCCTAGCTTTGAATAGAGACACCCTTGCGGACGTCAGAGCAAACACTTGACTTAATAAGATAATCACTAAACTAACTAAGCAACTTATTGGCAAAGATCAAACACTAAGCTCACTAGAGATTAACTACTATGGCTAAGTGAATTGAACTGTAGGATAGCTAGGCACTCAAGCAATCAATCAAGTATACCACTCAATACTGATAAGTAGAATAAAGTAATACTTGAAATGATGAACTAGAATATAGTAAGTGCTTGAGTAACAAGAGCAAAACCTGAACTAGAGATGAAGGAAGACTCTTCCCAGCTCCAGGACCGATCACTCGCACGCCTCTACTCTTGAGCTAAGCCTTGAGCAGCACTTCCGCGAGGGCAAGAATGCCTTGCTCTAGTAGCTACCTACTTGCCTAAGCTCTCTGAGCTTCTAACCTAACTCTCACTTGCTTCTCTTGCTTTGCTTGGGAGGGTACTTGGTGTGTGACGGTACCAATGAAGAGGTGCCTTCAGGGGGGTATTTATAGCCCAACTGAGTGAGGAGGGTTCTTATAGTGGGCAGCCAACCGACCTAGGGTTAGGTCAGGTGGCGGTCGCCACCCCCTACTGGCGGCCGCCAGCTCCCTGGCTGTTGGATGAACCGCCTCTACTTCAACGGCATCCAGGTGGTTGTCCAAGGCGGTTTGGAGGTCGGTTTGGCCAACGACATGATCCTCGACGCTCTGAAGAAGCGCCTCTACCAAAAGGACGAGAAGCACCCTAGTCGCTGGATGCGCGAGCTCCCCTCCGTGCGCTGGGGTCTCCGGACTCAACCCAGCCGCAACACCAACATTTCACCATACTTCATGGTCTTCGGCTCCGAAGCCGTCATCTCCGCCGATGTCGTCTTCCGCTCTCCGCGCATTGAAAACTACAATGAGGAAGCCTCCGACCAGGCTCGCTGCGACGACCTCGACCGCCTTGAACAAGAACGGCTGGCATCTTGCCTCCGCACCGCCAAGTACCCTGAAGGTGTTCGCCGCTACTACAACCGCAACGTAAAAGATCGATCTTTCGTTATCGGCGACCTCGTCCTCAAGCGGAAACTCAAGACCAACGGCCTGCACAAACTATCATCACACTGGGACGGCCCCTACATGGTGAAGGAGGTCACCCGACCAGGCGCCTATCATCCTGCCGACCTCGAAGGCATCGACGTGCCCAACTCCTGGAGTATCGAGCACCATAGAAAATTCTACGCTTAAGAGACGGCTCGCCGACCTCTCCACCCGTCTACGGACGGCTTGCCGACATCTCCACACGTCTTCGGACGGCTCGCCGACCTGTCCACCCGTCTACGGATGGCTCGCCGACATCTCCACCCGTCTCCAGATGGCTCGCCGACATCTCCACCCGTCTACGGACGGCTCGCCGACATCTCCACCCGTCTCCGGACGGCTCGCTGACATCTCCACCCGTCTCCGGATGGCTCGCCGACATCTCCACCCGTCTCCGGACGGCTTGCCGACCTCTCCACCCGTCGCCGGATGGCTCGCCGACATCTCCACCCGTCTACGGACGGCTCGCCGACCTCTCCAACTCGTCTATAGACGACTCGCCAATTTCTCCAAACAGCCTCGCTGATGCTAAAAGAGACTCAGAGCAGGGGCTACTGTAACCACCGGACGCGTGCATGAGCGCCCGCCCTCTGCGCTACGGCAGCCAATAGTCCTCCCAAGTGATGTCCCGACCTCTCTAAGAGTGCATGAGCGCCCGCCCTCTGCGCTATGAAGGAAAGGCTAAGCTTGGGCTGAGACCTCCGGAGGCTATACGTCCAGTGCCTGTATGCGCCGGTTATGCGCACGTTCTCCATTCGGTCTTCAAGCAGCTTGACTAATGTCGATGAAAACTCAAAGCCGGGGCTATTGTCACCATCGGACGTGTGCATGAGCGCCCGCCCTCTGCGCTACGGTGGCCAACAGTTCTCCCAGGAGACGTCCTGACCTCTCTATGCGTGCATGAGCGCCCACCCTCTGCGCTATGAAGGAAAGGCTACCTTGGGCTGAGAATTCTGAGGTTATAAGCTCAGTGCCTCGTGTTCGCGCCACCCACGCGCTCGACGACGGTCGCAATTCGCCCATGTCACGCCACGATTGAGCCTCTCGGAAAAGTCCCTGGTCGTGGTACCTCCCTACACGTGCATGAGCGCCCGCCCTCTGCGCTATGGGATGCCAGCAGAGGTTCCTTGGGCGACGCCCTTGACTCCTACGCGCAAACGAGCTCCGCGCTCTACGCTATGGATCCTGGGATAACCCAAGGCCGAACTGTTCATCGCTATGGCTCACGACTATTGGGTCTGCGGAATTCGGGGACGAACAAAACACGCCAACCCGCTTCAAGTTTTGATTCAGTTCACCCTAGAGTCTATTTATAGACTATCTCGTAATATACATACCACTGGTGTCCAGCACCGAACAAGTCTACACCTCCGACGAGGGCTTCGGCGGCAGGCTCGGCCTCCTCCTCCAGGCGCTCCATCTCGGCCTCCGACGTGTTCGCCGCAAAGCCTGCGCCCAGCCTCGACATCTCCATCCGCGGATAATGCGAACGAAGAATGGCAAGGCCATGAGCCGCCACACTTTGCGTCGCCGCCTTGGTGTACGCCTGGAAGTGCCCCCATAGGCCACGCGCCTTCTGGACGACATGGTCGCTGATCCACCGCTCCCTCTCCGCAGGGAAGAAAGGCTTCTCATCGATGCACTGCACCAACGGGGCCACCTCCTCCGCCAGCGACCAGAAGCGCTCATGGTAGCCATCAATACGTCGCTGCAGATCTGCAAATTGCATTTTCACATTTTCCCGGTAAACTGCAAACGCCAAAACAAAGGGTAAGACGACTACCACCTCCGACCACGCTTCACCAAGGAGACTTACCGGCGTGCTTGGCCTGCCACTTCCGCACCTCCTCGTCGGACTTCGCCTTCTCCTCGGCCAGGAGACGCTTCTCCTCGCCCACCTGCATCACCTCTGCGAAGACAACTCCACGATTCAGGACACCGACCAGATGGCGTACCAAGCAAAAGGGAGTATAGCGTCGTCAACTTACGTGCGGCAAACTCGTCGGCCTTATCAGCCCGCAGGTGAAGCTGGAAATTCTCCTGCCCTTGCTCCTGGATGATCTCCTCAAGCTTCCGAGAACGTGCGTGGGCATCCTCCAGATGCGCCTCCAAGCTAGCGAACTGGCCCTCAACGCGCTTTACCTGCGCCCGGAGCCGCTCGTTCTCCTCGGCCATCCGTGCCATCCGGTCAATGGCGAGCTTACGCTCTTCCCCGACCTTCAATAGGTGATGCAGGCAAACGACGACCAGAATGAACAAAAGCCATTTAAAGGTAAACAATGAAAGGTAAACAATGAAAGGTAAACTTGCCCACCTGGATCTTCTCCAGCAACCTCGACGCGTCTCCGATGACGGCGCCTGTCGCCGCGCTCGCCGCCTCGTCGTCAACCTCGACGACCTCGTCGCCATCAACGCGGAAGCGGCGGATAGGACATCGATGCGGGTCCTCCTCCGGATGCTCGACCTCCTCGATCTTCGGCGAGGAAGGCACTGTCACCTTCCTCTTCGTCCCCCGGGCGCGACGACCCAAGGACCCGGCCACCGGCGCCGCAGCACTTCCCGCCGCGCCGCCTCCTCCAGAACTACCCCCAGGCGTTGGGGACGCCCGCTGCTCCGCCCCCCGAGGCTCGGGGACTCTGGACACCTCAACATCCTCCGCCGCCTTCGACGCCTCTTCCGGCGCGACCGACTTTGCCGACTCACCAATGTCAGCCTCCACCGGAGGGCTCGCCTCCCTCCGACCACGACCCTCGGCGTTCGGCACCTCTTCGGCATCCGCCGACCTGAAAAAGCCATCGACATGTCATCAACGCCTAGATCGGACCAGGGTAAGAATCATGAGATGAGCAGGGGATACTTACAGGCCTGACACCTTCCTCTCTCGAGAGAACCGACGAGAGCGTGGACGTGCACCACTACCTGCGGACTCCTCCTGCGGCTTGGGCGCACCGGTCGCCCCGCCAGATCACTCCCGTGTCTCCGACGCCCATTCCAGCGTTCCTGTTGCCTTCGGCTTCGGCTTCGCCTTTGCCGCTCCGCCTCCACACCCCGCCGAGGACCCCTGCCCAAAGCGGGCACTCAGCGGGATTTCATCCCCACTGTCAGATGCGTCGTCCGACCAGTCGAGGACCACGCGGCGACGCTTCGCCGCCTCTTCGTCAATGGTGAAGGCGTCGCCGATCTCCAGCGACACCTTCTTCTTCTTTTTCGCACGGGCGGTCGGGCGCTTTCCCTTCGGGTCAGCGCGGGCTCGTCGCCCCCAAGACCGGGGCTCGGGGACTTGGCTCCCCTCATCCCCGCTGTCTTCGATCTCCTCTGTTGGGGGAAAGGACCCTCGGCAGTGACGTCATGCAGGCCGAATCAGGAGACGACCCTCGGGTGCCCCGCGGGCCTTCGTGAATACCCTTGTGTTTGTCAAGTCCCTCGAGTCGCCTTTTATCTAACCCTCGAGCGCTGGCCCAACCCTCGGGATGTTTAACAATTCTTGCAGGTTAAAGGCGTGCGGAACACTGGAGGCGACCCTCGCACGTCCCGCACACCATCGCTAGGAGGCTTAGGCTCCACGGATGGCGAGCGGACGCGGACCTCGCGACTGGAAGGATGATTTCACAAGCCGGAGATCAACCCTCGCGTTCTCGCGAGGGTGAACGCGAGCCGGGTGGCGGCGGACGTATGGAAGGCTAGCTAGGGTTTCTGTACCGACTGTGTTTGTACGATTCTGCCCTTCCGTTGTACAGCGTAAAGGAATCTTTCTTGTGCCCTTCTGTAATTTGGTCTATGCCCCTTGGTATTCCCTATAAATACTAGGGGATGAATAGTGTAATAGGGATGATTTTTTGGGGGAATAGAGCTACAATACCATTGTTCTAATCTTCTCGTACCCTCGTGTTTAGTTTTGACGACCGGCCATCTTCGCCGCTCCCCTGCGTGTGAGCGGGGGTAAGGCAAGTGTGTTACCAATAGTTTGGCGCCGTCCATGGGGACAAAATGGCAGGAAATAGAAGAGCGTCCTCAACCAGAGACAACCGCACAACCAGAGAGGCCGCGGTGACAGTCCAACCTGTAGAAGAAAATGTGGAACCTTCGGAAGAAGAAGAAGTCACCCCAGGGACAGAGGTCCCAGGATCTCACGCTCGGCTAGTACCACAGCCGCACCCGCACACCTCCGGAGGAGGTGGAAGAGGAGTTGGGCCTCGAGGCTTTGGACAGGCTCCAAGCTGAGTTACAGGAGAAGAAAAGGCGCCTAGATCAGCTTGAAAGGCACAACCGGCTGCGCGCCATCAGGCAAAGGGCGGATGAAGCGAGGGAATAGCTTCGCCGAATGGAGGAGTCCCTCGCGGCAGCTGATGTAACAGAACCGACCAATTTGCACCAGATTAAGAACCGAGATCTCCGCTATTCGCAAAGATCATCAAGTACTTAAGCTCGTACAAACCGGGTAGTCCGGAAATCTCGAGGGATTTCAAATCATTTCAACATTCAGCCAAGATCGTACTAGTTCAATGACATGCTCACAAGTTACATCACAGTTGTACATAGTTCAAATACATCGGAGTTCGAAACAATATTACAAACCATAGTTTTGAATAGTAGCGGAAGCAACATAGACTTAAAACATAAGTTCAATTGTTCTCAATACAGTGCCATCAGTCTGACCAGGCCCACAAAAGCATCAGATAAGATAAGTGGTGACCATGCTCTGGTCTAATCCTCTCCCGTGACCGGGTACAGGCAGTTCTCGCAGTAACCAAAGAAGCATTGGCCATCTGCAACAACAAGGAAATAAAACCCTAAGTACAAGAAGGTACTCAGCTAGACTTACCCGTCATAAACCAGAAATAATGAGACTCCAAGGATCGTGTAGGCTATATAGGTGGGGTTGGCTACACATACTCCTTTGCATGAAAGCTTTTGTAAGTAAAACTCATTTAGGGTGTTGGCAGTTACTTTTCATAATTAATTCTACATTACTAGATTTGCAACTGACTAAGGCAAACACTTGAGTAACTAATCAAACAAGAGAGACTATTTCATCAATAGCCTTTCAGATTCATCATTAAACCATCTTTAGTTCTATAAATTCTACGGGTGATGATCTACAGTCAATTGCTCACTGTCCAGGAGCAATGGCGATTATAATCGATTCCTACCCAGCTGGGGATAAAATGTCGCACACTCACCCGATCACACCTTGCCAGGTAGCCGTTGGCTTCCACTCAGGAGATTCGAGAACACAATTCGCGTGACGGCCATGGGCCCTTCTACACCGGGGGTTATCTCAGGGCCAGGTCGCTCAAGCTATAACTGCCCACGGTCATGCCAGGTCGATCAGGCCCTGCCTGCCCTCGAACCATGCCAGGTTGATAGGAATAGTTGCCCACGGTACAGCTGAGGCCCTGGGTGTTAGGCATCAACATCTCCATCACCGGCTCGAATAACCTTACTCGGCTTCACGGGAGGTACTCAGACCTACTCCGTTAAGTGATTGACGCGTTCAATTTGACTGAAGGGACATTCCCGAACGGGTCCTATGTGACACAGACGGGACACTACTAGCACACAGAACTCATGTTCTGCTGCTCTTACATCCCGCCTCTGTCTCAAATTAATTATCACATGGTTATCTCTATGATAGCACAGGCTAATCATGATCAGTATCCACCTAATGCGGGAGACAGGAAATCACCCGGCTTTTACCGATCTAAGCAAGGCTAAGCAGATATCGAGCCTAGACCTAAACAGGGATATCAAGATATATTGCCGGCGGACAAGGATAAGTAATAATGCATCAACGGTAGCAATAAACTCCTATGACCTAATGCAACATTCATCATCAGGTTAATTGTAAGACATTTGCAAACCGTAGGAGTTAGAATGCTCCGGGGCTTGCCTTTCTCAAAGTCCGACGGGCGGTGGTCGCGACACTCGGGTAGTTCCTCGGCGTCAGGTCCTCCGGTCTCCTCGGTCAGCGTCTCCTCCTGGCTGGGTTCTTCTTGGGCTGACTGATTCTGTGTCTCCTCCGTCGATCCTGTATGATGCATAATATGTATAAATAGGATGAATGCACATAGAATGCATATGCGATGCACAAGATTACAACAATCAGGAGATAAGCACATGTCATCTACTGCATTCTCTTCAATAAGATAGTCAACATCATCCTAAAGTTTATAAAAGACTCTAACACCTAACCAACCACTTAATACTCCATAACTAACCTGTTAAGCTACGTAACCACCACAACAAGACTTACTTAATGAATTTATTTTCCTCTAATTACTTGCTGAAATAAATTCATTTGATTAAGCCTACAACAGCAACCCATCATAGACAGCTTCCAAAAAATCTACAAAAATTACCATAAATTAATACTATGCAGAACAGTCCACTCTCAAAATTTTAGGTCATTTGAATTTAAGCATTGTCCCCTATGAAAAGGACAAATATTATGGTAAAAAGGTGCTTTGAACTACACATCCTAACAGAAAGTGTCAAACAACAGATTTCATATTTTTCTTGGAAACTTCTTAGCACAAGAGCAGTCTACAAAAATTATCAGGTTCATACTCATCATATTTTAATTACTACGAATTTCACAAGAAAGCAGCATTTAACCAAATTAAAAGCTAATGCAAAAACATTTCACAAAACAACTTCATATTATATTTTTCCCTGAAACTACTCATCTATACAAACCTAACAAAACTGGAATCACATTTTTCTGAGTTATACAAAATTAGTTATGCATTTTCCAAGTTAACAACAATTTCTTAGATTAAAGCAAACTGCATATAAAAGTATCACTAAAAATGCATTTAACAATTTTCACAGATAGATCTACTGATGCTTAACACAACAAAATTTGTTGCACAGGATTTGGACTTAAAATGAGCCTTGAATGAATTTTTGAAGCCTTTACATAAATTCTGGAAACTCATTTTTAAAGAAAACCCTACCTTAAACGCTACGGACACCCGGAAAAAGGCACCCGCAGACACAAGCGAAAAAAGCTACGCGCACCCGGCTATCCCGAGCGTTACTGCACCCAGACTCCTCTCCTTCTCACTGCCAAATGGGACCCGCTGGTCAGTGACCCCACACGTCAGCGGTCAACGGGCCCACGTGCCAAAGGCAGCGAGCCTCCGCCGGAGTTGACCGGCTCTAGCTCGCCGGCGGCGAGGTTTCCGGTGACACCAACCCTACCACTAGACTCACCAACGCGAGGCGAACATGCTCGGCTATGTCACTTGGCCAGAGCATCACCGGAGCAAGCTCAACGGCGGCAATGGCGGAGCGGCGGCGCGGCAACCCTGCGGTGCGGCCTTGCCTGGCTATTCCAAGGCTCGGCGGCATGAGCAACAGCTCGAGCACTCCCTAAGCTACCCTCCTAGGCTGCTATCAAGCCTCACCGGCCTCGGCATTGTCCGGCACCACGCACGGCGGCGGTCCGCGTCGGACACGACGGTGACACGGCTCTGTTCCGGCCGAGACAAAGCAAGAGAAGGGTCTCCATCTTGCCCTAAGCATCTACGGAGGTCGGGGAGGTAGGAACTGGGCTTGGTTTGAGATGGTTTGGCCGGAGATGGCCGGACCACGCTTTGGTCATGGCGACGGCCATGGCGAGAACCCGAAGATGGCATCTGTCGTTCTGCCGGCTAGAGAGGACAAAAGGGGAAACCAACCCTGGCTGATGAAAGAGGAGGTCAAGGCGGAGAGGTTGGCAGGAGGAATCGGGCGGCGATGCGGTGAGAAGCGAGTAATCGCTCGCCGGAGTTCGGCGGGCGGCGGCGACGCTGGGCTCTGGAGGAGATGGAGTGGTGGCAGGCGACCGAGAGAGTGAGCGAGAGAGTGGCTTCTGGCTTGCGAGCGCGAGGCGGAGAGGGGGCAAAGTGGATGAAGGGCTAGGTGCATTGCACCTGGCCGGTTCCCGTCGGGAGGGCTCCCGACCGGACACGGCGGCGCCAGGGATCGGCGGCCAAGCGGCGGGCGCGCAGAGAGGAGGCAGCGCACACGGGGCGGTTTGGTCGGAAACCGGGGGCAGCGAGCGATGGTTTGAACGGCCTGGCGGGCGGGCCTTTGGCGGCAGCGGCTGCGGCGGCGAGCAGCGGCGGCCAGCGGCGCGCGCGGGGGAGGAAGGAGGGGCTGACGGGTGGGTCCCGCTGACAGGTTTAAACTAATGAGGTTTGGTTTAAAACTTTGATGCTCCATAACTCCCAAACTAAGCCGAATTAGGAAAAGGTCCTAAAAGAAAAGTTGCTAAGAATTTTGCAAGGAACAAATCATCTTTAAGGCTCATGTCCAAATTCTGCTTAAAAAAAGAATTTTACTTCTACTCTATTTTTCTAATGCAAGAAGTCATACTTAAAGAGCCTTTTCTGAGAAAGTGCTTTTAAGCAAAGTTGTTTCTCTCATCAAGATCAACAACTTTGTTTTAAGGCACTAGGTCAGAAACAAAAAGCAAAACATGGATTTACTAGAGACTAAGCAAGGACTTAAACACTCATACAACAAATGCACATGAAATGATGAGATGCTATGCTCATGCTATGTCAAATTATGCATTTAGGGTTGCTTAACACCTAGGGTGTTACAGCCCTCCCCTCCTTAAAGAAATCTCATCCCGAGATTTGAATTATGAACCATTTCTTATAAAAGTGTGGATACACCTCCTTTAGATAGTTGTCCGTTTCCCAAGTAGCTTCCCGATCATCTTGCTCACTCCAGGATACCTTGTATTGCTTTACTATTCTTCCGCGAGTCGCTCTTTCTTTCTCATCAAGCACTCGACACGGTGTAACTGAGTAAGTAAGATCGGATTGCAACTTGATACGGGCTGGTTGTATCTCTTCTTCTGGCACTCGAAGACATTTCTTCAACTGAGAGACATGGAACATAGGAAATATAGCCTTTAAATGTTCTGGCAACTGTAGCTGATAAGCTACTTCTCCCCTTCTTTCCACAATTCTATAAGGTCCCACAAACCTTGGTGCTAACTTTCTTTTAACCCCAAAGCGCCTAACACCTTTCATAGGCGAAACCTTCAGGTAGACATAGTCACCAACATTGAATTCAAGTGGCCTTCTTCGTTTATCGGCATAGCTTTTCTGTCGAGACTGTGCAGCTGCGATATGTTGCTGAATGATCCTAACTTGTTCTTCTGCTTCTTTGACAAAGTCAATTCCATAGTACCGACGTTCTCCTGGTTCTACCCAGTTTATTGGTGTTCTGCATTTTCTTCCATATAGAGCTTCAAAAGGTGCCATCTGGATACTCTCTTGATAACTATTATTGTAAGCGAATTCTGCAAAAGGTAAACATTTTTCCCAAGAACCCTTCGCTGATATTATGCAGGCTCTTAACATATCTTCTAACACTTGATTTGTCCTTTCAGTTTGTCCTGACGTTTGCGGATGATAAGCTGAGCTTCGAACTAAATTTGTACCTAACTCCTTTTGCAACTTCTCCCAAAACGGTGCAGTAAACTACGGTCCTCGATCAGAAACTATAACCCTTGGTATCCCATGTAGTCGAACAATCTGACTCACATAGATCTCTGCATAGTCTGGTGCCTTATAGTTGGTTTTGACTGGAATAAAATGCGCTGTCTTGTTGAGACGATCCACAATTACCCAAATCGAGTCATTACCCTTTTGAGTGGTGGGCAAACCGGTGATAAAGTCCATGCTCACCTCTTCCCATTTCCATTCGGGTATAGCTAACGGCTGAAGCATTCCAGCTGGTCTCAAGTGAATAGCCTTTACTCGACAACATGTGTCACACCTAGCCACGTATGCAGCAATTTCCTTCTTCATTTTGGTCCACCAAAATCTCGGACGCAAGTCTTGATACATCTTCGCACTTCCGGGATGGATAGCTAACTTGGACAAATGCGCTTCATCCATGATTTGGTTCCTGAGTTCTCTATCTTTGGGTACCACTAGCCGTTGGTTGAACCATAGGACTCCATTGTCATCCATTCGGAAATGCTTATCGGAGTCCGTTTCAGCCTTGAGCCTTTCCTTAATATGGTGGATTCCTTTATCGGTTTTCTGTCCCTCTATGATTTGATCAACGAACGCACTACGTAACTCCAAATCATGTAGTACTGCAGGATGCATTAGACTGAACTCATCTTCTGGTAGCAGCTTCATAGCATTACAATGCGATTTCTGACTCAGAGCATCGGCTACCACATTTGCTTTGCCGGGATGATAGTGAATCTGTAAATTGTAATCTTTAATCAATTCAAGTCATCTTCTTGGCCTCATGTTCAATTCTGCCTGAGTGAAGATATACTTAAGACTTTTGTGATCTGTGTACATGTTGCAGACATTACCAAGCAAATAATGCCTCCAAATCTTCAAAGCGTGCACGACTGCAGCTAACTCCAAGTCATGTGTCGGATAGTTCACTACATGTTTCCTTAATTGCCGAGAAGCATAAGCGATTACTCTTCCTTCTTGCATAAGAACACAACCTAAGCCAACCTTCGATGCATCACAAAAGACATCAAAGGGTTTTTCAATATCTGGCTGAGCTAAAACAGGAGCAGTGGTCAACAGTTTCCGCAAGGCACGGAAAGCAGTTCCGCACTCCTCTGTCCATTCAAACTTGTGGTTTTTCTGCAACAAACTTGTCATAGGCTTCGCAATCTTGGAGAAATCCGGAATGAACCGGCGATAGTACCCTTCTAAGCCTAAGAAACTTCGAATTTCACCGACGGTTGTAGGAGCTTTCCACTCCATCACTTCCTGCACTTTACTGGGATCAACTGAGATGCCTTCTTCAGACAGAATGTCGCCAATAAAGTGTACTTTCTTCATCCAAAACTCACATTTACTGAACTTAGCATAGAGTTTATGCTCCCTGAGTCTAGACAAAACAATTCTCAGGTGTTCTGTATGGTCTTCTGTATTTTCTGAATAGATCAGAATGTCATCAATGAACACTACCACAAATTTGTCCATGAAGTATGCTGGGGCATTCGTCAGCCCGAAGGACATGACAAGGTACTCATATAAACCATATCTGGTTGAAAAAGCAGTCTTTGGGATATCCTGTGGTCGGATTCGGATCTGATGATACCCTGATCTCAAATCAATCTTGGAAAACACTTTGGCTCTGGATGACTTGTCAAAAAGGATATCTATTCTGGGTAATGGATACTTATTCTTAATAGTCACAGCATTGAGCGGGCGATAATCCACACACATGTGTAAAGACTTATCTTTCTTCTTAACGAACAGAGCTGGGCATCCCCATTCTGACACACTAGGCTGAATGAATCCTTTGTTCAACAGTTCCTTGATTTGGGTTTTGAGTTCTGCTAATTCATTGGGCGGCATACGATATGGCCTCCTAGAGATTGGTGCAGTCCCTGGTAACAACTCTATTGCAAACTCCACTGCTCTCTGGGGTGGTAACCCTGGTAACTCATCCGGAAAAACATCTAGAAAATCCCTGACAACTGGGATTTTGGAGAGGTCTTCTATAGCAAGAGTGTAGGATAGGTCAACAAAATCGGCACCTCGAGGAAGAAATACACGAAGTTTGTTACCTGTCCGACTATCAGATAAGGTAAGAGTTCGGTTTGCAGTGTCTAACACCACATTCCACATTCTCATCCAACTCATACCTAAGACTACATCCATACTTAGTCCTGGCAAGATTACTAAATTGGCTCCAAATTTATGCCCTCCAATATCGATGGTTGCGTTAGAAACCATCTGTCTAGATGACACGCTACTCCCCACGGAGCTCACGCGAAACCCATAATCCATTTCAGATATTTCTTGATTATGCTTTTGTGCAAATGCCTTGCTCATAAAAGAATGCGATGATCCAGTGTCAAACAAAACAACTGCAGGATGATGGTTCACGAGACACATACCAGCAGTCACCGGTTCTCCTGCACGAGCTTCTTCAGCAGTCATATTATGCAGGCGCGCTGGGTAACTGGCTTGCTGCTTCTTCGGGTGTGGGCAATACCTTGCAAAGTGCCCTTCTTGATTGCAATTGTAGCATGGCCCACGAACTATGGGCTTGCTTCCGGTTGAGCTGCCTTGACCTGCTCGAGCTTGATTGGCCGCTATCTTGTACGGTCGCTGACCACGCTGAGCTCGCGGCTGACCCTTCTTCTGAGGTGGCCTGAAACGAGCCCCAGGTGCCGGTGGGCGATATTGAGGACGCTGGGCAGGTGGTCCTCTAGATTGAGATGATCCAGACTCAAAAGTCCTCTTCCTGGCCTTGCTGGCAGTATGCTTGTTATTGTGATTTTCCTGAATCAAGCTGTTGGGGATGAGGACCCTCGGCAGCGGCACCATACAGAGCGCAGGCAAAAACGACCTTCGCATGGTTCATGCATCCTCGCTCGACCGTTTTCCTCAAGGGACTGAACCCCTCGGACCCGTTTTCTAACCCTCGCCACGGATCCAACCCCCGAGGCTTTGTTGCAATTCTCTACAGGTTAAGACTCGACGACAACCAGGCGGGTGACCCTCGCTTGCCTTGCGAGGCCACTGTGCTTGAAGCGAAGGTTTCGGCGAGGCGACGGAAGGACGCTGGCTTGGGGGCAAGCGGAGTCGAAGGTCAAAATTTTTGCGTCTGCCCCCGAAGATGGGCAAGACCGAGTGGCGGCGCACAGTGGGAAGGCTGATTAGGGTTTCCGCTGCAACCGTGTTTTTACTTCTTTGCCCCTCCTCCCTGCGTGGAGGCGGGGAATCTTTGTTGTACCCTTTTGTAATTAGTCCTGTGACCCTTGGCATTCCCTATAAATACCAAGGGGTGAACAGTGTAAGGAAGAGAGAGCGACAAAAATACTCTTTGTTTCCTTAACCTTCGTTTTTGTCCTCGACGCCTGGCCGCCTTTGCCTTTCCATCGCACGCATACCCTCAAGACAAACACCGCGAAGTGACTCCTTAGTCTCGGCCATGATCGTGGATTGGAAAGTCGTAATTCCCTGCTGATCACTAAGCTGCTGTGTCGTCTCCTGCTCCCTCTGCCGAGCTTGGTCCCTCTCAACAGTCGTATGCTCTAGCTGGGTGGTGAGAAAGTCTATCTCTGTAGCATGCTCCTCCTGACTCAGGTGATGTGCAGCTATCTCTTCATTGAGAACATGGTCCAGGTGGTTGTAGCTACGTGACAAGCACCCATAGGTAGCCATGAGTGCAGCCATAGCACTTCCAGCTGGTCCTGCGTAGTGCTCTCGCTCCAAAGAACTGGCCTCAAGTACGGTGGCACCTGGCTGTCGCCACACTGACAGGTAAGGGTCCACCGTAGGAAAGATGCTAGCAGTGGCTTGCGCGACCACCTCCGGGTGACCCTCCATAATGTCCCAAAGAACAGTATAGGCAACCCTGTTAGCTCCGTCCCACGGGGTCCTACCCTGCAGTGCGAAGACCCGACGACACCATACATGATCCTGCGAATCACGGCTGGGCACATCCACCTCAACTGTGTATACGTAGCGATCCTCGGAAAGCTGAACACGATGCCAATCATACTGCGGCTCCTGGCCCTCCTGGTATCCAACCAAGTGGAGCACCCTCCACAAAATGGTAGGCATGCCGAACTCCTCCAGAAAGTCCTCTGACCCCTCAGCAGTCCAGGGTCCCAGCATATAGTTAGGCCTCTTGCCTCCAGTCGACTTACGGGCGGTACGCTTGGTGCGGGCCATCGGAAAGAAGTTTATCCACATAGTTTTTAATTAGTTGATATCAACTTTTATTTTAAAGAGACGGGACGGATAACATAAGGAAGGAAGTAAGATTAATGTAAAATTGTATGATCACGATGCATGTGCGTAACATACGTCCTCACTGTCTAACAATCTAATGGCTAAACGGTGGCATACAACGTTCCCTCATAGCGATAATTAACGTACTACAGGTTCGCAAGTTAGCGTACCTGCAGGAAAATCATTTCAACCCTGCCCACAATATGAATATTATGCATTGCTGAAATTAAATCTAATACTGACTTAGGCGCACACTGAGTATACACGTAAGCAGTATATGCACCCATCGAATGAATTACTACCACAATTAAATACTTTCGCTTGTACTCGTGTGCATATGGGTACGGGCTCCAGTACCAAACTAGCTCTCCCCTAGACCAACGTATGTTTTGTCATGCTCTCACAGCTCCCTTCTTACCTTGGCGTAGAGGCATTTGATCCATACATTACTACTCCGAAGAATAGCACCCATACAATTTCACCCTTTCCGTATGGGCATAAGGACTTGGTCACTTGCACACTCTAGTTTTAAACTTTGCAAATTTTCAAATCCTACTATAACTACAGGTTGACAATTACCATTTTGTCTTTGTAAAATACTATTTTTCAAATATGCTTATGAACAGTACACTGAACCACGCTCCGATGCCAGCTGTAACAGAACCGATGAATTTGCACCAGATTAAGCACCGAGATCTCCGCTATTCGCAAAGATCATCAAGTACTTAAGCTCGTACAAACCCGGTAGTCCGGAAATCTCGAGGGATTTCAAATCATTTCAACATTCAGCCAAGATCGTACTAGTTCAATGACATGCTCACAAGTTACGTCACAGTTGTACATAGATCAAATACATCAGAGTTCGAAACAATATTACAAACCATAGTTTTGAATAGTAGCGGAAGCAACATAGACTTAAAACATAAGTTCAATTATTCTCAATACAGTGCCATCAGTCTGACCAGGCCCACAAAAGCATCAGATAAGATAAGTGGTGTCCATGCCCCTGGTCTAATCCTCTCCCGTGACCGGGTACAGGCAGTTCTCGCAGTAACCAAAGAAGCATTGGCCATCTGCAACAACAAGGGAATAAAACCCTGAGTACAAGAAGGTACTCAGCTAGACTTACCCGTCATAAACCAGAAATAATGAGACTCCAAGGATCATGTAGGCTATATAGGTGGGGTTGGCTACACATACTCCTTTGCATGAAAGCTTTTGTAAGTAAAACTCATGTAGGGTGTTGACAGTTACTTTTAATAATTAATTCTACATTACTAGATTTGCACCTGACTAAGGCAAACACTTGAGTAACTAATGAAACAAGAGTGACTATTTCATCAATAGCCTTTCAGATTCATCATTAAACCATCTTTAGTTCCATAAATTCTACGGGTGATGATCTATAGTCAATTGCTCACTGTCCAGGAGCGATGGCGATTATAATCGATTCCTACCCAGCTGGGGATAAAATGTCGCACACTCGCCCGATCACACCTTGCCAGGTAGCCGTCGGCTGCCACTCAGGAGATTCGAGAACACAATTCGCGGGACGGCCATGGGCCCTTCTACACCGGGGGTTATCTCAGGCCCAAGTCGCTCAAGCTATAACTGCCCACGGTCATGCCAGGTCGATCAGGCCCTGCCTGCCCTCGGACCATGCCAGGTTGATCAGAATAGTTGCCCATGGTACAGCTGAGGCCCTGGGTGTTAGGCGTCAACATCTCCATCACGGGAGGTACTCAGACCTACTCAGTTAAGTGATTGACGCGTTCAATCTGACTGAAGGGACATTCCGGAACGGGTCCTATGCGACACAGACGGTAGACTACTAGCACACAGAACCCATGTTCTGCTGCTCTTACATCCCGCCTCTGTCTCAAATTAATTATCACATGGTTATCTCTATGATAGCACAGGCTAATCATGATCAGTATCCACCTAATGCGGGAGACAGGAAATCACCCGGCTTTTACCGATCTAAGCAGGGCTAAG